>CM042030.1:83035011-83777455 GCA_023525975.1 Smallanthus sonchifolius | reverse complement strand
TCCTATTTCATGACATTAAAAAGAATGCATGTATGCACTTTGATTTGTTTCGGTCAAACTCAAAATACAAACTGAAATAGTATAATTAATCGAAACGGCCTAGATAATTTCCCTTGTATGGGGTTGAATACTAATATGTTTTCTTATTTGCCTCAAATTTAACAATTCGCTAAATTTTATGTTTCATAGTCATCCCTAAAAATGATTTTTTTTTTCTGTTTAGTATATCAAATGTTGGGTTGAATGGTTATTGTCATTTTTTTATTTAATAATGTTGATAAAGCAATTTCAAACATCAATTTACATAAAATAGATGTCACCGACAACTTTTTTAAACAACAGAAGACCTAATAATCAAGAAAATAACACATGAGCAGATCAACATGTCAACTCAACATTTTAAAATGCTTAGAGCATCTCTAACCGAGTTTCTCAAAAACGCTACCAAATGCTTAGGCTTCTCTAATAGAGCTTCTCAAAAACATTGCCACCTAGGCAACCGCTCAAAACTTACAAAGTTGTCTCTCACAACCATCTAAAACCAGTCAAAAACACTCTCCTACTTTCACTCATAAAAGCACATTCGAGGGCATGCTTCCTCCCTCTCCCCTCCACACCTCTCTCCTCAAAACCGCCCTATTGAAAAGCTCTTACAAAGTTTCCAAGATACCGAATTACTCAAAAGAAAAAAATATTTTAAATCATGCTTACCATTAGGGAACATAAAAGTATTTGTTACATAAATTTTGTAAATTAAATGAATCAAAATCCCACCCTCTCTCAACAAACATATATATATGATATTTAAATATTAGTCAAACATGGATAATCATATTTAAGTTTTTAGTCAAACCTAGATTCTGTGTGGGCAATCATAAGGATGAAGTACTAAACAGTAAACACAACGTGAGGAGCTCTAACCTGGATTCTGTATCATCAACGTGACCCCTACCACCTTTCGTACATTCCCTCTAATCTTCATATTCTCTCTCTGTGTATCTATATATATCACACATCATTCCTTCTTCAACATCATCATCTTCATATTCAACACAAGTACATCAAAAACTAATCATCAGTAATGGTGAACTCGAAACGGATTTTCACCACAATCATCTTAGTTTTAACCATCATCAATGCATCGTTAGGGTTCGATTATATGGAAGCCGTTGACAAAAGCTTGTTGTTTTTCGAGGCACAAAGGTCAGGCAAGTTACCCGGGAACCAACGGGTGAAATGGCGTGGTGATTCCGGCCTCTACGACGGTTACCAACAAAAAGTAAGTATCTTGTTATGCTTTGCGGGGTTGTACTTTGTGCTATTTGGGTTGTATAATGATGGTGGTTGGGAATGTAGATGAACTTGGTTGGAGGGTACTATGATGCTGGTGACCATGTGAAATTTGGTCTACCAATGGCTTATAGTGTGACAATGCTGTCATGGGGAGCCATTGAGTATGGCAGAAGCATGATGGATCTTAACCAAATGGGTCATGTTTTGAATGCTATCAAATGGGGTACTGATTACTTCATCAAAGCTCATTCACAACCCAATGTTCTTTGGGGACAGGTAATCATAATAATAATAATAATAATTATTATTATTATTATTATTATTATTATTATTATTATTATTGTTTTGTAACAGAACTAACTATATAATTGAGAAATTAAAAAGTTTGGTCACCTAAATTTTTATAAAAAATGTGGTGCAGGTAGGTGACGGGGACTCGGATCACTACTGTTGGGAGCGGGCAGAAGACATGAGTACACCACGAACCGCTTATAAATTGGATCCTGAGCACCCGGGTTCAGACCTTGCGGGAGAAACCGCTGCTGCTATGGCTGCTGCAGCTATCGCATTTAGGCCTTATAACTCTTCTTACTCTGATTTGCTGTTAGTTCATGCAAAACAGGTCGGGAACAAATACATAAATCGGTTCCTACTTAAATGACTTCGTTGACGTTTTGATGTAGCTTTTGTTTTTTTTTTCACAAAATGCAGCTTTTTTGGTTTGCTGATCAATTTAGGGGACTGTTCACCGACTCAATCCCGTCTGCAAAGGAGTTCTATACATCATCGGGTTACTCGGTAAGTTAATGTATTTTCATAAATTCCTCTACAGGTACTAGACATTGCAAGATGGAGAGGTTGGGTAACGGGCCAAATGGGTTTAGGTTGAAATGGGTATCTTCTTTAGTACATGGCAAAACGGGCTAAGACTAGTTGAGTTGACCCACAAACACACAGTGATCCTAGTGATAAGGGAAAAAAAAAATTACTGAATAAAAATGATTTCTGATATTGTAAACAGATTTTGGGATGAAACATGACCCAAATCCACCCATTCGGCCCTTCATAGGTAAACAGGCCAGAGCTCCCGCCTCTAACTAACGGATTTGTTTTGTTTTAAGGATGAACTGTTGTGGGCGGCTACATGGTTGCACCGAGCAACCAAGGACGCATCATACTTGAAATATGTGGTGGATAACGCCGCCTCCATGGGCGGCACTGGTTGGGCAGTGAAGGAATTCTCTTGGGATAACA
This sequence comes from Smallanthus sonchifolius, assembly GCA_023525975.1. Classification (NCBI taxonomy): domain Eukaryota; kingdom Viridiplantae; phylum Streptophyta; class Magnoliopsida; order Asterales; family Asteraceae; genus Smallanthus; species Smallanthus sonchifolius. The sequence goes on along the minus strand of CM042030.1, from coordinate 83,774,908 downwards.
AATACGCAGGTGTCCAGATTCTTCTATCTAAGGTGTTGATGGATGGAGACGGTGGTGCATACACAGCCACACTGAAACAATATCAGGCTAAAGCCGATTACTTCGCGTGTGCTTGCCACCAAAAGAATGAAGGCTACAACGCACCTTTGACTCCTGGTCCGTTGACTATCTAAAAGACTTCATTTGACCTCAAAAGTCAAACTTGTGCTAACTTAATTTGATACAGGTGGCTTACTCTACCTGCATGAGTGGAACAACATGCAATACGCAGCCTCAGCCGCATTCCTACTTGCTGTCTACTCGGACTACCTTTCAGCAGCTAAATCGGTCCTAAAATGCCCAGATTTTGATGTTCAACCTCAAGAACTACTTTTGTTTGCTAAATCACAGGCATGTCTAGCTTTTAATCAAATTTTTTTTTAAAATTGTAAACTGCAGCTCATGTGGTTAATAAAACGGGTGTCTTGTGTTATGCAGGCTGATTATATCTTAGGGAAAAACCCAAAGTCAATGAGTTACATGGTCGGGTACGGTCAAACCTACCCGATTCATGTGCACCACAGGGGTGCATCCATTGCACCCATATCTATACTCCATTCAGTAGTGGGTTGTGTTCAAGGGTTTGATGCATGGTACCGCCGCCCACAAGCTAACCCAAACATTATCAACGGTGGGCTTGTTGGTGGGCCAGACAAGAACGACAATTTTGATGATGATCGATCCAATTATGAAAAAACAGAACCTACACTGTCTGGGACCGCCCCTCTTGTAGGGCTCTTTTCTAAGTTACATAGCATGAATTCAAACCATGCAGCAGGACCTACCCCAACCAAGGCTCAACCCAATTCATGTAAGTTTCCCCAAACTAAACTATTGTATTTCTACTAAGGTTCAAAATCACATAATATAATCAAAACACACATCCAAACATCCCTAAGCATATGCAATATTATGAATTCTAATTCAATTATGGAATGTGTAACTGTTGCAGATTCACACCCTAAGGCAGCACCAAAACCATATGAAAAACCTGGTGAGTTTTAACAAAAGTTTTGGAATATTATTGCATTTAAAATAGAATTGAATGAAAACTTACTTGAATGATTGTATTTTTAGTAGGTGCGCCAGTGGAATTCTTTCACACGATAACAGATTCATGGACAGTAGGGAGAATTGCATACTATAGGCACAAGGTCACGATCAAGAACAAGTCAGAGAAACCAATCACAGATTTGAAGTTAGAAATTGAAAACTTATCAGGGGCACTATGGGGATTATCTCCAACTCAAAATAAGAACATATATGAGCTTCCAGAATGGATTAAGGTGATCAAACCTGGTTCTGGTTCTGAGTGCAGTTTTGTTTATGTTCAAGGTGGCCCACAAGCTAAGGTCTCGGTTCAATCCTACCACTGATCAGCATCAGACCATAGTCAACTACATGGTCAGAGTCAAACCCCGCTTTACTTCCTTCATGTTTGCTAACTGTAACTTACCAAGGAAGTCTTCTTTTTCTAGATTTAGTTTTAAAAAATGTATCTAGTATGAGAAAATGAAAAACAATTCATATTCCGGTTAATATATATCCAAATTAGCATCAACCAGTTACCAATAAAACTTTTTTATTAGCAAGCTACTGATAAATACACCCATACCCAGTCTAAAATGACAAGTTAAACTTGCATAACATTTTTGCAACATGCTTAAATAAAACTACACAAACTTCTTCCTTGTGGCTTTGGGAATTCTGCTTAGCACACTAGCATCCAATTTGCTGTAGTGGTTCTGAAGCTTTCCAAGTACATTGTATACGGTGTTATCAATTTGGTCATCATACTTCTCGTACACAACAGGCAATGTGTGGGCAGCCACAAAACCTTATCATAAAAAAACCATGAAAGATTTCATATCGAAGCCAAAAGATATGGTGCATTTTAAACTGTAAAAAGCAATTGCTATTTGCAAAATTTTACCTATATAAAGTACTGTAAAAAAGTTACACCAGGTTCCAATTATTGCAGCAGTTAGCAAGCTCCCAATAACCTAAACAAAAACAAAAGAGAAATTAAAGACATGTGATAATGTGACCTGCTCAAAATTCTCATTTAAATAACAAATCCAGCTTAGAATGTGACATACTACTGCAAGTTGCTTAATATCTCCTCTAGAACTAACGTTCTGAAGGAAACCTAAAGCACGATTCACTTCAGCACCTACGGTAGTAGCAATGTTCACAAATAGTTCATCTGACAGAATAAGTCTAGGCGGGGCCCTGTTAACAAGTCATGACAGATATAAGAAACCATAAGGGAAATGTATTCATTAACTTTCATATTTTTATTACAAAAGATTTCTAATTTATACAAGAAACTACATAGAAGTTTACCCGTTCAAAAGGCGTGACCAAATAAACTGGCCAATGATGCATATAACAAGACCAAAGCAGACAAGAGGAATAAAATTGTAGTCAAGCCATTCAAAAAGCACCTAAACTGCAGTGGCACCAAATAAGACACTTGCTGATATCTTTTTGTTCCTCCATAAGAGCACATCAGCAGCTAGAAAATGAAGATTAATTCATTTCAGAAAGAAAGAAACAGATTATTATCATTGTGAGTTCATATATAATAAGGATCAGATAAAATTACATTTGCCACCCCCTAAAATATGGTGAACAGGCTTCTGTCTCCCAAAAAGCTTGTTAAATTGATCACTGACAGAGTGTGATTTCTCCTCCACAAATAATGAACCAGAACTTTGCTTCTGATGCTTATCAGAAAGTGAATCCATGATATTGCTGAGAAGATCTTCAGGTGTTATACCCTCAGGCATGGCTCCTGTGGTAGGAAAGATAAGTAATGACACATGTATGCATATGCGTTTAGGGATTAATAATAAAGAAACCCTTGTTAGCATTCTTGTTAACTATCTGAGGTAAACATTTATCTTGCAAATCTATACCTAATAAATAAGTAACTGGCGTGTCACAATTATGTGAGCCCAAAATTCTTTCTCAAGCTTATTTTTTCTTTATTAATAACTAGGTTAGAATCCCGTGTATTACACGAGTTGTATATTGAAATCGATATAACTTATAAATTTAAATTTGTAAATACGTCATAACTTGTCAAACTATTATGATCGTCTGGAGATATATCAAATGGAAATGTGTGTATATAACAAATTAGTATTTTTCTTTAATTAGTTATATTTTGATTTCCTATTATATATGCTTATTTAATATGATTAGTATTTTTCTTTAACAATATATTTATAATATCATTATTATTTAATAAGATACAGACGTATTTATTAGGAGAGAGGGGCGGAAAAACCAATGTGAGGAGGCACAAGGAAGTGACAAGTGTCCAAGTTAAACCTTTATTTATTAGTATAGATAACGATATAACGATTTAAAATTTCCTTTATAATTCATAAATCCTCATTATTACCTATTTAATATTTATTTATTCTAACCTAGTTAAGTTATAAATCAGATTAAACACTAATCTTGACTTTGACTTTAAAAAATTACTTGTCAAATTAAAATCAATATAAATTCAAATCTTTTAAAATCAAAACAAATTACACTAACGTTATAGTACCCGGTATCCCTTACAAAATCGAAGACTTCCATGAACATTTCGGATAAATGACCTAATTCAACTTAAATCTTCCAGAATTTAAATAAAATCGACTAAATTTTCAAAGTAATAACAGTCGATTTCGGTGACAATACATCTGGAAAGTCAAGTACTACTTCGATTTGTGTTTCAAATTGAAACTAAAACAGCATCTTCTAGAGGATAAAAAGACGAACAAAAACCTAATTTGATTGCACACAAGACTAAACACAAATTCTACTTAAAAAGCTTCATGAAACTAGTTCACTGATTTCAACTTATAGAGAGAGAAAGTGTATATATATGTAGAGAGAGAGATACCAAATTCTGCTTTATCGTCGATGAGAGAGAGACTGTGGATGCTTCAAAAATCAAAAGTGAAGAAGATGATTTGGAGCGATATGACGATAAGACATACGTAAAACGACAGCGTTTCATTGAACACAATAAATGATCCATGCTTCTTAAACGTTTTAATGAAAACGTGTTAATATTTTTTAAAGCCTCTGCTTAATAATACTAGAAGTGAGGGTTTCAAGATTTTACTCTAAATAAATAAGCTCAGAAGTAAAAGACTATTTAATATATCTTAAAAAAAAATTAAATACGGTTTTAGTCCTTATGGTTTGACTCAAATAATCATTTTAGTCCAAAAGTTTAAATTTGCCTTTTTTAGTCCAATAGTTTCAGTTTTATATCGATTACAGTCGGTCCACTAACTCCTTCCATTTTTTTCTGTTAAATTTATATAAAAGAACCATAATACCCTTGTTAATAAAAAAAATAAATATATAAATATTTCTCTCCCCCCTTCATAGAAAACCCTAACTTCTTTCTCTCTCGTATCTGTCACCATCTTCATTGATTTAAGAAAACCAGTCACTACTCCATTACTCCAGCACCCACCCCCGACCGCCTCCTCCGTCGCCCACCGACTGCAACACCATATTCCCGCCATCGTTCACCCCTTTTCTTCACTGTCGACCTAACCACACCCCTTTGATGCAACCCTCACTCCCGACTGAACGAGATGCTTACGAGCGGCCAAACGAGGGGGTTTTCATCACTACTGTCAGGTTCGTTCGCCCCATGTTCAAATTAGGTGGTGATTGGTCGGCCTGATTAGCTCTTCGATTTAGGTGGTGATTGGTCGGCGGTGGTGGCGATTGGAGTTTGGTGGAAGTGAGAGTGAGAGTGAGAGAGAGAGAGAGAGTCAACTGGCTCTGGTTCAAGGGTGGCCGAAAACGAAGATGCCGCCGGAAAACGAAGATGCCACTGGTTGATTGATAAAGAGAAGCCCAGGGAGAAGTTGGCTACGAGATTCATGGATCTGGGTTTTCAAACTGTAATTTATCTTCATCAATCTGGGTTTCAAACTATAATTTCTGTTTGTTTGTTTATGATTTCAAACTTGATTTTGTAAGCCATGATTCATCTAAAGAACTTTAATGAGCACATCTAACACATAATAAACAATCTGTAATTTCAAGCCAAAAGAGTCTTTCATTTTGCAATTTTTTTTCAGATTTGAGATGCGGATTATTTATGGATGGGGTAGAAAAACATTGTAGAGAGAGAAGAGAAATGGGGGATTGCTTTAGTCACCGAAAGTTGACTCGGGTTGAAGGTTAGAAATGGGTAGTGATCGTCGGTGTTTATCGCCGGAAAACAAACTCGCCGGAGTTATGTCGAAGAAGATGGGCCGGTTTGATATGGGAGTTTATTTTTCAGGGTTTGGGTGCTGTGGAGAGAGGAGAGAGAAAGGGAGTTGTGGGTTGATATGTGAGTATTACGATCTTTTTACGTAAAGTTAACAGAAAAAATGGATGGATTTAGTGGACTGTGATTGATACAAAACTGAAACTATTGGACTAAAAATGACAAATTTAAACTGGACTAAAATGGTTATTTGATTCAAATCACAGGAACTAAAACCGTATTTAACTCTTAAAAAGATAAAGGTTTATTTTATATAACTTTAACATCCTTAAATTAAATAGAGTAACCGAAATTAGCGTTCATGTGATTTACTCTAATTTACACTTTAGGTTCTTAAGTTTGAAATTTCTACCTCTGAGTCCCTGTGGTTTTATTTTTTCTTCTATTGAGTCCCTGAGGTTGACGCCTGTCACATATCTGTTAGTGATGAAGGGTACGTTCGTCATTTTGTTTGGCTTTTTAGGGGCAATTCGGATTTTTCACACCACCACACCCATTTGTTGTCAATTACATCCCTTCCCCAACCCTTAAATTACACTCTTCATCCCTCATCCCTCATCCTCTCTCAACCCGACTTCATCTTCCTCCCCCATCCTCTCACCGTCGGTCGGCCATCCATCCCACCCATCGCACCCACGTCTCTCACCGCACCCACCGTCCCACCCGTCGCACTAGAGAACGATGGTGCTTCCAATGAGATTTACGGCAACTCTAGAGAACGATCATGTCATAGGTAGGCTTCATTTTGCCCCAATCTGTGTTTACAGCCACCTGGAACTTATTAAGGTTGGTTTTAATTGTAGCCGGAACGAGGATAACCGGCACCATTACCTACCTTGTGGTGCACTGCAAGGTGACCTTGAAGTTCCTGTTCAACTAGAACCTCAACTTTGAGTTTAAATGTAGCAACACAGATAGGTTAGATTGTTAGTAAGTTAGTGATGCCTAATATTTAGGGGTTTTTTGGTGATGAATTTTAAAGATCAGTGTTTGTTTAGGGGTTTTTTGGTGATGAATTTTATCCCTAAATGTATGTATGTAATGATCTTAGTTTGCCTTTGTTTTGATCAGGTTGCACGGGTTTGCACTTTACCCCTAAATGTATCTGTGAAATGATCGGGTTTGCAAACCATTACAATTTTGGAATGTTTTCCTCCTTTACATTTGTGTTGATGGTGGTGATGGTTGTAACAGATTTGCAGGCATGGTCATGAGAAAAGTAGGAAAACATTTGGAGAAGAAGATGAAGTATTAGGGGTATTATGGTCATTTAACTCGCTTTCTAACAGTTATGTGACGGGCGTTAGACTCAGGGACTCAATAGAAGAAAAAATGAAACCAGGGGGACTCATATGTCGAAATTTCAAACTTAGGGACCCAAAGTGCTGATTGGAGTTAACCACAGGGACGCGAATTACAGTATACTCAATTAAATATATTTATTTACGTTTCTCACTTATTATAACACTATACTAAAACAGATTAGGATGTACAGTAGTAGTCGGTTAGAGGTCCACGTGGCTCTTTTTTTATTTTTTTTCTAATTTCTGTTTTCACTTCTTCTACTTGTATACAATATACACTTTTAACTCATATCGTTTTTCTATAATAGTTTTCGTTCGTTTACTTAAAAAAAAAATGCGCGGCTGGTTTTAGCTAGAGGTGAACAAAAAAACCGGTTTGGTATTAATTGTACGTTTGATCTTCGAGATTAAAAAATTATAAACTTAGTCTAAATTAATTGGTATTAGCTAGAGGTGAAAAAAACCGGTTTGGGATCTCAAACCGGTCCAAAATGATTGTCAAACCGGTTTGAAACCTATACACTGAAACCGGTTTAACCCGAACCGAACCGGTCAAAAACCCCTGAAAACTGGTTTCAAACCGGCTTTAAAGAGGTCAACCCCCCCCCTTCAAACTGGGTTTGACTTTCTTGACCAAACTGGTTTCGGTTTGGTTTCAAACCTGTTCGGTTTGAAAAACCGATTTGTGCACCTCTAGTAACATCAGAAGCCAAACGTGTAACCAGGTATCAAATATTTGGACTAAATTTATAATTTTTCAACCATGTGACCAAATGTAATTTAATCAAAACACATGACCATTTTTGCAACTAACTCTTATAAAAAATTACAGTCATTTTAATAAAAGGATTTCCTTTATATTTTACTTATAAAGTTTTTGCTTTGCACAAAAAATATAACAATTACCAGGCAGGCTTACAATTATCATGACTTGAAATGTAGAAATATTATGCACAAAAAATATATCAATGAAACTATTCTATAGTTAGTTAAATGGAATCATCTTAGTATAAAATTAAGAGTAACTATCATTTTCGTCTATATGGTTCGGTCACTTTTGTCACTTTCATTCAAAATGTTTATTTTTCTCATATGTATCCCTATACTTTATAAAACTTGCTATTTTCATCCAAATGGTTAACCCTCTCGTTTAACGGTAAAAAATAGATGGGATTTAATGAAAATAGCAAGTTTTGAAAAGAAGGATACGCGATAAAAAATTAGACCTTTTGAATAAAAGGAAGAAAAGTGACCAAAGGATAAGGACGAAAACGACATATTTCTCAAAAATTAATAAACCTCTAATGTTCAACTAAGCGGTGAATTAGTAGGCTCGTATGCATCGGCCAATCGAGGTGCACAAATCGGTTTTTTTTTTTAACCGGATCCGGTTCGGATCCGGACCGGTTCCGTCAAAGTTGGTCAATAACCGGATCCATTAGAACCGGTTCCGGTTCGGATCCGGTTCCGGGTGTGGAGACTTGGAACCTATTGGGACCGGTTCGGATATTTAGAACCGGACCGGTTAAAAAAAACCGGTTCCACCGGTTCCGAAAAAAAAAAAATTTAAAAATTAACAAAGATACACTATAAAATACATGTTTTATTTATTTTGTAGATTTTTTTAAGTTATTTAACAATAGTTCGTACAAAAAAAATACAAAAAACATAATTGAATCACAAAATATATATTATTTATTATGTTTTCAATATTCTTCGTCGTAGTCTTTGTAACATCGGTTTTCATTCTTCTTCGCTTGAGATACGTTGGGCTTCATCGTAAGCTTGTTCTTCGTCCGAAAGTGGAGTCGCCGCCCCATGTTCTACTTCGAATTCATGTATTTCTTGTTCAACGTCAAGCTCGCCTTCTAGTTTTGCAACATGTTGTACACGTTCGGCGGCATCCAAATGGTCCTTCAAGCAAATACACATCTCCATAGATTCCGGTGTAAGCCTCGTTCTTCGAATAGATAAAACCCTGCCACTAAGAGAAAAAGCGGATTCCGAAGCTACCGTGGAAGCTTGGACGGTTAGTAGGTCACGGGCCATTGCGGCTAGAACGGGATATTGGGATTCCCTTCCTTGCCACCAACTCAAGATATCAAAGTTTTCAAACTCTTCGGATCTTAGAGTAGAAATAAAGTCGGTTGCTTGATATCTCCCAAGCTCGCTACTTGGTGTGGTTCCACGAGCTCGTTTAGTATTTTCGTTTCTTAAAGTGTTAAATAAATTTAGCATCGGGTTCCTTGAACTACTAGAAGTTGAACCCGAACCCATTGATTCACGTATGTTTGATGGATCACCACTTCCACCATATTTGCGTAAATAATAATCAAACATATTATTAAAAGCCGAATTGAAATCCCTTATTGCATTTGATTCAAAATTTGGGTCTTCCTCGAACAAATTTAAATCATCCGATATTGATCCAATTAATGTTTCAACACCGGTTACATTAATCGTTGGGTTTAAGGCGGCCGAACATGTAACAACGGCCGGCATTTCTGAAAAATATTTTTTAAATTTAGCTTTCATAGGTTTTACCATTTTTTCAAAAATAGTGCCGTGATATTCAAACTCTTTTAATTTATTACATATTAAGTATAATTGTTGAAGTATTAGCGAAGACGTGGGATAATAAACTCCCGATAAACATGTAGTTGCATTTTTAAAAACCTCAAGCAAATTAGTTAGTTTCTCGATCATATCCCAACTTATATTATCAAATTTTTGTAAACAACGTTTCTTTTGCACAAGTTCATCATGGAAATGTTTTAAAGTAATTCTTTGCCTTAAGGCCGATTCAAACATTTTCCAAGTCGAGTTCCATCTAGTAGGTACGTCCCAATTCGGACCTAAAAAGATGGAATCCGTTTGTTGGCACAAGTTTCTATAGTTTATATATCTTTTTTTGCTTGTGCTAAAAACTTCACGCAACATCACTTTAAAATTTTCTTTTACGTCTCTTATTTCTTGGACGTTTAGACCGTCTTGCACAACCAAGTTAATGATGTGTGCAACACATCGACTATGAAAAAAAACACCGTTACAAGGCGGTTCATATTTTATTTTTAATTTTTCGACCGCGTTTGTGTTATTTGAAGCGTTATCAAAAGATATTGAAAATATTTTCGGTTGAATTTTATAAGTTTGAATTACCGAGTCTAAAATATAAAATAAGTTTTCACCGGTATGTGGATATCCAAAATAATCAAACGCAATCGTACGCTTCATCATTTGCCACGACTCCGGTTGAACCCAATGTGCGGTAACGCAAAGGTACGATTCGGGTAAACCATGTGGAGCGGACCAAACGTCCGTTGTTAAGTTAATGCCCGTATTTAATTTTTCAAAACCTAAAATTAATTCTTTTTTGGCTCTTTTCCACATTTTTAAACAATCTCTTCTCAAAGTAGAACGACTTACATTTGTGTAATTCGGTTGAAGCGTCTCTTGTATCATCCTCGTCAAGCGCGGATTATCAAAATGATCAAAAGGCAAGCCTTCTTGAATGACGAAATGTGCCATTCTCTCACGAACACTTTCGACATTGTATTGCCAAACTCCTCCATCCCTACCAATTTGAGTTTGATTTTCACCTTCTTGAGTGTGTCTTGCGTGACTAGCAATATGTTTCCTTAAACTGCTATTTTCCGCCGCAGCCAAAAGTTTACCACAACGTTTGCAACGAGCCTTTTGCGAGCCGTTCGACATTTCGCATAAATCGAAATAAGCCCATATTTCTTGGTTTCGGGAGCAAGGAAGTATTGACACAACCGTAACATCGCTAGTAGAACCACCAACCGAATTTTGAGTGCTTGCGGAAGCGGAAGCCATGAGAGCGTTTTTTTTTTTGCTTAACGTGAGCGTTTTTTTGCGTTTTGAGAGCGTTTTTGAGTTTTGAGAGCTAGAATGTTGTGGTGAACTAACACAAACACCCAATACTTATTTATACTAAATTTCAATCCTTAAAAAAAAAAAAAAAAAAAAAAGGCTATATAGCCGTTTTTTTTTAACCCCAACGGCTAGAACCGGTTCCAAAATGTCCGAAAAAAACCGGTTCCAAAAAATCCGATTTTTAACCGGTCCGTCAAAAAACCCAGAACCGGTCCCGGAACCGGCGGTTCTCATAATATCCGGACCGGTTCTAAAAAAACCGGTTCTCACCGGATCCGGTTTCGGATAATCCATCGGATCGGTTCCGGTTCCGGTTCTTTTGTGCACCTCTATCGGCCAAGGTGGGCGTTAAACACCATTACAAAAGACGATAAGAAGAGGCACCAAGGGCAAGGCCGCAAGGTTTAAGGAGCGTGAAACGTTTTGTGTGAGGCCAACCCACAATCAACCAATCAATTAATTAACAAACATTTTTTATATAAATCTTTTTAAAAATAATTGTGTTATAGTTAAACCATTACATGGCAATCACCTTTTTCAATTTTTAGTTAAAAAACTAAAATTAGTCTTAAAATAAAAGAAAAGCTTCAAAGCCACATTTACGACACTTCGGCGCTGAAGTAACCCATGCAACATACTAAAGTGCAATGATTTCCAAGACATGTATTTTAGTTTAGATTTAAATAGGACATATAAGTTGGCAAAAATATTACATGATATGGGCTTCAAAAAGATAGTCTAAAAACTACAGCCAAAAATCTCATCATTAAATCGTCCATAAGGAAATGAAATTTTAAAAAAAACGAACACATAAATTTAACCGAACAGACATCAGAGCCTATATAAACTCTCTTTACTCGTCACCGAAAGTCGTCTTCTTTCCTGAAAAATGAAAACATTTTTTTTGTAAGAATCTGATTGCCTGTTCAAGTTTGCTTCATTTCAAAGGGTATATAACGAGCATACCTGTACCGGGAGTTGCCATGCTTGGCCTGCTAGGTCCACGGCCTCTGCCACCACCACGTCCGCCACGACCTCCATCTCTGCCACCACGTCCCCCGCTAAACCTGCCACCACGTCCACCACCATCTCTGCCACCAAACCTACCTCCTCTTCCACCGCTCCTACCACCATCAAAGCCACGACCTCCACCACGTCCAGACCCTCCTCCATCATCTCTTGGCCTAGCTTCTTCTACAGTTACATATCCTCCATTAACATCGGTTCCACTGAGTTCAATAGCTTTATTCAAGGCTGTGGCGTCAGCAAAATCAATGAAAGCAACCCTGACAAAAGATGTTTGGCGTATTATTTTATCAAGATTAGAACACTGAAACTTCACAATTAGACATAAAATAAAACGTACCCTTTAGGAGCGCCAGATTCGTAATCTTTAGGAATAGACATCCTTGAAATCTCTCCACATTGCCCAAAGACCCCCTCAAGGGCACTCCTAATCTGCAGAAGCAACAAACAAGATTTTAAACATGCAGAGTTCAAAAATAAAAAAATGTATTATGCAGACTTGAGGTAAAAAAAAAACGTACAGCATCAAAATTCTCATCATAACCGAATCCCCTTACGAATGCGGTTAGTCCTTGTGTCTGCCCACTTTTTTGGAAATTGCTACAGGAAAAAAATTACATTCAGATGCCATATATCTAACTAGATGTAAAAAACTTAAAGGCAAAGAACAGTACCCGCCGCTGTTGGGAGTGTATGCGCCTCTTTCCTTTGCTAAATCAAGCTTCACTTCACGATCCAGTAAATATGCCCCATTCAGTTTGAGTGCCTGCAAATATAATTATGATCATTTATTAAAAAAACAAAGTAAATTTACTTGAAAAAAAAGAAACAAAAAACAGAAATAAAATAAACCTTTTGAGCAGCATCAGGGGTGGCAAATTCAACATGTCCATAACCTGCAAATCGCTCCTCTCTCATGGCAAAACGGACCTCAACAACTTCACCAGCATCTTTGAAGAAATTAATTCTGCAGGGTAACTATTTCTCAGAAACGATCATAAACACAATGAAATTTGATACTTGTTTGTAATTAAGATGCACATACACATCATTTTCTTCAATAGAGAAGCTTAAATTGCCCATGAACAAAGTTTTGGATCCTGTAGCTTGAGGAGTTGCTGGGGTTTGAGGCTGCTAGAAGTAGTACTTATTAATAAAGCAATAATCATATACATATAAAAACAAAATAGATATGGACAACCAACTAACCACTTTCTTTGCTGATGGAGCATCAACCATCTCCACATCAGTATTCTGCATATGCTTTAGTTAGAAACTAAAAACCTAAAATTAAGAGCAGAAATGCATCTACAAACAATTTTATATAAAATGAAGGACAAACTTATTACCTTTTTCTTTGCAGTTTTAGGCTCATCCTCATCTTCAGAGCTATCATCTTCTTCATCAGAATCATCATCAGAGCTGCTGCTAGCTTTCTTTGTAGCTTGCTGCCAAAAAAACAATCAAATAAACAACGGTTTCAAAGTATACAACCCACCTACCAAGAGATAGAAATCAGCACACCTTTTTTACTGCTTGTGGTTTTTCTGGTTCCTCATCAGAGCTTTCATCAGAATCATCACTGCTGTCCTTTTCTACTTTAGCAGCTGGTTTTGTCACAGATGGCTGAAATATTTTGGCAATTCCATTAATAAACATAATATCAATCAAACAAACAAAGTTTCTGAAGTAAACAGTCGGCACAACGTAAAGTAAAAATCCACCGACCTTTTGTACAGCTTTCGGCTTTGCTGGCTCTTCATCAGAACTCTCATCAGAATCACTGCTGTCCTCTTCAACTTTAGTAGCTGGTTTTGGAGCTAGTTTTGTCTCAGATGGCTGCAATATTAACTTTATAAATACAGATATGGCACTAAAATTCCCACATTTTAAATATTCAAAAATAAGAAGTTACAGTTTCTACAAACCTTCGTTTTTTTCTTCTGTGGCTCTTCATCATCAGATGAACTTACTTCTTCTGAACTTGAGTCAGGCTTCTGCACAGCAAACAAACAAGAATGAATATAAGATTACTACTATCTTTTGATAAAATAAACAGATTGTGTGCTGCAACAAGATATCACAAAATATAAGTACATGATGCACTACGCACCTTGGTTGCAGCAGCTGCTACAGGTTTTTTTGGTGGAGCCACTTTAACCTGTATAGTTACAAGCTCTATCACAATCATTCAAACTACCAAAAATGCATAAAAACAGTACCAAACAGAACAAATTAACATACATCTTCATCAGAATCACTCTCTTCAGAGCTACTGTCATCAGAACTCTCTGCTTTCTTTACAGGTGCTGCTACAGATCCGTTTTTGACACCAGCAGTTGCTGGCTTCTTTGCGCGCTTAGCCTCCTGTAGAGAAGTAATAATTAGTCTAAAAAGTACTTTGATTTAATTTAATAATACTTCGAACGAAATACAAGGCTAGCTTACGTCATCTGAACTGTCACTGTCATCTGACGAAGACTCATCACTTGAATCATCTTTCTTTTTAGCTGCAACAGCACCATTTTTGGAAGCAGCAACCGGCTTCTTTGGCTCCTCCTACACAAATGCACGCATATTCATTCAGAATGTACAACAAGCAACTTAAAATCATGTAATTTAGTTTACAAACAATGCGTAAAAGAAGTCAAGACTGTATCCAGGACAAAACTCATAAACATTGAGTCACTACATCATATGTGGAATCACTTTCATTTAAAAATTCAGATTCAACAGAACTGTTCTTTACTAACAGGTTTAACAAACAAAATATATTTTTTTATGTAGAACAAGATGTTTTCCTTAAAAGTTTAATTATTTGAAAAACCACTATCATCTGAAGATTCAGACTAGTCAAAACTACTAACTAGTTTACCAATAGACTGTTTCTTAAAAGGTTTGTAGGAAAAAGTGTTTGTAGATAAAGTGTGTAGAAAAAAATAGTGTTTAAAGAAAAAAAAACCAAATTGAACCATGCTACAATATATGAAAATATATTAGAAAGCTAACGGCTTAAAAGGGTAATCAAATGACTGGTACTTACTTCGTCGGATGAAGAATCAGACTCATCACTGCTGCTTGACTCCTTGATTGGATTTTTAACAACAGGGGCTGCTTTCTTGGGTGCCACCTTTAACATGGGTTTAACATAAAGAACATCAATACATAATCAAAAAAGCTCAATCAAACATGACCAAAATCTGACAAATAAGTAGTACCAAAAAATTTTAGATAAAAAGGAAACTTTCAACAAGCTAGTAACAGTTCAGATTACAATATAAAAATAATGAACAATAGTTTCAGACAAAAAAGTTTCGTGTGTATCCTTCTCAACTTCTATCATGTATAAATACAAAGTTCAACGTATAACAAGGTTATACCTTCTTTGGTTCATCCTCAGATTCTGATGAGCTAACTTCTTCAGAAGAACTGCTTTCCTGTTTCTTGACAGTCTTCTTTGAGGCCTTTGCTTCAACTTTCTTGGGAACTGCCTTAACCTAGTGATTTAACATATAAAAACATGAGTAATAATAAACAGGATCAAAACAAATCAAAGATGATTCTCTGAATTTTGATGTCAACTAAACCTTTAAACTACATAAACATCACCACCTTAAATTACCATAGAAACTATATATACAACAATAATTTTGATTTTAAACTAGTAAAATAAATGATACATTCTCAGATTTCACCATGTATAATATGAACAAGGTTAAACACTAAACAAGGTTATACCTTCTTCTGTTCTTCCTCAGATTCTGATGAACTACTTTCTTCAGAGGAGCTGCTTTCCTGCTTCTTGACTACCTTCTTTTGTGTCTTTGTCTCAACTTTCTTTTTCTCAACAACCTGAGCCACACCACCATTGACTACTTTCTGCTTCTTACTACTCACTACTTCCTTCTCAATAATCTCCTCTGCATCTCTCTTCCCTGTGTCCAGTAAAACATTCAATTAAAGCACAGAAAACAATCACCGTTGCTCCCATAACTGCTTCAATCACATATAGTAATCTCATCTCTGAAATATTTTTCTACAACCAATACACCTATGAACAAATTCAATAATCAAAAGTACACTGTTTGACAATCAAAACACAAATTTGATACTTTATCATGACAACAAGCTAATCAATTAAAGCAACCGAACACTTATACAGCAAAAGGAGATCAATCAAATCCAAATACACGTCAAAAACCTTAAACATGCATAAAAACTAACCAACACGATAAAAAAACGCTCAAAAGGAAAACCGAAGCTACCTTTTTTCGTTGATTTGGTAGGCTGTGCTACAACTGCAGGAGTTGAATCAACCTGAAGCCGAATCGAAACAAAACAACAATCAGAATCATATACATGCATATAGATACAGTAACAGACAAATTGAAAACAGGAAACAACGGTACCTTGGAGGCAGACTTCTTGGCTGATTTAGGCATAATGAAACTAGGGTTCTGAAAGAAGAAGACAAGCTCTGATGCGGCGAAGATCAGCTTCAAAAACCCTAAGCGAGAATTAGGGTTTTACAAAAGTAGGCTGCGAGACAGGGGACGTAACTAAATATATAGTGAAGGGTGAGGTCTGATATGCGTAGATATTTGTTAGGGTAACGGCGTTAGTTTTAGGTTTTTATTTTGTTTAACGTGCGGTCCTTTCTGTTTGTGCGACGTGACGGCGAATTTTTTAATAGTAAATTATAATTCTATACTTTTATACAAACAAACGAATAATAATCATTTATTTAAAATGCTTAAAACACTAAGGATATATATAAACTAAAGTAGTAAAAACATAATCGTGCGTTGCGACGGGGCGTGTGTTGCGGTAGCTCGGTTCTAAATATCGAAACGTTGATAAAAAAACACGTCGCTATGTATATTCGGATATCACGAAAGCGCGTTGCAACGGAGGCTAGTGGAAGTAAGGGGGTGTTTGGGATTACTTATTTCCTTCTCCTTATTGACTTTTATAAGTAGTTTTGAGAAGTAACTTCCACTTACTTCTCAAAATCTCATTTTTCCTTCTCAAAATCTCCTTTTATAAGTAGTTTTGAGAGGTAACCCAAACAACTTATTAACTTATAAAAGTTAATAAGTTAATAAGTTGGTTTGAAAAGGCAATCCAAACACCCCCTAAGTATCGTTGTCGCGGTGGTGTTAAATTCAGTAATACTTGGTCTCAAAAATTAAATATAAAGGAAAAAACTATTGTGAAATAAAAAAAGTTGTAAAAGGGGGAGCTTGTGGGGATCGAACCAGGGTGTTCCACCTGCGTTTGTGGGTAGCCCACCAATTTTGTAATGAACCACTTTTCATATTTAAATATATAATGTGAAAACATATTATAAAAATGTAAATAAACCAATATGGAAGTGAAGAGTTTGTTGTGTAATTGAGCGTACTTTGATTTTGGGAAGAAATAATCAAATTTTCAATTACAAAGGACTTTTTGTGTAAATCAGCCAAACACACCCTTGAATCTCCATTTTTATGCTCTTTATTACTTATGGATGAAAAACTCTTAACTTTATGAAATTGGGGATTTTAGATGATTGATTCTTGGTTAAAAATGATAGCCTAGCTTATCTAAAGCTAACGGTTATATAATTCCATGATTTTGGAGTCTAATTTGGAATTATAAGAATTTATGGTTCTTAAGGTAATTTGGGGCTTTTCTGAATTGAAGTGTCTAAATGGTGTTTTATAGGTTTATAAGTGTTATGATAGTCATGAACACAAAACCCAATTGAAATCCAAATTAATTTGATGAGCTAAGGGTTAAGAACTTGAATGAAAGATGGAATTCACCCAATCGGGTCAAATGGGTTGGAGATTGTTTTTTCATGGAAGATGTGAGGTTTGGATAAGGTTGTAATGACCATATATAATGAAAATGTGAATAAATTGTCATTGGAATTGTGATTTCCTTGTTATGATAAGTGGAATCAATGGTTATGCTAAACAATAAATGTAAATTGTTCAGGTTTGGGGATTGCTAAAGTTGAAGTCCAATCGGGATCTTCAAATGACAGAGGTAAGTGTCTTTACACTTACTTAGTAATTGATGTGGTATTTTGTATGGTGTTTCTTATACACATGTAGTTCATATGATATGCATTTTGGGTGTTTGGAAATTGAATGGTGATCTTACACAGTAGTAGAGTGTATGGCTATATGTGTTGGGTGTTAAAGTTTAACTACACTTCTTACGCATAATTAGAATGTTTAATTATGTGTTTGGGTGATTTAGATATGGTGTAATTGTATGTGTTGCTAGCAAACATGGGTGTTTATCTTGAGATTGGATCTCATGGTGTTTATCTTGAGACTTTGATCTTATGGGTGTTTACCTCAAGATTTTGATCTAATGGGTGTTTAACTCGAGATCTTGATCTCATGGGCGTTTATCTTTATACTTGATCTCATGGGTGTTTATCTTGAGACTCGGTTCTCATGGGATAATTACTTGAGGGTTAAACTCACAGGTGAATTAGAGATTTGGATCTATTAAATTATAGTGTATCCACTATTTGAATTGTAATTGAAATGTGATGGGACATGTATGAGTGAACTGGAGTCTTAGATCTCCTCCATATAGTGTGTAAACCTATCAGGTTTGTATTTGACATATGTGAAGTAGTATGTATTTGGTGTTTTATACATGTTCAAGTTTCAATTGCAGGTCTAAGAGGTGAAAAACCGAATTTGGGTTTAAATCTAAGCTGGAAATCAGCCAAAGGCTGATTTGTGTTGGGTTTGGCGTAGGCTACGCCAAACCCGACGTAGCCTACACTGTGTTGATTTTGCCTACGCCAATTGGCTTGTGCAACGCTGACTCTGACTCCATACGGTGATTTTCATATTTTGGGTTTTTCTTGGGTTTAACCCATTGGGGTTTTAGGGAAACCTTATACCATTACTAATTTGATATTTTATGGTGTATGTGATGTTGGAAAAGCTTCGGTTTAGGCTTCGGGATATCAAGTGCTCGGGGTGGATCTCTCTCACTTTATTGACTTCTTTTTGTGAACTTTAACGATTAAACCTTTCGATGGGATTAATAGACTGGGTTCGATGTAATGTATATCAACTATCTTAACGTTTTTTGTTGGTATTGACTTCTTGTGTTCATGTTTTACAAAAGTTTGAGCTGGGACAATTTTCAGCGTTCGTTTAAATGCTTAAATTGTTTTGAAATTTCTGGGTGTTACATTAACCCTATAATCAAAAGAAATAATAAGGTGTCGGATGCCGCCGATGACGATGATGACACTCTGGAGGTTATGTTGACCTATCGGGTGTGGAAAGGAAGCAACATAAATTTGGAGTGGTTATTGGCCATCACATTTGTTGGGCAATAACTGCAACCATTAACTACAAATGGGTAAGTATAAAACATGCATAATGGTGTATACGGGCATAACTTATAATGTAGGCACGAGCACTCACTTTAATTGTTTTCTTTTATTTAGTATCATCGTCGTGGCTAGAGTCATAACTGTATATAACTATATGGAGTTAATAAGTTTTTTTTTAAGTTTGCTTAATTAAAAACTAACTTGTACAACTTAATACCTATTAAAACTTAAACAAACAATAATGTAAAGAGTTTAAGGGTTATGAAGACACGATCAAATTTATAGAGGTTAAAGTGGATGTTAACTATCCCATTATGCATCCTCTCCCCGGATCTCCAATCGAGAGTTAACATAAGTGATCACCAGTACGCCAAGTGCTTCACTAATCGAATGTAGTGATCACCTTGTACGATGTCTCGTCAAACAAAGTTAGTGATCACACCTTATTTGACTCACTATGTCAAGATAGTGGTCCTTACAATCTCACACAACTTCACATTATGTCAAGATAGTGTAACTCCTCACAATCTAACACTATATCAAGACAATGTTTCCCAACACAATCATACACTATATCAAGATAGTGATGACAGTTAACTCACATACAAGTATCGTGAGCGCCCCTTGCAAATTTCACTAAAAGAAGTGGTAACACACTACAACATAAATTACAAGCACGAGAATAGTTTGAATGATGAAAGTTGAAGCACAACCTTCTATTTTGCTCTTTAATCTTCACGTGATCTTGATCTTTAATCTCTATTCAAAGATGTTTGAATACGACGATGATTAGAGAGACATATATTAGATATGTATTTGAAAGTGTTAGAGCAAAATGGGTGCGTGTAAAAGTTGGACAAGGGCTTCAATTTGTAGGCAAAACTTGAAAAACAAAAGGTTGTGACCAAACAGGTCGCGGTCGACCGCTTGTCCACCTTTTAGTACAAGTTTTGAACGTCGGAGCTTGTCCAATTTCACACTCCAGTTGTAATATCCAGTATTTTCCGATCAAACATTTCCCAAACTATTGCACGTGCTATTAATTTAAAACTTAAATGACAGATATTAATTTAAATAATATGAATTTCAAGGAAAAACAATTATATTTATACATATACATACGTGTGTTTTAAAAATAAAATATTGTTAAAACATTATGAGTTGTAATTTCATAAATAATGTGATTTATAAACTTACATTTTTTTATACTCTTTTGTAAATCTTGGGAAGTATCTTTTTAAATGTATGAAATAAATAAATAAAACTTATAAAACTCTTTTTGAAACAAGGCATATTTATTTTGTAAAAATCCAGGGATTAGAACTGCCAGCTTTTGAAACTTGTTTTAAACTAAATCTTAATTCTAAACATGAAATGATAATAGCTGGAATTTCAGGGACCTGTTGTGTAGTTATCCCAAACTCCCAGTGTAACATTTTGGATTTTAGTATTCCTACTTCAAATCAATGTAACGCAATTTCAAGTTCTATACTCGTGCAATGTCTCATTATTTTCTCGCCGTAAAAATTTAATGCAATGATTCTATATAAATTCGCAAGTTTTACTAGATTATATACATTTAAACGCTATACAAGAAACTATTTGGTACAAACTTATCAAACCTGAAAATTCAAGGGCTAAAGTTGAAAAATGTAAGAAACCCTAGTTAGGCACGGTCGTGCTTCGTTCTAGCACGGTCGCGCCAAGTGCTTTGGCACGGTCGCGCGACCTGCTCTGGAACGATCGCGCCCGGTGCCTAGGCACGGTCGCGCCTCTCCTTGGCACGGTCGCGCCTGCGTAACAGAAAAACGTAAATGCAGTTTAATCACCCGATCGTTCGAATCCGAAACCGTTATACGTTTCTTTTTCCCTTAGAAATTGTATTACCACTTTCAAATTATTCAACGCCTCAGTTTCATTTCATCAATTCAAGAAAACTCTCTCAAACTTTTCAAAGAAAACTCTCTCGAGCATTTCCGATCAGAATTACCTCAAGCAATCCAGTCAAACGTTTCCCAGATCGTCTCTGAAGCATCCGAAGCCGCTGAAGCATTCGGAACCGCAGCAGAGGTCGCCGGAAACTAGTCTGCCGTCGCCGGAACTCCTCTCTACCGTCCTCTAGCGATTCACTACTATTCCGGGTAATTGAATCCTCTCGTCCTTTTATTTCAATATCAGTATCAAAAGCCCTTTATTAATTAGGGTTTTCATTTCGTAAATTTGTCTAAATCAGAAGCCATGTTTTATTAAAAATACTTTAATCGAATCCGGTTATAAACATGATTTATATTCAATTAAAACATACCATTATACTCGTAATAACCCATTAATCAAAAGCCCTAACAATTCCAGTGTTTAAAATACAAGAAATTCTCGATTCGTGTCTGAATTGGAATAGACACGGTCGCGCTAATCATCTAGCGCGGCCGTGCCTCATTAGCGCGGTCGTGCCGATTAGAAGCGCGGTCGTGTCCTCCTGTCCAGACCTGGTCATGCCCTCTGGGCTAGTCCCTGTTGTGTCTAAAGATCATAGACACGACCGTGCCGGGCCAAGGCACGGTCGTGCCTGTCAGACTTGTCTAGATTGTGCTCCTGTTGATCAACCCGGTCGCGCCCCGACTAGCGCGGTCGCGCCCGTGGCTTGAGCACGATCGTGCCCTTCCGAGGCACGGTCGTGCTAGACTCAGAATTTTTAACAGAATTATAATTTTTATATTTTAATCAGTAAATGTTTCAGATTTTATAAAAATATGTTTTCTGTATTTAAAAAAAAAATAGATTAAAAGTTTAATCTTGGCATAAATATAATTTATTAAAAAGTTTATAAAAATTAAATATACATTTATCATCTTACACTTAAATGATATTTTAAACAATTAAGTTACAAAATTTATAAATAATGATGATTTATTTAATTTACATTTTAAATCAAAATCATTTATTTATTTATACTTAATTACAATTAACATTTACATTATTTCATAAACTATAGTTATACACTTATTTATTTAATTCAAACCTAATCAAGTTGATTCAAACATATTTTACCTCAAACTTTGTAGAACCAAAGACTGATTGCTACCAAATTATTCTAAGTACAATTGCTGCTGATAGGCTTATCAGCAGCAGTCAACACTTGTTGCTGCTGATAGGCTTATCAGCAGCATTCAACACTTGTTGCTGCTGATAGGCTTATCAGCAGCACTCAACACTTGTTGCTGCTGATAGGCTTATCAGCAGACTTCAACACAAGTTGCTGCTGATGGGCTTATCAGCAGCAGTATTCTCAACTTTGCTGCTGATAGCTTTATTCACTGAAGACCAAACGTTGCAGCTGACTATCCATGCCAAGCGTCTCTGACAACTTTCTGCAAAAGCAACTGCCACACTCCAAGCAGAAGGAACCTCAGTGGTGCAACCAATAAAGGACCTTGTTGCGCGTCTCCAAGCATGCAAACAATGATGCCTAAGAAGACGCTTCAATAAAGTTATCTAGATTAGCCTTTGCGTATAATTTAGATTAATAAACAAGATCAACGGTCTGTGTTCGATCTGATCCTCAGAATCAAGGGTTTGTCTTGATTCTGAGTTACTATAAATACTGTGTAAACACTTCATAGTAAGTGAGCTTAAGTGTGCTTGAATGTGCTTTTTAGTTTGCTTTCAAAGTGCCTTGAAAGAGTTTTTGCTTGTAATCCTGTAATCACAGCAGATCAATACAACAGTGCATTTATCAGTATTCTTGCTGTTTTACTTGTTTACTTTGTTAGTTGCTATTGTTTCCGCCAATATCAACTAGAATAGAATCACCTTGTAATCTCACGATCCTACAAGTGGTATCAGAGCTTTGGCTCAAGATTAAACAAACTAACATTTGTTTAATCACTTTCTGATTCTATTCTAAACTCTATTCTTGATCAAGTCACATCAAAACAAAATGGCACAAAGCAACGGGCTTGAAGACATCCTGAAGCAGCAATACGAAAACTTTGTCTGCAATGAAGGTGAGTCACTAACCAGAGTGTATAACAGGTACATTTACTTGGTAGGAGAGCTGCAGTGCTCTAAGGTGAAACTGGAGAATGAAGACATTCTCAAAAGGTTCATCAGATCTCTTCCTAGTTGCTGGACACTTTACACAGTGTCAATAAGAAGAACTGAGAATCTGAAGACTATGCAGATGACCGAGCTCTTTTGTATGCTAAAAGCCTATGAATTAGAAATAATTCAAGCCAAAGAAAGAAGCTCAAGCCATCAATCAGCCTCTTCCAGCACCTCTCCCGCGCTTCACTCTGACCACTCAGGTCCTAGTTCAAGCGACTACTATCCTACCAGACAAGCACACCAAGCTCAGCCAAGACACCAACAACAGCAACAAGTCAATCCTCCAGCACAAACTGCAGCCCGTGCAAAAGTTGGAACTACTGACTTTGACTGGAGCTTCCAGCCTGAGGATCTTTCTGCCAACAATCAAGCTCTCATGGCAGACACATTAGAGGTATCCTCTCTAACTTCAGACACATCAGAGGTACCACCAAAGGTATATGAAAATCTATGTACTCAAGAGTGCATTGATAAAGTCCTTGGATATAGGAAACATAACCAGAAGCTCATAGATCAAAATGAAGAATTTCACCAAATGAAATCTGATTTTAAAAAGGTTGAAAATAGTTACAAGGAAAAGAATGATTGTTTAAAGAAAGAAATTTCATCATTAAAACATGAACAAACAAACCTTGAAACTCAAATTGATGATATTCTGGTTAAGTTAAAAGCTGCAAGGGATGAATTGGCAGACCAAAAGGTCCATGTGGAAAAATATGAATTTGCATCCAAAAAGCTGCAAAGACTTTTGGATATTCAAATCCATGAAAATGTAAAAACTGGTCTGGGATATCATGCCAACCAGTATAAAACCGTCGCACCTCCTGCTGATTATGTTGCCATATACGAACCAAGCTTCAATGTTGAACATCTTGACACTGCAAACCAAAATCTTGATCCTTCAACGGATGAACCCTTCGTTGAAGAATGCACTACCTCATCGGAATCTGAGTCAACCTACTTAGACCATGATGAAACCAGTGCATCCTCATCTGAAGCTATTCTGAATAGAGTGGCAGTTCCTGCTGTTCTTCCAGCTGTTCCAGCCCCTGTACCATTCAAACAGATCAAGATCAGCTATCCTCCAGGTGGAAGAAAGCTAAAAAGTGCAAAGGAACAGACATCAGGACCTACAGACCCCAACCCTCAGTCAAAGCCGATCCCAAAAAGGAAGGTATTTGATATACGTCGTAAGCCTGAAGAAAAAGTTCCATATGTTCAAAAGACCCTAGAAGAAGCCACTTTTGAACATAACAAAGCTCATCCATGGAACTTCAAGGATCTGTTCCAAAGAAAGGACTATGTGTACTTTCAAAGGGACAAAACAGCTCTATCTTGCCTTGTTTGTGGCAGATATAATCACACTGCCAGCACTTGCTTTCATTATCTGGAATACCAACGAAACTCAAAGCAACATGCCTTTGAAAAGACCAAAAAAAATAAACAGGTGAGAAGCTATGATGCAAAGGCAACAAAGTTCAGGGAGTCTCTATCTCCTCCAAGAGTGAAGGTTCCTAAGCCCAAACAAACCTGTATCATTTGTGGTGAATCAGACCACTTTGCTGCCAAATGCAGGT
The DNA here is from genome assembly GCA_023525975.1 of Smallanthus sonchifolius. NCBI lineage: Eukaryota > Viridiplantae > Streptophyta > Magnoliopsida > Asterales > Asteraceae > Smallanthus > Smallanthus sonchifolius. The sequence continues at coordinate 83,750,299 of CM042030.1, read as the reverse complement.
TTAATCCATTCAACCAGTTTGCAAAGTGCTCATCTAGGTTTACTCCAACAGCAGTGAACAAAACTGCTGCTGATCCTAAAAAGGCTAGAAAATCTAAGGTTAAGCCTTCAGTAGCAAAAATATCCACTGCTGACAAAGGGAAATCAAAGGCAAAGCCTTCAGCAGCCAAAATTCCTGTTGCTGCTCCAGTAAAGCCATCAGCAGCAACAAAATCTGCTGCTGATAAGTCAGAATCTTCAGCAACAAAAACTGCTGCTGATAGAATAAAGAAAACTGGAAAACCACCAATAATGCAATGGAAAGCCAAATCATCAGATACAACGTCGGATGCTGAAAAGACCAAGAAAGCTGGAAAACCACCAATTCAACAATGGAAGGTAAAGAATACACTAAGTATTGTCATCGGTTAAGATGGATGCATCTGTCTTCTGTTGTAAATATGTATGTCTATTGTTGTAAATAAAAGTTAGTATCAGCAGCACTTTTTCACTGCTGACAGTTTTACTCTTCAGCAGCAAAGCCTTTGCCACTGATCTCTTTAAGTTATCAGCAGGAACAAGTTTCCTGCGGATAGCTTTAAGGCGGTCAGCAGCAACATCTTTGCTGCGGATGAATACATCCATCAGCAGCTACCAAATCTGCTGCTGAAAGACTTAACTATCCGCAGCAACCAAGTTTGCAGCGGATAGCTCACCATCAGCAGCAACCAAGTTTGCTGCTGATGGGTAAAACAAGTCTACATTAACTTTTACCCACGGTAAAAACTACTCTCAGTCTTTACCATGACTGCTCGAGTGTTTTACAGCTGTAACAGTGAAAAGTAAAAAGGGTTGTACTGTACAAGAAAATTTGCTTTTTCCCTCGTCTGCCGTTATATCAAAATCCCAAACGTCCCCACAACCTCTTCATATTCAATTTCAAACCTAACTTCCATCACTTTCTCTCCCGTCCCCACAGCATTCCAAGCCCTCCATACTTAACCACCATTCAAACACCCTTCCCTCTTCCTTCAAATCCATAACAATGGCAGGCGCGGACATAAACAACCCCAACGACAAGTTTTCCCCATATCACAACCTAACTGCATACCTAATCAAGGGCAAGAAATCCGAAGGATTCGATGATATGATCGAATTCCTTTGTCGGTCCAAAATCCGCCATGCCCTAACAGTCAACCCAACCATCTACACTTCCCACATGGAAAATTTTTGGAGCTCAGCCGTGTATTCCACTGAACAGGGCACTCCTCAAATCAAAGGCACAGTAGACGGCAAGGAGATAATCATCACTGAAGCCAAGCTCCGCCAACACCTCAAGCTTCAGGATGAAGGGGACGCCATCTCTTACCCAAGAGACGTATACATGAGGACCTTTGTATCCATAGGGTACACTGGAAATCAAACAGAGTACACAATAGAGAAGGCACTCATGGGTCCCAAATGGAAGTATCTCTGCCACACTCTTCTCCAATGCATATCCCAGAAGAGGAGTGGCTGGAACCAACTTAGCTCCGGACTTGCGTCGGCAGTTCACGGTATGATAACAGGGGCAGGTTTCAATTTTTCCCACCTCATTCTTGAAGGTTTGAGATACAACCTTCAAGAAGGGGTGAAAGCACAGTTCTTCATGTACCCAAGATTCTTGCAGGAAGTGTTCAATATTGAGCACCAAGATCTTTCAAAAACTGCAAGAATCTACTCAATACTGGGACATAAGAACAACATTTTTCAGAGCATGAGAACAGTTTCATCAAAGTTCTCAGGGGCCGATGTTCCATTGTTATCTACAATGTTGAACACGCAAAGTGCCCAGGGTGACAGTTCAGCAAACCCAGCTGATACTGATCCCACACCCTCCTCCTCACTGCCACAAATTCAAACTACTGTTTCCCTTGATCGAACCCCTGTGCATTCTACTGAGGATGCACAGGCACATACATCACTCTCCCACAGTTTGATTGCTCAACTGGAACACAGGGCCCCAGTTGCAGCCAAGTATACAAGAAAGAGGGGCAAGAGAACTCCTTCTTCTCTTGCCTCCAAGGCCCAAACCCAAGCCAACATCCCTCACTCAGAATCACAACATTCTAGTGAGAATATCATAAGGGAATGCCACATTGTTAGAGAGACTCCTTCGGAAGTCTCTCTATTAGGATTAGGATCACTTCCCGGATCCATAGATCAGCCCTTTGAGCCATTCCTATCTTCCTTGAACTTAAGTGTTGAGGAACCTGACCAAAGTGATGTACCTTCTCCAACTACCACTATTCAGGAGGTACTGATTGGTCTTGCTTCCAAAACACCCAACCCAAGTTCTTCACCCTTGGAGGTCCACTCTGGGAGTATTGAAAGAGTGGATGTGGACGAGGCTGTCACTACTGCTGGTCCATCAACTGACCAGGAGGACAGTGACAACATCATTAAGACCTCAACCACGGCAACTCATGGTGAGGGTGTTTCCTTGGAAACTCCCTTCACTGAGAGGAATCCCAGGCGCCAAGAAACCATGGGTGATGGGGATGCTGAGGCTAGGCCTACGGCCCCATCTAGGTCCAAGGATTCCACAACTGTGGATGAGGACAGACTGAAACTTCATAACTTGGAATTGACGGCCAGGGTGGCTATGCTAGAGGCTGAAATGTCCAAACTAAGACACCAAGTCGCTATGCATGCAGCCCATAAATGCCCAACTCTAGCCACTCCCTCTCTTGTATCAGTAGGCACCCAAACGGATGCTTACCTGTCTGCTGATGCAACCAAAAAGGGGGAGATGGTTTCTATGGAAGAAGATACAGACAGTCTGGACGACTGGATTCAAGAGCAGTTTGTTCTTCAAAGCTCACAATACAAGCCAGCTTTTGTCCAAGTTCATGACTTGCCAGCCCCAGATAACGAAGACGAAGAGATATCTGAAGACTGGCAGTTGGTCGTCAGGGCTGTCGATGAAATGCTGAATGATGCTGAAGACACAGAACAAACAAATGCATCATTCAGCATCCTTCCACAAGCAGCAGCCATCATAAGTCATACATCTGCCCCCCACTTCCCACTGACATCCACACAGCTAGAGTTTGATATTATACTAGCTTGGGGGTACGATGGGAAAACTGAGAGGTTTTGGATAGGTCGGGAGTTTAGCGGAGTAGAAGAGCTAGACTGGGATTTAATTCATCCATTTGAAATCCTTGACCTATATGATCTCATCTGCATCAACAACTCATCAGACCTCTCAGCAGACCTTTCCATTGACTTGTTCTATGACTTGATGGAGGACAACCTACCCAACTTCATAAGACTAATCAAAGAACTAAAACGGGTAGAGTCTCCTGAGTCATCTCAGGCTGCAGAAAGAAGACTGTCTCCCAACAATCTTCAAATCACAAGGAGCAGTCTTCTCAATGAAGAAGAAGTTCTGAGCCTGAAAAGACTCCTGTACAAGACAATGGTCAAGGACTTAGATGTGGTTGGATGGTCTAGCAATAAGTCCTTTGACCATAATCTTCTTCTAAGCAACAGCACCTCTCTCACCATCAACACCAGGGACATTCTTCAGCTACCCTCAGACTTTCTACTAAAGATCTACCAACTAAGATTCAACATCTGCAACATCAATTCATCAGAGAGTCAGGGAATGATGCAAACTGTCAGAGCCCATCTTGTAAATGAAGGTTGGATTGAGGGGTATGAGTCTGTGTCAAACTCTGACACTGACTCCAACTCATCTTCTCCCAGAGTTGACATTAATTCTGCAGCCTATGGGTTAAGATCATCAATTAAGGATCAACTAAGAGAGATAACAGATCATGAGTCCCAAACCAACCAACCAAATGTGCTTTCCTTGTCAATCTCCGAAGATGCCGATGAAGCCGAGGCTGAGATTCCAACAGTTCCACAATCAACTGTTGCTGTGATCAGTGAAGCCAGAGCAGAGGCATCCAATTTTGATAAAGGAAAGGGCACTATGACTAAAGAGGATGAAGAGAGATTGCTAAAAGAAAAGAAGGAGAAAGAAGAAAGGAGAAGAAAGAGAGAAGAAGAAGAGATGGCTGAAGAGATGGCTTATCAAACGAAGCATCAAGAAAGAAAGACAGCCTTACTCCTAAGACAACAAACAATCCAGCTGTATGCCAAACAGCTGGATGAGATGAAAGTTAAAATCCATGCAGGGTCTCAAGTTGAGGAAGATGAAAAACTTGCCAGACAGCTGCAGGAAAAGTTTGCCAAGGAAGAAGAAGAAGAGAATGAAAAGAAGAAGAAGGAAGATGCTAAGTTTAGAATCACTGATTCTAAATTAGCAAAAGAATTAAGAGAAGAGTGGACTGAAGCTCTGATCTCTCAAGGTGAGGATGCAGACTACCTTGAGAAACTTTCAAACAAAGAGATTTACAGAGCCTTCATGGGTCAGCAGGGTCAATTGGCTAGCAAGAAAAAGGCTGAAGAAGAAGAAAAAGCCAAGCTACAGTCCAAGAAGACCATTGCACTGAATAAAAGAACCCATGAAGAAAGGAAGGTCATGATTGACTTCCTTAAGGCTAGAGGAGACAGTGGAAGGAGGCTAGGTCCAATGAATTTCATGAACCTGCAAGCCCTCTACTTCAAGGTTAAAAAGGATGAGGAAGAAAGACTAGGGAAGAAAGGCTCCAAGAAAAGGGTACTTATCAAAGAAGAAGAAAAACCAAAGACAAAGAAACCCAAGCCTTCTCCCTCACCTACCTCTTCCTCAGTCCATCATCCTTCCACTCTCCTCCCCAAACCTTCCACTCCTCCACCCAACAAGTCCAAATCATCCCACCCAGCTCCCACTCATCAACAGCCTCCCTTGAAGAAATCAAAATCCTCATCTAAACCTGAAGACTCAAGAGACATTGTTGAATGGGTCTACAATCCACAGGGTCAAAGGTTTGAGATCTTCAGGGGGAGAACTGAAAGAAGAAGATCTACATACAGGTCTGTTGATGAGGTTCTGCAACTACCAGATTCAGACCTAAGAAGAATTTTGGAGCTGGGTGAAGCTCATGAGCCTGCAAATGAGAGAGGGAAACATCTTATGCTAGCAATCAGACATTACTTCAACCCTAGCAAAGATGTGGTCATGGATATCAAACCACTCAAGTCCCACTCTCCATTTGTATCTTGGTCCTACAATGCTGACTTGGATGAGTTCACACTAACTGATGCCAAGAAGCAGCAGATGAGATGTTCAAGCAAAGCAATCTTCAAAATGCAACCCAAAGACATCAAGACTCTGTCTGAACTTCCACTGAACAATCCCAGCAAGGATCCAAGAGGATATGAGGTTGAAAGGATAGTCAGACACATGCAAAAGCTTCAGCAGCAAAGTGATTAGAAGAATTTTGGTTGCATCAGTCTAGGGGGAGTTTGTAGAACCAAAGACTGATTGCTACCAAATTATTCTAAGTACAATTGCTGCTGATAGGCTTATCAGCAGCAGTCAACACTTGTTGCTGCTGATAGGCTTATCAGCAGCATTCAACACTTGTTGCTGCTGATAGGCTTATCAGCAGCACTCAACACTTGTTGCTGCTGATAGGCTTATCAGCAGACTTCAACACAAGTTGCTGCTGATGGGCTTATCAGCAGCAGTATTCTCAACTTTGCTGCTGATAGCTTTATTCACTGAAGACCAAACGTTGCAGCTGACTATCCATGCCAAGCGTCTCTGACAACTTTCTGCAAAAGCAACTGCCACACTCCAAGCAGAAGGAACCTCAGTGGTGCAACCAATAAAGGACCTTGTTGCGCGTCTCCAAGCATGCAAACAATGATGCCTAAGAAGACGCTTCAATAAAGTTATCTAGATTAGCCTTTGCGTATAATTTAGATTAATAAACAAGATCAACGGTCTGTGTTCGATCTGATCCTCAGAATCAAGGGTTTGTCTTGATTCTGAGTTACTATAAATACTGTGTAAACACTTCATAGTAAGTGAGCTTAAGTGTGCTTGAATGTGCTTTTTAGTTTGCTTTCAAAGTGCCTTGAAAGAGTTTTTGCTTGTAATCCTGTAATCACAGCAGATCAATACAACAGTGCATTTATCAGTATTCTTGCTGTTTTACTTGTTTACTTTGTTAGTTGCTATTGTTTCCGCCAATATCAACTAGAATAGAATCACCTTGTAATCTCACGATCCTACAAACTTTATATATTTTATCCAATACTTTTTAAATACAAATCAATGGTTTTATATACAAATTCAACTTTCATTTTAGACTTAAACTTTATGCATCTATGTGATTCAATACATATTACTCTTTAGGTTAAAGTGTGCATTTCAAGGATCTTATTGCTATCTATATTCCTTGTTAGCTTCACTTCTATACCAAGTGAGTATTCACAACCCCTTTTACTCTTTTACACTTTTGGGGTGAAACATGAACCATATACAAATTACATGTTTACACTTATACAAACAACACCATTACAAATTCTATTACATTCATGTGTGCAATTTGAGCTTTATGCCCGAGGACTATTTGTGCTAACTTTTGCATACTATTATGTACAATCATTAACTATACAAGCCGACGGTTTTCAATGATAGATCTATTGAGTCTGACAAACCCACCCAAGTGGAGGTGATTGATACCGACAACACAATTTGCATACTAGTTACTAAGGCTTGATTGTACTTGGTTACACAATAGCGGCTCCCCATAAATGCCTTATTTATCATGTTACGTACAGGATTTGTTTTCAACTATATGCTATCTATATACAATTGTGTTATACTCACCAACTTTTTAGTTGACTTTATTTTATTCATGTTTTAGGCCCTAATATGTGAGATTGATTCAAGACGTGTTCAACATAGGATTTGGACTTAGCAATATTAAATCAAGAAGTTTATGAATTGTTTATTGTTCTTTGTTTGGATTTGGTTTGTACGTGGATTTTGTGTAATAGAAATTTGACTTTAATATATTTCAATTTAGTCAACCTTGTGCTATGAACAGTCTTACATGTCCCGCCCCGATGATTCCGCCATCGGTCGGGGTGTGACAGATTGGTATCAGAGCCTTGGTTATTGGGAATTAGGTTATTAGACACCTTGACCTAGACTATAACTTTAGGACACCCACTTATGCCATATCTCATGATTTTGTGCTACGTGTTACATGCTATGTGCTACATGCTAACCATGATAAATTGTTATTATATTTGATGCCTTACTTATTATAAATTCATGACTTATTAGGATCTTCTTAAATAATAATTTAACAAATAATATCCTTTCCCATATCCTAAAACCTCATGATATTTCTATCTTCTTTTCTATCTTTATTCTTTCTGAGTATGTGGAAAATTCTTGAAGCAAAAATCTTTAAATTTTTATTTTCTTCGTTAAGGTTTTTAAACTTGTTAAATTATTTGAGGACACGTGCAATCTGGAAGGGTGACACCTGTATTTTGGGTTTTCTGTCTAGCAAAGCATTTCGCATAAATCCCAATCAACCGAGGGACCCGTATGCTTTCCTGGGAATTCCCGAGATGAGTGTTTATCTATAGGCTAAAGCATGTCTCCTTGAAAATTATATGAGTTTAATTAACCTTAATATGCCTTAGTATTCAAATGATTTTGTCACTTTTGAGTACAATCCAAACTATGATTATCTATTTTATTTTGTTATCTCATTCTATTAAGTCCTAGCAATTCTCATAAGTTCTTACAATCTTTCTTTGTCTTGTGTTCAAATCTGTAGAATGCCTCCTCGTCGTACTCCTGCCGCTAACGCCAACTCCGACATTGCTGCTATTCTTACCCAATTGGTGACACAACTCACCCAAGCCAATGGTGCCACTAATGGCAATGGTGGAAATGGAAGCAATAGTGGTAATAATGGTGTTATGGTGGAAATGGTGGTAATCCATCCCAATGTACCTTCAAGCACTTCAATTCGTGCAATCCCCTAAAGTTTTATGGAACCAAAGGAGCTACCGGACTTCTCCAATGGTTTGAAAGTATTGAGAATACCTTTCTCAATAGTGACTGTCCCGACAACCTCCGTGTTCGTCATGCTACTAGTGTCCTTCAAAAGCGGGCACTTACATGGTGGAATGGGGAGAAAAGGAATAGGGGTGTTGATGTAGCTATGGCCTTACCTTGGGATGAGGTCAAAAGGCTTATGACCGAGGAGTTCTGTCCTCGAAATGAAGTGAAAAAGTTGGAAGCTGAATTTTGGGATCTTGCCCAAGATAGTGGGGAAAACTTAGCATATACAACTCGGTTCCATGAGTTGAGTCTTCTTGTGCCCCACATGGTCACTCCTTTGTCCCGTTGTATTGAGAAATATATTGGTGGGCTACCAAGACAAATTCAAGATACTGTCTTAGGTAGAAATCCTGCTACTCTGGAGGATGCTATTCGTCTATCTGCTACTTTGACTGATAATCATGTAAAAGCTGGGACTCTTACCAAAAAGGGTTCTAAGAAAGTTGCTGAAACCGTAACCCCTTCTACCCACAACAAAGAAGCCACAACTGAACCCTCTCGCAATAACAAAAAGAGGAAAGTTAGAAACTTTGCTGTGGTTACTCCTGCTATGCCCATTAATCAAGTTGCACCTGTAGTTCAAGCACCGGCTAAAAAGCCATATGTTGGGATTTATCCTCTTTGTGCCACCTGCAATTTTCATCATCCTCAAAATATCCCATGTCGCCTTTGCACTCATTGTGGGATATATGGCCACACTATCAATATTTGTAGGGCCAAAGCTTTTGCGGGTCAAGTCAATCTACCAAACCAACCCAACCCGCGAGTGGCTAATCAAGGTGCTCCCGCCATTGCTAATAGGCGTGCTTGCTATGAGTGTGGCGACCCAAACCATTTTCGTAACCTATGTCCAAGACTTGCAAATACTACACAAGGTGGAGCTCGTGGGCGTGCATTCAACATAAACGCCAACGAAGCTCAAGCCAACAACGACGTGGTTAATGGTACGTTCCTTGTAAATAGTCATTATGCCTCCATTTTGTTCGATACTGGTGCCGATAAAAGTTTTGTGTCACTTAATTTTGAGCCTTTACTCGTAAAGTCGCGATCCCAATTAGAGAAAACCTTCACCGTTGAAATAGCAAATGGTGACTCCCTTACAATTGAGTCTATTATCTATGATTGCTCCTTAGAACTAAATGATCATTCATTCCCAATCAACCTTATTCCAATGCCACTAGGAAGCTTTGACATTATCATAGGTATGAATTGGCTATCAAATCATCATGACGAAGTTATGTGCTTTGAAAAGTGTATCCGAATTCCGCTACCATCGGGAGAAACCTTAAGGGTTTTTGGTGAAAAGCCTTGCAAGGGTATTAAGTTGATGTCTTGTACTACCGCTCAAAAGTACTTACGAAAGAAGTACATTGCTTTCTTAGCTCACATTGTTCAAAAGGATGTCAAGGAGAAGAGTATCCAAGACATTCCCATTATTCGAGATTTTCCCGAGGTTTTTCCTAAGGATTTGTTCGGTCTTCCTCCCGTTCGCCAAGTCGAGTTTCGTATTGATCTTGTGCCCGGAGCTAACCCCGTTGCTAAAGCTCCTTATCGTCTTGCACCTTCCGAAATGCAAGAGCTTGCAAGTCAACTTCAAGAGCTCTCCGACAAAGGTTTCATTCGCCCTAGTCATTCACCGTGGGGTGCACCCGTCTTATTTGTTAAGAAGAAGGATGGATCATTTCGCATGTGTATTGACTACCGCGAACTCAATAAGCTTACTATCAAGAATCGCTATCCCTTGCCTAGAATCGATGATCTCTTTGATCAACTTCAAGGTTCTACTTGTTTCTCGAAGATTGATCTTAGATCTGGTTATCATCAGCTCCGTGTTCAAGAAGATGACATTCCTAAGACTGCTTTTCGAACAAGGTATGGTCATTACGAGTTCATGGTTATGCCTTTTGGATTAACCAATGCACCCGCAGTTTTCATGGATCTCATGAACCGTGTGTGCAAACCGTACCTTGATAAATTCGTGATCGTTTTCATTGACGATATCTTAATCTATTCCAAGACTAAAGCCGACCATGAAGAACACCTTAGATTGGTTTTGGACCTTTTAAAGAAAGAACAACTATATGCCAAGTTCTCCAAATTTGAATTTTGGTTAAAAGAAGTTCAATTTCTTGGGCACATCGTCAACGACAAGGGTATTCATGTTGATCCTGCTAAGATTGAAACGGTTAAGAATTGGAATGCCCCGAAGACTCCTACCGAAGTTCGTTCATTTCTTGGTCTTGCGGGTTATTATCGTCGTTTCATCTCAAACTTCTCAAAGATTGCTGTCCCTCTTACCGCTTTGACCCATAAGGGTAAGACTTATGAATGGGGACCGAAACAAGAAGAAGCTTTCCAGACTCTTAAGCATAAGTTGTGCAATGCTCCCATATTGACTCTCCCCGATGGAAATGATGACCTAGTTGTCTATTGTGATGCTTCTAACCAAGGTCTTGGTTGTGTCCTCATGCAACGAGGCAAAGTGATCGCTTATGCATCAAGACAACTCAAAGTTCATGAAAAGAATTATACGACGCACGATCTCGAGTTGGGTGCGGTCGTATTCGCGTTAAAGATTTGGAGACATTACCTATATGGCACGAAATGTGTGGTATTCACCGACCACAAAAGTCTTCAGCATATCTTCAACCAAAAAGAACTCAATATGAGGCAACGACGTTGGGTCGAACTCCTTAACGACTACGACTGCGAGATTCGTTACCATCCCGGCAAAGCGAATGTTGTAGCCGATGCTTTGAGTCGAAAAGACCATGTTATGCTTCATTGTTCCCGTATTCAAACCGATATTCAAACCCGTATCTTAGAAGCTCAACACGTCTCGGTAACCGAGGGTAACATGTATGAAGAAATGTCGTGTGGTGTTGAACTTCTTCTTGAATCAAAACCCAATGGCTTACTATATTATTTGAACCGTATTTGGATTCCCGATCGCGATGATCTCCGTGCAATTCTCATGAACGAGGCTCATAAGACTCGTTATTCTATTCATCCTGGTGCGGATAAAATGTACCAAGATCTTCGCCAACTTTATTGGTGGCCCGGTATGAAGAAGGACATTGCTCTTTATGTTGCCAAATGCTTAACTTGCTCTAAAGTCAAAGCCGAACATCAACGTCCTTCTGGTTTACTTGAACAACCGGAAATTCCCGTGTGAAAATGGGAAAATTTAGCTATGGATTTCGTTACCAAGCTCCCTCGCACCTCGAGTGGTTATGATAGTATTTGGGTGATCATTGATCGACTCACCAAATCTGCCCACTTCTTGCCTATTCGTGAAGACTTCAAAGTGGAGAAATGAGCCCGAATTTACATTGATGAAATTGTGAGCCGTCATGGTGTTCCCTTGAACATAATATCCGATAGAGACGCTCGGTTCACTTCTCGATTTTGGCAATCTCTCCAATCTGCTCTTGGTACTCGTTTGGATTTGAGCACGGCTTACCATCCCCAAACTGATGGACAAACCGAGCGAACAATCCAAACTCTTGAAGACATGCTTAGAGCTTGTGTAATCGATTTTGGTGGCAATTGGGATTCACATTTATGCCTCATTGAATTTTCTTACAACAATAGCTACCACACAAGTATCAACATGGCTCCATTCGAAGTCGCAAGTGTCGTTCTCCTATCTGTTGGAACGAGATTGGTGAAGCACAAATCACCGGTCCTGAGTTAATTCAAGAAACTTCCGACAAGATTATTCAAATTCGTGACAATATTCGAGTAGCGAGGAGTCGGCAAAAGAGTTATGCCGACAAACGTCGAAAACCCTTGGAATTCCAAGTCGGTGATCTCGTTCTTCTTAAGGTATCTCCATGGAAGGGTGTGATCCGTTTTGGAAAGAAAGGCAAGTTAGCACCTCGTTATGTTGGTCCATTTAAGATCCTTGAAAGGATTGGGAAAGTGGCTTACAAGCTCGAGTTACCTCCATCTCTTGGCAATGTGCATCCTACATTTCATATATCTAATCTAAAGAAGTGTCTCGCCGATGAAAATCTCCATATACCGCTTGACGACGTGCACATTGATGAAAAGATGCACTTCGTTGAGAAACCGGTGGAAATTATGGATCGTGAAGTCAAGCAGCTCAAGCGAAGTCGCATTCCTATCGTTAAAGTTCGTTGGGAATCTAAGCGTGGTCCTGAGTTCACTTGGGAACGAGAAGACCAAATGAAGCTCAAGTACCCTCACCTTTTTACTAATAATGTTGTTTCCTCTAGCTAAGTTTCGGGACGAAATTCTCTCAACATGGGGAGACTGTAACATTTCGGATTTTAGTATTCCTACTTCAAATCAATGTAACGCAATTTCAAGTTCTATACTCGTGCAATGTCTCATTATTTTCTCGCCGTAAAAATTTAATGCAATGATTCTATATAAATTCGCAAGTTTTACTAGATTATATACATTTAAATGCTATACAAGAAACTATTTGGTACAAACTTATCAAACCTGAAAAGTCAAGGGCTAAAGTTGAAAAATGTAAGAAACCCTAGTTAGGCACGGTCGTGCTTCGTTCTAGCACGGTCGCGCGACCTGCTCTGGAACGATCGCGCCCGGTGCCTAGGCCCGAATTAATGACGTTATGACTTGTAATTCTACAGATGCTCCAATTAGAAAGTGCTCCTACAAGACCTTTCTGTCTTGCAAACCCCGTAACTTCAATGGCACCGAGGGTGCAGTTGGACTAATGAGATGGATAGAGAAGATGGAATCGGTGATTGATATTAGTGAATGCACCGCTGACTGCATGGTGAAGTATTCTACATGCTCACTCACTGATAAAGCTTTAACCTGGTGGAATTCACAAGTAAAGACTTTGGGAAGGCAAACATCATATGAGTTGTCATGGGAAGACTTAAAAGCCATGATGATCGAGGAATACTGTCCTCGAAATGAGTTGCAAAAGATCGAATCTGAAATGTGGAATTTACAAATGACAGGAGATGATGTTGCTGGCTACACTGACCGATTCAATGAGTTAGCAATCTTGGTTCCACACATGGTTACCCCGGAGTACAAGAAGGTTGAAAGATATTTGTGGGGTCTCGCACCTCAAATCCGAAGTCTGGTGACTTCATCGAACCCTATGGATGCCAAGAGCGCCATAACTTTAGCTTTCAAGCTAAGGGATAATGCTGTACGTGATGGTTTGTTTGAGAAGAAGGAGACTGAAGGAGGGAAATCTGGAGAAAAGAGGAAATGGTTTGGAAAACCAATTAATCAAAACAAGGATCAAATTTACAAGAGACCTGAAACTATGAAAGCCTTTGTCGCCAACACTGTGGAACAAAAAGGATACCTTGGAGCACGACCAAGGTGTGACAATTGTGGATATCATCACAGTGGGAAGTGTACCCAATGTGGAAAATGTAAAAAGTATGGACATCTAGCCCTTGACTGTAGGAGCAATGCGAACCCTAACAAGATAAATCAAGTAGCAGGAAAAGTCAACCCAGGAACAGAAAGGATGAATCAAGGATGCTTTGAGTGTGGAGATCCAAAGCACTTCAGAAAAGACTGTCCAAAGTTGAAGAACCGAAACGACAATCAGGCCCGTGGAAGAGCATTTGTGATGGGAGCTGGTGACGCACGGCAAGATCCAAACATTGTCACTGGTACGTTCCCGATAAATAATCACTATGCCTCTATACTTTTCGATACGGGTGCTGATTTGAGTTTTGTGTCAAATGACTTTAAGTCCCTACTCGGTATTAAGCCCAACAAACTAGAACAAAAGTATACAATTGAATTAGCGAACGGAAAATTAATTAATACCGGAGAGGTCATTCAAGGTTGTACCTTATATCTTAAAAATCACACATTTAGTATAGATCTGTTACCTGTTGACTTAGGAAGCTTTGACGTTGTTATTGGCATGGATTGGTTGTCAAAGAATCATGCAGAGATTGTTTGTTTTGAGAAGATTGTCCAAATTCCACTCCCAAACGGAGAAGTTCTTTCGATTCAAGGTGAGAAGAGTGGAGTAGCGTTAAGGATGATAAACTGCATGAAAACTCGTAAGTACCTACGCAAAGGCTATTACGTATTCCTGGCTCACGTCGTCGAGAAGAAACCCGAGGAACGTCGACTTGAAGATATTCCAATCGTTAAGGAATATCCTGAAGTTTTTCCTGAAGACTTACCTGGTTTACCACCACCTAGGCAAGTCGAATTTCGAATCGATTTGGTACCAGGAGCCGCCCCGGTTGCGCGATCACCATATCGATTAGCACCTTCTGAAATGCAGGAATTATCAAATCAACTACAAGAGTTGCTTGATAAAGGTTTCATAAGACCGAGTTTCTCACCTTGGGGAGCTCCGGTCTTATTCGTAAAGAAAAAGGATGGAACCTTTAGGATGTGTATTGATTACCGAGAATTAAACAAGCTTACAATCAAAAACCGATACCCACTTCCTCGAATAGATGATTTGTTTGATCAACTACAAGGTTCTAGCTTCTACTCTAAGATCGACCTACGTTCGGGATATCATCAACTAAGAATCCAAGAAGAAGATGTACCAAAGACAGCATTTAGGACTCGTTATGGTCACTACGAATTCCTAGTTATGCCGTTTGGTTTGACAAACGCACCAGCTGTTTTCATGGATCTCATGAACCGCGTGTGCAAGCCATACTTGGATAAATTCGTGATTGTGTTTATCGATGATATATTAATATATTCACGAACCAAGGAGGATCATGAACATCATCTTAAATTAATCTTAGAACTACTCAGAAACGAGAAACTTTACGCTAAATTCTCTAAGTGTGAGTTTTGGATCCGAGAAGTGCATTTTCTTGGACACGTCATCAACAAGGAAGGAATTCACGTTGATCCATCAAAAATTGAAGCGATCAAAAACTGGGAAGCACCAAAGACTCCGACAGAAGTACGCCAATTTTTAGGTTTGGCCGGTTATTACAGACGATTCATCGAGAATTTTTCAAAAATAGCCTTGCCTTTAACCACATTAACCCAGAAAGAAAAGAAGTACGAGTGGAGTGACAAGCAGGAGTCAGCTTTCCAATTACTGAAGCAGAAGTTGTGTAGTGCACCAATTCTATCCCTTCCTGAGGGAATCGACAATTTTGTTGTATACTGCGATGCATCACACCAAGGACTGGGTTGTGTGTTAATGCAAAGAGACAAAGTCATCGCATATGCCTCACGACAACTAAAAGTGCACGAAAAGAATTATACGACCCACGACTTGGAATTGGGTGCAGTTGTGTTTGCGCTCAAAATTTGGAGACATTACCTTTACGGTACAAGATGTACTATCTTTACTGATCACAAGAGTCTCCAGCATATCTTTGATCAAAAGGAACTTAACATGAGACAACGTCGTTGGGTAGAACTACTAAACGATTATGATTGTGATATCAAGTACCATCCCGGGAAAGCCAATGTCGTAGCGGACGCTTTAAGTCGCAAAGAACGAGTTAAAACTCTTCGTGTTCGTGCCTTAGAATTGACAATTCATACAAATCTCACTACTCAAATTCGGATGGCACAACAAGAGGCAATTAAAGAAGAAAACATTCAAAATGAAGCTCTACGAGGAATGATAAAGCATTTGGAGTCTGAGTCAGATGACACTTTATACTTCATGAATAGAATTTGGGTGCCATGTTTTGGTAACTTACGGGAGTTAGTTATGGACGAAGCCCACAAGTCCAGGTACTCCATTCACCCGGGTTCAGATAAAATGTATAAAGATCTAAAAGAATTATATTGGTGGCCCAATATGAAAGGAGATATTGCCACATATGTCAGTAAATGCTTAACGTGTTCAAAAGTAAAAGCCGAACATCAGAAACCGTCTGGTTTGTTACAACAACCTGAAATTCCCCAATGGAAATGGGAACAGATTTCTATGGATTTCATTACAAAATTACCCAGGACTTCTAGTGGTTATGATACCATATGGGTTATTGTCGACCGATTAACAAAATCTGCTCACTTTCTGCCAATGAAAGAAACTGACAAGACAGAGAAACTTACAAGACTCTATGTTAAAGAAATTGTGGCAAGACACGGAGTGCCAATTTCTATTATCTCGGATAGAGATAGCAGATTCGTGTCTAGAATCTGGAAATCATTACAAGAAGCAATGGGCACACGTCTTGACATGAGCACGGCATATCACCCACAAACAGATGGTCAAAGCGAAAGGACCATTCAGACATTAGAAGATATGCTCCGTGCATGTGTAATTGATTTCGGAGGAAATTGGGATACTCATTTACCATTAGCTGAGTTTTCCTATAATAACAGCTACCATACGAGCATTAAAGCAGCACCGTTTGAAGCTTTATATGGTCGTAAATGCCGCTCACCGCTATGTTGGGCGGAAGTTGGTGAAAAACATTTGACAGGCCCTGAGATTGTCCAGGAAACCACTGATAAGATCTTCAAAATTAAGGACCGTCTAAAAGCGGCCAGGGATAGACAAAAGAGCTACGCTGATAACAGACGAAAACCATTAGAATTTCAAATTGGTGACCGAGTAATGTTAAAAGTCTCACCATGGAAAGGCGTTGCAAGGTTTGGTAACCGTGGTAAGCTCAACCCTAGATACGTTGGTCCGTTCGAAATACTGGCTAGGGTTGGCCCTGTAGCTTACAAACTCAAGCTACCACAAGAACTAAACAATATACATGATACGTTTCATGTATCAAATCTCAAGAAGTGTTTATCAGACGAGACACTAATTATACCGCCTGACGAGATTCATATTGACGATAAACTTCATTTCATCGAGGAACCGATTGAGATTTCAGATTGGAAGGTTCAAAAGCTGAGACGTAGTCGGATCAAACTGATTAAAGTACGTTGGAACTCAAAGCGTGGTCCTGAGTATACATGGGAACGAGAGGACCAAATGAAAACAAAATACCCATCCTTGTTTAAGGATACACCAGTTCAAGAGGACACGAATTGAATTTCGGGACGAAATTCTTTTAACAAGGGGAGAATGTGACACCCGACATTTCAGGTCAATATCCGTATACATTATGAACAAGTTTACATTACAATAAACGAGTTTACATTATAATTATTTTTGTGATTTACGTAATTTCACAAACAAGGACATTAAGGTCCATCAAAAACCGTACAGGGTCTCACTTCATATTTGGTAATTCTAGGAGTTACCGGATCACGTGTTATATACACCGACAAATTCGAACACTAGTGGTTAATTTAAATAACCAGAGAAATATATATTTTATTTCCACAAACTTTGCGTAGAACAATAAATTATTTTCAGAATAAGTTTATAATACCGTGGAGGATCTAAAACGGATTTATTTACCCCTTTAAAACTCTAATTAATACCTAAATCTAATTATTTTATTCAAATTATCCCAAACCACTTTTATTGACTTTCTCGGCCGAAGCCAGAGAAAGCCACTCCCACGATCATCTTTCACTCACATCCGAATTATTTTACTCAAAACCCATACCTCCTATTGCGAAAAACTCAGACATAACCATACTCACTTCCATCACTTTTCTCATAATTCCTTTCATCACTCTCATTTTTATACGGCAAACATTCCAATTCTCTTCAATTCGAAGTCCAGTTTCAAGGCAAAATCCTACCACAAACCAGTATTTTAAGAAGAAATTTCAAGTGTTTCTGCAAAAGAGTCGAGATCATCTCTGTTTTCTTCATCATTTTCATCTCGGTTTTAAGGTAAAAACTCGACATTTTCACATTAGTTTCTTTAAAACCGTAGCTAAACTTACATCTTATTTAAACGCAAGAAAGACAACAAGAAGAGTGTGTCGAATTCAAGTTTAAAATATAAAAATATGCAGGACTGATTCTGTCAAACAGAAGTCCAGTACTCGAAACTAGGAGTTTCGATACAAGTTAACTCAATCGAAACTAGGTAGTTTCGATACCTTTTCTCAATCGAAACTAGGTAGTTTCGATAGCAAAATACTCAATCGAAACTAGGTAGTTTCGATACCTGTTTCTCAATCGAAACTAGGAGTTTCGATACCTGTTTCTCAATCGAAACTAGGAGTTTCGATACCTGTTGCTCAATCGAAACTAGGAGTTTCGATACCTGTTGGTCAATCGAAACTAGGAGTTTCGATACCTTTTACTCAATCGAAACTAGGTTGTTTCGACTTCTGACCACTCCATCGAAACTAAGTAGTTTCGACACACATATGCCCAATCGAAACTAAGAAGTTTCGACACCTGTACAACAGTCCCAGTTGGGCAGTAACTCAAAACTATTTTATAACAAAACATGTGTAGGAAAACTAAAACGATATTTAAACAAACATAATCAGATTTACAAGGTCGGTGAACAATTTACAATTAAGACGTTGGTCTTAACAACAATTTACCCTTGGTATCTAGGGTACAATCAGTCAAGGTTGACTGCAACAAATATTATTACAAGTATATACACAAACACAAGGTGAGTTTCACGGCCCCTTTCTTTTTACTGTTTTCTAATATTTGGGGGAAGAACATACTTCAACTATTTTATGGGATAACAAGAGAATAAGACACGACTTTATGTTTACATGGGATGAGAACAACACATTGGAGGCCGCTAAAGTCCCCTGGAACAACATAGTAACCATTAACTGTAGCCTAGGGTCCTATGAATAGTACTATGGAGAGTGACGTCTCCCGGTCATGGTTAGTCGCGCTAACCACAATCTGGAGGATTTATGGCCGCATAGAATCTGATAACGCTTAATAGGGGCTCACACATGTCATGGTTTGGTTACGCCTCATGTATGAACATATTATTTGTATTCCTAGCTAGTTTACAAATGGGTCAACAATTCTTATTCTGCTTATCTCATGCAACTGAATTATTTATGAACAAATGAAGTTTACAAAGAGCAATTTGATTAAACCTGTGAACTCACCAACCTCGTGTTGACGATTTTAAGTATGTTTTTCAGGTAACTGAACGTGATTTCAAGGTTAGCAATATAGATTACATGCATGCACGATGGATACTACTCAAGGAGGATTTCCCTTGTATAACTCATTGAGTTGAGTCATATTTGTGAAATCTTAACTTTTTGTAAACTCAGATTATGTTTTGTAATGTAATACATTAAACTTGTTAATGTATCCATTTATCATGTATGTGTTTGCGGTAATCATATGCTTTGGAAACCATAAACGTCGCGCCTCGCGTTTCCGCCTTGGCGGGGTGTGACAGAACTGGTATCAGAGCCATTGATTATAGTGAACTAGGAATCTAAATTGGAACCTAGTCTATAATCTAAATGACTCACTAAAACGTTTTCATTGCATAAGCATTGCATGACCAGTCATTTTGTCATATGGATATTGTAGTCACAAGCATGTCGTCACATTCACATTCTGATCCCGTCTCTGACACTGAATCAAATGAGGAATTTTCCGCCTCACGTCCCAAAAATCAAGTACAAACCCGTAGCTCCACACCACCTAAAGTCGCCTTGGGAAAACCGCCTATCGTCTACCGAAAGAAAAGCGGAGGACCAGTTAAGGTGCAAAGCGCTAGGAAGAAGGTTCGACTTCCACGTAAAAGGAATCTAGCAGCCCGTGACCCAGAAGACTTGGTGGCTGGTGAAGAACCACCTAGGCAAAGACCCTGCTACCACCCTACTGTGGGAACTATCCGTTGGATGCCCCGTACTCTGGCCCGTTGGAGGGAGATGGAGAGCATCCCATCTACCTTTGAGCTCGGAGAGTCTTCCAACTCTCCAACACCCCTACCCCACACTGGGGAAGCCATAGAGCTCACTGTGCCTACCTTGGTAGCTCGTGTTCGTACGCACGAGGAGCGTCTTGATGATCTCCTAGATGATATTCGGGCACATAGGGATGCAGCCATGCGCTTACGTCAAGGGCTCGGATCTCGAGTTCAGACTCTGGAGGACCACACCCGAGACATACAGGGTGCCACAAACTATCTAGAGTTGAGAGCTGACATGGATTGGCAGTTCACTATTACGGTCCGAGACATGGTGGAGGCTCTGGAAGAAAGGACGTTGGCTGCAGAATTTGTGGCGAGAGCTAGTTTTGTCATGGCAGGGCTTGCCATGATGATTGGATTGTACTCTCACTTCTTCTTTTAAACCTATTACGGGCGGGTTGTGCCCGTAGTACATTAAGTAGTTTAAAACTTTAGTACTGATGAGGCCATGTGAACCCATCTCTTTTGTATCCTTGTCTTTTGGAACAATGTACTATGAATGTTTTGACTATGTATGTAATGGTTTATGTTGTGATAATGGTTGTTTACACTTGACGTTGTTGTATCCTTATGTCATGAGCTATCATTATTGTCATATAATGTTGTTTCTTTTTAATTGATATGTTAGAAAGAACGTCATGGCACCTAAGCGTAGGACAACCCGTAACACTACTGGCGACAACAACGAGGCAATTTCCCCAAATGTGGAACAACTTATAGCACAACGAGTAGCTGCTGCCATGGAGCAGTATGAAGCCAATCGAAATAGTGGAGGAGGTGTAGGAGGTAGCGGTACAGCTGGAGGTTCTGGAGGTGCAGGAGGTAGCGGTACAGCTGGAGGTTCCGGAGGTAATAAAATAAATAAGCCATAACATATAGTCATGATTCGAATTAATGACGTTATGACTTGTAATTCTACAGATGCTCCAATTAGAAAGTGCTCCTACAAGACCTTTCTGTCTTGCAAACCCCGTAACTTCAATGGCACCGAGGGTGCAGTTGGACTAATGAGATGGATAGAGAAGATGGAATCGGTGATTGATATTAGTGAATGCACCGCTGACTGCATGGTGAAGTATTCTACATGCTCACTCACTGATAAAGCTTTAACCTGGTGGAATTCACAAGTAAAGACTTTGGGAAGGCAAACATCATATGAGTTGTCATGGGAAGACTTAAAAGCCATGATGATCGAGGAATACTGTCCTCGAAATGAGTTGCAAAAGATCGAATCTGAAATGTGGAATTTACAAATGACAGGAGATGATGTTGCTGGCTACACTGACCGATTCAATGAGTTAGCAATCTTGGTTCCACACATGGTTACCCCGGAGTACAAGAAGGTTGAAAGATATTTGTGGGGTCTCGCACCTCAAATCCGAAGTCTGGTGACTTCATCGAACCCTATGGATGCCAAGAGCGCCATAACTTTAGCTTTCAAGCTAAGGGATAATGCTGTACGTGATGGTTTGTTTGAGAAGAAGGAGACTGAAGGAGGGAAATCTGGAGAAAAGAGGAAATGGTTTGGAAAACCAATTAATCAAAACAAGGATCAAATTTACAAGAGACCTGAAACTATGAAAGCCTTTGTCGCCAACACTGTGGAACAAAAAGGATACCTTGGAGCACGACCAAGGTGTGACAATTGTGGATATCATCACAGTGGGAAGTGTACCCAATGTGGAAAATGTAAAAAGTATGGACATCTAGCCCTTGACTGTAGGAGCAATGTGAACCCTAACAAGATAAATCAAGTAGCAGGAAAAGTCAACCCAGGAACAGAAAGGATGAATCAAGGATGCTTTGAGTGTGGAGATCCAAAGCACTTCAGAAAAGACTGTCCAAAGTTGAAGAACCGAAACGACAATCAGGCCCGTGGAAGAGCATTTGTGATGGGAGCTGGTGACGCACGGCAAGATCCAAACATTGTCACTGGTACGTTCCCGATAAATAATCACTATGCCTCTATACTTTTCGATACGGGTGCTGATTTGAGTTTTGTGTCAAATGACTTTAAGTCCCTACTCGGTATTAAGCCCAACAAACTAGAACAAAAGTATACAATTGAATTAGCGAACGGAAAATTAATTAATACCGGAGAGGTCATTCAAGGTTGTACCTTATATCTTAAAAATCACACATTTAGTATAGATCTGTTACCTGTTGACTTAGGAAGCTTTGACGTTGTTATTGGCATGGATTGGTTGTCAAAGAATCATGCAGAGATTGTTTGTTTTGAGAAGATTGTCCAAATTCCACTCCCAAACGGAGAAGTTCTTTCGATTCAAGGTGAGAAGAGTGGAGTAGCGTTAAGGATGATAAACTGCATGAAAACTCATAAGTACCTACGCAAAGGCTATTACGTATTCCTGGCTCACGTCGTCGAGAAGAAACCCGAGGAACGTCGACTTGAAGATATTCCAATCGTTAAGGAATATCCTGAAGTTTTTCCTGAAGACTTACCTGGTTTACCACCACCTAGGCAAGTCGAATTTCGAATCGATTTGGTACCAGGAGCCGCCCCGGTTGCGCGATCACCATATCGATTAGCACCTTCTGAAATGCAGGAATTATCAAATCAACTACAAGAGTTGCTTGATAAAGGTTTCATAAGACCGAGTTTCTCACCTTGGGGAGCTCCGGTCTTATTCGTAAAGAAAAAGGATGGAACCTTTAGGATGTGTATTGATTACCGAGAATTAAACAAGCTTACAATCAAAAACCGATACCCACTTCCTCGAATAGATGATTTGTTTGATCAACTACAAGGTTCTAGCTTCTACTCTAAGATCGACCTACGTTCGGGATATCATCAACTAAGAATCCAAGAAGAAGATGTACCAAAGACAGCATTTAGGACTCGTTATGGTCACTACGAATTCCTAGTTATGCCGTTTGGTTTGACAAACGCACCAGCTGTTTTCATGGATCTCATGAACCGCGTGTGCAAGCCATACTTGGATAAATTCGTGATTGTGTTTATCGATGATATATTAATATATTCACGAACCAAGGAGGATCATGAACATCATCTTAAATTAATCTTAGAACTACTCAGAAACGAGAAACTTTACGCTAAATTCTCTAAGTGTGAGTTTTGGATCCGAGAAGTGCATTTTCTTGGACACGTCATCAACAAGGAAGGAATTCACGTTGATCCATCAAAAATTGAAGCGATCAAAAACTGGGAAGCACCAAAGACTCCGACAGAAGTACGCCAATTTTTAGGTTTGGCCGGTTATTACAGACGATTCATCGAGAATTTTTCAAAAATAGCCTTGCCTTTAACCACATTAACCCAGAAAGAAAAGAAGTACGAGTGGAGTGACAAGCAGGAGTCAGCTTTCCAATTACTGAAGCAGAAGTTGTGTAGTGCACCAATTCTATCCCTTCCTGAGGGAATCGACAATTTTGTTGTATACTGCGATGCATCACACCAAGGACTGGGTTGTGTGTTAATGCAAAGAGACAAAGTCATCGCATATGCCTCACGACAACTAAAAGTGCACGAAAAGAATTATACGACCCACGACTTGGAATTGGGTGCAGTTGTGTTTGCGCTCAAAATTTGGAGACATTACCTTTACGGTACAAGATGTACTATCTTTACTGATCACAAGAGTCTCCAGCATATCTTTGATCAAAAGGAACTTAACATGAGACAACGTCGTTGGGTAGAACTACTAAACGATTATGATTGTGATATCAAGTACCATCCCGGGAAAGCCAATGTCGTAGCGGACGCTTTAAGTCGCAAAGAACGAGTTAAAACTCTTCGTGTTCGTGCCTTAGAATTGACAATTCATACAAATCTCACTACTCAAATTCGGATGGCACAACAAGAGGCAATTAAAGAAGAAAACATTCAAAATGAAGCTCTACGAGGAATGATAAAGCATTTGGAGTCTGAGTCAGATGACACTTTATACTTCATGAATAGAATTTGGGTGCCATGTTTTGGTAACTTACGGGAGTTAGTTATGGACGAAGCCCACAAGTCCAGGTACTCCATTCACCCGGGTTCAGATAAAATGTATAAAGATCTAAAAGAATTATATTGGTGGCCCAATATGAAAGGAGATATTGCCACATATGTCAGTAAATGCTTAACGTGTTCAAAAGTAAAAGCCGAACATCAGAAACCGTCTGGTTTGTTACAACAACCTGAAATTCCCCAATGGAAATGGGAACAGATTTCTATGGATTTCATTACAAAATTACCCAGGACTTCTAGTGGTTATGATACCATATGGGTTATTGTCGACCGATTAACAAAATCTGCTCACTTTCTGCCAATGAAAGAAACTGACAAGACAGAGAAACTTACAAGACTCTATGTTAAAGAAATTGTGGCAAGACACGGAGTGCCAATTTCTATTATCTCGGATAGAGATAGCAGATTCGTGTCTAGAATCTGGAAATCATTACAAGAAGCAATGGGCACACGTCTTGACATGAGCACGGCATATCACCCACAAACAGATGGTCAAAGCGAAAGGACCATTCAGACATTAGAAGATATGCTCCGTGCATGTGTAATTGATTTCGGAGGAAATTGGGATACTCATTTACCATTAGCTGAGTTTTCCTATAATAACAGCTACCATACGAGCATTAAAGCAGCACCGTTTGAAGCTTTATATGGTCGTAAATGCCGCTCACCGCTATGTTGGGCGGAAGTTGGTGAAAAACATTTGACAGGCCCTGAGATTGTCCAGGAAACCACTGATAAGATCTTCAAAATTAAGGACCGTCTAAAAGCGGCCAGGGATAGACAAAAGAGCTACGCTGATAACAGACGAAAACCATTAGAATTTCAAATTGGTGACCGAGTAATGTTAAAAGTCTCACCATGGAAAGGCGTTGCAAGGTTTGGTAACCGTGGTAAGCTCAACCCTAGATACGTTGGTCCGTTCGAAATACTGGCTAGGGTTGGCCCTGTAGCTTACAAACTCAAGCTACCACAAGAACTAAACAATATACATGATACGTTTCATGTATCAAATCTCAAGAAGTGTTTATCAGACGAGACACTAATTATACCGCCTGACGAGATTCATATTGACGATAAACTTCATTTCATCGAGGAACCAATTGAGATTTCAGATTGGAAGGTTCAAAAGCTGAGACGTAGTCGGATCAAACTGATTAAAGTACGTTGGAACTCAAAGCGTGGTCCTGAGTATACATGGGAACGAGAGGACCAAATGAAAACAAAATACCCATCCTTGTTTAAGGATACACCAGTTCAAGAGGACACGAATTGAATTTCGGGACGAAATTCTTTTAACAAGGGGAGAATGTGACACCCGACATTTCAGGTCAATATCCGTATACATTATGAACAAGTTTACATTACAATAAACGAGTTTACATTATAATTATTTTTGTGATTTACGTAATTTCACAAACAAGGACATTAAGGTCCATCAAAAACCGTACAGGGTCTCACTTCATATTTGGTAATTCTAGGAGTTACCGGATCACGTGTTATATACACCGACAAATTCGAACACTAGTGGTTAATTTAAATAACCAGAGAAATATATATTTTATTTCCACAAACTTTGCGTAGAACAATAAATTATTTTCAGAATAAGTTTATAATACCGTGGAGGATCTAAAACGGATTTATTTACCCCTTTAAAACTCTAATTAATACCTAAATCTAATTATTTTATTCAAATTATCCCAAACCACTTTTATTGACTTTCTCGGCCGAAGCCAGAGAAAGCCACTCCCACGATCATCTTTCACTCACATCCGAATTATTTTACTCAAAACCCATACCTCCTATTGCGAAAAACTCAGACATAACCATACTCACTTCCATCACTTTTCTCATAATTCCTTTCATCACTCTCATTTTTATACGGCAAACATTCCAATTCTCTTCAATTCGAAGTCCAGTTTCAAGGCAAAATCCTACCACAAACCAGTATTTTAAGAAGAAATTTCAAGTGTTTCTGCAAAAGAGTCGAGATCATCTCTGTTTTCTTCATCATTTTCATCTCGGTTTTAAGGTAAAAACTCGACATTTTCACATTAGTTTCTTTAAAACCGTAGCTAAACTTACATCTTATTTAAACGCAAGAAAGACAACAAGAAGAGTGTGTCGAATTCAAGTTTAAAATATAAAAATATGCAGGACTGATTCTGTCAAACAGAAGTCCAGTACTCGAAACTAGGAGTTTCGATACAAGTTAACTCAATCGAAACTAGGTAGTTTCGATACCTTTTCTCAATCGAAACTAGGTAGTTTCGATAGCAAAATACTCAATCGAAACTAGGTAGTTTCGATACCTGTTTCTCAATCGAAACTAGGAGTTTCGATACCTGTTTCTCAATCGAAACTAGGAGTTTCGATACCTGTTGCTCAATCGAAACTAGGAGTTTCGATACCTGTTGGTCAATCGAAACTAGGAGTTTCGATACCTTTTACTCAATCGAAACTAGGTTGTTTCGACTTCTGACCACTCCATCGAAACTAAGTAGTTTCGACACACATATGCCCAATCGAAACTAAGAAGTTTCGACACCTGTACAACAGTCCCAGTTGGGCAGTAACTCAAAACTATTTTATAACAAAACATGTGTAGGAAAACTAAAACGATATTTAAACAAACATAATCAGATTTACAAGGTCGGTGAACAATTTACAATTAAGACGTTGGTCTTAACAACAATTTACCCTTGGTATCTAGGGTACAATCAGTCAAGGTTGACTGCAACAAATATTATTACAAGTATATACACAAACACAAGGTGAGTTTCACGGCCCCTTTCTTTTTACTGTTTTCTAATATTTGGGGGAAGAACATACTTCAACTATTTTATGGGATAACAAGAGAATAAGACACGACTTTATGTTTACCTGGGATGAGAACAACACATTGGAGGCCGCTAAAGTCCCCTGGAACAACATAGTAACCATTAACTGTAGCCTAGGGTCCTATGAATAGTACTATGGAGAGTGACGTCTCCCGGTCATGGTTAGTCGCGCTAACCACAATCTGGAGGATTTATGGCCGCATAGAATCTGATAACGCTTAATAGGGGCTCACACATGTCATGGTTTGGTTACGCCTCATGTATGAACATATTATTTGTATTCCTAGCTAGTTTACAAATGGGTCAACAATTCTTATTCTGCTTATCTCATGCAACTGAATTATTTATGAACAAATGAAGTTTACAAAGAGCAATTTGATTAAACCTGTGAACTCACCAACCTCGTGTTGACGATTTTAAGTATGTTTTTCAGGTAACTGAACGTGATTTCAAGGTTAGCAATATAGATTACATGCATGCACGATGGATACTACTCAAGGAGGATTTCCCTTGTATAACTCATTGAGTTGAGTCATATTTGTGAAATCTTAACTTTTTGTAAACTCAGATTATGTTTTGTAATGTAATACATTAAACTTGTTAATGTATCCATTTATCATGTATGTGTTTGCGGTAATCATATGCTTTGGAAACCATAAACGTCGCGCCTCGCGTTTCCGCCTTGGCGGGGTGTGACAGAACTGGTATCAGAGCCATTGATTATAGTGAACTAGGAATCTAAATTGGAACCTAGTCTATAATCTAAATGACTCACTAAAACGTTTTCATTGCATAAGCATTGCATGACCAGTCATTTTGTCATATGGATATTGTAGTCACAAGCATGTCGTCACATTCACATTCTGATCCCGTCTCTGACACTGAATCAAATGAGGAATTTTCCGCCTCACGTCCCAAAAATCAAGTACAAACCCGTAGCTCCACACCACCTAAAGTCGCCTTGGGAAAACCGCCTATCGTCTACCGAAAGAAAAGCGGAGGACCAGTTAAGGTGCAAAGCGCTAGGAAGAAGGTTCGACTTCCACGCAAAAGGAATCTAGCAGCCCGTGACCCAGAAGACTTGGTGGCTGGTGAAGAACCACCTAGGCAAAGACCCTGCTACCACCCTACTGTGGGAACTATCCGTTGGATGCCCCGTACTCTGGCCCGTTGGAGGGAGATGGAGAGCATCCCATCTACCTTTGAGCTCGGAGAGTCTTCCAACTCTCCAACACCCCTACCCCACACTGGGGAAGCCATAGAGCTCACTGTGCCTACCTTGGTAGCTCGTGTTCGTACGCACGAGGAGCGTCTTGATGATCTCCTAGATGATATTCGGGCACATAGGGATGCAGCCATGCGCTTACGTCAAGGGCTCGGATCTCGAGTTCAGACTCTGGAGGACCACACCCGAGACATACAGGGTGCCACAAACTATCTAGAGTTGAGAGCTGACATGGATTGGCAGTTCACTATTACGGTCCGAGACATGGTGGAGGCTCTGGAAGAAAGGACGTTGGCTGCAGAATTTGTGGCGAGAGCTAGTTTTGTCATGGCAGGGCTTGCCATGATGATTGGATTGTACTCTCACTTCTTCTTTTAAACCTATTACGGGCGGGTTGTGCCCGTAGTACATTAAGTAGTTTAAAACTTTAGTACTGATGAGGCCATGTGAACCCATCTCTTTTGTATCCTTGTCTTTTGGAACAATGTACTATGAATGTTTTGACTATGTATGTAATGGTTTATGTTGTGATAATGGTTGTTTACACTTGACGTTGTTGTATCCTTATGTCATGAGCTATCATTATTGTCATATAATGTTGTTTCTTTTTAATTGATATGTTAGAAAGAACGTCATGGCACCTAAGCGTAGGACAACCCGTAACACTACTGGCGACAACAACGAGGCAATTTCCCCAAATGTGGAACAACTTATAGCACAACGAGTAGCTGCTGCCATGGAGCAGTATGAAGCCAATCGAAATAGTGGAGGAGGTGTAGGAGGTAGCGGTACAGCTGGAGGTTCTGGAGGTGCAGGAGGTAGCGGTACAGCTGGAGGTTCCGGAGGTAATAAAATAAATAAGCCATAACATATAGTCATGATTCGAATTAATGACGTTATGACTTGTAATTCTACAGATGCTCCAATTAGAAAGTGCTCCTACAAGACCTTTCTGTCTTGCAAACCCCGTAACTTCAATGGCACCGAGGGTGCAGTTGGACTAATGAGATGGATAGAGAAGATGGAATCGGTGATTGATATTAGTGAATGCACCGCTGACTGCATGGTGAAGTATTCTACATGCTCACTCACTGATAAAGCTTTAACCTGGTGGAATTCACAAGTAAAGACTTTGGGAAGGCAAACATCATATGAGTTGTCATGGGAAGACTTAAAAGCCATGATGATCGAGGAATACTGTCCTCGAAATGAGTTGCAAAAGATCGAATCTGAAATGTGGAATTTACAAATGACAGGAGATGATGTTGCTGGCTACACTGACCGATTCAATGAGTTAGCAATCTTGGTTCCACACATGGTTACCCCGGAGTACAAGAAGGTTGAAAGATATTTGTGGGGTCTCGCACCTCAAATCCGAAGTCTGGTGACTTCATCGAACCCTATGGATGCCAAGAGCGCCATAACTTTAGCTTTCAAGCTAAGGGATAATGCTGTACGTGATGGTTTGTTTGAGAAGAAGGAGACTGAAGGAGGGAAATCTGGAGAAAAGAGGAAATGGTTTGGAAAACCAATTAATCAAAACAAGGATCAAATTTACAAGAGACCTGAAACTATGAAAGCCTTTGTCGCCAACACTGTGGAACAAAAAGGATACCTTGGAGCACGACCAAGGTGTGACAATTGTGGATATCATCACAGTGGGAAGTGTACCCAATGTGGAAAATGTAAAAAGTATGGACATCTAGCCCTTGACTGTAGGAGCAATGCGAACCCTAACAAGATAAATCAAGTAGCAGGAAAAGTCAACCCAGGAACAGAAAGGATGAATCAAGGATGCTTTGAGTGTGGAGATCCAAAGCACTTCAGAAAAGACTGTCCAAAGTTGAAGAACCGAAACGACAATCAGGCCCGTGGAAGAGCATTTGTGATGGGAGCTGGTGACGCACGGCAAGATCCAAACATTGTCACTGGTACGTTCCCGATAAATAATCACTATGCCTCTATACTTTTCGATACGGGTGCTGATTTGAGTTTTGTGTCAAATGACTTTAAGTCCCTACTCGGTATTAAGCCCAACAAACTAGAACAAAAGTATACAATTGAATTAGCGAACGGAAAATTAATTAATACCGGAGAGGTCATTCAAGGTTGTACCTTATATCTTAAAAATCACACATTTAGTATAGATCTGTTACCTGTTGACTTAGGAAGCTTTGACGTTGTTATTGGCATGGATTGGTTGTCAAAGAATCATGCAGAGATTGTTTGTTTTGAGAAGATTGTCCAAATTCCACTCCCAAACGGAGAAGTTCTTTCGATTCAAGGTGAGAAGAGTGGAGTAGCGTTAAGGATGATAAACTGCATGAAAACTCGTAAGTACCTACGCAAAGGCTATTACGTATTCCTGGCTCACGTCGTCGAGAAGAAACCCGAGGAACGTCGACTTGAAGATATTCCAATCGTTAAGGAATATCCTGAAGTTTTTCCTGAAGACTTACCTGGTTTACCACCACCTAGGCAAGTCGAATTTCGAATCGATTTGGTACCAGGAGCCGCCCCGGTTGCGCGATCACCATATCGATTAGCACCTTCTGAAATGCAGGAATTATCAAATCAACTACAAGAGTTGCTTGATAAAGGTTTCATAAGACCGAGTTTCTCACCTTGGGGAGCTCCGGTCTTATTCGTAAAGAAAAAGGATGGAACCTTTAGGATGTGTATTGATTACCGAGAATTAAACAAGCTTACAATCAAAAACCGATACCCACTTCCTCGAATAGATGATTTGTTTGATCAACTACAAGGTTCTAGCTTCTACTCTAAGATCGACCTACGTTCGGGATATCATCAACTAAGAATCCAAGAAGAAGATGTACCAAAGACAGCATTTAGGACTCGTTATGGTCACTACGAATTCCTAGTTATGCCGTTTGGTTTGACAAACGCACCAGCTGTTTTCATGGATCTCATGAACCGCGTGTGCAAGCCATACTTGGATAAATTCGTGATTGTGTTTATCGATGATATATTAATATATTCACGAACCAAGGAGGATCATGAACATCATCTTAAATTAATCTTAGAACTACTCAGAAACGAGAAACTTTACGCTAAATTCTCTAAGTGTGAGTTTTGGATCCGAGAAGTGCATTTTCTTGGACACGTCATCAACAAGGAAGGAATTCACGTTGATCCATCAAAAATTGAAGCGATCAAAAACTGGGAAGCACCAAAGACTCCGACAGAAGTACGCCAATTTTTAGGTTTGGCCGGTTATTACAGACGATTCATCGAGAATTTTTCAAAAATAGCCTTGCCTTTAACCACATTAACCCAGAAAGAAAAGAAGTACGAGTGGAGTGACAAGCAGGAGTCAGCTTTCCAATTACTGAAGCAGAAGTTGTGTAGTGCACCAATTCTATCCCTTCCTGAGGGAATCGACAATTTTGTTGTATACTGCGATGCATCACACCAAGGACTGGGTTGTGTGTTAATGCAAAGAGACAAAGTCATCGCATATGCCTCACGACAACTAAAAGTGCACGAAAAGAATTATACGACCCACGACTTGGAATTGGGTGCAGTTGTGTTTGCGCTCAAAATTTGGAGACATTACCTTTACGGTACAAGATGTACTATCTTTACTGATCACAAGAGTCTCCAGCATATCTTTGATCAAAAGGAACTTAACATGAGACAACGTCGTTGGGTAGAACTACTAAACGATTATGATTGTGATATCAAGTACCATCCCGGGAAAGCCAATGTCGTAGCGGACGCTTTAAGTCGCAAAGAACGAGTTAAAACTCTTCGTGTTCGTGCCTTAGAATTGACAATTCATACAAATCTCACTACTCAAATTCGGATGGCACAACAAGAGGCAATTAAAGAAGAAAACATTCAAAATGAAGCTCTACGAGGAATGATAAAGCATTTGGAGTCTGAGTCAGATGACACTTTATACTTCATGAATAGAATTTGGGTGCCATGTTTTGGTAACTTACGGGAGTTAGTTATGGACGAAGCCCACAAGTCCAGGTACTCCATTCACCCGGGTTCAGATAAAATGTATAAAGATCTAAAAGAATTATATTGGTGGCCCAATATGAAAGGAGATATTGCCACATATGTCAGTAAATGCTTAACGTGTTCAAAAGTAAAAGCCGAACATCAGAAACCGTCTGGTTTGTTACAACAACCTGAAATTCCCCAATGGAAATGGGAACAGATTTCTATGGATTTCATTACAAAATTACCCAGGACTTCTAGTGGTTATGATACCATATGGGTTATTGTCGACCGATTAACAAAATCTGCTCACTTTCTGCCAATGAAAGAAACTGACAAGACAGAGAAACTTACAAGACTCTATGTTAAAGAAATTGTGGCAAGACACGGAGTGCCAATTTCTATTATCTCGGATAGAGATAGCAGATTCGTGTCTAGAATCTGGAAATCATTACAAGAAGCAATGGGCACACGTCTTGACATGAGCACGGCATATCACCCACAAACAGATGGTCAAAGCGAAAGGACCATTCAGACATTAGAAGATATGCTCCGTGCATGTGTAATTGATTTCGGAGGAAATTGGGATACTCATTTACCATTAGCTGAGTTTTCCTATAATAACAGCTACCATACGAGCATTAAAGCAGCACCGTTTGAAGCTTTATATGGTCGTAAATGCCGCTCACCGCTATGTTGGGCGGAAGTTGGTGAAAAACATTTGACAGGCCCTGAGATTGTCCAGGAAACCACTGATAAGATCTTCAAAATTAAGGACCGTCTAAAAGCGGCCAGGGATAGACAAAAGAGCTACGCTGATAACAGACGAAAACCATTAGAATTTCAAATTGGTGACCGAGTAATGTTAAAAGTCTCACCATGGAAAGGCGTTGCAAGGTTTGGTAACCGTGGTAAGCTCAACCCTAGATACGTTGGTCCGTTCGAAATACTGGCTAGGGTTGGCCCTGTAGCTTACAAACTCAAGCTACCACAAGAACTAAACAATATACATGATACGTTTCATGTATCAAATCTCAAGAAGTGTTTATCAGACGAGACACTAATTATACCGCCTGACGAGATTCATATTGACGATAAACTTCATTTCATCGAGGAACCGATTGAGATTTCAGATTGGAAGGTTCAAAAGCTGAGACGTAGTCGGATCAAACTGATTAAAGTACGTTGGAACTCAAAGCGTGGTCCTGAGTATACATGGGAACGAGAGGACCAAATGAAAACAAAATACCCATCCTTGTTTAAGGATACACCAGTTCAAGAGGACACGAATTGAATTTCGGGACGAAATTCTTTTAACAAGGGGAGAATGTGACACCCGACATTTCAGGTCAATATCCGTATACATTATGAACAAGTTTACATTACAATAAACGAGTTTACATTATAATTATTTTTGTGATTTACGTAATTTCACAAACAAGGACATTAAGGTCCATCAAAAACCGTACAGGGTCTCACTTCATATTTGGTAATTCTAGGAGTTACCGGATCACGTGTTATATACACCGACAAATTCGAACACTAGTGGTTAATTTAAATAACCAGAGAAATATATATTTTATTTCCACAAACTTTGCGTAGAACAATAAATTATTTTCAGAATAAGTTTATAATACCGTGGAGGATCTAAAACGGATTTATTTACCCCTTTAAAACTCTAATTAATACCTAAATCTAATTATTTTATTCAAATTATCCCAAACCACTTTTATTGACTTTCTCGGCCGAAGCCAGAGAAAGCCACTCCCACGATCATCTTTCACTCACATCCGAATTATTTTACTCAAAACCCATACCTCCTATTGCGAAAAACTCAGACATAACCATACTCACTTCCATCACTTTTCTCATAATTCCTTTCATCACTCTCATTTTTATACGGCAAACATTCCAATTCTCTTCAATTCGAAGTCCAGTTTCAAGGCAAAATCCTACCACAAACCAGTATTTTAAGAAGAAATTTCAAGTGTTTCTGCAAAAGAGTCGAGATCATCTCTGTTTTCTTCATCATTTTCATCTCGGTTTTAAGGTAAAAACTCGACATTTTCACATTAGTTTCTTTAAAACCGTAGCTAAACTTACATCTTATTTAAACGCAAGAAAGACAACAAGAAGAGTGTGTCGAATTCAAGTTTAAAATATAAAAATATGCAGGACTGATTCTGTCAAACAGAAGTCCAGTACTCGAAACTAGGAGTTTCGATACAAGTTAACTCAATCGAAACTAGGTAGTTTCGATACCTTTTCTCAATCGAAACTAGGTAGTTTCGATAGCAAAATACTCAATCGAAACTAGGTAGTTTCGATACCTGTTTCTCAATCGAAACTAGGAGTTTCGATACCTGTTTCTCAATCGAAACTAGGAGTTTCGATACCTGTTGCTCAATCGAAACTAGGAGTTTCGATACCTGTTGGTCAATCGAAACTAGGAGTTTCGATACCTTTTACTCAATCGAAACTAGGTTGTTTCGACTTCTGACCACTCCATCGAAACTAAGTAGTTTCGACACACATATGCCCAATCGAAACTAAGAAGTTTCGACACCTGTACAACAGTCCCAGTTGGGCAGTAACTCAAAACTATTTTATAACAAAACATGTGTAGGAAAACTAAAACGATATTTAAACAAACATAATCAGATTTACAAGGTCGGTGAACAATTTACAATTAAGACGTTGGTCTTAACAACAATTTACCCTTGGTATCTAGGGTACAATCAGTCAAGGTTGACTGCAACAAATATTATTACAAGTATATACACAAACACAAGGTGAGTTTCACGGCCCCTTTCTTTTTACTGTTTTCTAATATTTGGGGGAAGAACATACTTCAACTATTTTATGGGATAACAAGAGAATAAGACACGACTTTATGTTTACATGGGATGAGAACAACACATTGGAGGCCGCTAAAGTCCCCTGGAACAACATAGTAACCATTAACTGTAGCCTAGGGTCCTATGAATAGTACTATGGAGAGTGACGTCTCCCGGTCATGGTTAGTCGCGCTAACCACAATCTGGAGGATTTATGGCCGCATAGAATCTGATAACGCTTAATAGGGGCTCACACATGTCATGGTTTGGTTACGCCTCATGTATGAACATATTATTTGTATTCCTAGCTAGTTTACAAATGGGTCAACAATTCTTATTCTGCTTATCTCATGCAACTGAATTATTTATGAACAAATGAAGTTTACAAAGAGCAATTTGATTAAACCTGTGAACTCACCAACCTCGTGTTGACGATTTTAAGTATGTTTTTCAGGTAACTGAACGTGATTTCAAGGTTAGCAATATAGATTACATGCATGCACGATGGATACTACTCAAGGAGGATTTCCCTTGTATAACTCATTGAGTTGAGTCATATTTGTGAAATCTTAACTTTTTGTAAACTCAGATTATGTTTTGTAATGTAATACATTAAACTTGTTAATGTATCCATTTATCATGTATGTGTTTGCGGTAATCATATGCTTTGGAAACCATAAACGTCGCGCCTCGCGTTTCCGCCTTGGCGGGGTGTGACACCAGACCTGGTCATGCCCTCTGGGCTAGTCCCTGTTGTGTCTAAAGATCATAGACACGACCGTGCCGGGCCAAGGCACGGTCGTGCCTGTCAGACTTGTCTAGATTGTGCTCCTGTTGATCAACACGGTCGCGCCCCGACTAGCGCGGTCGCGCCCGTGGCTTGAGCACGATCGTGCCCTTCCGAGGTACGGTCGTGCTAGACTCAGAATTTTTAACAGAATTATAATTTTTATATTTTAATCAGTAAATGTTTCAGATTTTATAAAAATATGTTTTCTGTATTTAAAAAAAAAATAGATTAAAAGTTTAATCTTGGCATAAATATAATTTATTAAAAAGTTTATAAAAAATAAATATACATTTATCATCTTACACTTAAATGATATTTTAAACAATTAAGTTACAAAATTTATAAATAATGATGATTTATTTAATTTATATTTTAAATCAAAATCATTTATTTATTTATACTTAATTACAATTAACATTTACATTATTTCATAAACTATAGTTATACACTTATTTATTTAATTCAAACCTAATCAAGTTGATTCAAACATATTTTACCTCAAACTTTATATATTTTATCCAATACTTTTTAAATACAAATCAATGGTTTTATATACAAATTCAACTTTCATTTTAGACTTAAACTTTATGCATCTATGTGATTCAATACATATTACTCTTTAGGTTAAAGTGTGCATTTCAAGGATCTTATTGCTATCTATATTCCTTGTTAGCTTCACTTCTATACCAAGTGAGTATTCACAACCCCTTTTACTCTTTTACACTTTTGGGGTGAAACATGAACCATATACAAATTACATGTTTACACTTATACAAACAACACCATTACAAATTCTATTACATTCATATGTGCAATTTGAGCTTTATGCCCGAGGACTATTTGTGCTAACTTTTGCATACTATTATGTACAATCATTAACTATACAAGCCGACGGTTTTCAATGATAGATCTATTGAGTCTGACAAACCCACCCAAGTGGAGGTGATTGATACCGACAACACAATTTGCATACTAGTTACTAAGGCTTGATTGTACTTGGTTACACAATAGCGGCTCCCCATAAATGCCTTATTTATCATGTTATGTACAGGATTTGTTTTCAACTATATGCTATCTATATACAATTGTGTTATACTCATCAACTTTTTAGTTGACTTTATTTTATTCATGTTTCAGGCCCTAATATGTGAGATTGATTCAAGACGTGTTCAACATAGGATTTGGACTTAGCAATATTAAATCAAGAAGTTTATGAATTGTTTATTGTTCTTTGTTTGGATTTGGTTTGTACGTGGATTTTGTGTAATAGAAATTTGACTTTAATATATTTCAATTTAGTCAACCTTGTGCTATGAACAGTCTTACATGTCCCGCCCCGATGATTCCGCCATCGGTCGGGGTGTGACACCCAGCACCCAAATCGGTTCAGTGATCGACTCCCACCCAGGACCGGTTCCACCCACCTTTTTCCCGAAAACGCAAAATCGGCCATATTCGTTGAACCTCGGGTATCCTCTCGCGCATGCGACCCAGCCCCGAGGTGTATCAATGCTCGATTCAAACTGAAACCACGCGTAAACCCGCGACTTAACTCATTCGGCCCATCCGTAATCGCCTCACCTAACTAACCATTTAATGACGGAATTGGGTATATATACCCGTTGCCACAGCTCAACGAGAACACACCTAAACTATCTGAGCCTTCACTTTCATCATATCGCTCCGGATTGCCGATTAACAAGCCACGGCAGCCGACTTTGATATCGAACTCGTTCTCACTCAAATCGAAACCAATTCAGGTAAATCTTGAGTCCATTGTGTTTGTTTTCATTTGAAGATCGAAAGCCCTCTGTTTAATTTCATTAACAGAGGGCAAATCGACACGAATTTAGCGGATTTCGTTTCTAGGGTTCATAGGGAATTAGGACTGATTTGAGCTTGTGTTTATAAATTTCCTTTTCCAGATATAACACTAACGAACCCGTAGTCGGGATGGTTAAGTGTTTGTGTGTGATGGTGACCCGGGGCAGACCCGAGTTCGATTCGGTCTCGCCCCAGGTTTTTGTTTTTATTTTTCTTTTATCATTTTAAACAGTTTTAAACTTTTAATAAATTTTATAAATTTTGTGATACTCTTAAAAACTTGGATTCGATTTTTATTTACCCTTTGAGATTCTAGAACTATTTTATTTAATTAAATTTTGTATAAAACTTATAATATTTATTTCTTTAAAATAGTTTTAAAATTCTTAAAACTATGAAAAATACTTTTGAAACTTTACAAAACTTTATTCTAAACAAGAATTTATTTTAATAAATCAGAAAATATAAAATTATTTCATATTTTCTGAAATAAGCATATTATTTGGTTTTTAAACATTAAATTAATTTATAAACTTTAGTTTAACATTTAATTCAAGATTTATTTCGTTAAATAATACAATAAAATAAAAACGTGTTTTATGCAAGATTAGAAAATCATAAAGATATAAACTTATAAATTTAATAAAAATGGAAAACTTTAAACAATTTTAAACTTGTAAACTTTATTTAAATACTTTAACTTTACTTAAAATATTTATAGACTTATAAACTTTAAAACTCATAGATTAAAATATAAAACTTTATGGGAAATGTTATTTGGCACTTTATTAAACTATAACTGTATTTCATTTATTTAAACTTATGAAAGCATTTTTAACATTATAATAAATACTAATTACTTAAATGCTTCAATAAATCATAAATGGTTTATATTTATTACTTTCAATTAGATAATTATCTATCCTTAATAATTATGCAAATCTTGAAATGATTATTATAAAACCTTAATTATTATTCAAAATAATAATTATCATTATATATTCTTTAAATAGTTATTATAAATCTTTAATAATTATTTATTTCTTGAATAATTATTGTTAAAACTTTAATAATTATTTAGTCTTTAATTTAACAATTACTTCAACTCCATTTACGAATACTTAGAAAACTATTTGGATTATTATTATCTAACTAGAGTAATTATAAAACTTCTAAATAGTTATTTTAATTAATGATTATTCTAATATACAAACTTACGAAACTTTGATATTCAAGTCTTGTGACATTCATTCAAAACCTTTATTATAAACTTGATTTGATCTTCATAAACTTGAGACTTGTATGCTTAGATTAAACTTAAAACTAGCACATTCATTAACTTTGATCAAGCCTATGGTAACAATGATAGATCTATTGCATTTGACCAGTCCACCTTGATTGATTGACCCCTTCGGGGGGGGGAGCCCTTGGTGATTGTTACTGAATTAAACTTTAAACTTGAGACTTATAAGGGTAACCTGCGGGTTATGCCTAAACTTGGTTGGAGGGTTGAAGTGCACAATGTTTAAGATACTTGTTCTCATACTTACATTATAGAATGCATATATCATAGTGAATTGTAATTCTTTCCAAATACTTGTTAAACTGTGTTAAAACCTTTGTATCTCACCAACTATTTTGTAGTTGACAGATTCTCTCACATGTTTCAGGTTCTACATCATGAGACTTGTTTGTGATCACATAGGACGCTTTGGACCTAGACTACTTTTTAAATAAATGTTGTATACTTGTTATTTCTCTTGTATTGAACCTTTGAATCTATCTATAAATGAAATATTGAAACTTTAATAGTCAACCTTGTGCTATTGAACAATCGCGTCCGCCCCGACGTATAATCCGCCGTCGTTTGGGGTGTGACATATTGGTATCAGAGCCTTGGTTATAGGGAATTAGGTTATTAGACACATGACCTAGACTATAACTTAGGAAACCCAAACATGAGTTATCTCATGTCCTTTACTAGGAATTCTCTTCTCATTCTATTCTTAAATCTTATACGTGAACGCTTGGAGATTCTACGATTCTACTTACCTACGTACTACAAGAGGCTACTACACCGAGGACACGTTCTTAGGCTTTAAGTCTAAGCCACCAATAAACTCTCGTCAAGAATATTTAAGTTCTAGATAATGTGTGAGAACTTGTGCGGACCGGAAGGGTGGATACCTGTATTCTGGGAAATTCTGTCAAGGAAAGCATTTCGTATAAATCTAAATCAACCGTTGGACCCGTATGCTTTCCTGGGAATTCTTGGGATGAGTATCCACTTATAGGAATGCATGACTTCTCTAAACATTAGTGAGCTTAGATCTCTCTTGATATGTCAAAGTACTTACTTAGTGATATGCACTAAATGAGTACCATCTCAAATACTTTACGCTTCATAAATTCATGATTCAAAAACTTTCCTCTATAACCTTTACTTTATGATTCTTATGTTCCGTCTTTTCAAGAATGGTCACATGACATCATGCTTACTCGTCATGACCTGAAGGAGTTACCTTAAAGGATAAATTCTTACGAGATTTTACTTAAAAACTACATACATAAACTTATATTTATAGATACTACCCAATAAACTTCATGATCGTTGTAATACAACCCTTAAAACTATGTATTACTCTACAAATTCTCCTATAAACTTCATTATTTTATGAACATAACACTTAAGGGGAAACCCTTGTGTTTCATCTTATTTTCATCACTCAACCAAACTACTCTAGATAACTCACTCAAACTTTTGCTACACCTTTATACATCTCAAAGTGTTCATACATCCTTAAACTTCATGATCCTTGAACTAACAGCCCATTAAAACTATGTATTACTCTACAAGTCCTTTTACAAACTTCATTATTTTATAAACTTGACACTAAAGGGGAAACTCTTGTGTTTTCATTTTATCACTCACAACTTCATTTGATGATTTACTCAAACTTTGTTACACTTTTATACATCCCGAAACTTTCATACGTCTTTAAAACTTACACATCACCGTTTCTTGTAAACAAAACTTAACGTCTGTTAAATCTAAAGTACATTAACAAAGGGATTAGTAACCTGATCGTTTTCCCCGCAAGAGAAGAAGCCTACCATGGAATAGACAAGCTCCACGTTTAAAGACTCTAAGCCCACAATGAAACCTTAACATAGTACCATAAACCCCAAACATCCGTGACAATAACTATGAGCAGTTGTAGGCCCACGAGGAAATTCTGGCTAGGGAAACAGGGTACTTAAGTGAGTCCTTATGACCACCCCTTTCTCCCGGGAATCCTCCTCGTTAGCCCATCAACCTCCAATCAAAACTATTTTTGAAAGTATTATTGTGATAACTCAGTATTATGAATAAAAACCTTTTGAACATATTAAATCAACTTACTTATACACTTTAATTTTCCGTTTAAATTGTATTATGTATGGGCTAGAAGTCCCAATTTTGAAATATTTAACGAAAGTTATTTTGAAATTTATCTTGCTATCACTTACTAGCTTGACTTTCCTTCTAGCACTATAAACTTAACACTTCTACCCAAACACTTTCGTCAAGAGTAGCTCACGTTAGTAAATTAACAACGTTGCATTAAACTATAAAAATCCTAAGTGACACACGCATACTTGAAGAATAAACTTTGAAAAAAACTTCTAATTCGTAAGCACTCGTTTAAAACAACTCGACTTACGAACCACTGCCGTAATCAACTATGATCCTTACCTCTTATATAGACTTCACGCTTCTAAACTTGACCAACTTTTCGTTTGACAATCATGCATACCTTTTCATAAGTCTTACTTATACTATTTATCAATGTCTAACTCGTCATTTTTAAACATCTTAATTACACTCTATATAAAAGAAAACTATACCTGCTGTTATGAAACGAGATAAAATCATCATAAACCTTATCGAAACTTTTCCCGTTACCCTATGCTTGGAGACTTTCCTCATTCAACTCTTGTCACATAAAAGACTTACTATGAATCACAGCGGGAACTAAAAGATCAAATACACGTTGCTAAAACATTAAACTTCGTATGCACCACTATAAGGTCGGAGACTTTTGAGTCATGTAAAACTTGTACAAATACTTAATCCCGTATTCCTGAAACTAAACACCTTCTAAACCGCCAAAGGAAGCATGTCCAATACGGGATCATGTGAAGCTTAATACTGAAACTTGAAACTCAACTAACTTATCCTATTTTCAAACTTATACTTGGATTCTTAGTCTTGAAAACCTTTGGGTGTCCATCTTAACCAAACCCTATAAGACTTGATAAACATACATTCCAAATACACGAGAAAATTTCATTCTTGATACTAGAAACTAAAATGAAGGGAGACATTGCTCTCTTTAGCAGAATACCTCCCTAGTCTTCTCTTCAAACCCAAAATAATTGGGATCTACCTAACCTTCTGAACGACTCGAATCTTCTGTGAAAGAGCGTATAATGGTTAATCCTGTTCCAAACGCTGTCCCACACCTCTCTTAAATACTAGAGTATTTAGATAACCGCTTTATACTCAAAACGTAATCGTATACTTCTATACACTGAGGCTAAACTAAGAGACTTTAAACTATCCGATGTTTGACGTATTCTTGTTCAAACACCATTTAAACTATCCTATGTTTGACGTATTCTTGTTCAAACACAAT
This sequence comes from Smallanthus sonchifolius, assembly GCA_023525975.1. Taxonomy (NCBI): domain Eukaryota; kingdom Viridiplantae; phylum Streptophyta; class Magnoliopsida; order Asterales; family Asteraceae; genus Smallanthus; species Smallanthus sonchifolius. Next base: position 83,708,378 of record CM042030.1, on the reverse strand, counting down.
TTAAACTATTCTATGTTTGACGTATTCTTGTTCAAACACAATTCAAACTATTCTATGTTTGACGTATTCTTGTTCAAACACACTTTAAACTATTCTATGTTTGACGTATTCTTGTTCAAACACAATTTAAACTATGCTATGTTTGACGTATTCTTGTTCAAACACAATTTAAACTATTCTATGTTTGACGTATTCTTGTTCAAACACAAATTTTATGTTTGACGTATTCTTATTCAAACATGATGAACGTATAAGACTTTAAACTACTCCATGTTTGACAAACATGATGAACGTATGAGACTTTTAAACTAATCAAGGTTTGATGTATTATTGATCAAACACGAGGAAAGTGTAAAGACTTTAAACTACTCGATGATTGAGGTATTCTTGTTCAAACACGAGGAAACTTTGAAACTCTAAATCTTGTCACATTCTTTTCTCTTTAATTATTGAATGACGATTCTCTCTAGAAAGGACTCGTTAATCAATAATCACTCTTACGTGGAAACCATAGTCATGTGTTAAACAAATTATTGTACTCTTTCTTGATCCACACACAAACGGAAGGACCTATGCGGACTATGCGACGATTTAAATGCTTACGGGTGCACACGTAAGTATGAAAATCAACGTATGGAAAGACATAGTAAACTCTGTCGTGTGCAATGATCTAAGACTTATCATAAAAGATAGTCACGGAACTTAGGTACCATAGCAAATCCTTAGACGTATTAGACTACAAACTCAAATCATTACACTATTATCAAATCCATCCTGAGTGATGCATCCCACTTTAAATCTTGAATAGAAGTTCATCAGTTATTCTCTCAAATGCATTTCTGAAAACAGATCTTCGGATATATTTCAATGAAACTATATGCTTTGTAGGGAAACTCTTGGTAACCCCAGACTTTGAAAACTTAGAAACTTGAGCGTAATCTTATTCCTGTCATTCCATCTAGAATTCTAAACATAACCCAGAGTTACCTGGAAACGTAAAGTATCTTTCTGGTACGCACCATAAACCTGAACTAAACTCTTCTACTTTAATTTCGGGACGAAATTTTCTAAAGTAGGGGAGACTGTAATATCCAGTATTTTTCGATCAAACATTTCCCAAACTATTGCACGTGCTATTAATTTAAAACTTAAATGACAGATATTAATTTAAATAATATGAATTTCAAGGAAAAACAATTATATTTATACATATACATACGTGTGTTTTAAAAATAAAATATTGTTAAAACATTATGAGTTGTAATTTCGTAAATAATGTGATTTATAAACTTACATTTTTTTTATACTCTTTTGTAAATCTTGGGAAGTATCTTTTTAAATGTATGAAATAAATAAATAAAACTTATAAAACTCTTTTTGAAACAAGGCATATTTATTTTGTAAAAATCCAGGGATTAGAACTGCCAGTTTTTGAAACTTGTTTTAAACTAAATCTTAATTCTAAACATGAAATGATAATAGCTGGAATTTCAGGGACCTGTTGTGTAGTTATCCCAAACTCCCAGCACCCAAATCGGTTCAGTGATCGACTCCCACCCAGGACCGGTTCCACCCACCTTTTTCCTGAAAACGCAAAATCGGCCATATTCGTTGAACCTCGGGCATCCTCTCGCGCATGCGACCCCGCCCCGAGGTGTATCAATGCTCGATTCAAACTGAAACCACGCGTAAACCCGCGACTTAACTCATTCGGCCCATCCGTAATCGCCTCACCTAACTAACCATTTAATGACGGAATCGGGTATAAATACCCGTTGCCACAGCTCAACGACAACACACCTAAACTATCTGAGCCTTCAATTTCATCATATCGCTCCGATATTGCCGATTAACAATCCGCGGCAGCCGACTTTGATATCGAACTCGTTCTCACTCAAATCGAAACCAATTCAGGTAAATCTTGAGTCCATTGTGTTTGTTTTCATTTGAAGATCGAAAGCCCTCTGTTTAATTTCATTAACAGAGGGCAAATCGACACGAATTTAGCGGATTTCCTTTCTAGGGTTCATAGGGAATTAGGATTGATTTGAGCTTGTGTTTATAAATTTCCTTTTCCAGATATAACACTAACGAATCCGTAGTCGGGATGGTTAAGTGTTTGTGTGTGATGGTGACCCGGGGCAGACCCGAGTTCGATTCGGTCTGCCCCAGGTTTTTGTTTTTATTTTTCTTTTATCATTTTAAACAGTTTTAAACTTTTAATAAATTTTATAAATTTTGTGATACTCTTATAAACTTGGATTCGATTTTTATTTACCCTTTGAGATTCTAGAACTATTTTATTTAATTAAATTTTGTATAAAACTTATAATATTTATTTCTTTAAAATAGTTTTAAAATTCTTAAAACTATGAAAAATACTTTTGAAACTTTACAAAACTTTATTCTAAACAAGAATTTATTTTAATAAATCAGAAAATATAAAATTATTTCATATTTTCTGAAATAAGCATATTATTTGGTTTTTAAACATTAAATTAATTTATAAACTTTAGTTTAACATTTAATTCAAGATTTATTTCGTTAAATAAAACAATAAAATAAAAACGTGTTTTATGCAAGATTAGAAAATTATAAAGATATAAACTTATAAACTTTATAAAAATGGAAAACTTTAAACAATTTTAAACTTGTAAACCTTATTTAAATACTTTAACTTTACTTAAAATATTTATAGACTTATAAACTTTAAAACTCATAGATTAAAATATAAAACTTTATGGGAAATGTTATTTGACACTTTATTAAACTATAACTGTATTTCATTTATTTAAACTTATGAAAGCATTTTTAACATTATAATAAATACTAATTACTTAAATGCTTCAATAAATCATAAATGGTTTATATTTATTACTTTCAATTAGATAATTATCTATCCTTAATAATTATGCAAATCTTGAAATGATTATTATAAAACCTTAATTATTATTTAAAATAATAATTATCATTATATATTCTTTAAATAGTTATTATAAATCTTTAATAATTATTTATTTCTTGAATAATTATTGTTAAAACTTTAATAATTATTTAGTCTTTAATTTAACAATTACTTCAACTCCATTTACGAATACTTAGAAAACTATTTGGATTATTATTATCTAACTAGAGTAATTATAAAACTTCTAAATAATTATTTTAATTAATGATTATTCTAATCTATAAACTTACGAAACTTTGATATTCAAGTCTTGTGACATTCATTTAAAACCTTTATTATAAACTTGATTTAATCTTCATAAACACAATCAATCCCATCTCCCATTGGAACCCTAGTCAAATCCTGAAATCTTAGAATCTTTGTCTTAGACTTATGGAAATAAACTTGAAACTTTAGACTTATATTCTTAGGCTTATTGTGAGGATATTCTCTCTCAAAGTCTTGCAAACTTACTCTTATCGGATACCCTTCATCAATCCAAGTGAGTATACTTAGCCCTTTTTACCTTTCTATACTTTTGGGGTGAAACATGTTCAAAACTTTAAACTTATACAATTCTTGTACAAACTATGACTATGTTCTTATTTTATGTTAAACTTGAGACTTGTATGCTTAGATTAAACTTAAAACTAGCACATTCATTAACTTTGATCAAGCATATGGTAACAATGATAGATCTATTGCATTTGACCAATCCACCTTGATTGATTGACCCATTCGGGGGGGGGGGGAGCCCTTGGTGATTGTTACTGAATTAAACTTTAAACTTGAGACTTATAAGGTTAACCTGCGGGTTATGCCTAACTTGGTTGGAGGGTTGAAGTGCACAATGTTTAAGATACTTGTTCTCATACTTACATTATAGAATGCATATATCATAGTGAATTGTAATTCTTTCCAAATACTTGTTAAACTGTGTCAAAACCTTTGTATCTCACCAACTATTTTGTAGTTGACAGATTCTCTCACATGTTTCAGGTTCTACATCATGAGACTTGTTTGTGATCACATAGGACGCTTTGGACCTAGACTACTTATTAAATAAATGTTGTATAATTGTTATTTCCCTTGTATTGAACCTTTGAATCTATCTATAAATGAAATATTGAAACTTTAATAGTCAACCTTGTGCTATTGAACAACCGCGTCCGCCCCGACGTATAATCCGCCGTCGGTTGGGGTGTGACACCTGTGTCATTTCCACTTTTGTACAAATGATTTAAACCTTTTCAATTGATCCATTTGACCATTTACCTCTTCTGAAAGACTTTATTCAAAACAATGAGTTTTACTTTTGTATTTTCAAAAGCAAGGAAGATACATTCCTAAAATATAATGTATTTTGTTAACACATACACTCATAAAAAATTGTTTAAAAAAATGTACTTTGGTGTGACAGTTACAAATTATTTTAAGTTAATTTTTAAAACATTTTTTCAACTGGGTATAAATTATGAAATTCGGATATCCGAATTTTTGGATAATTCGAATTCGGATATTTTTGAACACCTCTATCCATAATTATATTTACATTAAATATTTAAAGTTAAATTATTTTAATATTATTATTTAATAGAAGAGAGAGTAGGGAAAAACATGATGAGGATGCACGAGAAAGTGACATGTGTCCCCAATATTTTTATTTATTAGTATAAAGATTTGGGAAATGACTTGGTTTTTATAAAAAAAACTAATTTTTTATAAATGTTATTATGATTTTAAGTCGTGTGTTTTAATATATCTAGTTTTCGCAACACATTAATGTTGTTGGTTGAGCCTTGGTCTTAAATATTATATGATGAATTCATCCTTGTATAATCACCGTTTTGATTTGCATGATGTTTGTGACATTGTAGCTTGTTGATCATGCATACGTGATATCTTGAGTATTTAGAGATATGTATGTGATATATGATCATTTGTTGTTAGCACACAATAATACAAGTTAATTATTTTTGTCATTATCAAAACAAGGATTAATGATTTTTCAAAGGATTGTTTTCCCAAGAATGACAATAAACAAAATATCATCTACATGTACAATTGAATTGTATAGTACATGATTGAGCGTGACTGATATACGAGGTCCGCCAAGTTTTTTCCCGGACAACTAGATACGGTTAGTAACCGAACCGAATTCCCAATTCAATTCAATTTTTTCGTTACGAATACGATTCGATTTTTAGTTTTTTTCCGCACCCGGTCCATAAACCACTCTTTTCAAACATTACAAAAGTGACCCTCGCGAATTCACACTTGAGGCATATCCGAACACTTCTGGAGCCTCGCCTGCTACCCGACCAAGACTTGCACGACACGAACGCCTCCCTTCACCTTAGCCGTTCGGAACAACGTAGAATCAATGTCTCCTTCCTTAGGTTAAAGGCACCCAGATCCCTCCCTCCATCCATCTCCGCCTGTTTCAAAGGCAACACAGTTTCCTATCTGAGTTAAAGGTTTGTTTTCCCTTTGATTCTTGTGCGAAACTGCTAGAATTGCTTTTTTTCGAAAGGCGAAACTGCTAGAATTGCTAATGACTGCTTTATGGCAATTTAAGACTCAGCTTTTAATTTTGAAGTTTTGAACATTGTAGTAGTCAAACTTTATGACATGTGTGTTTCTGGTTGGTTTTGTAGATTAATAATGTGTTATCATACTTTAATTAAAAAGACCATTTTGTAATTTGAAATACAAACAATTCTTGTTAGGATTTGAAGTAATAAATTCTCCTTTATTGGCATTAGGAAATAGGAACCAGGATGTTTCTTGTTTGACGTGTGCATTTGTTAAAACTCACCCTTATTGGTCCTAGTGTAGTGTGACTGTGAATTGAACAGTGAGTCAGTGAACAGGTTAGCATGTTTCTTGACTCTAATCAAACTAGGAAAATGTTGCCACCATCATAATTCTTATTGAACTCTAGTACTTGTTTATCGCACGGCGACTTAATATTTGAAGTGCCTAATGAGTCTAGTATTTGGTGGTGTTCGGATTTGTGTTTTGGATTGGATTATCTGTTTAGTGTAAGTTCAATTCACAGTAATCAGCTTTTAATCTTTAGATGAACATATTCCGCTTTTGATCATTTAAGGTTCAAATAATTAGTTTCACACTTGCCGCTACAAACTGATTGTCAAAGAGTAAACTTTACTTACCTGTTTAACCTTTCTTTTAACATGATTTGGGAATCTTTTGTGAACATTTAACAAAATATCTCTCCTTTTTTCATAAAAAAATGTCGTTTTAGGTCACTTGGTTTTAAAAAGCTCAAGGCGCAAGCTTCACGTACGCAATGCGTTGCTCTATGTACAACCAAAAGCTGCATCTCTCTAATCTCTTTTACATATCAAGCCTTCTTCATCAAGTAGACCATTCATAATATTTTTATCCTTGTGGTCGGTTTTACATATGAGTCTTTTCCGTACCCTAATTTTGACCAAATTTGATCCACTCGTGGTGTTTTTCTAATCGCCTCACGCACGCTTTTTAAAACCAAGTTTGGCCATTTCATCTATCAGTTTATTAAATAAGTACTAGTATTTTTAAAACACTCAACATCTTTTTATCTGATTATTAAAACTTCAAACTGCACATATTGACATTATTTATACAGTCATAACAAGAACCAACCAATCACTTTCAAAACACTAATCCAAATACTAGCTTATACTTAACGTAGTAATTATGATTGTTTTCTTAGTTTTGGTTTTTGGTGGCAACATAATGCAGAATTTTGGTTGTTTGATAATTGCTTTTCCATCAGTTTGCATTCAGCAAGTTACTTCTGATGTATTTTGACATAACTTGGAAACCAGTCCTTTAGTCTATGTATAACATGTATACCATATTAACGTTTAATTTTTGTTTTCGCCCCCCACCCACCCCACACCATCCAGGACACAGTTTGAGTCGATACGCTTATTGGGGGCACATATTGCCATCTGTTGGGTCTACACAAAGTGTGCGAGGCTATAATGAATTCAATGAGACTAAAGTACAAGAACAAAAGATGGGACCTTGCATTTCAACCATACAAGTATTTAGTTGGCTTAAGTTATCCCGAGAAATCCTGTTACCGATACTTAACTTGTTGCAGTGTCGAAACAAACCATGTTTCTGGGAATAATGTTTATAGAAGATACCTATCAAATTCTACAAAGTTTTCTGGCTTTAATTCTACAAGATTGTTTGCGGGATCATTTGCAAATTCTAATGGTTCTTTTAGATTTTATAGCTCAGAGGGTGATGGAAGAAACACAAGCGAAGATAAACATGTACCCGTAAAAGATGTGTCTGAAATTGATAAGGGTATTATCGGTAATGAAAATGTAAAGGAGTATGTGAATCACCATGATGCACATGCTCGTTTAGGAGATCAAGATCAAAAGGAATGGCTTATTAATGAGAAATTGGCTATTGAAAGTAAAAGAAAAGAATCACCTTTCTTAACCAAACGGCAAAGATTCAAAAATGATTTTTTAAGGAGGATTATTCCATGGGAGAAACAAACTGTTTCATGGGATACATTTCCTTACTATGTGCAGTAAGTACCAAGCCTTTTGTGTCATTGTTTTACTTTTTGTTGTCAAGTTTTTTTGCTTTTTTGGTGCTAATTATCTTATTACAGTGAACATTCCAAGAACCTTTTAGTGGAATGTGCTGCTTCTCATTTGAAAAACAAGAAGTTTACTACTACATATGGTTCACGGTTAGATTCTTCAAGTGGAAGAATATTGCTTCAGAGTGTACCCGGTATAGACCATTCTATCCACTTACCTCAAAACGGGTTGATTCGGGTTATATTTTATCTCAAACGGTTCAACTTGGTAAAGTATTAAAGTTTAGCTAAAAGTGGAAAGGGCCAAATAGGCCAAACGGGTTGGAAGTCGCCCAAAGTATACTCAAATGCTTACTTACAACCTCTAACTGCTTATTAAAAAAGATACAGATTATTATTAATAGTATAGTTTTGCCATCATATTGCATATATTACTTCTTTATATAGTTCTAAAAAATGAACAATAAAGTGCTGGCAAGCCAATCAACTGGACCGGCCCGTATAAGACCACCTGTTTTGATCCTAACCCGCTTGACTCGTCCATTTTCTCTTCTCTATAATCATTCTTCGAGTAGTATTCTTGGTGAACGATTGACGATTCTGACGATGCAGGTACTGAGCTTTATCGAGAGAGAGTTATTAGAGCACTTGCACGGGATTTACAAGTTCCCTTATTGATTCTTGACAGTAGTGTTCTAGCTCCTTATGTAAGTTAATCCCGAGTTTGTATTTTAGCTGTTCCAAGAATCAGCCAATCATTTCTATCCTCATGGTTATCAAAGTCTTTATTTTGGTGGTTAATTGTTGCAGGATTTTGGTGAAGATAACTCAGAAAATGAATCAGATGAAGAACATGGAGAATCAGGTGAAGAAATTGCTTCTGAATCAGAAGTTGATGATGATACAAGCAATGAGGAAGAGTCGAGTAGCAGTGGGGACTCAAGATCAGATGATGAAGATGTTGAGGCTCGGGCTGTTGAAGCCCTAAAGAAGCTTGTTCCTGGAAACCTTGAAGATATTGCAAAGGTATTTTCTATAAATGGCAATATCAACTTGTTTGCTTATGTATGGGTTCATTTGGGCTGTCTTTTATCTCAAACGGGTTAAATGAAAAATATTAGCTTAAAGGGGCACTGATCAAAAGGGTTGAACTGGTTGAAAGTCGTACAAAGTCTATTTTCATTGCATACAACTTTGTAAATTGTTTTATTCAAAGATTGAGATTGTTATTGTAATAGTATTGTTTTTGTAATGCTGTTAAAAAAAGTATTGTTTTTGTAATCATAGTTAACACATTAATTACTATTTTATGATCCGTGTGATGCACGGCCAACCTAAATAAAATTTTGTTATTTGAATATATAAAATATTTATAATCGTGCATTAAAAATAATAATTACATAAAATTATTCATAATATTTCAAGACAATGATTGATTTTAGTGCTGTAATGGAAGTAATAGGAGTTCTAACTATTGTAAGTTTATGGCTACACTACATAGCCTAAATAAAACTTTAATTTAAATATACAAAGTTCTTGAATTATCATGCATGCAATTGAGAATTGCACATGAATTTGAAGACAAACATTGTATTTTGCCAATTTAATTACATACCAAGGTTGTCATCATGTGTTTTAGACATGGTGTTGGTTCAGTTTTGTTTTCAAATAGAAAGGATGTATATTGAAACTACGTTGTGAAATAAATGATTAAACTTTATTGAAGAAAATGTAATATTCTATTTTGTAATAAGATTAAAAATAACATAGACATCATTAATATCTCGATATTGGGTTCATTTTGAACATATCTAAGATACCTTTTTAATGATGGTATTTTTTATAGTATTCCTTTATTATGTGTTACATTTTTATTAAATTAGCATATTGAAAATGATTAGATTTAAAATGAAAAGTTGATATAGATATTGTTGTAAATGATATGTTTATTTATAATTATTTCATAATCTAAGAGGTGTATACGAAAATCACCTCAATCGATTAGATAGAGATTAGAAAGTTGACATCATCAAATTCAGTTGATTTATAATTGATAGAATCGAAGACCAATTCATGTCTGAATAATGACAAGTGTTCAATTTGGCCATGAAAGTGTTATTGGCTGGCCTATTTTGACCCGCACTAAGAAGTGGACCTAATAAGTGGCCCATTTCATTCTAAACCCGTTTCAACATGTTATCCAACCTGATTGATCCGTCCATCATGCCACCTCTAGTATCTTTTGCCATTGCTCAAGTGTTCCAGAAGGTTTACTCTCAACTTCGTAGGTTCTCAAATTTCTAGCAATTTGTTGTAGTTATATTTTGGTTTTCAAATATGGGTTTACTTTGGAACTGTAAATTTGAAGTTACTTGGAGGTTATGAAGTTGCCATGTTACATATAATAGATGCTTCATAAATGGTTATGTAGATATGATTGGAGGAATTGGAGCTTGTTAGCTGTATATTTGTAACATATTTTTATATTCATTTTCACTTTTGTAACAGAATACTGCTGTTGTCAGGGAGATTATCCTTGAATCTTCACAGCAGGAGGAGGCTGAGTCTTCTGAGGAAGCAAATGAGCCATTAAAGAAAGGTAGACTTTTACAGCCGAAATCTTTTATTCAATAATTTTATCTGAAATACATGTTCTTATGTATGATCATTAGAATCCATCCATCCATCCAAATGGAATTCTGTGAATGTCTTTTCGATTAATATTGATCAAAAGGTTTTCCTTTTTATGAGGTAACAACTAATTATTTTATAATCTTTAATCAGGGGACCGTGTCAAGTATGTGGGGCCTTCTGTTCGTGTGGAAGAAGATGCCAGGTTATTGCCTTACTCTGTTATCTCTCATTAGTAGTTTTCATGCCTAAATAATTGCTGTAATTACTTTATTTACTATTGTTTGTCGTGTAAGTTTCTTGGAAATATGGTTACAAAAATAATGCTCTTATTTTGATCAATATAAACTCTACTGGAATATGACCTTTACTTCTTACGTGACCTTTTTGTGTGGACTGGTTCTCACTTATGGGATCTTGATTGTGATTTCTGTACATTTAAGAGGTTGATTCACAGCTAAGACTATTTTTGTTCACTTTTATTTTGTTTTCTGTAAACAATTAATTATGTTAATTATGATTACAAAAACAATATTAGTGAAGTAAATTCTAAATCTTTAAATTTAGGAGAATGTAGGCATGAAAAATAGACTTTGGGCGACTTTCATCCCCCTTGACCCGTTCTCTTTTGAGCAAACTATTTTGTTTTGACTCATTTGACCCTTTGAGATAAATACAACCCATTCATAAGTGAATGGGTCGAAATTGCGAGTGGTATTAATGTGCATCTGTTGAAAAGCCCTTGAGCTTAAGAATCCACATGAAGAACGACTTTAGACTCACATGATTATTTACATATCCAATGCATCACAGGATTAAATTGGGGTCGATAGCAACGTCTGATGGTACAAGAAACGCGTATGCCTTTATCACGCGCAGGTGGGTTGGTAAGTGTACTGATATGTATGAAAAAACTGTTGTTGCCATCAATGCCATGATTTCACGTATTCACAACGCAAATAAAATTGTTTCATAAACATTGTCTTGCATGAAAATGAGTGTTTAGGATCCATTTGTTTAGTCCATTATATCTCATTTTTCCATCATAGATACAGATGATGTGAGGATAAAGTTTGTTATCAATATTCTAGGAATGTGTATAAATTTTAAGGGAAGAATAAACGTCACAACGGTGAATGGTGACAATAAGAATATATACTAAAACGAAAAGCACTGAAGCACAAGAGTAGGGGAGTAACAAGTAACACAATTACCTGTGAAAACCAGAAAAGTACATATGGTTTAGAAAACAAATAATACAAATAGAGTTGAGATAGCATGAGAAGAGCTTATGAGTTAAGAGACAAAAATTCAACTCATTTACTTATGAACTTGTTGATTCGGGTGATGTATATTTCTAATGGGTCAAATAGGTAAAAAAAATTGCTAAAAGGAAAAGGGTCAAATGGGTCGAAATTGCCAAAATGTATTTTCACCATATACACCTACTAAATCGTTTATTTAGAAAACTAGTTCATTATTGAAATCATATATTTTTTTTAATCATGCATAACACAATCTATCTTGTTATTAAGCTGCTTCTCCAACATTTCCAGTGACATGAACCGTTCCTTTCAGTATTATTTCTATTTCGGTTTGCTATTATACTCAACTGTTCTTCATGTCGTGCTCTTACTGAATCTTGAAGCTTACAGTTACAGTCTTGGTTTTATTTGTGTTTGATTGCGAGTGTAATTGCTGAAAGCTATTCTTTTCAGCTTATCTTTATCCATCATTTTTGGAATTTCATTATGCACAACAAATAGCTATTTCTGAAATATTGGTTTCAATTCTTTTTGGTAAATTTTCTTCTTATCAGACCCTTAGCCATGGGTCAACGTGGTGAGATCTTTGAAATTAACGGGGAAAGAGTTGCAGTTATCCTAGACAGTACAGAAGATAAGGCAGATGATGAGAAACTTGAGCAATCTGCAACACCATCAATATACTGGTTTCATGGTAGCATTTCACAACCAATATCTCTATAATCATTTTATTTCATTATTTGTTGTGGTGCTGGTAGTATATTGTTTATTTGCAGTTAAGCATGTCGAGCGTGATTTTGATACTGAATCCGAAGACTGTTATATTGCAATGGAGGCATTATCTGAGGTTACATAAGGACTTCTATAGTTATATTATTTTCAGTTTAAAATCATGAAAAAGTAAAAAAGTAGAACACCTATTTTATTTGTTATTTTTTCTATAATGATGGCAGGTCTTGCGGTCTGTGCAACCTCTTATTGTGTATTTCCCAGATTCATCTTTGTGGTTGTCACGGGCTGCTTCCAAGTCAAACCGCAAAGACTTTGTGAATAAAATTCAAGAAATGTTTGACAAGATATCAGGGCCCATTGTTTTGATTTGCGGGCAAAACAAAGTTGCTACTGGATCAAAAGAGAAGGAGAAATTTGTAAGCTTAATAGTGAATCATTTTGTGTGTGTTTTCTTTCTCTGTTGTTAAGGTTCTTAACTTCTTATGCCATACTTGTTCTTTCCTTCATATTAAAACATTCTGGTATTTTGTTTTGATTTCTCTTGTCAGCAGACTATGATCCTTCCAAATCTGAGCCGTCTTGCGAAATTGGTAATTCTTTCAGTGTATTACTGTTTTTTCTTTCTTTTTTGGTAGAGGTGGCAAACTGAGCAGGTCGGGTGGGCTGGGTAACGGGTCAAAACGGGTAAATTTTTGTTATGGTTCGGTTCAAGTTTAGTTAACTTGAAACATTTTTTCCCCAAAAGTAGTAATTTGTAACAAATTATTTCGTGTTCCAAGTATGATTACAAGGTTTATACAGTTTAGATAATAATTATAATATACTTTTTTGAGTAAAATGATTCTGAAGGTTTTAGGCATTAAAATATAGAATTTGCGCGACTTTTGACCCTTTCGACCATTAAACATACTACACATGTTAATGACCAAGCATCCATTAACTGCGTTAAATACTTTTTTTTTCAGCCTCAATCTCTGAATCAACTTGCTGAGGGACTAAAGCCCACAAGAAGTCCCGAGGAAAATGATATTTACAAGATATTTACTAATGTCATGTGTCTACATCCTCCAAAGGTACTTATATATTAGAATCTTCAGATTTTTTTTGTTAGATGTGGCATCTTCACTCAGGAGCCATGCTTATTAAATTTGCAGTTTATTTCCGATAACCTTGTTGTTTCTTTTTCTTTTTGCAGGAGGAAGATCCCCTTAGAGTTTTTAACAAACAAATTGATGAAGACAGACGAATTGTTATATCACGAAGTAATATAAATGAATTGTATAAGGTATGTATATCTGTTAGGCAGATGCTACTGAACTAAAATATGCTTTAGCTGTTTGGTCAAAGCTGTAATTGTCTTTTATAATGCCATAATTTTATCAATTTATTACTTCTTTCTTATATCATCTGTTTCAGGTTTTGGAGGAAAATGAACTAACTTGTGTTGACCTCTTGCATGTAAATACCGACGGAGTGATACTAACAACTAAGAGTAAGATTATTAATTACAATATAAATACACCGTGTGTAAAATTTATGCATTATCATCTTGATAACTAAATACATTTACATGCATAAATTGATTTTTTTTTGAAAATTCAAAGAGTTAACCGTGGCACTTCGTTCATTTGACATAATGAATTAAGATTTTAAGTGGTCAAATGCTTAATGTTCATTTTGGGATTTGTTTTGAATTTGCAGAAGCTGAGAATGTTGTTGGGTGGGCTAAAAACCATTACTTATCCACTTGTGACCTTCCTTCCATTAAATCAGATAGATTGAATTTGCCCCGTGAAAGGTATTAATATCTTTAATTAACCAATTGTCTGTTTGTTAAGCCGTTTCGTTTCATTTAGTTTCAATCTTGTTTTCAACATGAAGCCTTGAAGTTGCAATTTTGAGGCTAAAGGAGCAGGAGTCGATCTCCAAGAAGCCTGTACAAAACCTAAAGGTTTGTTCCTTTTTGTTAGCTGTGGCAGTTGTGGTCCATTTACTTATGAATTACCATATAGGGTTATGTTATATAAACAGGTAAAATAAAAAGAACTAAAGACAACAAGTCAAATGAGGCAAACAGGTCGAAATGCACTCATGTTATATCTTTTATTCATATTTGCCACACCCTTTATTTACATAAGATCTAAAACTTTTTGAACAAAAGTGTTTTGGCCGATCTGTCTTGATCCAAAATTGCCTGTTTTGACCCATTAGTCAACCCGCTCATTTTGCCACATCTACCTCTTGTGTATGTGATGCGAACTGTAAACATCTGTAACACGGATTACTTGTGGCAGAATCTTGCTAAGGATGAATACGAGAGCAACTTTATTTCAGCAGTCGTTCCTCCTGGTGAAATTGGTATTAAATTTGATGATATTGGTGCTCTTGAAGATGTGAAAACAGAGTTACATGAATTAGCCATTCTTCCAATGAAAAGACCCGAGCTTTTCTCTCGTGGAAATCTATTGCGGGTACTTTGTTTTTTGTTCTTTCCTGATGGGTAATTTGATCATTCTACACTTTATAACTAACGTAAGCCTTTTCAGCCTTGCAAAGGAATATTGCTTTTCGGGCCTCCTGGAACTGGTAAAACACTTCTTGCAAAGGCACTTGCAACTGAAGCAGGTGCCAATTTTATCAGTATAACGGGTTCCACACTTACATCTAAGGTACTTAACACACTATGAAACCTTTGGTAGATCATAGATGATATTCAGTTCTAGGTTTTAAGATATTTATGCCAAATACAATAACACATAACTTTATCAAGTGATTATTGTAAAAAGTGAGTATTTATGCTCGTTTCACCTTTGTGTCATTTACTAGATGATGCAATTTTGATTTGTTTATGGATAAATGGGTCGTTTTGGATTATATTTACCTCTTAACGGTCAAATGGGTAAGCTTATTTCTTTAGCTGAAATAAAAACTGGTTGAACTTGAACGTCTCAACAGTCCCCAAAGTGTAATCATTTTTAAAACCTTGATTATTTGTAAAATTCAAAAAAAGATGAGACAAAAAGTGTTTCTGGGTCAGCCCGGCCCGAACAAAAATTACCCATTTTGACCCGTTACTCAATCTGCCTGACCTACCCATTTTGCTACCTCTAGTATTTTTTCTTTCTCTGAGCATAATTATTACATTAAATTCTTGATTTTATTGTTATGTTATGTAGTGGTTTGGTGATGCTGAAAAACTTACAAAGGCCCTCTTCTCATTTGCCAGCAAGTTGGCCCCTGTAATAGTGTTTGTTGATGAGGTGAGAGTTACTTTTCATGTTGAAACATTAAGAACCCTATTGTTTTTCACCTAATAACTTCCAGTACTTCCAAAAATTATAGATATTATACTTTCAGCTTTAAACTTTTCAAACTCTGTTATTCTCAGTTTGGTTAATGTTTTTTGTTGAGTTTTTAAACAGGTTGACAGTTTGCTTGGCGCCCGTGGAGGGGGATTCGAGCATGAAGCTACCAGAAGAATGAGAAACGAGTTTATGGCAGCTTGGGATGGATTGAGGTCAAAAGATAGTCAAAGAATTCTCATTCTTGGTGCCACAAATCGACCGTTTGATCTTGATGATGCTGTGATCCGTCGACTACCACGAAGGTAAGATAATATCAAATAGTGCTGCATATGTTATAATGGGAAAATTGCACGTAAAAGATACATACTTTCAGTAAAGTTCTATTTTATTAGTGAATATACTTTCATATTCAACGTGTAAGGGTCTATTTGATTATAAATTTATAATATAGGTTTTTAAACATTGATTTTAAAAGTAAGTTCTTTAAAATAGAAATCGACAGAAGATACGTTCCTTTTTGTTCTTATACAATTGATGTATCTTTTTGAACTTGAACAAAGCGGTGTAATGCTTATGGATGTTGGTTTTAGGATTTATGTGGACTTGCCAGATGCCGATAATAGGTTGAAGATACTGAAAATATTTCTTGCTAAAGAAAACATTGAACCTGATTTTGATATAAGAAGTCTTGCTAATGCAACAGAAGGATATTCAGGGAGTGACTTGAAGGTAA
Source organism: Smallanthus sonchifolius (assembly GCA_023525975.1). Taxonomy (NCBI): domain Eukaryota; kingdom Viridiplantae; phylum Streptophyta; class Magnoliopsida; order Asterales; family Asteraceae; genus Smallanthus; species Smallanthus sonchifolius. The sequence goes on along the minus strand of CM042030.1, from coordinate 83,692,189 downwards.
TCTTCTCATTAACAATCAATTTGACTAGAGGTGGCAAAATGGTTTCAGACGTGCGGACTGGGTAACGGGTCAAAAGGGTCAGGTTGATCTAAAGTACCTTTTGCCCAAATGTTGTAAACTTTGTATAAACAATTACCATGTCAAATATTGTTGAAAGTTTTGTTATTTCAATAATAATCTGAGTTTTGAATAAAACGATCAAGGAGGTTTTATGCATTAAAAATACGCGTTAGGTGACGTCTACCTGTTTGACCCGTTTCATTTTTATCCTATTCTATTTTACCCATTTGTTAGAGGTAATACATAGGCTAATATTGTCTCACATTGAGACTATATTTCCTTCTTTTTTTTCCTGCAGAACCTTTGTATCGCGGCAGCATATAGACCCGTTCAAGAACTTTTAGACGAAGAAAAGAAAGTAAGCATCCTTCAGCCTTGCTGAACAACTCATGACCGTGCGTGTGTTTGTGCATTAGTTTAATCATCATCGATCCATGAGATTATCGATCCTAATTTTCGTGTGGCTTTGACTGTACATGCTATTGTTTGTATCGGTACCATATATGTAATGTAAGAGCACTGTTTTTGCAGGGAAAGAAATGTGATACAACTCCAGCATTAAGACCACTTAACTTGGATGATTTCATTCAATCCAAAGCCAAGGTAGAGTTTCTAGATCTTTCATCTGTTATGTTTGCATGTTATTTGTCTATTTTCCCCCTTTCAGTCCTTTTTCTTATGTGTTTTATTTGAAGATTTTGTTTATAATTATGTATTTGTAAAAAAATTGAAAAAATTGGATGAAAAAGTTTTTGGGGTCAACTCAACCTGGGCCTGTTTTGATGTGTACTAAAAAATGACCTGCTTCAATCAAAATCTGTTTTGACCTGTTTCCCAACCGACTCCATCTTTTGACTTTGACCAGGGAAAGACTTGTTTGTTATCATCTTCTCGCTAACATTAAATCTATAGGTGGGGCCATCTGTTGCTTATGATGCGGCAAGCATGAACGAACTCAGGAAGTGGAACGAGCAATATGGAGAAGGCGGAAGCAGGAGAAAGTCACCGTTCGGCTTTTAATGCTACCGGCATCAGTTTTGTTTGGCATTGATAAAGATAGAAAGATAATGTAGCTAGTAACCTTAGCAGCCACAATCTTTGTATTTGAGTTGCTAGTCAAACTAACTGCAAAAAGTTATAGATAGCAGTAGCAGCTGATACTGAGGCTCCATAAAGATTTTCATGAGATTTTATCTTTACCAGAAAAGACATGGGCAGCATTAGAGATGACAACTTAACCTATTTAGAATGAGTTAGTTTTGATTTTGGTTTTTTTTTTTTTATCTTAAATTGATTAAGTTCTGAAATGATTTAACGAAGAAAAACAAGACGATTAACATCAAGTCTCTAGCAAAAGAACCTTGAAAATCTTAAAACGTTTAAATTAACTATGCGATATAGGTAATACCGCAAATTAAATAGGCCTGAGATGTTGAAACACGAGAAAAAGAGGTCTGCTGCGTAGTCTAAATATAAAGGAAAACGCATAGGATGTGTACATATCGCTTTAAAGAAAAATGTAAAATTAAAAATATACACATATGCATATAGTGTATATGCATGTAGATAAAGAATATTAATAAACGTTTTGGGCCCGAGACATGTAAAAAAAATGGGCCCTATAATATAAACTCAATAATCATAAATAAAAAACATAATACAGGCTTACATATAGATTTTTTTTAAAAAAAAATGGGCTTATACACCATATATATATATATATATATATATATATATATATATATATATATATAGATTTTTTATTTATTTCTTGGTTTGGGTTTAGATTTATAAATAATTGAGCTTATATATATAATTTAAAAAAAAAACACATATATAATATAACTTTTTAAAAAAAATTCGGGCCCTAGGGGAGACGGGCCTAGGACCGTCGCCCTCCCTCTGGGCCGGCCCTGCCCGCAACGCCTGTTGTTGATGCATAGGAAGAAGAAAAGGTCAAGAAGAAAGAAGAGTCGGGTGATGTAAACTCTTTTGTAACATGTTTGATATTCAATTTGAGGTCGTCGGGAGAATTTTATATACGGTAGAGTGACTTTTTTGGAACCCGTTTTGACCAGACCTAATTGACTCACATTTTGAAACGGTGTTTTGAACCATACCCATTCTGTTTAAAACCCATCCTGACCCGTTATCCCGTTCGGCCCAACCTTCCCGTTTCACCAGGTATACTTACGGATGAAAGCAAAAATCCAAAAGCCATTTTGGACCAACTTGCCGTACCATCCGTCATAAATCGACCTAAGAAGCAACAAAGTTGTGGCTACGTTATATTCCACACAAGTTATTAATTGGTTGGATTTTAATTCAGATTTGACATGTATCAAATCTATTATATACTATATAAAAGCACAACCTCCATGAACAGTGGCGCCTTGCTTGCCACGTGGCAACATGGTATAGGAACTTTTTTTTGAAAAAAAGTAGAACTAATTTGTGGATATATGCATTTGATGTTGCCGTCGTGGGTTGGTTTGAGTCCCGGCGTGGACGATCCGCATCCTGCTTATTTTTTGCACCGATTTTTTTTTCTTCTTTTTTGCAACAAATATTTTTTTTAAAATTTTTTTTACCTAGCTAAGAAAATGGACAAATAGAAAGAACAGAATAGTTGCATTAAAGAATTGTATAAAAAAGTAAATGGATTTTTTTTGGTTATTATAGCATATATAACTTATGTTATAAAAAATATTAAAATGATTATGTTAAGTATAAATAAAAAATTATATGATTATAAGACTAATCGAATATTTTGGAAAACATGACTTGTTGACAAGGGTGTTCATGATTCAGTTTCAAACCGTCGTCGGTTTGATTTCGCTGTTCATTTTTTTTCTATAATACTTAAACCATTTTTACTTTTTTTTGAACGACAATTTGGATTACTGATGGGCAACTGACCCACCCGATCATCTCCACCTCCCTCAGGAGGAAACCCACCATATGTGAGAAAACCCCCTAGTCCAAACTGGACCCCCTTTTTTTGTCACAAATGACTTGAATCCAAGAACTTTCTATTTTAGTAAAGTCTTGGGATACACCTTTACAACTAGGCTAAGCTAGTGGTTGTCTGTTTTTTACTTAATATTGATTTTTATTATTTATATTGTTGAAGACAGAAAATAAATTAATCAATTACTAATAAATTAATATTTTAGGTGTTTGGTAATGATTCTAATCTTTGAATATCGTTAAATATCATCACATATTTGCCATATGATGAGTATTTTTGTTATTTACTCATAGAATAAAAAACATAAATACAAATTATATATGGGATTAATACAATATCCATTTTAAATAAATAAGTTGCCGCAAAAACTGCATAGATACTTGTGTGTAGTACTAATCAGATGTAATGAGAGAGACGGTTACATAACCACCTTACATATGATAGTTAAATCACTAAGCACACATTTTTATTTGATTATCGTAGTTCTCTAAGGCCATCTGTAGTGGTTTCATGCCCCCATCTTTCACGCCCTGTCACGTCAGCGCCGCATCAGCATAGGGGCAATCACTGCCCACAATCACTAAGGTGCGTAGTGGTTTCAGGCCTCGCATTTATTTTTGAATAATTAACTAAATATTTAATTAAAAAGAGGAAAAAGAATTATTATGTGTTTGATTGTGATTGGATTCGTGAGGATTGCCCCTTCCCCGTGAATGCCCCCACGCCCCCCATTCACGCCTATGAGGGTGGTGTTCACGCCCGTGAAAGTGCCCACATGGACAACGCCAGGGCTTTCACGCCTCCATTACGGAGGGTCTAATGGATAGTTAAATCACAATTTTATCCCATTTACCGTTTTGTTACATAACCACCTTACATATGACAGTTAAATCACAAATTTATCCCATTTATTGTTTTGTTATTTCGACATTAGCTTGATAAAAAAATCAAGAACTTCCATTTCATTAATGTTTTCATAACCGAACCGATAATCTAGCCATCTGTGTTTACCGGTTCATTGGTTGGACCAGTCAAACTGGTTTCAAAAACCGGATGACATCATAATTAAAAAAAAGTATACATATATATAAAGAATTAAGATAAAATATAACAATACTTTATTTTTTGTTTGGATTTGCAATATTAATAAAGCATAAAGTCTTAGATAAACAAAATAAAAAGTTTAAAGTAGTAAACATATCATTAAATGATAGTCGGCCGGTTCAAATACACACAACCGAACCGGTTATGACCGGTCCAACTGGTCCATCCGGCCTATTCGGTCCAATTATGTAAACACCGAATTTAATGTTCGATTATGAAAACATTGCGTTTCATGGACGATTTCGACGGTTCAATGGGCGACTTTTGTGGGACTGTGGTGACGATCGAGCGCCGGGCTCAGACGGGATTAACTTTAAATTCATCAAACGGTTTTGGGGAATTCTAGAAGAGGATTTTTGTAAAATATTGTATAAGTTTCATGAGGATGGGAGTATCAATATTGGGTGTGCCACTTCGTTTATTACTCTTATTCTGAACGTGGTGGACCCGTCCGATCTCAGTGAATATCGACCAATTAGCCTGATTGGTTCGATTAGCAAGGTTTTCTCCAAAGTCCTCCCTGGGCGGCTTAAAAAGGTTCTTGACTCGGTTATTTCGGAGTCCCAATCGACGTTCCTAAAAAACATATATATTCTTGATGGACCTCTTATTGTGAACGAAGTAATTTCTTGGATCAAGACGAGTAAATTGCAAGCTTTCCTTCTGAAAATTGATTTCTACAAAGCCTTCAACAGTGTAAATTGGAATTTTATCGTCGACATCATGAGTCAAATGGGGTTTCCCTCCTTATGGTGTATCTGGATCAAGGGTATCCTCTCATCTGCTCGCTCCTCGGTTTTGGTCATCGGTTCCCCCACCTTTGAATTCCCGTGTGAACGTGGAGTAAGACAAGGTGATCCTCTATCTCCATTCTTGTTCCTCATAGTCATGGAGGCATTGTTTGGGAAGATGGATCGGGCTTGTGAGCTTGGTGCGTTTTTCTGGCATCAAATCCCCCCATAATGGCCCGATCATCTCTCACCTCCTATATGCCGATGATGCTATTACTCTTGGTGTATGGTCAGAGACTAATGCCAAAAATATAGCTAGGAATATGAGGTGCTTCCATCTTTGCTCCAGGCTCAAAATTAATCTTCAGAAATTCAAATTGTTCGGGATCGGGATGGAAGCCTAGGAGGTGCATAGTATGTCGAATTCCTTAGGTTGCAAGTCGGACAGCCTCCCGCTCACATATTTGGGCTTACTGGTTGGTGCTAATATGAATAGAATTTGTAATTGGAGGCCGGTTTTCGAATCCTTTGAAGCCAGGTTGTCTTTATGGAAAGCAAGAACCCTTTGTATTGGGGGAAGGCTAACTTTGTTGAAATCAGTTCTTGAAAGCTTGCCCACGTACTATCTTTCACTATACAAAGCACAGTGCAAAGCTATTGAAGGGCTTGAGGCAATTAGAAAGAAATTCTTATGGGTGGGGGTGAGGATAAGAAAGAAGTTCATTGGGTCGCTTGGGATCGGGTTACCCTTCCTAAAGCCGAAGGTGGCTTGGGATTAACCCCTCTCAAGGACATCAATAATGCATTGCTATCTAAATGGGTGTGGAGATTCAAAACAGAGAGAAATACATTATGGGGAAAGTTCATCTCAGCTATCCATCACACCAAAAGCTCTTGGTCCGCAATACCATTTAAGAAATCTTTAAACGGGGTTTGGTGCAATATAGCTAGGTTTGAATCTAACCTTTTTAATTGCAGGTAAGAAAATTCAAAGCTTGATTAAAGGCAGATTGGGCGACGGGGAATCGATCAAATTCTGGATAGATCCTTGGTTATTGGATGATCGGTTAAAAGATATCTTTCCTTCTCTTTTTTCTTTGGTAACATAAAAAAACTGTAATATGGCTAATTGTTTTTTTGTGCAAGATGGTACAGTTACATGGGACTTAGGATGGAAGCATGTTCCCCAGTTTGCAGAGGAACTTTTTGAACGGTCGCAATGCCTCAACCTTCTCATGCAGGTCCAGATTTCGGGCAGCTCGGATAAATGGGATTGGCTTGGCGATTCATCCAATCAGTTCTCGGTCAAATCGGTGAAGGATCTAGCTGCTGAAGGTCGGAATAAAGGAGATTTTTTCAAAATGACTTGGTGCAAATGGATCCCAATCAAATGTAACATTTTCGGGTGTATGGCTGAAATAGATCGCATCCCAACCTTGGTAGCATTGAATAAAAGGAATATCCTGACCCCATCTCATATATGTTCTCTTTGCGAAGAAGTCCCATAAACTCTGGATCACCTATTCTCTTCGTGCTTTGTAGCTACTATGGTTTGGCAACATATCTCAAGTTGGTGTAAGTCACAACAAGTATTTGTTTTCTCGGTTAAAAATCTTTTGGATCTGCACAAGACGGCCCAAGTTGATATAGGCATGAGGGACATCATTCATGGTATTATATTAATATCTCTTTGGTGCATTTGGAAGGCTAAGATTGAAGTTCAATTCTCAAATAAAAAGATCAAGGTGGAACGAATCATCGAAGACATTAAATCGCTTGGTTTTTTTTGACTCAAGAATCGGTCTAAATACAAGAATATTCAATGGGCGGACTGTATTGGTTTTAGTGTTAATCGGATGTAATTATCTATTATTGTTTCTATGTAGTTAGCTCGCTTTCTACGGCTGATGAGTTTTCTCCATTAGCTGATGTCTGTATGTTTTGGTTGGGCTTTGCCCTGTTGCTTTTAAATATAAACCAATTATCAACTATTTAACTATTATCATACTCATTTAAATTAATAACTTAATTTTGTTGAGAGGCCATAAATAATACTCTTTTTCTTTTAAATTGAAGTTGTTGAAGTCGTACTTACGATCGAAAATGTCTCAAGAAATACTTAATGGATTGGCAATGATAGTTATCGAGAACGATATATTAGATAGTATCAATTGTGAAGAATTGATCAACAACTTTGCTTCGAAAAATGCTAGGAGAGTCTCTCGATTCGTTTAACTTTGTTCTGTTTATTGTTTAACTTTGTATTGTATTTGTTTATCGCTACAATAACGTTTTTTTTGTTTATTGTTATTACAATTATCATCGTTTTTTTGGAAAAAAAATTGTATTTAAGGGCCCATTTTTTAGTACTCGTTTGGGGCACCAGAAATTTCGGAGACGTCCCTGATATCACACCCCATCCATGCCAGACTTACAATGACCGATTGATACAGAAAACAACTACCAAAACTTAACCAAAAGACTTTCATTTCAGTCTAAAGTACAACAAACATGAACTCGAATCTTACATTTCCAAACTACATCAAACTTTTACAGTGAATGGCATAAACACATGACTTATAGTTCTATACATGCCTTCAAAACCACATCCATCATTCTCAGAGCCTATCGTCCTGGAACGTCATAAGCTTCTAGCCTTCAAAATGTCACCAACTAATGATCACTTGAGATGTGTGCTTAAAATGGGTTAACTTGTTGGTGAGTTCATAAATATACATAGTTCAAAACATATTTAACCTTATCTTGAAATGATTAAAGCAATGCAGATAAACCAGATAAACCAACATGACTTACTTTCCTACCTTATTGTTGATCGAAACATAAGGCAAACAATAATGGCACGAGGCCCAACCAGTATATGTATACCGATAACTCCTAACACAAAGGTTACACATTTGAGTGGGAGATGTATCCGTTTTCAAGTTTCGTCTCACACGGAATATAATAAGCACTTATTACACACATATATATACACACACAACCAAAATGGAAACGCATAAACATATGTTATCTAATGCATTGGCAGTCAATCCAAGATTTCATCATAGTATAAAACTTTACAAGTTATATACGCACATCCTGTTTTGAAATCGTACAGAGAAACTCACCTTAAGCAAAGGTATGAATACGCCCACGCAAACCGGTACTCGCTTCCAATCACAACCACAATGAACCTAAGATAAACGAGTTGATATGATCAAGTTCTCAACACAATTCTTATCACATCTCAATTAGTTGAACTAACCCTAATGATCTAAATTGAACCAACATCATCTTAAGTACAAAAATTTGATTTTTTCTATTTTTGAGCACCTGACACGGTCGTGCCTAGGCAAGGCACGCCCGTGCCGACCGACTCTCATCGTACCACCGACTGGCTTCTCGATAACAGTCAATCCCCATGATCAGCGCCCTAAAGGCATGATCGTGCTTATCGACGAACAACCTAGTAACTTGTTGTTTTGACATGCTATTCCATCTATACTCCAATTTTTGTTAATACACAAGTTTTTAAACTAACATTCCATCATTTGACCCATTTGTAACCTTAAAACAACATAGATCAAGTTGCAGGTAACTTACTTAAACCCAGATTTTCTCATAAAAACTTTCAAATTCTACTATAACTTACTAAACCTTAGTGAAGTGGTAATGCATGGTGGTAGAGGCCTTCACTACTCCCAAATCTCTCGTCAGTTACATATACATACCCAAACTTCCATCAAACACCTAAAATTTCTAGAATTAAAGGATTTAGGGCTTGAATCGTTCACAAACAAAATGTATCAACAATTTCTTGATTAGGGGGATTTGTTACAGATTAGAACTAAATTCTCATCACCAGATTTCAACAAGAACTCATGCAAGAGAGATAGAGATTTTAGAATAGTAATTTGGAGGTGAAATGAGAAATTGAAGGTGGATCAAAGTTTTGGGTCTATCAACATGCAATTGGTGGAAGTACAAGTGGTTTAGAGTCTACTGAGGTGGAATTGTGATGATAAAACATGTTTTAACCACAATAACCTACTTAGGTCTACCTCGAAGTATGGGCGTGCCTCCCAAAATTTTTGTTTGATTATTTGGCTCTTCGACTCAAATTCGGAGATCATGATCGCCACAGTCGTGCCATCCTTGACACGGTCATGCTCAATCAGAGTATTACATATTAATTTCGATACTGATGTGATTTATTATTATTACTATTATTGTAAAGTTTAGGGTTTAGAAAATTTCGATTATTACATATACATCCCCGATTCCCCATTGTAATAAAGAGTCATTTGAACAAGTCTAAACAGTTACTAATTTACATTTACATCCCTTCGTTGTTATATTCGATTTGGGATTATGAAAAGACATACTTGGACATGCTTTTTACACATATATGGTTATTCAAGTCATATTCTCTCTCTCTAGGCTTAGATCGAACGTGTAAGTAGGTTTAGTTGTTAGCTTTTTTTATATATTAAATTTATATATAAGACATTATTTAGATAATTATATATATATTTTTTCTAAGGATAATTTCTGTTGAAAAGAAGGACGATTACAATAAAGTGACAGGTAACAAGTTGTGCTGCAACCCTTTTTCGAATAGCAAAACCGATCCTAGTAAAAACAAAGCTTTGGGTTGTGAAATACTTCAATACTACACCTCGCCACATTTCATACGTATATTAGATAGCCATGCTCAATTCACTTATGTCTCTGTTGTGAAATGGTAGACATACAAGAGTCAACAAGCTAAAATGTGCTCAGGTGGATAACTCCACAGAAAAATAAACCTAACAATTTCAAATTTTATTAGCCCAATTACAAATAAAAGTTAATTGATAAATTTATCATTTTCTATATATTTTGTCACAATTTAATCGTTTTAGCCAATTTATAAACCGATTATTATTGTGATTTCTGTAAAATTATAATTATTTCCTTTTGATAAGCGTAAGAGGGGCAGAATTCCAATTTTAACCTAATCTAAGATAAACCCTACATCCAACCTCCTCACGTTACTCTCTCAATTGCTTCACACACGAACCCTAAGACAATCGAAACCCACAGAATTACGAATCTCCGATGGCGGGAACGTCAGTGGTGCCGGCGAACCGGGGGAGGCGGAACACGATGGTGGACGACGAGAAGCTGGTGTTTGAGACGTCGCGAGGAGTGGAGCCAATCATGAGCTTCGACCAGATGGGAATCAAAGACGATCTCCTCCGTGGAATTTATCAACACGGATTTGAGAAGCCCTCGGCAATTCAACAGAGAGCTGTACGGCCAATCATCGAAGGTCGTGACGTCATTGCTCAGGCCCAATCTGGTACCGGAAAAACCTCCATGATTGCACTCACCGTTTGCCAGATCGTTGACACCTCTTCGAGAGAGTATGATCTGTTATTCATCTAGTTGTTTGTTCAATTGCAAGTTTTATATAATTAATTTGAAAAGAAATCACAACTTTGCTTTTTAGGGTTAGGGTTTAGGTTTGATGAATAATATTCTGGATGGCAATGACGATACTATTACTTTGTGTTTGTTCATGTTTGGTTAACTGGTTTATGCCTTTTTTTAGTGGTTATTTTCATCATTTTTTTAGTTGTATAGTTTTGTTTATTGGTTTGTCATCATCTTCTATAGGGTACAAGCTTTGATTTTGTCACCTACCAGAGAGCTTGCAGCTCAGACAGAGAAACAGATACTGGCTATTGGTGATTTCATCAGTATACAAGCACACGCATGCATTGGTGGAAAGAGTGTCGGGGAGGACATTAGAAAGTTGGAAAATGGAGTTCATGTTGTTTCTGGAACACCTGGCAGGGTCTGTGACATGATCAAGAGAAGAACACTGCGAACTAGAGCCATTAAATTACTAATTCTTGTGAGTTTTCCATTTTTTTTACTTTTAAAACTAGTATTATTGATACTTATGTTCTGTTTGGATGCAAGCTTTCGATTTATGTGTGTGAGTTTCTTCAATTTTGACAGGATGAATCTGATGAAATGTTGAGCCGAGGCTTTAAGGATCAGATTTATGATGTTTATCGATACCTTCCACCAGAGCTTCAGGTTCCCTACTCTCTCTCTCTCCATGATGTGGGACAAACTCAATACACTTATAAACTACATTATAGCTTGCACTAGAACTAGGGCTGTTAACAGGATTTGGTGGAAGCTGTTGTAGGGAATGAATATAACTTTATTTATATTCTATGTGATATTTAAGATATTAACCATATATTGGTTTATAATTTTATATTTTAAAAAAGGTTTAGCATGAAGGGTCCAAAGTGTAAAAGGAATAAATGGAAAACGAAAGCCATCTAGATAAGTGTTTTGTGAATATAATAAACTATGTACTCATAATATGATATGACAAGTATATGATTTTTCATTTGTAACATGTCATGTTAATCTCTTTAAACTAGTGGATAGCAATAACACAACTACTGTTACAATAATCTGGATGTTTATTTAGCAGTTACATTTTATGTTGCTGTTTGCTTATGTTATGTTCGAATCTTTATTGAAGCATAGTTTCTGTTTATCTTTATTTATATGTCATGAATCCTTTTTTTGGCCAATTGGAACTTAGTCTGGTGTCTGCTTAGGGTTAGTTACATAGCATCACCATTGAGGTGAAAACTACATGTTTTCTTTTAGTCAACACTATTTGCTTCATAATAACATGCATCATTATTGCAGGTTTGTTTGGTGTCTGCTACCCTTCCTAATGAAATATTGGAGATGACCAGCAAATTCATGACTGATCCTGTTCGAATCCTTGTAAAACGTGATGAATTGACTCTTGAGGTACCACATATGTTGCCTTGCTAAGAATTGTTTTGTCTGCGGAAATGTATTCTATTTTAATTTGCTTATTGTACTATGGCAGGGAATAAAACAATTCTTCGTTGCGGTAGAAAGAGAAAACTGGAAGTTCGATACTCTCTGTGATCTATATGATACTCTTACAATTACACAGGCTGTAATCTTCTGCAACACAAAGCGAAAGGTAATTAATTGATAGTTGATTGTCATATCTCATATTTTGTATGTTATGGTAATTATTAGAATCTGTTTCTTGTTAATGAAACCATCTTTCTAGTTTGTCATATGTAACCCTTTTGGACGTTCACGTACATGCTACCTCTTTTTGGAAAAATTGATATGTAGACAAAGTTTAAATTTGAATTTCCCTTGCGTTGCTCTGAGATTCTCATGTAGGCCGGGTTAGATACATTATATTATTTTTACTCAAAATATTTTGTAGGACAGCCCCATCTTTTTTAGATATATCCATTTAGTTCGAGTATGTGTCACTCTGGTCAATCCGGAAACCTTACTGGTCCAACAAATTTGGGTCCATCTAATTTGGTTGATCAAAGTTCAGCTGGAACCAAACCTATACTCAGGTAATCGATTATTTTTGGGATAGGGTATTTTCTTTGAGCCCCACCTAAAACCCGAGTAAGTATTGTTTTAGAGCCTCATTAAAGATTTTAGATTATAATTTATAATATTAATAAGGCCTCTCAAGTCTCAACTTTTTGAATAACCCAACCAAATTCTCAAATAACTTGAATAAGATCTAATGAGTTTTAATAAAGTGAAATCTTGTCAAATCTCAAGATGAAGCTTGAGAATTTGGTTAAATATCATGATAAAGCTTGAGGATTTTGTCAGAAAAATAAATATGAGAATTTGGTTGAATCTCGTTAGTGCTAGATTTTGGTAAATTCTCATGAGAAAATCATGGTTAAGGCACTTTTTCACTACAACAGTTGATATAACGCTAGATTAATCGAGCCAACATTAAGCAGTGTGGATATTTAGAGCATATCTTTCTTCAACATTATTTGGTGTTAAATTTAACATTGTCTCACTTTGTACTTGTGTAGGTTGATTGGTTAACTGAAAAGATGCGTGAGAATAACTTCACTGTATCAGCAATGCATGGAGACATGCCTCAGAAAGAAAGAGATGCAATTATGGAAGAGTTTCGATCTGGTGTTACTCGCGTCTTGATTACCACTGATGTGTGGGCTAGGGGATTGGATGTTCAACAGGCAAGTCAACACCTTTTATATTATCATCATCTCATTTATGTTGTTAAAGTCATGCTACCTTTGTAAAAACTCACAAAGGATCTGTTAAATTTTGTTTTCCTATCATTAATGTGTTCCTTTTGTTTTACAGGTTTCTCTGGTCATTAACTATGACCTACCGAATAATCGAGAGCTTTATATTCATCGTATCGGTCGATCTGGTCGTTTTGGACGAAAGGTAATTAAGAATTATTTTCTTTAGTGTCCGTTTTAAACATGTTATTCTGATTTCCACAGTGAATTACTTTTTAAAAAATGCTGGATAAAACAAGTTTTTTTTTATGATCCAAGACAATTTTTTAATCCAATATGGGTTATTTTTATATTTCTTTATATTTTATTTTCCTTGAATATGTTTTATTGGACTAAACTTTAATCTGAAATCTTTTTTGTTTTGAAATGTTTTGCAGGGTGTTGCTATAAATTTTGTGAAAACCGATGACATCAAAATTCTAAGAGATATAGAGCAGTACTACAGTACCCAGATCGATGAAATGCCAATGAACGTGGCGGATTTGATATAAATCGCTGAAAGAAGTTTTGAAAGTTTGAATGTGGATTGATTGATGATTTATTTTGCTGGTGGGACTGAAAAAGATTTGTAATTTCATGGTTTTCTGAGTAATGAGTGGATTGCTGCAAAACTTTTAAGTTGTTTGGATTGTAATTGTGAGATTGGAGGATATTCTTAAATTACTTCTTGTAGGCTAGTTGTGTTTTTACCGTCTATGTTAGTTTTGTTTTGACCGACTTTGTTTTGTGAATATAGGATCATTTTATCATGTTTTTTTGACAAATCCAAAGTTACTGTTCCATTTTCTGCTTGAATTTGAGGCAAATTTTTTGTTTGTTTTTAGCGTTTACAATCTTTAGAGAACAATGCAAATGAGTCCAATTTTGGCATAGAAATTCTCATAAACGTTTAATCAAAGGTGATTGCTTGACGGCTTAACTCGTCTATCAGAAGGTGCTCAAATGCTTGGACGTTGTAATTAGGGCTGCAAATGAACACGAACAAGGCCTTGTACACGTTCGTTTATTAATGAAATTTGCTGTTCATGAACTGTTTATGAACTCATAACCGAACGAGAGTTTCATGATCGTGTTCGTTCATTAAGGAAATGAACTTGTTTGTGTTTGTCCGATAATTCTATGTAATGAACGTAAACAAACACAAATGAACGCAAACGAATACAAATTCATTGGAGAATAAAATCAATAGTTTCATCTCAAATTAACTAACACAAAATCCATAAAAATAAATATGAAGTACTTGACTATCGACATAATTATATTCACATACATGACATAATTATCATAAACATAATTAACATAAACGAACGAACATAAATGAACACGTTACCGAACGTTCACGAGCATAAATGAACAATCGTGACCTCTGTTCATGTTCATTCGTTTAACTAAACAAACGAAATTTCTTGTTCATGTTTGTTCATTTATTAAACGAACGAATATAAACGAACTTCCCGTCAAACGGTTCACGAACTATTCGCTAAACGTTTGGTTTGTTTGCGGCCGTAGTTGTAATACAAAAGCCTAGAGGCGATTGCCTTGGTGATGGTGTAAAAGCTACTGTACTTTCTTTGGATCTCAAGTAGATTTAACTATTGATTTTGGCATTTAATAGTGATGATCAAATCTACATGTATATTTTATAATAAACGATTATCTGGTTTTCAATAAGTATTCCGATAATTAAAAGATATTTTTAGAGACTAAAAACAAAATGTTTATTCAGAGAATAAATTAAATAAAAACAGTTTTGATTATAACCTTAAGAAGTGTTTTCAAGTTTAATTTTATATCTTTTGTACATAGGTAGATGGTAGGTAGACCCAAAGTATAATCAGTTATGAATGAATGTAAAAAGTGTTATTGATTTCTTTAAACATGTGTTATTCACTTATTTGACTTCTTGTTTTTTAAACAGCAATTTTGGATCACTGACGGGCAACTAACCCACCCGATCATCTCCATCTTCCTTAGGAGAAAACACACCATAGGTGAGAAAAATCCCCTGGCCTAACCTGAACCTTTTTTTTTTGTCACAAGTGGGACTTGAACCCAAGACCTCCCCATTTTACTGAAATCTTGGATATACACATTTGCTACTGGACTAAGCTAGTGGTTATATTTGCCTTCTTGTTGAGTTGATAAATGCTTTATTTAATAATGAGAAGGTCCCAAATTTCAGACCTTGGGTCATGGGTGTGATGGATATGGAGTTGTCAGTTGCGGGATCGAATTTTATCATCTACGTGTTCAAAACTTGTATATTTAGCTTAAAAAAATGATCAAACCACCTCTGAACTTTTAGGTTTTCTGAAATAATCAAACACCTCTAAGTTCATTCAAACCAGTTTGAAAACTGACTCGAACCTAAAACGAAACCGGTTTGGAACTGATGAAACCGCCGGTTTGGGATTTAAAAATCCGGTTTAAGACCGATTTGTGTGAACCGGTTTGAAACCGGTATGGGCATTGGAAAAAAAAATAGCAGTTAAATAACGGCTATATAACTGTTTTTGACCATCTTTTGGATCATTTTACCCACATATGTTATTATAAATAGGTAGTGGATGTTTTGGTTCAATCGCAACGCTTAAACCCACTCTCTCCACTCTCAAATCACAAAAAGCGCGCTCAAAACACTAAAAAAAAGCTATGGATTCCTCAAGTATTGGTGGTTCTTCTAATGAACTAACCGTTGTGAGGATTATACCAACAACGAGGAACCAACATATTTGGGCACATTACGGTTTATGCGAATCGTCAAACGGTGTACAAAGAACTCGATGCAAGTTGTGTGGTTGTTTTTAAGGAAGGAATCAAACTCTAGTTTGAAAAATCATGTAAGAAGTTGAACCGGTTTAAATTTTTTAATAATTTGCAAAAAATAAATAAATAAAAATATGATGTTAAATTTTTTAATAATTTGCGAAAAAAAAAAAATCGGTTTGAACCTAAAACGGCTCCAAACCTATTCAAAAGGTTTGGATTTTTCATTGCACAAACCGGTTTTTACTTTGGTTGACTAGACCGGTTCTGATTTGGTTTCAAACCAATTTATGCACCTCTAAGTGGACTTACATAATACCTGCACTTTACCTTTCTTACATTAAATTCTTGAGTATTACAAAAATATAATTAATTTGTAAAATGTATTTTCTAAAAAGTTCTAAATAAAAATTAATTAGTATGCATACAAATAGAAACTTGTGCCAAACACAGATTTTGTTATGCATGTATAGTTTACCCTATGCATCTATAGGTAAAGGTTTTTTTTGGTTTTATATTATTTTAATTTTTATAATATTTAATTTATATAATTAAGAGTTAAATACGGTTTTAGTCCATGTGTTTTAACACAAATAACCATTTTAGTCCAAAAATTTAAATTTGTTTTTTAGTCCAATAGTTTCAGTTTTGTATCGATTACAGTCCAGTGTTGGAACCATCGCCACCATTTATTTGGGTTTTGAAGCTTCTGTTGAGGAGTCACAGATCTCGTAACTTCCGGCCGCTGGTGGAGTAACAGATCTTGAAAGAGTAGCGGTGTCTAGACGGTGGTTGTGGACTGACCGGAGGTACTGAAAGCGGCGACAGGCGGAGGGTGTTTAGGGTTTGGGTAGAGACAGCTGGGTTTGGGAAGATGATAAAGAGGTTAAGAGCTTATATATATTTTTTAATTTATTTTATTTTATTAATAATAGGGGTATTTTGGTCTTTTTAAAAAATTTAACAGAAAAAAATAAACGGTGTTAAATGAACTGGACTGTAATCGATACAAAACTAAAACTATTGGACTAAAAAATGCAAATTTAAACTTTTGGACTAAAATAGTTATTTTTGTCAAACCATAAGGACTAAAATCGTATTTAACTCTATAATTAATTTTGATCATATATTATTTTTTTTATAACTTTTAAAATATGATTTTTACAGAATTCCAAATGTACCGTTGCAAAGTGTTTATTTTTATTTACGTTTTGATATATACTTCATTCAAAACCGAGCTTTCTTTATAATGTATAAGTAATCGAAGCACGAACTTACAAGCCATCGAAACTGGTTTAAGGTTACGTTTTTTTCCTCTTACAACCTTTAAATTTTGAGCATATTTTGTTTTTCTTTTACTACTTTTAAAATATGATGTTTTACAGAATTCGGAATTTGCCGTTTACACGTGCTTATTTTATAAGCGTTTCGATGTGATCTGGGTGAGTACAAGTGTATAGGTCGTCGAAATCAAGTGTTACAAACTTTAACACTAAACTGATATCGGCGTCGTTTTTATTGGAACCGGTACCGGTATTCTTGCTTTGGTTTTCGATCGATGTAAAACACTTGCTGATATCCTTTTGAGCGACTTTTTAGTTTTCTCTTACATTTGCTATAGTGAATGCTGGTTCCATACCATTACCGTAACTAACCAATATTGACAAAATTCCCCAGCGTAGCGTAGGAGATGTTGGCGGTAATTCTCGAGTCTTGGGCCACAAGTCGGTGTACCAAGATAGTCTCCTAGAAGTTCCTAATACAAGTTGGTTTAGGATTAACCCACAAGACGGTGAAGTTAAGATGTTTGAGTTGGATTATAACAAGTTGGTTATATCCTAGAATCAAGCTTCCTATTCAAGTAGGTTTAGGTTATTTATATTTTGATATTAAACATACAATTAGAATTGTAGTCTAACGAGTCTAGGTTAGCCTATATAAACCGAGTCAGGGTTTACTAATTGTAATCAAGTTTTAGAAAGAGATTTCTTGATATCAATAAACATTTAAAAGTTAGCCAATAACGTGTGTTTTAAACTTTAGGGGAATCCCACTAGTTTATATATCTTTGAGAGTTCAATTTCGAGTTGAGTTCAATAAATTCTTTAACTGGTAGTAAAAAAGTTTCCAACATTAATGTATATTCCGTCGCAAATTAGCACCGAATTCTGGCCATCGCAATTACACAAATTTATAAGTAAACTTTCCAAAAATTTAACGAAAACCCTAATTGAACCACAATTCCTTGTCACGAAAGAAACCAAAACTAGTATCAATATTCAGTTTCCTTTTTCAAACGCCTTTTCTCCAGTTTCCATATAATTCACAACGTATCTTAACACCATTATAAATACAACTACTAATTAAACTTCTTTCTTCACCCTCAAACACACACACAAACTAAATCGCCTGCAGCCATGACCATAGAGATGAAGAGAAGCATCAGCCATCCGGGAAACGGTTACGAATGCAAGACATGTAAAAGAAGATTTGATACTTTTCAAGCACTCGGAGGCCATCAGGGAACCCATAGAAGGGTTAAATTCAGCGACAATAATGATGCATGCTTGTTAAATCTTGATATAGTTGTTCCCAAGTCTTCCGGGTTGCATCGATGCAAAACGTGCATAAAAGAGTTTTCGACTGGGCAGGCGTTGGGTGGGCACATGAGGCGGCACAGGATTGAAAAGGCTTTGGTTTTGATGGAGGAAGAGCGTCTATGGCAGCAACAGGTGGTGGAGAAGTCGGAGAGTGATTTGGTATTGGAGGCGGTGGAACTGCAGCGGCTGAAGGCGGAGGAAGATAAACGGCATGAGGTGAAAAACGAGTTGGTTTTGGCAGCAAAGGAATGGGGACTATCAGTTTGACCTTTAAGCTACATCAAAAGAGATAATTGATTCTTTATATTTATTTGCAAGGATTAGCAGAGAAATTTAATTTCCTGTAACTCTATTGATATATATATATATATATAGAAGATGAATGTATATGAGAATCGTCCAGATTGCCCTTTATTCAACTTCTTTGTGTTGTGTTATTTGGTAAATATTTGAAAAATAATATCAACAAAATAATTAAATCTAATACTAATAATAGTACAAACAACAACAATAATAATAACAACTTATGGAAATACATCTTCTGTATCTTAGCTAGGCTTTGCATTATGAATTCATAACATTTATACAGAACATGTTTGTGTATATGTGACTAAATGCATTGGCATGATGGCACATACATACACATATACATACATCATACATGTACATATATATTCATACTTAAATAATTATGTATATAGATGCATAAGGTCAACTCCTAAGATCAGAAGCAGAAGAATACGTATATATTGATGGTACAAATATAACTTAATGTTCTTTAGCAGTCGGGTCAGCTCATAAGAATAGATCTATACACCATTGTTATACATGGTAGAAGATTTTAATTGAACACAAAAAGCCACAGCAAAAACAAACCAAACACAGCTTGATTTCAACTAATGAAAAGCCGAACTAATTACTTCACACACCAAGGGGTATATTTACACGTGCAATGAAAGACAAAAAGACGACTGACCCGGATCATAGAACAGTGTTGATATGGAGTGCTTTTAGCAGTGATGTAGCCATCTGCTTCACCAGAACTTGACCACCAGAACTTTGACCATCTCTGCGTTCTTCAATTAAGTTTTGAAGTTTTTGAGGCAAATCGTTTTCCACAATTAGTTGCTTTGGGCGTGGGTGATGTTCATATACGGCCTGTCACAATGTACCAAAATTTAGATTCATTTTGAATGTGAACACCAATCGCAACAGATCAAGACAATAGTAACTTCATTGGTTTTACTATTTATGGAAATTTCCAACCTTTATTAGTTTGAGCAGATTGAGACGAGCTATCGCGTCCTGGTGATCAAGCCTCGATATGAGCAATGGTGTCAACCCATTAACAGCCAATGTTGTGTTTATTCGAGATGATTTCCTGCAAATTATGTGAATAAAAATTAAGAAAATTCCCACAAAGTATACAAATGAGGAATAAAAAAGAAGATGAAGAAAACAAACGTGATGATCTTCAAAAAGGGCTCTAGTATGTGCAAGAAGAACTGTTCTGGACAGCACTGGAAGAATGTAACCAACTTTTGAACTGCGTCCTTTCTGAGCAAAGCTTGTTCCACTTTCTTGTTGTCATTATCATGTGCTAAACAAACAGCAATTGAATCTAATGCTGTTACAGACCAAAGTTGGTCTTCAAGTAAACTCAAGTATACATCCATCCCACCATGAGCTCTTAATTGCTCCCTTGAATTACGTGATGCGTGTGCCATATCACATAATAAAGGTAATGCATATTGCCTTAGTGGAGAATCTGACATTATAAAACGCATTAAGTGTGGAATAATTCCATTTTCTGCTGCTTGTTCTTGTCTTCTCTTGTTTATCTTGCATAGGTTGAATAGCGCGTTGAGGACCTTCAATGGAGAAAAGTTTAATGACAGATTATATATTTGCAGTATAAGATAATCATATTCTAATAACCACCTAATAATTTCACTAACCTCATGATGAATTTGAGACACGAGAGGACCATCTTTGAAATCAAGATTAGGAATAAGATGCTTGATGGCATCGGCTCTTTGTAGGTGTTCCAAGCAGTGTGGATCAGTTGACAGATGATTAATGCATTTTAATAACTGCAATCCAAGCCACATATAAGATAACAATAAAGTCAAATGAGAATTTTCCACAAATAGAAGTCAAACAAACTCGACAGTGAAATAAACTCAACACCTTTAACAGGATAGGTGGTTCTACTTTATTGAACATCTGAAAGAGTCGGATAAGCAAACTTTGGCTACACATGTAGGACTTCACAGTTGAGTCGGCAGCAGCAAACTCAAGTAGAAGATCTGCAACTTTTTCCAGGTATTCACGAGCCACATCAGCATTCCAAGGGGATACCATGTGGGACAGAAGCCCTGATGACGTGGCGCTCCCTGGTCTAGCATTAAGAACTCCAGAACCAGAGAGTACGCCTGATGCTGTCTGAGATGCAATTCCAGATGTGGAAGCCTTTCCCTCATTGGATGCCACCATCCCAGTTTTCTTATTAGCTAATTTATTATGTGAAGTCCTAGTCACCGCCTCAGTGTTAGCATTTTCTCTTCCACGACTAGAAGCTTCTGTACAAGCACAAAAAAGGGAAAGAAAAAAAAAAGCTACAATCAGATAATTAGAGTTGGCAATTTCACATGGGTCTATTTGAGTTATACTTTGATAGGAATTAGCTAACAATTAACAGATTGTAATGAAGAAGATTAAGACGAAACAGATTGAACGATTGTTATTGCAGTGAAATGATAAAAGGAAGATACAATATCCAGGGCTACACCCTCTCTCCATACATCATGCAGGAGCCTTAACAAACTAACAAACTCAATCCTATCTTTTCAGTCTTTATTCAATACTATTTATACTAATACTCTTCTAACAAACTCCTAGCCACTTGTAGAAACTTTCCCTTTGCCCCTTCTAGAATAAACATGTAACAATTCAGGCATATCTTTTGAAATGACTAAGGGGTGAATCGTATCATACTTAGTCTCAGAGTAAAATGTAAACAAATGGTTAAGATGGAAAAGGGTTGAACGAGCCAAAATGTATTTAAAAAATGCATAAAACCTACTAAATTGTTTTATTTCATAATTTAGATTACCATTGTAATTTTTCTTAAGCATATTTAATAACAATAACTATTTATAAAATTCAACCCAAAAAAAAAGATCAAAAAGTGTGTGCATGTCAGCCCAAACCGACCTGCTTTGAACCATACCATCCTATAAAGTACACATTTTGACTCATCACCCAACCAGCCCATTTTGCTAATTATACAGAAAGTAATCAAAATAGAACAAGAAAGCACATTTTTCTTAATCATATTTAAAACCATTACCCTACATTCCTGCAAAAAAGTGTAGGGTAAGGCTTGGTTTTAAAAAGCGAGAAGCGCACCGAAGCGACGAGGTCTAAATCCGAAGCGCAAAACGCGAAGCGCACATGTTTAAAATAAATCTATAAATTATATATAAAGCACTTATAACACCTAAAACACCATAATATATATATATATATTATATATATATACACACACACACACACACATGTGGGCTATTTATTTAGTTTAGGTTTTTATTGGGTCTGTTTGTTTTATTTTTTATTTGGGCTGCAAACTTATTTAGATAAAAGCCCAAGTCTGTACAAACTTCACATGTTAAGTAAGTGGGCTGACTTAAGCCCAAGTTATGTCCAGCCCCTTATTAGGTTTAGTGTATATATGCCCAGCCCCTGTGCACAACCAAGCAGCCGCCAGCTGCAAGGCTGGTAACATTCAGAACAGTTTCTGCACAAGAAGCTCACAAACAAACAGCTGCAAGGGCTGGAACAGTTGCAGCAAACACCCCCTGGTAACCATTCAGCACCGGTTTCCCCATATCTGTCGATTTGTAAGTCCATTTGTTTGAAATACAAAGTTCTCATTTGTTTGAAATACAAAGTTCTGTACAAGCGCATGTTTTAGTGCAATTTTTTTTCAAAAAAATGCGATTTTTTAGCGAGTCTTGTACAGAGCTCGAGTTGTGTTACATGACTCGATGAGGCTGTCGCCCCTACTCGAGTTGCGAGTACTCGCGCTTAAAGCGCGGTTTTTAAAACCAAGGGGTAAGGCTGCGTACATCAGATCGCCTCGCGAAGCGATCCGGCCCCTCCCCGGATCCTGCACAAATGCGGGAGCTAATTCAAGCACCGGGTACGCCCTTTAACTATTTATATAATTCAAGAAAGAAAAAGTGTTCTGATGTCAGCCCACCAAGGCGCGTTCTAGAAACTACCCATTTTGACCCGTTACACTACCAGCCCGTCCCACCCTTTTGCCACTTCTACTGAAAGTAACCAGAATCAGAGGAACAAGAAAGGAAACCATCAGTAGCAGGGATATTTCTGAAAAGATAATGATGTTTACCAGCAAATTCAGCCATCAAGAAATCCATCCCATTGGTTTTCTTCTCATTAGAAGAATGCAAAAGAGGAAGTATGTTTTCATGTTTCTCCAAGCCCGTAAGTCGAACATACTCAAGCTGGCCCGAAAAATGCCGTGAAGGTGGTTCTTTATCCAACAAACTTAAAAGCGGTCTCACATTTTCTTGCTGAATTGTTGCAGAATACCCGTTCGATACAGCATCCATGGATTTCCTAGGCCTATCAGTGGATAACCTTCCAAAATTAGAAAGCCGCTGTTTAGGTTCTACATCTTGTG
Organism: Smallanthus sonchifolius; assembly: GCA_023525975.1. Lineage (NCBI taxonomy): Eukaryota > Viridiplantae > Streptophyta > Magnoliopsida > Asterales > Asteraceae > Smallanthus > Smallanthus sonchifolius. The sequence continues at coordinate 83,669,084 of CM042030.1, read as the reverse complement.
AAGGATCAATTTTATCTCTCTCCATTGATGTTGAATCTGGTGATCTTGAGTTAACTGGAGCTTCAACGCTATTATTGCTTGATTGGTGTTTATCAGTTTCTAGTGTAAAGAATCTTGAATCAGGTGAGTGAGAAGATGAAAGTCTAGATGATTCTGGTTGGCCAGGTGCAAAATGATGATCGGTTACAACATGTTTGACTTTTTGGTGTTCAGGATAATCTAGACCGTTGTTTGAACTGTCACTGTGCATGAAAGTATGGTTACTAGGGTCCAGTGGGCCAGAGCGGGGCCGCATTGCTAAACCATCCATTGAAAAACCACCTGCACCTGATATGGAGGCTAGCCTTGTTGCCTCATTTAAGCTATAGAGGGTATTTATGAGTCTGAGTAATATTCCGTTTTTTGCAGCTATTCGACAAAAGTCATTCCTAAGGGTTGATCTCTGAAGCTTAAATACCTGCCACATGCCATCAATAGCTAGGTGGACCATTTGCCTGTAATTCAAGAAACTTCATTACTGCATCTAAAAAAAATTAACTATAAAGTTCTTATTAATAACAAGCACATGACCATATTGATATCAAATATTAGCATGTAGTAGGTAAATTGCAGGCAGATTGTAGACGGCGGCTAGGGTTTAAAAGTGCAGGCCACGTATTATCAGTGTTGGTGAGACACGACCTATGGTGGCAGCTAGGGTTTAGCAGCAACTTGACTATGATATAAACTTAAAACAGAAAGGTAATTGTATATTTATTGTTGCATAATAGGGTTACATAGGGGCTCTATATATATATAAAGAATAACCTTTACATCCCAAGCTATAGACCGTTCGCCGTCCTAAGCTTGCGAGGGAATATTGGACTAGTTATATAATTATATCTAGAAGGTATCCAAGTGTAATACTATTCTCTATATACAAGTAATATACAACCACTCTTCTTGGTTTAAGTCAATCCAAACAAACATCCACCATAACCATGAAAATTCTCTACAACTGTTCAAAAAGATTCATCACAGCTACATTTAAGAAACCAAAATAACAATTTGCTTCAGTATCGAACTTAGTATACAATGCACCAACCTGTACTTTGCATAATCGGCCTCGAGAAATCCCACAAGAACAGGTATCCCACGGCAAGAGATAAACATTTGTAACGTCAATGAGCTGTTAAAAAAAAGCTTCCACTTCAATCCATAATCATTGTATAGAAAAACACTACACTTTATGCAATATACAATTTAAATATATATATATATATATATATATATATATACATGCAAGTTAGCAAGACATGAGATAGCTCAATACCTTGACTGACAAAGTTGCTGCAAAAAGTAAGCCGCTTCCATACGAACCTCCCGTGTTCTATCAGGTGCTGCGAAGCCCATAACAAGAGGGATCTAGAGAAGTTTCTTGATGATTAGAACAATACAAAGAAATATCTTATCATTAAATAATGTATACATAAATAATTATGAACTTGTAACCTAGGCTACATAGTACTTACAAGGCCAACAAGACAAGCGTTTTCCTGGAAATCAGTGTTATCCCTGATAATTTGATTTAAAACCTGCAGCACGGAGCATATAACCTGCACCTAAAGGACAACAGTAACTACATTACTATCTTATATTATAATCAGACAAGAAAAAGAAAAATATAAAGCAAGCCCAGCCCCTTCGAATTGCCATACCCGTGTCCTAGGAACCTCAAGCAATTCCAGAAGAGGAAGCAACCCATGTTGTGTCATAAACACATGTTTCTGCTCAGGGCGGTGTTGGAAAAAAACAGTTAACTTGTGGCAGGAGGACACAATCACATCTTCTGATTCTTCTGGTCTCAGTTGTGAAACTAGTTTGCCAAATTCAACAGTCTGCATATTCATCTATGAATTAAATAACCGTACACAATATAACATGATTCAAGAACTGTGTTTTAAAAAGGGTGAGGTGCTCCGAGGCCATAGGGTTCCCGGAGCCGAGGCGGGAGACGAAGGAGCATCACATACGCAAGGCACGCTTCTTTTGCAAAAACACTTCAGGTTATTAAAAAGCAAAGAGAAAACTGTATCAATTTATAATAAAACACTAATAATATATATCATGGCATGCCACAAGTAGTATGAAACCAACCAAACAAGTCTATGTAACCTGGGTATTAATAGAAACAAAACAAAACAAAAATCAAAAGAAATGTTGCTCAAAGCTAACATTTCAACTCTATAGGGGTAGCCCATTTACGTTGTGTCCATTAAAAACATATGGCCCGTAAACAAAGAAAGCAGCTGTTACATGAGGCGCATAGATGCCCCTCTATGAGAAGCGCTAAAAGCACACACATCATGTACAGCCTAGCCTTTCTTTGCTGCGCCTCACGCCTAAGGAGCGCTTTTTAGAACACATATAACAAATAACAGATTAGAAGGTACCTGAAGGTGGAAAAGATTGTCTGCAGGTAGTTTATCATCAAATCCCTGATAAACAAAAAAATGAGAAGTCAAAGGTCAATAGTGAAGAAGTCAACAATACAAACATGCTATATAAAGCCTTACCAGACCATCAATACCAATTACATCCTCCTTTAAAACACCCATCATTAGATGAAGTATATCTCCACCATTAGACTGGCCTGGTTCGTTCTCCATTTGTTTTTGAGCAATGGTAGCTCTTAATTGTGTTGCCAAGTCAGTTTTTCCACCATCTGTAGCAAATGTGCTACCTTGATTCAGATGTGATGCTGAAGCAGATGTTGAAGCCTCAGCTGATCGATCGTCCAGATGTTTGTTATCTATTGGATGAAACAAATCATCCAATGAAGCATCACCAGGAGTATCACTAAATTTACTTAGCTCATTTCCTCCAACTGTTATACCCTTTTGAGAATTGTAGTTATGGGATTTGAGCCCAGAATTATGTGAACTGCTATCAGTAGTAATAGTACTTCCATTTTCTTTAACTTTTCTATCTACTGTGGTTTTTGATTTTGACTTTGGAGATCCAGATTCACCATTTATTATCACTACCTCAGCGGGATTTAATTCTAATGGTTCATGGACTTCTGTTTGATTAGCTGATTCATAGTTAGCAGATGAAGATTCTATCTTCTCATGAATAGCTAAAGTCACAACTTGGTCTGCTGAAATAGAAACATCGTCATCAGATGCATCTGTTTTTTCCTCAGCATTCTGATTAATTAAATCATTTTCCTCAGCTAATACTGACTCTGTTTTATTTTCCTGAAATTGGAAAGATCAATTAGCAAAAAGAAACAATAACTAAATCGCCAGCAATACCAGGCTCTCAAAAATAATGTACTCATCAGTTCCAATTACAAGAAAATACTTTGACTTTCTCTGCAGATAGGTTCTCAACAGTGCTTAGGTCATCTGCATTTGAACTTTTGACACCTACTGAACCATCATCATCTATGTTTCTGAAGAAAAAAAAAGTTCTCTTTAGATATAAAAGCATGACTTTAACAATCACTGTACTATCTGCAACAAAATACGCGCTGTAACCATTAAGTTAGTAGTTATGGATAGATAAGAGCCACTTTAAGCGTTAGACGCAATGTCAGAGAGAAAAGTGAGAAAAGTATATCTATCACTTTTATAAGTGGCAGGATAGATATCATAATTTCTTATCAGCATCATTTCAGTTAAAATTAGCATGTAACTACCTAAGTGTACCACTATGCCTAAGTGAAGACTGCAACACAACACGCCTAGAATTTTGTATCCAAGGGTGGGAAAGCAGTGTCTTTGCATCAGGTCTCAGCCTAGCATCCTGAAATATGAAGTTTAATGTTAAATAAAACATATATAATTGTGGTCATTATAGTAATTTGCAAGAACAGAGCAAATCATATATATTACACATTTACACCTTACCTTTTTAAAGCATTGGCGGAGAAAAGCAGTTATGCCAGGTGACAAGCTATCTGGAATTGGAGGAGTCTCATCCTGAAGAAAAAATTGAGGAAATTCAGCAACTGGGTTCACTATGGTAATTTGACCATCGACAAAAGGTTACATGGGTGTTGTGTCTCATTAGAACAAACAAAATGGAAATCACAGCAATCAAATCCATAATCAGTGGGGTTAACTGAAATAAAAAAAGCACCAAGATTTTAACAAAAATCATGTGGTGACAAATGATAAATTATTAATAAAAAGAACACCTGAACAATCCTAAAGAGAGCAGGCATGGGTTGAAGATCATAATAAGGAGGTACACAGGTAAGTAGCTCAATCACAGTACAACCAACACTCCAAATATCAGATGCAGCACAAACTCCGGACATTTCAATGACCTGAAAAAAAGTAAAAGTTAAAAACACATAAAAGTAAACTTATGCTATATGATCTCGCTATCCAGCCACACAAAAGTTGAAGACACTAATACCCTTGAGTCAATCATCTAAACACTAGATAAGAAATAAATTTTTCATAAAAAATACCTCAGGAGCCATCCAGTAAGGTGTACCAACAACTGAATGTGTATTAACATCAGCCTCGGTTAGCTTCGTGGCAACCCCAAAATCTGCCAATTTTACAAGACCCTGAAAATGGTATTTGATAGAAGTAACAAAGTAAAATTAATATAGAGCTAAAAGATCAAGGAAAATAAAAAGTAATCCAATTGGTGATATAAGCAGATCTACCTCTAACATTAGCATAAAAGGGCAACTTTACTTTAAAATACCGGGCAATTGTCAGGAAAAAAAAAGGAATTTACTTTTCCGGTCTTTGCAAATAAGTTCCTAAACTTCTTCTTTTGCATGATTAAATCCTTAAACTCGTGAAAATTTAACAGACGCGCATATTTTACCTTTGAAAACGTTTACACTGTGCATTGTTGTTGGGTAGCCAGGCCCTAGGGTTTTTTTAAGCTTTTACATGATGAAAATAGAATGACATAACAAAAAAGAAATTTGGAAATTTAACTGAAAAGCCATATCAGCGTATTTAATCAGATATTATGTACATGTAAGCAAAAAAAAGCCTATGTGGCGTCCATGTCAGCATGGGTAACCAGTTTCAAGGGTAAAATACACACTTTTGGTAAATGTCAACAAGTTCAAGAACTTAATCATACAAAAAAAGATTTAAGGACTTATAAGCAAAACTGGGAAAGTGTGTTGGGTTTTCTGACATCTGCCCTAAAATATTTTTTATAGTATTATTCAGTGCACTAGTTCCCAAACTACACTTAAGTGGCCCTACACAGGGGTATATGGAACATGTTAATACTACCATATGAACTAGCTGCTTCTAAGGAAATGTTTACTTACTTCTTTGGTAGTCAGGATATTAGCACCCTTGATGTCCCGATGAATGACCCCTTGTTCATGTAAATAAACTAAGCCTTCCAAAACCTGCCAAGAAGATAGTCATCATGAATACCATATTTTAGACTAATAGAGGAACTGAAGACCAGTAACAAACCTGAGCTATATAAACAGCCACCAATGATTCAGGAAATGGCCCAAATTTGTTTGGCTTAATAATGTTTGCAAGTGAGCCGTTCTCCACATACCTGAAGTCAATAAAAGCACCACCAAATGAACAGTGCTTTCAAAACTTACACAATTGATAATCATATTCATAAATTAAAAAAAAATTGTCATACTTGATTACTTACTCAAGAATTATATGAAGATGTGTCTTTGTCTTTAAGGATCCAAGATATTTCACAATATTTTTGTGGTTCAAATTCTGCATCAAAAGAGAGGCATCATATAACATGACTATGTAATCCACATGTCTAAATCTGGAAGTATCACGTCAGGTGATTTAAATAGCCATAAATTATCATGAAACAGAAACATTATCCAAGTTATTTAAACTACATGTACTGTTTGTAAATTAATTACAACAAAGTCAGAACAAGAGGGTTACCTTAAGTAAGTCAATCTCTTGCTGAGAAGTTACCAATTCCGATTGATTCAAGATTTGTCCATACAGAAAGCAAAAACAAGGTGTTAATATAAAAATAAAGTAGCTGTGTATCAACATGCTAATTAACCTAATAACCAAGAGGACCAACTTATTATAAACCAATAGAAACACATTAGAGATGATAGTACATCACACAATATGTTTAAAAGTTAAAACAACTCAAATTCACTAGATATCAAACCCGACTGAATACAAAACCCTACGAATAGCTCTAAAGAGACAGACTTCCTAGCAGTGTAAGAAAACAGAACGAAAAACCTAAAGAACCTGCTACCAGACGACTTCAGTGTATTCTTAGGTGCAAAAAGCTATACCTGAAACCATATTCTGACTCTTGATTGCAAGATTCTACTAGAGAATAAATGAGAGGACAAACATAACAAAACAATACCCAAGAATAAACATTTAGACTAAGAAAACGATGAAAACATAAAAATAAAATGAGTAAAGTTAAGAAGATTGATGTTTTTTACTAAATAATAATAGACATATATGTAAACATCTGAAATAATAAAATATAATGAACAATAAGTACAAGTATTTTCCTCAAAGATAATAACACGCCGTGGAGGTGGAGGGGGCTGTTAACTTCAAAAGAAAAAAAATGATTAAATCATACCATGATGATGTTAAGATCCTCCTGTGCAATATTCTCCAAAGAAACTTGTTTTATTGCAACAAAATCTCCATTCTCCAAGTCCAGACCCTTGTATACTCGACCATATGCTCCTTTCCCAATCTCATCTCCAAGCATCTTCCAATGTCCAAAAGAAAAATAGCACACACGTTCAACATACAGATATCAAATGCCAAAAGTAGACTGTTTGTAATTAAATAAATACTCCACTAGGAAGGAATATAGAAGGAAACCCATCCTGGTGCACCAAGGACAAAATCGGTCTTTGTACACAATATTCCCCTTGCATGTAAAGAGACTGTTTATACAACTCGATACAGTGACCTTCCAATCATAAAGGAGTAATAATTTATTTGTTGACCTAAGTCTCTGCCATATATTGGAAAAACGTCTATTCTATGACAATTAAGTGAAACAGGATAATAAGGGTATCTTCTAGTTATAAAGAATCAGTCACTGAGTTGTGTCATGCTGTCATTTCTTTTTTGGAATGGCAAACAAGCTCACAAACCTTAATCAAATTGTTCATATGATTGTGAGATTGAAAGCCTTACACTCTAGCATTCAAAAACCCAAAGTCCTAATGCTACAAAAGTTTGCTAATACTTCCAACAATTCATTATTCAAATAGAGAGCATCATACCTACAAAACCTACCTATGAGATCTCATGAGATATCTGGTTGAGTTCTAACTATACAAACTGTTTTACCAAGCTGTACTGATGTGCTATGGTTGCCAAACACATAGTACAAATTAAATAACTTACAGCTCCAAATTGCTAAAACAATTACTCCAAATTGCAAGGTTTAGCATCCAAAGTCAAAATTAGGGCTCCAATTTTTTAGAACGAAGATAGTAGTACTACGATAGAAATTGGGCTAAATAATCAACATTTCTTACATATTTGTTGTCTAGGGTTTTCGACTTGTGAAAGGCGGTCGTCGCCACTTGCCGAGACATCTCTCTCCCCTCCCTGTCTCTTCGAAATTCAGTAAGGGGGAGGGTTTTCAGTAAACCTAGATCAAATACTCTGCCATTCCAGGACTTCCGATTTTCGAAATTTGGGCAAAAGAAGATGGGAGACAAGACAATGACCCGTCTGAAAGTGATCGGCAGCAGAATATAATCTCCGACGAAAAACTAGCAAAGTAAGATGTGCAAGATAGTGTTGTTAGGTTGATCGAATGCAATGTATGTTGAAAAGCAGGTATTAATGATTTTTGGAGTTGATTAGATAGATGGTTATGTGATAGATTTTATATAAATAAATACACTTGTTGAATGATGAATCTACCATCATTTTAAGAATTGCATATATCACTCCACAATTCAACAATATTTTAAAATTTTAGAAGGGAGGATGATGTTGGGTGTAGAATAAAAAGTGTCTTTGTCGGTAAAAAAGTTATATTTTAAAATATTATTTTTTTATAACTTTTAGCTTTATAACAATTTTATTTTTATTGATTTTTAATAATTAGTTACTCCTTTATCAATTTTTTCTTATACTGATCGGCCTCATTCTCCTTATGATTGAGTTTCTTTATCAATTTCTCTCCCGAATCGAATGACATTCTCTTTAATTTCCATTCAGGTCTATGATTTGCGCTCATATTTCATTTATTGTTTTGTAGTTCTCTTGATTTTCGTACAGAGATGCTAAGAATCGTAATGGGTGTGTTAGAAATAGAAATTGCAATGTCACTTTAACTTCTTTTTTTTGTTAAATTTTGATGAAACATAGGATATTGTAGTATGTTGTTTCTATACTTGTTCCAAATCGACCCGTCTTTTGCAATATACTCTGTGTGAATGTCATGCATCTTGCATGCTTGGGGTATTGTTCAGTGTTTTAACTCAGTATTTCTTCAATAATTCATCGTAAAATATTTCCTGCTCAACTTTATGATCTTGCAGTACTTTAATATGTGTGAGCACTTTATCTCGTTCTTTTGTACTTTCAAGAAGTTAGATTACATAACTAGTATTATTAGCAATATTGTAAACAAGGTATTAATATTAAGAAACTAAAACGAAACCATTATATAATCTATAAGCACTACACTACTATCCTTGAGATTAGGATCCAATTGTTGTTTCAATGCTCTTAATTCATTTATCCTTCTTTCTTTAGTCCTTGTATCAAAACAATTACTTTTTTGAGTTAAGTGCACGGATGATCCCTTTGGTAAGTCCAAATTTTGGATTTGGTCCCTAAGTTTGAAAAATTACAGTGTCGTCTCAAATTATGCATAAATTTAACATATTTGGTTCATGGAGTGAATATTTTGGAAATGACCAAAATACCCATTTATTAAAAAAATAGAAAATAAAAAAACTTATATTTATACTCCTAGTTCTAAGGCGGTACCACCACTTTTTTAAATAAAAAACTTATTTTATTAACTTTTTTAAAGTAGATATATTTTGGTTATTTTCAAAGTATTTAACAGAAAAGCTAACTGTCATCCATTCAAGAACCAAACATGTTACGTTTATGCATAATTTGGGACTGACAGTGTAATTTTTCAAACTTAAGCACCAAATCCAAAATTTAAACATACCACATGGACTATCCGTGAACTTAACTCTACTTCTTTTGTCATTTTTGGTGTAGAATTTATTACTAGAAATTACGCATGTTGTTGTTGAAAAAACTACGACAAAGAATGGTAAAACTTGTAGCAAAAAATTGTGATAAAAGCTTATAGTAAAAAAACATAGTAAAAACTAAAAAAAAACGCATTAAAAAGAAAAGGTTGCATTATTAAACATGTCAAAAGCCAATGTTGAAAAATGGATATTGAGTTAAATATTGTGGTAAGAAAAGCACAAACTGGGTTTAAAAAATTGTAGTAAAAAATCTTATGAGTGTAAATATGAAATTTTATAGTTTTGATAAAAAAATAAGAGGAAAATTGTTGTATTATGATCTTTTTAATAAAACAAATTTAAACGGGTGTATATGATTTTTAATTATTAGAAATGATATATTTAATATTTTGAAGTTTGGTTGGTATGATATTAAGAAGGTTTAAAAAGGGTCCTATGAAATGGCCTCTTAAAATAAATATTTGTTTAATAATTTTTTATAATCTTAAACCTAATCTTTTTATCTTTATATAATAAGGGTGTCCGTTGCGATGCAATATGACTCGGGGCGGGACATTGAGAAGTTGAGGTGGGACATGGAGAAGCTTAGGAGTGATTGGCACGATGGCCATCCCGATCCGGGGAGAAGGCAAATAAGAAAAGTGAGAGAGTGGGAGCGAGAAGAAGGATAGTGGGATGGTTTTTTATAATTGAAAATGGTTTTTTATTTATTTTTTAGGAAGTCGTTTCTTAATTTTTTGAAAAATGTTTTATTGTTGAAAGGATTCATAAACGTTTTTTAAAACATTTTTCTTATTTTTTTAATAAATAAAAATGGTTACTTATATTCAAAAACGTTTTTTATAAATAATAAGAACCAGATTTTTTTCCTCCGCTCTTCGCTACGGGAGTCTGTTAGTTATCGGAGTCGGCTCTTTTGAGTGGATAAAACTTATGTTAAAATACAGACTCGCTATAGCGCAAAAAAAAACCCTCGAATTTTAACATAACTCCGTTTTTAATAAAAGTTATACCTGAATGTTGGCAAAAAAACCAAAGAAAACCGCGCATTCCGTTTTAAAAAAAATAAACGAACAAAAGTTAGCACATGAAAACGAAATTAATAGAATACTAAACGGGTTAAAAGCTTATATTGTATATACTATGAGGGGCTAAAACGATTCCCCTCGCAACACGGCGGGGACATTGTTGATTTTGGTAATTTGGTTCGTTTGCGGGGCTAAAACGTACGTACAGTTGCTATAGCGTACGAAAAAAAATACTCGCTTTTCAATAAAACTCCTTATTTAATAAAATTTATATCGGAACTTTGACAAAATAAAACAAAAGAAAGTTCCGCTTTCCGTTTTTAATGAAAAGGTAAAAAACGAAAGTTATAACAGAGAAACGAACTTATTAGAAAGTAGACGGGTTAAAAACGTATATTATATATAGTATGAGGGTTGAAAATAAAAAAAAATAAAAAATAATAAAACTATTGTTGCCTCAGGTGTTAGTTTATATAATAATAAGTCTGGCTCCATCGCTACCTCTTGAGCCGCCCATCAAGCCTAGTTGGCATCCATCACCCATGGATAACCATTGAGGGCTCATCGCCCATGATCACCCATCCATCCCCATAGGCAGCTTTTGTTTGAAGATATATGAAAATAATGAGGTTGTTTGTGGGATGGATGGGTATGATAGTGTTGGGGTAAAATGAGTTTGTGAAAAAAATAAGAGAAAATCTTATGTGGCATGCTGACTAGGGCTGTTTATGAAATGGATGACTGCTAGCGTTGCGGACAGTTTAAGTAATAATATTAATCTATATAAGACAAAAAAAAGGACAACAAAAAACAAAATAGAAAAAAAATAAGAAAAGAAAAATTGACTAATGTGATATTTTCACGGGAAGAAAATATGATATGACAAGGGCCGAAAGTGCTTTTAGCCTTTTTTTTTTTTTACAGCTAACATTGAATGTTGTGATGCTGTACTCCCATTAAATGGAAGAGACTCGTTCAACTTCGGTCAATATGTGGTCTTAATCGGGCCCCCTTGGTGTCAGAGTTGGAGAGCATCCAAGGAAAAATCTCACCCAATACGGCCCCTTCCGGGCTTGAGGGAGAGCCGAGGCTCGAACCCTGGATCGGCGTGGGTAAAACTCAGGTGCATCAGCTTAAGAGTTAGGCCTCATTTGAATGTCACAGAAACTAATGGGTCACAAGAAACACCAGGTCTCTCTCTTACTCACTACACCACCAGCTCATTGAGAAAGTACTTTTAGCCTAACCCATAGAGTATCGTGCTCTATAATTTATTAGTTTAACTAATAAAAGTTATAGAGTTTCAAGGATAGTTTACCTAAATTGAGTGTATTACTTCTCCAAATAAAATAAAAAATGGAATTTTTAATTTTTTGTTTTATAAAATATTCTAAAATCACGCGTTTAGCATTTTCATGAAGATTAGAGGTTAAACAAGAATAGTTTTTTTTTTAATTTTTTTTTTGAACGACAACAATGAGAAACTCATATAAATGCTAGCGGGTGACTAGCAAAAACCCCAATTACAATACACCAACTCACTCAACTACTTGAGCGCACCACGAAACAAAAACAAGAAGAAAGCAGGGGAAAGAAACAACCAAAACCAAATCAAAACAACCAACATGCTTAACCAACACTCAAAAGGGCCAGCACAACCGAGCCCTTCTCTCCCTATTTTCTAGCCAGGTGAAGGAAGTTATTTTGACATCCTCCACCATGTTATCCATCCGCTTTAGAATACCCAAGAAAATCCATCTGTTCCTAGTGTTCCAAATGACCCAAAACGTGCTGTAAGTAATAAGAATTCTAACCTTTTTATCTCTATTCAATCCTCGCGCTTCATGTATACAATTTGTCATCTCTATTACGGAGTTCTTCCGAGAAACATCCAAATTCATCCAAATCGAGATCCTTCACCAAGTTTCCTTTGCCACTGGACATCGAATAAATAAATGATCTTCATCCTCTCTCTCAAGTGAACAGAGAGAGCACCAAGGCGACGGCAATTGCACCCCACGGAAAATCAAAGAGGATGCAACCAGTATCCGGTATTGGAGAAGCCGCCATACGAAGCATCTAACATTTAGGGGAATCCGTTTTAGCCAAATAACCTCCTGCTTAGATTCCAATAGAGTGTTGTTTTCGAGCCACTTTCTGCACGACCAAGTAGAAAACACTACGGATGGTTCAAGACCACTTGTCTGTCCCGACCACAAAATTGTACGCTTTGATCATATCTTTCAAATCAGAAATTTCATGAGCATATGTTTCAGCCCTCTTTTGGCTTTTCCAGTTCCATTTAAATACATAATTATCCTCTTTCCATCACAGTACATGTTTTCCTCTTTATAAGGGAAGGCTGCCCAAAACTGACTTTACAAGGGTAAGTCTTCCCCCGAACGATAGGTTCTTAATAATCCCATTTTTAGTATCGGTAATATTAGAAATCAAACGTTTAGCTAAATTTTATTCAAATATGTCATGTCTGATAGCAATATATGGATTCATTCTGAACGTGTAATTACTTAACTAACAGTGATTTTCCACATAGTGCTCAGTGTGCATTGTTCGACACTTTGTATCCTTGGGGACTCAAATGAAGTTGGTTAATCTTGAGTTTAACAGTACCGTATAAGGATACAAATTTCTGATAATGACACGAACAACCTAATACCAAATTCATAAGTTTAAGTTTATTTTTCATAGGTTTGGATCAGTTTTTAGTCGAACCAGTGAACATGTTTAGCCAAACATGTCGTGTTGAGTCGACATGATGGGTTTGCGGTTTGACCTGTTTATTCTTAATTATTTTAAAGTTATATTTTATGTCATAACTAAAACTGATTAGGTATTTTATACCAAATTTTAAAAGATGAAAAAGGAATAAATAGCAAGGTTTATAGCGTAATTATTTTATATACATTTATATTTATATTTTTAGTTGTAAATTGTAATTTTAAAAGTTCAAAAATGCAAAAATATAAAATAAAATAAACTTTTCAGATTTAACGTGTTGTATTCGTTTCAACCATGAAAGCCCGTTTCATGTTGTGTTCGTGTCGACCAGCGAAAACTCGTTTAGTGTACAGGCTCATATGTCTAACATTATTGTCGTGTTAATGTTCGTGTTAGGTTCGACCCACCAACCCGTGAACACGACCTATTTAACACCCCCTACATTATTATAATATTTCTAAAATACCGTGATTTGACATATAGAGCACGCCCGACCGCACTTATAGAGTTTAGGCATGTTTTGTACCCTGAAAGGGACGGTTGATTGTGGCTCTACCTTTTAAAAACACGCATTGGTCGATTGTGGTTCGATGGTTTTTAAAAGTTTAACACACTTATAGTTAAAAGTTTAACACGCTTATATTCATTTAGCATACAACAGGCGTAGAGTTTTGAATCCAAGGGTGAGAAAGCAGTGTCTTTGCATCTGGTCTCAGCCTAGCATCCTGAAATATGAAGTTAAATGTTTGAGAAAGCATATATAATTGAGGTCATTATAGTAATTAGCAAGCTTAGAGCAAACCAAATAAGATACACCTTACCTTTTTAAAGCACTGATGGAGAAAATCAGTTATGCCAGGAGACAAGTTATCTGGTACTAGGGGATTCTCATCCTGAAGAAAAAAATTGAGCAAGTTAAGTAACCGGCATTGTGACCATTACAGGCACATTTTTTTTTTATAAAAATCATGAGGTGACAAATGATAACGGGTGCTACTATATCTATACGCACACCATCTGATGTCATCATGCAGGCCGTATGACATATGACACGCGAAAAATGGTCATACGGGTCGTATGACTTTGTCAGTGGTGTGCTCACCTTCACATCATATTAGACTAATAATGTAATTGTTAGAATTAGGGTTAGCCGTAATTAGCCCATTAGGGTTATTGTAACTCTGTCTATATATACGTGTTAAGTCATTATAGTAAATAGTAAATACAACATACAATCATTACACAATTATTCTCTGGTTTTACTCATCAGTAACTTATGTGTTAGTATAACACATCATACTGCCCGTATGATTTGAACGAACACCATGTCATACGTCAGTGGTGTGTGGATACTGGATAGTTTTACCCATGAAGAAATAATAATAAAAAAAGAACACCTGAACGATCCTAAAGAGAGCAGGCATGGGTTGAAGATCATAATAAGGAGGTACACCAGTAAGTAGCTCAATCACAGTACAACCAACACTCCATATATCAGATGCAACACAAACTTCTGACATTTCAATGACCTGAAAAATATAAAAATAGTAAACTTTTCTCTAAGAAATCGATATCCCGTCAACAAAAATAGAAGAAAATAATAAAAATGATGATGCTCAAACCTTAGTCAAATTGTCCTAACTTTCAACATAGGAAATGAGTTTTTGATGATAAGATAAGAATATAAAACAATACCTCAGGAGCCATCCAGTAAGGCGTCCCAGTAACTGAATGTGTATTATCATCAGCCTCGGATACCTTCATGGAAACCCCAAAATCTGCCAATTTAACAATACCCTGAAATGGATATTAGAGGATTTGACAGATGTAACACGGTGAGATTAATTATAGAATTAAATTAAAAGAATAAAGAAAATTAAATGTTAATCTAATTGGTGATATAAGCAGATCTGTGTCTCACATCAGCAAACATGACAACTTTACTTTAAAAAAATATGGGCCATTGTCATAAAATTTTAAAACCCCGATTTACTTTCCCGGTTACAAATAAGTCCCTAAACTTCTTTTTTTGCATGATTAAACTTGTTGAAATTTACCAAACTACACTTAAGAGGTGGCCCTAAGCAGGGATTTTTAGAACATGTTAATACTACAATACGAGCGAGCTGCTAGGAAACATTTACTTACCTCTTTAGTAGTCAGGATGTTAGCGCCCTTAATATTTCGATGAACGACCCCTTGTTCATGTAAATAAACCAAGCCTTCCAAAACCTGCCAGGAAGATAAAGTCATAAATACATTTTAGACCTAATAGAAAACTCATTATTGTAACCGTGAAAACTTGTTACTGAAAACTCACTGAACCCCACCAATACCCTGCTAACCAATCAGATCAGGTAAAATGCAGCTTGCATTGGGCAGGTGATCTTCAAGGGGATTAAAGGTAGAAAACTAGTGGAAACTTCTGTTCGAGGGACTCAACCGCTTACCATTGCGCCACCCCTTTGAAGGTTACCTAATAGAGAATTTGAAGGGCGGTAACAAACCTGAGCTATATAAACAGCAACCAGTGATTCAGGAAAGGGCCCAAATCTGTCTGGTTTAATGATGCTTGCAAGTGAGCCATTCTCCACATACCTGAGGTTAATTAGAGCACCACCAAATAAGCAATGCTTTCAAAACTGCCAATCGATAATCATATTAAAAAAATTATAAAGATATCATATGCTTACTCAAGAATTATATAAAGATGTGTCTCTGTCTTTATGGATCCAAGATATTTCACTATATTGTTGTGGTTCAGAATCTGCATCAAAAGAATTGCATCATATAACATGACCATATAATCCACATGTCTAAAGATGGAAGTGTCATTATCATGTGATTTGGAATAGCCATGAATTATCATGAACCAGAAAGATTATCCAAGTGATTTAAAATTTAAATATGCATTTATTGTTTGTGAAAAAAAAAATCAGAACGAGAGGATTACCTTAAGCAAGTCAATCTCTTGCTGAGAAGTTACCACCACGTTCAAATGATTCACGATTTGCGCATACAGAAAGCAAAAATAAAAGGTGTTAACATAAAACAAAGTAGTTATGTACAACATGCTAACTAACCAATAGGACCATCTTATGCTAAACCATTAGAAACACATTAGAGATGATAAATACATCACATAACAAAGTATTTTGAACATATGTTAAGGGCTGTTAACTTCAAACGGACAAAAATGATTAAATCGTACCATGATGACATTAAGATCCTCCTGCGCAATATTGCCCAAAGACACTTTTTTTATTGCAACAAAATCTCCCTTCTCCAAGTTCAAACCCTTGTATACTGGACCGTACGATCCTCTCCCAATCTCATTTTCAAGCATCTTCCAAAGTCCAAAAAGAAAATAGCACACACAATGACACAAATTTATATGCAGATATCACATGCCAAAAGTAGACTGTTCATAATTAAATAAAAGATAACAATATATTTGTTGACCTAAGCCTCTGCTATATATTGGGAAAAATGTTTGTTTTATGACAGTTAAGTTAAACAGGTATCCTAGTAAGGGTATCTTCTAGTTATAAAGAATCACTTGCTGAATTGTGCCAGTTCTTGCAAACAAGCTCACACACCCATGTTTCTGAAAATAATCAAAGTGGTCGTACAAACTCGATCAGTGTCTCTGTTAAACTCGCCCATGACAAACAAGATCAAATGATTTGGGGTTTTTAAACAGAGAATGGAAACTGGGATCCACCTTGACTTTAAAGATAATTTCAGTACTTTCCAAATAAAAGTAAATTTGGATTTGCTAATAAGTTAAACATTGATATTGTATTTTTAATGTAGCTTTTGTTATAAAGTTTTGGAACTACATGTTAGGTGGCAACTAATCATGTTGGATCCTGGGGTGGGGATATGATTTTGAATAGGGGTGTAAACGAGCCAAAGAAGCCTGAGCTCGTCTAAGCTTGAGCTTGGCCCGTTTAATTTATAAGAGCTCTAGCTCGACTCGTTTAGAACTTTATTTCTAAAACTCGAACTCGGCTCGTGAGTAGTTTTTGAAGCTCGGGCTCGTTTATTATTTCTTAATTTTTTCATTTATATATATTTATACTAGGTTAGAATCCCGTGTATTACACGGGTTGAATAAATGGAATGTTAGTAATAAAAAATTTATGTTTTTAAAAACCCGTGTATTACACGGGTTGAATAAAATTTTACGTGACAGTTATAAATTCGGTTAAGTTAATTTTTAAAACATTTTTTTAGCTAAGTATTAATTTTTTTATGTAAATGATAAATGTTAATTCATGTTAAACCTTACAAACCCAGTGTATTACACGAGTAAAATAAAGGTAATGTTATATATACTTAATAATAAAGATTTACATATTACATATTTATGAAAAACGTTTTATAAAAAAAATTACAAAAATCATTATTATTTAATAGGAGAGAGAGACGGGAAACAAAAAATTATAAAAACAATTAAATAAATTTGTATAATTAATAGAAGAGAGAGGTGGGGAAAAAAAGTTAAGGTTGCATGAGAGAGTGACAAGTGTCACATCAAAACAGTTATTTATTATATAGTATAGATTTGTTTTGATATATAATTATATTTATGACTTATAATTTTTATATATAAGATAATGTATATGGTTGAATTATTTTATCATAATTTTATATATAATAATAATTATATGTTAATATATATTAAATAAAAAATAGGCTCGTTTAAGCTCGTCATGTGAAGCTTATGCTCAAGCTTTTTATTAAAACGAGCTTCGATATAAGCCCGAGCTCGTGTAAGCTTGGCTGGAATCGAGAGGACTCATTTACACCCCTAATTGTGAAATTAAAAGCCCGAGTTCAAATCCCTAATTCCATAAAAATTTGCTAATATTTTCCACTGAATTTTGTATTCAAATAGAGATCATAAACCTACCTATAAGATCTAGAATTGACATCTTCTAACTAAGCTCATGAACCAAATCTACAGATGTGCATACTAGAAAAATCAAATAACTTAGAGCCCCAATTTGCTAAAATGATCAAAAACAGTACCAACTACATTGGAACGAAGAAGAGAGTGAAATAATGAACATGTCTTACATATTTTTTGTCCAGGGTCACTTGCCGAGCCATCTCTCTCTCGCTTAAATTTCAGTAAGTGATGAGGGTTTTGAGTAACCGTAGAGCAAGGCTTCTGCCATTGTTGTTAATTCGTGGCATAAAAGAAGATGGGTGGGGGACAAGACGATGGCCCATCTGAAAATGATCTGCAGCAAAAGCTCCGGTCAAGATAAAAAGACGAGGGACAAAATACTGCTGTTGTTAGGTTGGCGCAAGACTTTTCAAGTGTGAGTGTGATGATAAACATCACCGCACAACAACTGCACAAGAATAAAACTTTTTAAAACTAAATTGAATTATATATTTTGTTTACTTTTCAACTAAGCGGAATTACCAAATTCATATATAATGGGTTATGGATTTTTCTATTTTTATAACTATAAACATTTAGCCATTTACAAAACTGAGGAACCCAATAGATGAACACTCATCTTGTTAAAACTCGGTTTTTCGGTTTGAACACGAAACCAAACTGAATTCAAATTCGGTTTTCGGTTTTAAGAATTTAAATCGGTTAACCAGGGAAACCGAAACCATATATAATAGAGGTTATGGATTTTTCTATTTGTATTGATTAATATATTCACTTGAAATCCTTAGTATAATAAATGAATAACTTTATTTGCCACGTGTCGATTTCTGGTGAAGTTTAGATTTTTGTTTCTTGCCTCTTTTATTAAATAATAATGATATTAAATAATTAAGTATCTATAATTATTCTAATATTTTATTAAAACTTATTAAATCACAAGAAGATTTCAATTATATTTTATCTTAAACTATAATTTTATATATCTTAAATCTTCATTATTTCTTATTTCATCAACGGCTGATGGCATCCAACATATAAATTTTTATAGAAACTGCTAGTTTACAACAAATTATATTTATTCAACCTGTGTAATACATGAGTTTCTAACCTAGTCTTAAAATACGAAGACTGAACCTAGTCAGTAATTTTACCTCATGAACTTTATTAGTTAGAAAAGGGAAGATTAAGAACAAACTTGAGACTTTAAATTGCAAACTAATGATTTTGAATTAAAAAAAAAACTCAATTCCAACCGTCATACTGAACCGTTTTGGCTAGTGTGACGGACCCAACAATCCGACTGAGGTTTTCTGTTTTTCAAAACCGTAATTAACGGTTGATCATGATTTTGTGTTAAAATTGACCTGATACGACTGTAGAGACCACAACAAATCATTCTTTATCCAATTTTTCTATGTTGATTTGGTTTTCTAGTTCTTGTACTCTTACCAAGTTTACCTTAATAACTTGTACATATATTTATATTAAACAAACCGATGCTTAATATACTATATGACTAGGATTTTTACTTGTATATATGTTTATATTTGTTTGTTATACTTAATATACTAGTTTACCTCTTAAAACTTGGACATTATAATTTATCATAATCAAATATTTGTTTATTCAGTTCTATATAGAACAACTTTACAAATATTTAATTATGATAAATTATAAAGTCCAACGTGTTTATTGAATAACTAGTTTAGAACCCGTGTAATACACACGGAGTGAAAAATATCGATACATAACATTCTTAAATCTTTATGTATATATTTTACAGACGTAAAAATGTATAACATATACTAAGGATATAAAACAAAATTTAAAATATGTACAAATTCATATTTAATTGGGTTTCAAAAACACGTTAATTACTATTTAATTTAATTTAACTTTCATTTACTATTTGAATGAAAATAAAAGTTACATAATTGGATTTCAAAGTTTCTTATGATAATGGATAATTTAAAATAAACGTGTTTTATTAATATAATTAGTATTTTATTTAAATAGATATTATTCTTAAAAGATAAAGGTGTAACTAATAGGATAGAGAGGCGGGAAAAAAATGATGAGAATGAATATGGAGGCGACACGTGACATGAAAAACCTTTATTTATTATATAGTATAGATTATAAAGTATTTCATAACATTTTTCTAATTAGAATTTTTTTTCAATGTGTTTATTGAAACAATATTAACAATTTAGACTATAATCACTAGGGCTAAAGAAAAAGGGCTAAAATCATGGGTCGATCAAACGAATTTACGATCAACCACTGAATTTTTTTAGAAAAATTTGACTACAATACACATTTACTTTGCTTCTTTTTGTGAAAGGAGGAATCAGTGATTTAGGAATTTGTTTTGGCTAGGATTTTATGAATAGCTAATGTTATGCAACCTGATTTAAACTATAGGAGTTGTTGGCAACCTAACCATACAATGAGGATTTAGAATAGGTCAAGCTTGGGATGGTTTAACTTGATGGTCTAAATGTTGCAGGGCGAATAAATTAGTTCAAATTTAGCGATAGGGTTGAGGGAAGGAGATCAAGGAAGGAAAGGGAGGGAGGAAGGCTAAAATGCTAAATGAAACCGGAAGAAACACATTGTGACTAACTCAACATTTTTAGTTTAGTATTGAATTGTCTTTCGATCATTGTGACAAAAGTTTTGAAAGTGGTGTAGACGTCTGATTTATGAACTAAATAATGATATATCCACATGTATCGAGAATGGTGATCAATGCAAGATAACATATTGATGACCTTCAAAATATAGAATAGACGCGGGACCCTAAACATCACAGTTAACCAAGTCGAGAATATTTTTACTGTAGAAATTAGAAACATGTAAAGGGAGTTTTGTGGATATATAGTTGTAATATATATTCTTGATTAAACTTTTCTTATATTTTGTAGTTCTATTCTAATTTCTAATGTAAACCATTTCTGTAAGACTAACTGGAAGCTTGATACCAAGAAAAAGTATTTTCCTCAACCAAATATTATTTCATATACATGTCCCATTTAGCTTTTATATTTTTTATGATGTAGGTACTTTATGGAGTGAAGCTGAACATGGAGCTTGGAATGAGAAACCATACCATGAGATTCTACTAAAAGACCGGACCCAGAAGTTAGGAACTGTTAACAAGATTGAAAAGATTGCGCCCCGTAAGCCATGCGATTCCAGTGGAGCTAGACGTGAAATACTACCTGGTTCTATACTCGTTGCAACAGAAAAACTTCTTGGGGTGCATCAATTTGCCGGATCCAAAATTCTCATAGTGAAAGCAAATCAAACTACTGGATTTCAGGGTCTGATAATCAACAAGCTTATCCCTTGGGATATCATCACACCACTAGAAGAGGGATTGGATCCCCTGATAGATGCACCCCTATCTTATGGTGGTCCTCTCTTTACACCTGGACGCCCTCTTTTTTCCTTAACTCGACAATCTGTCGGAGATGAACACCCTGAAATTTTACCAAACATTTACTTCCTTGACCAACTAGCTACAGTCAACTTAAGGCAAAATCTAAAGGTACAAGGTCGGTCTGTGACTGACTACTGGTTTTTTATGGGATACTCTGCATGGGGTTGGAATCAATTGTTTGATGAGATTGATGATGGATCATGGGATATAATCAATGGAACAGCGCAGCAGTTTGATTGGCCTATGAAACGATGGCACTTCGGATTGCTCCTTGGAAGAGGTTTAACCTACACTTTTCATGGTTAAATTTACAACATGTTACATGTATATAAGAACAAGTTAACTCCATCAAAAAAGTTTCCTTTTGAGATGGTCACAAATGCTGTTTTGACTTCATGATCTTTGATTCATTACGAATAGTTTAAAATGCTGGATATAACTTGTCACCCTTCCTTTTGCTCATCACTTGTTCTTTCCAATGGTTGTTGAAAAGTTATCTTTCATAAGTATTTACTATGTTAGGAGTATTTTGTGCAAATGTCTTTACAGATATAGTAACAAGATGAAAGGCTAGCCCGAGCAAGTTCATACAGACATGACATTGCAGCCCGGAAATAAAAAAAGGACGTATTCTCCTATTCTTGAAAATTGAATACGTTCTTGAGTTGGTTTTCTGGGCTTCACATAGATCTTCTGCAGAACTGGAAGGTTAGATAAATGATGTGTGTGTGTGTTTTATCAGCATACTCTTTTGTTATTTGAATATGGACCACCTCTTATCCATAGTTGGAGGGCTTTACCTTGCTTATATCTGCAAATAGAAGTAAAGACCTGCAGATAAGATGTTTTCTCTATGTATGTTAAGATGCTTTTAATTTTTTTTTCTTTTTCTTATTTTGGGGTATGGTCATAGTTATTGTTTGATCATAATTTCACTCCTTAGTACTTGGGCTTTAACCCAATTTCTCATTTCTCACAAACACAACCCATTGGCGGTGGCGGTGGCAACAATGGCTATGGTAGGGGGTGGTGATTGAGGTGGAGGTGGTGGTAGTGAGGGAGTGGGAGATTTCAGTTCTTTTGGTTGAACACATGCGTATAGAAGGTCTTTGTAAAGCATGCTAGAGTGTAAGACATCTTTCAGAGAGCATGCGACTATTTACATGTAAATAAACCTTTCATATTTTAAATAAAATGATGTTAATGATAGACGACCTAAAAAATCTTACAAGTGTGTATGAAATATTGTTAGATTTCACAACACTAGTCTTTAACATTAACATATAAATTGTCAACCGATACCGACTAGCTCGGAGTCTGTATCATTCGTTAATTTACATTACAACTAAATCACACTACTTAATTAAAATAAATTTAATACCTAACTCAACTTAAAGGTGGCTAATTACAAGAAAACTTAAAAAGAAACCATAGTTTAGTTATATATTTGGAAAATTCAAAATTGTGAAAGAAGTATATTCTAAATCGGTATTCATCATTAACTTAAACCAATGTTGTAGTTAATTCAATGTCAAATTCGAGTAAAACAGACTAAATGGATACCGTCTTTTTTATTTTCTCAATATCGTTACTTGCTCATTTTTTTTTAAATACAATTACTAGTATAAAGAAAATCATATTCTTTTACTTTAATAAATTAATAATAAAAATTTTATTTTTAATTTCCTAAAATCCCAAAGAAGTCGTCATGAAAACTAAACGTGGTCCAAACACCTCTTTAGAATTAGAACCCTGTTTGGGTAAAGGAACCATATCAATATTATTCATTCGGGTTTTGCAATCCAATCTCCTAAACCCTTCCTTACTACATCATCAATTGCAGGTACTCTCTCTCTCTCTCTCTCTCTCTCTCTCTCTCGTTATCTCTAATATCACGTATCAGTTCTAGGGTTTCAGTAACGATGAATTTAAACAGATTTAGCTCCAATTGCAGTGGCTTCCTTCTGTTTTCCTGTTTATTTCATTGAATATAAGAAATAAGTGAAAATTGTAGCGAAAATTGAATATTCAAAGTGAAAATCGTAGCGAGTTGTTGAACTTTGCATCTATAAATTGGAATCTGCTTTGAATTTGAAATATGCGGATGTTAAGTTTGCGATGCAATTTGAATTTGTGAAATAATTAGACTTAAAATCTAGAATTGAATAGGGTTTTGAATGCTCTTCACCTTCCAATTGTAACAGTACAAATTGTGTGTGGTTTGGGTGGGGGGGTTTTTATGCTGAAGAATTTCTTGACAGAAGTTAATCATGTGTATCTTGCATGACACATTTATTAAGCTTCTTCTTCATATTATATATTGATCTGAGTTGGATTATCTTACAGGAGCTCCTTGTTACCATTTCCAACATGACTTCCACATAACCCTGC
This sequence comes from Smallanthus sonchifolius, assembly GCA_023525975.1. Lineage (NCBI taxonomy): Eukaryota > Viridiplantae > Streptophyta > Magnoliopsida > Asterales > Asteraceae > Smallanthus > Smallanthus sonchifolius. Next base: position 83,645,349 of record CM042030.1, on the reverse strand, counting down.
TCACTTAGAGTTCCATTTTCATAGTTTTTCGGTACAATTTTGTTGGTTGCATACTTGATTTTCGAATACTCAAGAAAGTCATTATCTTTTTAAATCTCCCTTCGCGAGCGTGCAATATAACTTAAAAATTGGGAGTTTCATAAAACTACAGTTGAGAATGCCATTCGTTCTATCTTCTCCCTTCGTGACCCCTTGCTTTTATGTTAATAATGCCAAGGCACCCCACCCTCTAATCCCACAAACATCATTATCACACCCATATTACAATTCTATCCACTGCAACATTCTTCAAAAACACTCGTTTTCTAATAAGCACGCATCCACGATTCTAAAACATAAGTCACATTTGGAACTTATGACAAGAGACTCATTAAACTCCAACTACGAGCTAGCCAGTGATGAAAACATTATGGAAGATGATTGGATGGATCAAGATGTTGAGGACGATTTAGATTCACCATGGGAAGGGGCAATTTTGTACCAAAGAAACCCTTCAATCTCTCACCTTGAGTATTGTACAACCTTAGAAAGATTGGGATTAGGACATCTTTCAACCCAAGTTTCAAAATCTCGGGCCTCTTTGATGGGCTTACGGGTCACAAAGTCTGTTAAGGATTTTCCAGATGGAACACCTGTCTTGATATCCGTTGATGTAACCAGGAAGAAACAAAATTTGAAGCTTGATGGGATCATACGCACAGTCATAACCCTCGGGTGCAATAGGTAAAACCTTCTGTTCTTGAAATTATGTTCATAGTTTCATCGGTTCTTTCATATCTTTTCCCAAATTGATATGAATAAGCTTGCCACATGTCTAAGAATTGATAAATTAGTGTTTTTTGTTGTGCTGAATTTAGGTGTGGTGGACTCGCTGCTGATTGTGTGTTTTCCAATTTCTCGCTTGTACTAACTGAAGACCCTATAGAAGAACCTGAAATCATAAACATGGGAGTAATTTATGGTCAAAATGAACAAGAGGACGACGAGTCTGTTGACTTAGATGACTGGCTGTATTTCCCTCCTGAAGAGAAATCGGTAGATATATCTAAGCATATAAGAGATATGGTCCATCTGGAAATAAAGATCAACGCCATATGCAACCCAATGTGCAAAGGTTTGTGTCTAAGCTGTGGTCAAAATCTCAATAATGGTAGCTGTAATTGTAGTCAACAGGGGTCAAAGTCAAAAAGTTATGGACCTCTTGGAGGTCTGAAAGAGAAAATGCAACAATAGGGCTGCCAATAATTCTTTAGATTTGATTCTTTTATATTTATATGCCTGTATGATTTTGCTGGACAGTGCATGTATCGTACGAGGAATGATATTTCATTCTCTGATGTGTTGAATTGTCACATGTTCCTGCATGATTGTATCTAGGCTGTTTGTCGGGACTGAAACGAGTCATACGTGAAAGATGCAAAATAGTCGTAATTGTTCTCACTTGGAACTATTCGGTTTTAATTTAGAACCTGTTCGGTCTTAACCGAATGCAAGTGTGGTGTAGAGGTGGTCAAATAGGTGGTTGAGTGGTTCGTGTAACGGGTCAAAATATTCTAATCAATGCATATAGTTTCGCATGGATTGGTTCAGTTGACTTGCCACCTTACTCTTTTGTCCAATTTTTAGAAAAAAAGTGGATCAAGTTTATATACAGATACAAAACACTTGTTTAATCCAGGGCTCTAAATTTTTGGTAAATTTGTCCTTTTAAATCCATTTACAGAAAATGATTTGGTATGTTATGTATTAAAGTTACACTTTGAACAACTTTTTAATCTATTTTTTTAGCTAGAATAATTATTATAATTCTTACGACCTGATTAATAAGTAAATGAGATGAAGTTGTCACATCTAGACTTTTTTAACTCATTAAAAATAATATTAATTCACTCTTGACATGTGTTTGTTCGCAAATCAATTTGCTAATTTTTATTTTTTCCTGCAGAATTTGTAAAATTCATCTGTTTATTATATTTTTCATGTTTACAAAAATCCAAAATCCCATAAATATATAACAAACGAAAACCAAACATAGACTTGTATCCAAGTTTCATTATTAATAAAAACATAAACATAACACACAAACAAAAACTTTTTCAGATCTTAAGAAACACATCACTGAAAGTCACATGAAATTTAACAGTTAAAACTTTAAACCAATTTCCAGGCTGCAAATTTGAGTACTAATAATATGTTGGTTGATCAAGTTGGGGGGCTTCCAGCTGCACGTTTTCAGCTTCTTGAACCTCTTTCTCAGTCTTCCTACCTTTCTTGCTTTTGTAGTAAACCGCCATAAAGTTCCCCACAGCTCCATACTTCCTTCTACACTTTTCATAAAGCTCGCCATCGAACATCCTCCAGAAGTCCTTCTCACTCAGTTCACTAACAGCATACAGTGTCTCAAACCCATGGTTCTCGATCAACCAGTGCTCCATTCGACTGACCGCACCAGACCCATCAAAGGCTTCACCCCTCAACACCGGTCCTGGGGAATAGTAGAGTCCAATATCTGTGTACATCTGGGCGTACGTGGTGTCACCCCGTCTGCAATGTTGCTCGAACCCTGGCTCAGGATACACCATTGTCTTGTATGGGTGCTTGTACAGTCTATGTGGACAAAGCCAAATGGGATATACCTGTTTCATAAACATGTAATGTAATTGCAAGTGTTAGATGATAATATTATAGTATTTTGTATTAGTATAGGGTGTCTTTTGTAATTATTCATTTTCTTTACCCCGTAGTGTTTATTATTTATACGGTGAGCAATATACGAACCTTTTTTTTTATAAATGGTCCCAAAATTTGTAGGTACTTTCACATGGGGGCCGGTCTCCAAAACCTTTTCACATGGGGGCCGATCGCCACCGGGAATGGCGATGAACTCTAAATTGTAGCCTTGTCAGATGTTTCTCGGCTGCCATGTCTGAGATCATGTACCTTTGTTTGACATTGCCATTGTCAACGACGAGCTTCTCAGATGAAAAAGACAATACTCATTTAAACTTGCATTAGCTTTATCAGGGTGACAAGTCAAGTCTATGACACATCCCCATTGCCAATGGCGAGCTTTACCCTACTCGCCATTGCCAATGACGATGTCAAATAAACTGTACATGACAAGCCTATATTTGAGGACCCCTCGCCATTCCCACTGGCGTGATACCCATGTGTGACTGTTTTGGAGATTGGCCCCCATGTATCGCAACTACAAATTCTGGGTCCATTTATAAAAAAATTCGCGATATACAGAAACCCTAATCGGGGATTTCCACAATAAGTAACAAGTTTCCCTTCTAGAGGACAAATATACTTTCACTAAATATTCAAATCAACATACCTCCATTTCATGATGTGCCCATTCTAAAGCATCTGAAACCTTGTGAAGAGGAACAAGCAAGTCTTGCAGGACATGCATGTCATGATAATAGTTTCGTACCGCTTCGAATTGGGTGGCCTTAAGTAAAGAAATTTTGGGTGGCATCATCCAACCAAGAAGAATCCGAAACCACCATTGATCCGCAAAAGGAAGAAGCAGCTTGGCTTCCCAGAAGTAACTCCGAGTGTGTCGATGATAATACTCACGAGTCGGTATATACTCCACAAACTCACCTCTCTCTAAAGCCGTTCGTGCGTGCTGGTAGAACCACGGCTTAAACCACCATCCGATGCTGTTAATCTTCGCGATCGGGTCACTATTTGCTTCCTCTCTAGAAGCATGCTTTCCAGTCATGCAAACAGCTTCATGAGGGTTGTAGATTAATGTTTCAACAAAATCCACAACCTTTTTGTTATCATCATCCCCAAATTCAGGTGCGAAAGAATCGATATACGCTTTTGTGAGATCGTTTAATGTGTTACCTTTTACAGGTTTATAAGTTAACTTAATGTATTCTTTGATTGGTATAACTTTAATTTCAACACATGTAAGCAAACCCAAAGTCCCTTGGGACCATGGGACAGCATAGAAAAGATCTGAATACTCGTTGTCTTTCGTAGCTCGGACCACCCGCCCGTCTGCAAGAACAACCTCATAAGCCACAACAGTGTCGGTAAAAAGACCATACACATGTGAGCTTCCTTCGAGCCCGCTGCCGTTAACGAGCCCGCCAACAGTAAGATCATCAAGCTCCGGGACTACAGGGAGTGCGAGGTTCATTGGGACGGTGACCCTCGTGATCTGACCCATGTTCACTAACGGCTCACATTTTACAATCATTCTTTCCTGGTCTATATCAAGAATGTTGCAAAAAGGAGAAAGGTCTACTTTGAAATGCCTAGCACGTTTGTAGTCGACATTTCTCATGCCTACTGTGACCCATGGGTTTCGGGCCGTGCAGATAAGACCGTCTTTCGATGGGTTTCTTTTCTTCAATCTTTTGATCACTTTTATGATGTTCTCATCGTGTTGTATTTGGAGTTGCTTGTATGACTTTGAGTGTGTTCTAATAACTTCTAGGAGATAATCGAGGAAGTATAACGTGAGAGACATTGGAAGTACAAGAAAGATGACCAAAATCCATCGGAACTGGACTAGATAATCGACCCACACCTTCTTTCTCTTCGGTCTTGCCATCGGACTCACAGCAACAGACATTCTGCTGGATAATATTCTAACTGTATAATAACAACAGAATTTCAGTTTTAGTTTCCAAAGATACAAAATGATAGAAAAGGTGAAGCAATCTTAATTTGAGTATTGATCTACAATGTTCCAGCAATTAATATGCTGATATTGTTTCAACGGCTAAGGATAAATGTTAATAATGAAAGTTAATTATTAAGGGTGAAAGGGGCACATTCGGGTAAGGGGCACGGGTTAGCGGGTTCACGCGGGTACACCGCCGCCGCCACAGCGGGTATGCTCACGGGTAGAAGAAATCGGGTATATCTACCCGAGTCTGGTAGATGCTTGTGAAGGTTTTTAGTTGGATGTATGCCCTACATAAACCTTCTTAGTTTTTTAAATCAATCTGCTCCTTGACAGAAAACAAGCAGAGCTGCCGTCATGGGAGCTCTCGCCTGTGACTTCCGTTGGACCATGGAGGACGATTTCCGACTTCAGTTGGATGTATGCCCCACATAAACCCTCTTAGTTTAGAATTAAAATTTGTGTGTGTGTGAATTTGTGTTTGTTCATCACATTTGATTTGTTTATATATATATATATATTACTTTTAATTTAAAAAATAAAAAATGAAAAATAAAAAAATAAGGGTATTAGGGTTGTGTCCCCTTCAATTTAGGGTATTATGGTAGCATTTGGATAAAAGTGAGGTGACACAACCTCATTTGTTGGTTTTGTTAGGGTAGTTTTTGGGTTAGGGTTGTGCCCCTTCACCCTAAAGGCCCAATAATGAATTAATTAATGGCATAAAAGGTCCAGCAATACTATTAAGGTCAGGGAGTACAGGCGTGGGGTCGTGTAACATCGCGCCCCCTGCGCGTGGTCCACGCTCGTGGAAGCTTTGCTTGGAGATTTCCATGGCGTGGAGGGGAGAGTTGATATGTTGGAGATAGCCGTTGGGTGGGTGGGGCCCATTCAACGGTAACTTTTGTTTTTTAAAATTGTTTTTTTTTAATTTTAATTTTCACCTATATAAATAACCATCATTTTTATAAAAATCCTACACAATCAAACAAAAAAAATCAAACCTCGGGAGGATCTAAAGGTGTTGACATTGAATATCGAACACCTTTCGGGTGACACATCTCGAAGACGTCCTAGCTTTACAAGCAAAGATCCGGGCACGACTTAGAAGGCAATGATTTATTTTTAATGTAATGTTTTTAATTATTTTAAATACAATGTTTTTTAGTTTTTTATGTAATGTTTTTTTTAATTTTTTAAATGTAATGTTTTTTAGTTTTTATGTTATGTTTTTTATTTTTATTTAAGTTGTTATATAAAATTAATTAAATTAGGAAAAGAAAATGACGTGACGGTGTAGAGATGTGGAACCATTTCCCTCAAATGTTGAGGGGTGTGAAAAAGTTGTGGAATCTGATGTGGCGCCGACGTGGAGGTGTGTGGTGTGTAAATTATGGATAGTACCCTTAGCCTAAAAGTTTAAGTTCTTGAAAAATCTATAAATTTTAAACATTTTACCATCTAGTCCTTTGTATCTTTATCTTATGTCAACAATTAAATGGTTTGGGATGAGGCATCAGTGGCGGATCTATAACAAAAGTTTAGGGGTAACGAATTTTTTTTTGACCGTATTTTCATGTAAACGAAACAAATTTTTTTACGGTACTTTCATGTAAACAAATTTTTTCCGTACTTTCATGTAAATAAATCAAAAAAAATTTGACCGTACTTTCATGTAAACAATTTTTTTTTTTACGGTAACATGCGACTTGCGAGGCGGACTGCGGAGGCGAAGGACTTGGGTTTGGCGGAGGCGGCGCTGGGCGGTGGTCTCAGCTCAGGTCGAGTGGTCGGTCTCTGGCTCTCACAGTCTCACAGTTCCCGCTCTCTCTGTCTTTCTTCTTGGCCGGCCGTTTGGGTAACATTTGGGCTGCCCAAATGTTTTATTAAAACCCAATATCTCAAAACCTTTAATAAAACGGTGGGCGGGCCGGGTCACCAGCAATGTCTGCGTTCACGGGCATGTACGACTTTTCACAAATAAGTTTACCCGGGTGACCGGACTTAGAATTTTCGTCGACCGTTCAAAAAAACTGTCAAACAATTAATTTATGTCATAACATGTCTCCATAAACAGAGAAAGTCTCATTATTTCAGTGTTTTCTTGAATGTTGCCAAAAATCTTAACTAATGGTGTTCCATGTGATTCTGAAATGTTAACCAAAGATGGGACCTAGTTGTAGGTTCGAGAAATAATTCAAATAATAAGCCATGAGCAACTGTTACGGTTACAGTGGAATAAATTATGATATTCATTTCCTAATCTTTAGCTAGCATCAGTGATGGAATATTGTGTTATTTTTATCTTAAATGTTTTTGGTTATTGTTCCTATTCTGTTTTTGTTCCTATTTAAAGGATTTATTCCATTAAATAAACTCAATGAGTTTTAGGATCTGTTGTGACTTGACTTCTAAAGTATATATCTATGTTTTGTCTAGACACCAAGACACATACATACACAAGCACATACAAACATACACATATACATATACATATACATGCACATACACATACACATACACATACACATACATACATATACACATACAAATATATATACACAGACACAGTGGCGGATTTAGAAAAAAAATTCAGGGGTATCGGTCCAAATTTTTTTTTTCCTGTATATTCAAGTAAATGAAACAAAAAAATTGTGTTTTAGTATTGAAGTAAATGAAACAATTTTTTTTCGTACATTAAAGTAAATGAAACAATTTTTCTTTTTGGTATTGAAGTAAATGAAACAAATTTTTTTTTCGTACATTCAAGTAAATGAAACATTTTTTTTTCGTAATTCATCTACTTGATTAGGGTGATAACTAACAATAGGTGGTTTCATCTTCCCTATAATCAAAATATCAAATACACAATAACAAGTTTTTATAACAACTAAAAAAACCAACTAAACTCTATTCTAAAGTCCAATTTCACTCAATTGCACATATAAATCCTAAATAAAAAATTACATATAAACCCTAAATCAAAATTAGTAAAATACCTTAATAAGGATTGAGGAATTTGTGGGAATAGCGGATGCCGGAGCTGGACGGTGGTGGAATCAGTGGCGGACTGGCGGTGATCAGTGGTGTGCGACGGATGGCCGATGGCCCCTGTGGTTAATTAAAATGTTTTATTTAAACATTTGGGTATTGGGCTTTTGCCTATAATTAAAATGTTTCATTTAAACATTTGAGCTTTAAATTAAACCCCAAATGTTTAATTAAAGACCAAATGACAAGTTTAATTAGTAGAATACTGTTTTTATTAATATTTTTTGGGTTTTTATAAAGTTTTATGATTTTAATAAAATTTTAAGGTTAGTGTTGAGATTTGTAAGAAAATTTTAGGGTGTCAAAAATTTCGTTCAGGAAACATAAAACAGTAAAAATAAAATAAAATTTTCATTGCGCGTCAAAAGTTGAGTGGTACCGACAGTTACCCCTGCCCCTACGCTAAATCCGCCACTGCACAGACACATATATGATGGAACTTAGGGATGAGCATTTGGTATCGAATACCGGTACCGAACCGGTACCGTACCGATAGATTCGGTACCGGTATCGGTACCCACTTTTCCATAAATTCGGTACCTGTATTTTTGGTACCGGTACGGTATCGGTACCGAAAAAGAAAAACATTTTGTAACGAATATCGGTACCGTACCGATAAATTCCGTATTGGTACTCAATTTTCCATAAATTCAGTACCGGTACCGGTACGGTACCGATCTCATCCCTAATGATACCCCTGCTCCAATGCTAAATCCACCACTGCACAGACACATACATGATACATATACACACTGTACACACATACACATACACATGCACGTAAAGGTACATACACATACACATACATATATACACATACACACATACATACATATATATAGATACATATACACACATGACACATACCCATATATGTACGTGTACATATACACATACACAATGATTTTTTAAAATATATTGTTTTGCTTATAAATATTTTTTATTTTTATTATTATTATTATATTAAAATAATAATTAAACAAATAATAATAATATAACAATATTGATAAAATAAAAACAATAATAAACGGTAAATAATAAATTAAACTAATATTCAAAATCCTGGCCGGAAATATCCGAACAGCATAAAATAATATCTAAAATTTTTTGTCGGAAATTTGTTGGAATTTTCCGACTTCTTTCTTGCTTGTCGCTATTTTTAATATCTAAAATTTTTTGTCAGAAATTTATTGGAATTTTCCGACTTCTTTCTTGCTTGTCGCTATTTTTAGGGTTCTTATAGGAATGCTATTAGAATTTCGAAAAACTTTTTTTTATTAGAAATTTCTTTGGAATTCGAGATTTTTTTAGTAGTGATCTAACTATATAATAATAGTCTTTCATTTTCATTTTAGAAAGATACTAAATCGTAGAAAAGGTGAATCAGTGTTTGAGTTTTGATCTACAAACAAACAAAGCTGTTGCAAAATATTGACAACCATAAACGTAAATGTGAAAGGATGTCAAGTAGCCTTCAGCTTAGTGTCATTTATGTTAAATTAAAACTTAATAATTTGATGTCAAGTATCCTTCAACTTAGTGTCATTTATGTTAAATTAATACTTAATAATTTTAAAAGTCTTAATAAAAGGTACACATGCATGGACCGAGTGGATTGAGAATCCATTATTATTATTGTAATGTCTTGGTTTTGATGTTCAATTAGTTTTTTTTCTAATAATTAATATAATAAATTTATTAGCTATTCAAAAAATAAATAAAAGGTATACACATATATTAGGGGCAATTTTTGTGAAGAAAGTTTTTTTTTATGAAAATTAAATTTTAATCTTGTAATTCAAACTCGATGTAGTATGCTACAAATGAATTATACAACACTATTCACTACATTATTTTTTTAGAACGATAAACTCATACACATTATAGACATACTCTCACTACAAGACATTGGGCCTATCGCGACGAAAGGAAGGCGTCGTATGATAGACCTACGGTGACGTCGCCATTGCTTATTTCAGAAATTTGACAAACTTTTGTCCCATGACATGTCGTCGCTATTGCTTGTGCAAGAAATGGCCCACCATTGTGAAAAGGGTTCACGAAACGACGTGTCATCGTGATAGGTGAAATATATATATTTTTATTTTTCTTATTTTCTGAATTAAAGTAATACATATTTTTTTATTATCCTTGGACTCTGTGACGATGACAAGTTGTCGGTATCGGGCAATATATATTTTTTATTTTCTTATATTCTGAATTAATGATAAAATAATACGGCGGCATTTCTTGAGGACCTGTGGCGACGACATGTCGTCGTTATATCCTGCAACAGTGTAGGATTCTAAATTTACATCAATGTCCACTATGAGACTAGAACCCATAACCATTTGAGACAAAACAACTTTACTATACATCATGATACCACTAGGTTATAAGCCTTTTGGTATTCACTAAATTAATTAAAAAAAACATAACACCGAATAAAAGTTTTAATTGTTGTCGATTGTATATTTTCTACCGATTTCGATGAATATCCTCTATATTATCCCTAAGTTTTAATCTTACATTGTAAATAATGAAATATGCTTCTTTAGTTTCGTGGACACACTATTAAAGTAGGAATTGTCAAAATCGGATATCCGGAATTTTCAAATAGTTGAATTAACTATCCGAAATTTATTTTCGGATATCCATTTTTAAATTTTTTTTCCTTTTCCAACTAAACCTACGCTTTTTGACAATAGGACCTACGTTTTTTTTTTCTTTTTCAAACCGGGTAAGTTGGGTTTGGGTCCGAGTATTAAACAACCTGGGTTGAATCGGGTTTTGCCAAAAAACTTGATTTTTGTTTACGACGCGAATACGTTTTAGTTGTTTAAAAAAATAAGAAAACTAAACACATAACATAAAAAATAAATATATAAAATATACTAAATAAACATCATCTTTATAAAATAATGAAAAAAATTAAAAAAATACCAATTTTTGAGTATTTATGAAATTACGACGCTAATACGTTTTATTTTTTTATAAAAATAAGAAAGCTAAACACGTAATATAAAAACCATATACTTCATATATATAGTATTTATAACACTTTATAGGAAACAATATCTAATTTTTTAATTATTTAATATTTCGGATATCCTAACTATGAGAAATTTTAAAAAAATGCTATCTGAATTCGAATCCGAAAATTCGGATATATGAAATTTTGGGTTTTGGGATCGGATATTCGGATTCAAATATTTCTGAACACCCCCACTCCTTGTGACTGATTTGCGATGGAAAAACATCCATGTCGCTAATACGATCAACCGGCAATTTTTATGACCAAATGATGTTTATGACAGATTTTAGCGACAAAAAAGTTTGTCTCAATATCTACGTGACCAAACATGTTTGCGATTGAAAGATTTTGCTACCTTTTTAATTTTTACTTTTACATGATTAGCACCGCGGAGGTGAGGGTTCTTAACAAAACCACAAATAGTGCGAGCACTTTCGAGAATCATTCATTCATTCAATATTAAAAGTTAGCGAAAAACATATTTGTAAAAGATTAAATGATACGAATACATGTGTAGATGTTTATAATATATGAATATAAATAAATTTCGCACATCAATTCAAAGATGTATTTTAATAGTCATATTAAAATCTTAGATAAACACACAAGTAAATAAATGGTTTTTATTGGTTCCGCAAGTTCTTACAATATTTGTAAAGAACTGTCCCATATATGCGACCGATTTGCGACAAAAAAGAGAAAGTCATAAAACTTAAGTGAACATACCTTCTCGTTTGGAGGCAATTCAAGGGTGGTGTATTGCTCACTCAATCAGCAAACACGTCTCTGTGTGAGTTTTGTGGTGTTAATATTTCATATATAGATGTAGGATATATATATATATATTTATAATATGTATATTTATAAGTATTGCGCATGTTAGCTATTGATGGGTCCTTGTGTATGTATTCCAAACATTATGGCTCATGTCAGCAAATTAAAGATGGGTCCTTCCGCATTATGGCTCATATGTGGCCGCTAGGCATGGTTCTTCAGTACCGCTGAGATTCTGGGTCATGTGCAGCCGATAATTGGCACTTGCTTCGAGAAATAAATCGCATACTTCGCCTATTAATTAGTGGTCTATTCGGTCCACTGTTGAAATCAACATATCATGATCTGTTTACAAATGTTTTATGCTTTTTTTAAGAATTAAGATGATTTGTTTTTAATATACTATAATTAAATAACATCTCAATACCTAGCTAATCATTCGATGTAATGCATCCTTGTAGCAATTTTAGAAATTAATTACACCTATACTTAGGGCGGACGGAGTGCAGCTCCCGCAGGGCTAGGCACCGATCAGTACCTAGCGGGAACACCGCCGCAACCCTTTAGGTATCGCCGCAACCCTTTAGGTCCGCCGATTTGGATGACTCCACATAAGCACTTCCCGATCATCTCCCACGAGCCTTTTGTTTTTCTCTAATATTTTGTTATTATTTAATCACTTGAAATAATGATTAATACTTTTCTGAGTCAATGATCGTGTATTCTATTTTAACTCACCTATTATACTTTATTTCTTCAAACACTTATAATAATAATATCGGACGCGAAAACCCTCTTGCGTATCACCTTTCTTTATCGTCAACAAAACGTACGTTTTTACTAATTAAATTCAATGTAATGTGATTTAGGTTTGCGTATCTTCTAATATTCACTTCATGTAGCACTACTAGAAACATACATACCGACGGATTCATCCATTGGAAACATATCGACAGATTGTAACATCCAAAGTTTTGCATTTTTCTAGTTATGTAAATAATATCAATTCAAAGGATTAAAGTAAAGCTTATCATGGAATTTTCTTCAGTTTCAAGGCTCGTTCTTCTCCAAGGATAGAAAGAGAATTATATCAGCTGTTTCTAGCCTGGAAAAGGAAGATGTTCTACCGGTTCAACGTGGTTTCTGTTTAAATGTGAGAACTTTATGTTCAAATTCGCATGTTAACGATGAATTATGTTTTAGATGATGTTATATGAAAGTTTTGATGCTGTTCAACCAATAAGTTAAGATCTTGACATATTTTTAGAATTGCGAAGTATAGCAGCCATGGAAATTTAGGGTTTCTTCAAGGAAGAAAACGGTAAGTTTCGATCAAAACTTACACACTTTCGGTCGAAAGTTCACATCTTTCGATTGAAAACTCAATATAAAGTTTAGTCAAAAGTTCACAACTTTCGATCGAGAGTTTACACTAAAGTTCAGTTGAAAGTTCTCAACTTTTGATCGAGAGTTTCACACGAAAGTTCATAACTTTCGATTGATAGATTTACATGAAATTTAACCCTATGCTTCACATGTGAACCTTGACCATATTGATTGAGTGCTCTAGCGTCTGTGAGAGTCAAGACCTTCCAACTTATAGCAGGTAGAGTTACTTCTCATAGGTGAGTTCTATAGTCCCCTATTTACCTATTTTGGGGTCATGCCTATGCTTGACAAAGTGTTTTCAAGAAACTAAATGAAGGAATGTGTTTGATGAATGATTGGTCATGTTAAATGAATGATGAAGTAGCTAAAGTATTATGTGATAAAGTATATGATAAAGTATGTGATAGAGTAATGTATGTGTTAAAGTATTTGGTAAAGTATATGATAAAATGTGTGAAAAAGTATATGATAGAGTACGTGATAAAGTAATGTATGTGTTAATGTATTTGGTAAAGTATATGATAAAGTGTATGATAAATAGGGGTGAGCAGCTCATGGTTCCAAACCGCAGAACCGTGGGTCGGTTTAGCGGTTCTTAATATTTTCCTTTTAACGGTCCCGGATAGGTTCTGGGTAAACCCATCGGTTCCTCCTTAGAACCTCGAGAACCGAAGTCAAACTTAATAGTTAATGGGATTTAACCTTTAATAAAAAATTAAAAACCCTATTTATTTTAGGATACATACCATTATTTTAATAAAACCCTATATGCGATTGTACGTACTGCAACTGTCTTCTTCTTCTTCGTATTCTGCAAGACTGCAAGTAGTCTGCAACTGTCTGTCTGTCTTCTTCTTCGTATTCTGCAAGAAGGTTGTGATCGGTATGAGCAATTTTGCATGTTTTCCTTAAAAAAAAATTATATGTCTTGCATTTTGGTTACTGGTTAGAAAGTTATTGACTCATTGGGGTTGGTGGCCCAATGGCAAAGTCAAAGCCTTTAGAAACATCTAAGGTTTACAGGTCACGAGTTCAAGTCCCACTACTGACAGTATTACAAATAAATTTGTCGTTTAAAAAAAAGAAAGTTATTGACTATTGTATCTTTTCAATTTTTTTAAAAGGAAATATCTTTTCAATTGGTTTTGGGTTGGGACTTGGGAGAGATGATGTCGGATTTGGGGGTAGTGGGGCTAACGTAACTAGGTTACTAGCATATGCTTTTCTTTGGGTTTTAATAATAAAAAAACACTCACAAAAATAACATTTTTTCTTAAAAATGGAGCAAACAAACTCACAAAAAATTTCTCTAGGTGTTCACTACATAAGCATATATGCTAGTGCTGAAAGGCTCATAACGATAAGATCTTCAATTAAAGGTCGATTTTTCATGAGAAGACCCTAGAAGAAATAAAAATCCTTGCTTTTCTTTGTATGAATTCCCGTTCGAAGTCCGCTTCCCTAACTTGGGAGCAATGAGCTCGTTTAGCGTGTTTTGAATTGGTGTTAATTGTCTGTTTTTATTTTTGGTGACTTGTAAATAATGGTGCACCTAGTTTTTCCTAGTGCTTTATAATTATATGTTTTGTTGGCCGTTTAAAAAAAAGAAACAACCTAAGTGGTTTTCCTAAACCACATTCTCCTATGGAACATTCAAAATTTCTATAGATGTATAAGATATAAGTATATGACAATTATGCTTTGTTTTATAGCTTTGGAAAAAATTATAAAACCGACATACATTGTCATGAATGGAATAGAGTTGTCCATTTATGACAACGTATATCAGTTTTATAATTTTAGAGAAAAATGCAAAAACTAGTAACTCATTTTCATGCGGTTATTATTTAAAATCATTTAATTTAAATATTGTTAGGTATTAGTGACTTATAGAAGGAAAAAATAAACTTTCAAATGAACTTGCAGAAGAAATGATTTCACATGCATCCCCACAATTGCGAACTTGTACTGTAGAAAGACTGATCGGTCGATTTCAGTTACAATAATTGCAAAAAGTAAGTGAGAAATGAACAAAAGTAGAAGCCCAAGAAAGCGAAGAAGGAAAGTAAGTAAATGATATGATCCATTCACATGCCACATTTTGTGATCCAAATTCTATGAGAAGAAGAGGATAAGCCATTCATTAGTTCAAGATCAAATGCTTCACAAATTTGTTCCCTCATGATTTATAACATTTATTACACATATTTAAAAGGTATAAGGTTACAAAATTAAGAGAGCATTTTAGGTGAAGATATCAAACGCTTCTAGTGCATTGATCAACAAGTGTTTTTATATAACATATAAGGGGTAAAAGCTAATAGTAGTTAATTAATATGTGTGACTTTAAAAAATTGTATATAAAAATGTGTATTATCATATTTCCATGTTTATTGGTGAGACATCAGGAGTGTATGTGTCCACATTCCCATCTTGCATTATGGTGCATTAGGGCTCCATCTAATGTACACAATTGAAAGTATATGATATGTTTATGTATTGGTTCACATGGGTATTTCCGCATGATATGCATTGACTTGCCTCTCTCCATTGACTCTTTAAGTATTGTATTGAAAACCATTGTAATCGCCTTTCGCTTCCGCTATCCATTGTTATGAAATAGCTATTGTTACTGTGTTACTGAGCATTGCTGGCTCAATCGTATTTTCTTTGTGTTTGTTTCGTTTATGTTCTTAGCAGGTACTCAAGGGAATCGAGTTGTGTGGTGAGAGGATATGAAAAGACCAAGAATAATAAAGTTATATTAGAGTTTTACTTTATGTCAAAGAACATTATGTTAGAATCATTATGACACTGAATGATTTGGTATCACTATATTATTAACTAGGTTAGAGACCCGTGTAATACACGTGTTGAATACAAATAATAAAATAAAGAGTATGTTTTAAATTACATATAACTAAAAAAATCTATACTAATATAACCGAATCAACAACTTTAGCCTTGAATTGGTCAATTACCAAATATGAGATTATTTTAACCACATAATCTATTATCCGTCCTGCCCCAACCCTCGGACTGGATGGCCGTTTAAAACTTTATATGGTACTAGGAAAGACACTGTTGACCAAAAAAACAGGTTGTTCCATTAAGTGTTGAACACTAGTTATGAAGTACTGTTGTTGTTAGTCTCTCTCAAACCAAACAGATGACAAAATCCATGAATTAGTCAAAATTATGAAGTAAGTGCAGATCCATAACACATGGACTGATTGACTTAGTAGATCAATAAATCAAAATCAAAATTAGTACATGAAATTGCAGAAGCATAAATCAAACAGATGGGAGTCCTTATAATCAAACTAATCAACAGTTAATGTCATTCACAGTCATATTTCATGGATCAGAGGCGCTAGAAACACTTATAATCAAACTAATTGACAATAAAAACTTACTTGACTTGAAGAGAAAGAGAGCAGAGGCATAATAACGGCAGATGAATTTCTTTGTCTCTCTATTGGTAATCCTTGATTTGAAGAAAAACAGAGCAAAGAACATTGATTTGCTAATCCACAATAAATACCCATCGCGGTCTATGCAGTCAATATCGGCGATATATCGGTTATCGGTTCTATGTAAAAAGATCGGTGCAAAATATCGGTCCCGATATTATCGGTGATATTTACCGAGATATCACCGAGATTTTGATTCCATAATATCGGTTGTCTCACCGAGTTTCTCGGTTTACTAATCATGGCCATTTTTTAACATTTTTCTGCCCCAAACCCTATTCCTCTTTAAAAATGTTGGCCCAATGCCTTGTACCCATAGCCAAAACCATCGAATTAAATGCCTTAACTCCCTAATACACCCACGTTCGCACTTCGCACACCCACTAGATCACGTTTCTAATATAAAATATTGACACTTTTTTAGTTTTAACTTTTGATTTGACTATTAATATTATATATGTATATATATATATATATATATAGGGTGATGTTTAAATGCTAACCGATATTTATGTGATAACCATGATAACCACTCTCAAACATAGTGTTACGTATATGTAACAATTATCATTATGTTAATGTTACATATATGTAAACACTATGTGTCACGTATATGTAACATTATTTGGTACGTATACGTAAGACTAATCGTTTCCGTATTTACGTTCAAAATATTTATTCAAGATACTTGAATACTATTTTAACAATTAAAAGAAAAAAATAATTTATAAATTATGTGATTGTTTTATAGTGGTTAGCACGGTTATCATATAAAAAGTTGGTTAGCATTTGAACACACACACACACACACACATATATATATATATAAGTTTATGATATAAAAATTACCGATATCCCACTACGAGAATCGATATCTCAAATATCGGTTATATTTTTTCGCATTAACTGCATAGATCGTGGTAATAGTTACCCCAAATAAGGTATTTCGTGAAATGATTGTTTTATTGAATTGAAATTCTTGAAGGTAAGAGGCTGATTTTGTAGATTGAGTCCTTTCCTTGATTTTGGTTGACTTACCGACGGATTGAATCGTTTCCTTTTATAAAAAGCAATTTTGCCCTAAAATCTTGCTCTGTAGAGGTGAGAGCATCGATGACTCAATGTGTAATATGGGCAGGAAAAAAAGAATTGAGGCTCTAATAAAGGGACACGTGTCCTCAAAGATATTGTTTTATTAGGTTAGATATTAATAATTTTTTATCAAATATTTTTTTAAAGAAAATTTAAGAATCATTACAGATTCATGAGTTTTACAGTAGTCTGTTTGACCTTAAAAGTCAAAATATTGTTTTTCCCTATGAAATATGCATTGGCCGGTTTCCACGTTTTTTTCACTTATTTATGTTTGTACCCCATGATGTAGATGGAATATAGAGAATCTATGGACGGCTATTCGCCAGTTTCAGTTGTGTGGACGGTCAACATTGATGAGGTTCTCAAGTACAAAAAAACTGTCTTAATGACACCATAATTAATAATTAATGTTACAATTCTGAAAATATAACAACAATTGAAAATGTGTCTTTGATTTCCCATTTAAAGTATTGTTCACTTTTACGTATCAAAGGAAATTAATAAATATTATTAATTTATTATCATTGATGACGTATCAAAGGAAATTACTTTGCATTTGTATCAATTTTGTGTTACCTTTGCATTTGTATCAAATGACCGGACAGTTCTACTTTAAATTGGTTTTTTTGTTTTTGGGAAAGTTAAATGTAAAATACACAAAATAGTGATGTTTAGTTTAGGTGGGAAAATTAGTCCAAGAGTTGCTCTAGAGCTGTCATGTGGACAAAAAGATATTACTTTATTAGGTTAGATTAAAGAGGTTGTGGTGTAGTGGTTGAGGTGAGCCCCGAAGTCTCAAGGGACCCGGGTTCAATCCCTGTCACCACCATTAATTTCTGCGTCATGGCAAATGAGGCCTTTTAGGCTGATGTACTAGGGTTTTACCCACGTCGATCCACGTTTGGAGCCTTGGCTCTCCCTCAAACCCGGAATGGGCCGTATTGGGTGGGGTTTTTCCTTGAAAGCTTTCCAACTCTGACGCCAAGTGGGCTCGGTTAAGACAACATATTGGCCGCAATTGGACGAGACTCTCTCATGTGACGGGGGGTGTGACGTCACACATTCAATGTTCGCCTTTCAAAAAAAAGGATTATGTCTCTGAATTACTGTATCGTGTGACACATCACCCCTAGCCGGGTCAGGATGTTACAATTATGTTAGCCATGTGCAGAACTTTTAATATGTTTTTAAACTTTTTATTATCTTAATCTTTTATAATTGATTTAGGAAGTTGTACATCAAATTGTCATGAATTACTCATCAAACTTTATCATAAAAGTAAATTTTGATTTTTATTATTGTTATCAGTTTACCTTTCTTTTTTACGGAGTTTTGTTTTTTTATTGTGTTTGCAGAACTAAGCCTGCACAAAAGTACCCCCAAATCAAAAGCCACATAATGGAACTATGTCTTGAAAAATAAGCTTGGATGCTTGGGCTGCGTTTGATTCACAAAATGTTTTAGATGGAATTAGAATTTAACAATGGAATTGGAATTTGAAGAACTAGAATTAATTCCATCAAAAAGTTATAATGTGTTTGGTTTACAACAATGAGAATGGAATTAGAATTAAAAGAAACTAAAATTACAAAATTACCCTCACTAAAATTCTAGTCGTGAACTCCCCACCTAGATTTTGCTCAATCCCCGACCCTACTTGGGGTGTTTGGATGTGCTTTTGAAAATGACTTATTGACTTATTGGTTTTTTGAAAAGCTAATAAGTCAATAAGTCATTTCCAAAAGCTAGGATTTCTTGGCTTTTGAGAATGACTTATTGACTTATTAGCTTTTTCAAAAAAAAATGCTATTTTTTTTACTTATCGGCTTTTTGAAAAAGCACTTTCCCATCACACTCCCAAACACCCTCTTGGTCTACTAGTCTTTATCTTCTTCAGTTCTTCATAGATTTTTTCTATTTTTTTCTATAAAAAAATCAACATTTCAAGTTTCGATCTACAAATGATGTGAGTCTTCACTGAAATGGAACGATGAAACTTCTCCCAAATGAAACAATGTCAATTTCAGGTTTCATCTTTGATTTTCAGGTTCTCTACTTTGGTCGATTTTGGTTCTAGTGAATTTGTTTAAGGTTTTCTATATTTTTTTTTGGTGGATTTCAAGTTTTTATCGATTTTGTTTCTTTGATTTTTATCCAATGTTATTTTTGAGTTTAAATCAATGTTATTTATGTATTTTTGTTCAAAGTGTGGATGAAGATTTCCACGTGAGTATAGTGATGAAGTTGGGATGAAGATTAGTTTAAAGATGTGAGGGTTATTTGGTAATTATGTAACATTCCACTGGAATTTTTGAAATTCCGTAAGTTGAAATCCCATGAGTGATGGAATTTGAAGGAAAACATTCCAATTCCATTTCCATTCGGTACCAACCAAACGTGATTTCTAATAGAAAACTTTCCAATTTCAATTCTAAAGAATTATGTGAACCAATCAGTGCCTTAGGTTTTTGATGGGTCAATAGCTGAAATTAGAACATACATTAGCTCAAAGTGAAAGGCATATTGGTAAAAAAAATGGGCTAGCAACTTATGCTACAATATATTTGCAGCTAATCATGCAATTTATGACGTAAATGTATAAGCTTATGTTGTCGCCATTTCAAATTTACAAATCAGAAGAGCCTGCCGTAACGCGCCGGTGGTTGAATTGATTTGATCATGGATTAATTACTATGATGTACTAAGCAGTGTTGTAAAAATCATGATTAATCGTTGATCGGCAATTGACATAGAGATTTTGCTCTAATCGGACTAAAAATTGCTAATCGGTCAAAGTTGGTCAAAATCGGTCCTGGCGGACCTAATCGATCAAAAATCGATGGTTTCCCGTTTTTCCGGCGGATTACGGCGACTTTCCGACGAGATTCTTATAAATTCCAATGATTTATAAAAATGTGTGTGTATATATATAATTCTAAAAATTACATATAAAAATGTGTATATATATATATATCTATAACTTTAAAAATTACATATAAAAATATGTATATATATTTAAGTATAAAAATTATATATAAAAATTTTAATCACATTAATCGCTAGTCGGTATCATATAGCAAATAATCTTAGAAGCAGGTGGGGTTTATGACCGGCGAGGAAAACGGGTAGGCTACGTGCTTATCAAAATGGTCAAACCGGTTATTATTGTTATTTATTATTATTATATTCTTTTTCAAAACACTTTCGATTTTGGTTACATTTTTATTATTTACTATTTTTATTTTATTACTATCATTATGTTATACTTCATTTTTATAATTTACGGGCATTACTTGCATAAACTTAGTGAAAAGAAAGTGTTGTTTTTATATAATTTTACAGGCTTAATTATGTAAACTTGGCAATTGGCCTTCTGGTCTAATGGCATGGGGTGATGATAAGGGCTAGGGATCTTTGAGGTCTCATTTTCAAACTTGACTCAAGGAGGGTTCCTTGATGGTGTTCCTGGGTGAGTTAGACCTGGAGCTTCAAAATCAGTATGGACGGTTGACATCCCGTCTCAGAAAGGCTCACTCGGGTATTGAGGGTAGTACCAAACGCCGTTAAAAAAAAATTACGTAAACTTGGTCGAAATAAAGTGTTGTATTTTCGTGTGATATGATATAAAATGGATCGAGTCATTAAAAAACACTTAACTAGATTGGTTGAGAAATTTAATGTTTACACACAAGGTTCCATTTTAGGAATCATTCTTTCCAATAAGAGTAAACTGTAATTTGCACCCCTCTAATTTAGGTCCGCTGACACGTTGCAACCCCGTTTAAAACAAAGTGCAATTTAACCCCCGATTGTAAACCTTCTTTTTCTTTTTGCGTCCCTCCGTCAAACATCCATCTATTCCTCCGTCCATTTATGTCGCAAAAGTCTGTAGTGCACCCCAACTTTCCTAATTGGAACAACTACATGCTATCGTTATCTTCATCTTCGAAAAATCAAGCCACAATGTCCTAATACTCTTCATCGTCATCTTCAAAATCGAGCTCACAAATGTATGAAGTATCGGGTTTGGTATGCGCTTGTAGTGCAGCTTTTAATAATCACTATACAAATTTGAATGCTACTGATGTCCTACGTCGAAGAGAGGGGCAATGAGTTGAAGAACCATCATCGGGCTCCACCAGCGAGCAAGCGTCACTGATGATGCTCTAGGCTAGTGGCTAATCGACCACCAACCATCCCCACTTAATTTTTACAAATAAACTATATAATAAGTACAATTTTATCTGTATAAATTGCTTGTTAGTTGTTAACCACATGTGTGAATGAAACCACTTCTTTCAATAACCTATGGCAAAATTACCGAACAGATCGCTGGCGTCAATCGGCTGGTGTAAGATCACCATTCTTTGTCTTATCTGGCAACACACTGTCATGGTTCGGCCAGAAGATAGACTAGAGGATGATGATGTCACTTCACGGCCTACCCCGCTAAGGGATGGTCGACTACCATTTGCCGATGGAAGCAAGGGTTCATCGTTCAAGGTGGCTCTATTTGCCGATAAAGGAGTTAGAAAACCACAGGGTCGCAAACGATGGGTAAAAGGGTGAGATAGGGTTACAAAGACATATACAAAGGTGTTTGGGGCAAAAGTATTATAATACCCTTCTCCTTAACGGCGGAATGGATGGATTTTTGATGGTGGGACGCAAAAAGAAAGAGAAAGTTTACCATCGGGGGTTAAATTGCACTTTGTTTTAAACGGGGTTGCAACGTGTCAGCGGACCTAAACCACATGGATAGGGGTGTTCAAAACCGGATATCCGAAATTTTCGGATAGTGGATTTCACTATCCGAATCCGTATCCGAAATTTTGGATATCCGAATTTCGGATACGGATTCGGATAGTGAAACGGATATCCGAAAATATAAAAAAAATAAAAAAAATATATAAAAATAATATTTTTAAATTACAAAATCAATTAAAAACCTTAAAAAACATTAGAAAATATACATATAAAAATATATAAATATAATATATCGGGTTTTGATTCAAATTTTCTTATTTTTAAATAATAAAAACAATTAAAAAAAATATATAAATATAATATTTCGGATATTCGGATATCCGAACTATCCGAAATATCCGAAAATCACTATCCGAATCCGAATCCGAAAATTCGGATATCCGAATTTCGGATATCCGAAATTTCGGATATCCGAATTTTCGGATAATTCGGATTCAGATTTTCGGATAATTCGGATTCGGTTTCGGATTCGAATTTTTTTAAACACCCCTACACATGGATACAAATTGCAGTTTACTCTTCCAGTAATAACAAAACCATCCAAAATACTCATGGTGGATGCAAAATAAACAAGATGTTAAAAACATTAAATGTAAACAATAATGGATTTGGTGGCAGGACATGGGGGAAAACTTCTACTCAAATTTTAGCTATCATTCATTTCACACGGTTTATGTGATTGAAGAAACTATGGTTATAACCGCCCTGGGATTTCGGGTGTCTTGAAAAAATGGACCATTAAAAATCTAAAATATAAAGTTATATACATGAGAAAATTCATTAATACGATGAAAATTATAATAGCAATAAACAAAACAATGTTATTGTAGCAAAATGATATATGTTGTATAGTTAAATTAATCGTGAGACTCTCAAACGATGAATCATTTTTATATATTATTTTAATAATAAAGATAGTAAAAATAAAAAAATAGTTTTGATTGTTTTTTACACGAGTTCTCACGGTTCTCAACTATTTATGAGTTCTCAAGAGATTGCTCTTCTATACATATAGGGTTGGCTCGGGCCTATACAAGGTGTGTAGGTGCACAAGACCCAGCGAACGGGGGCCCAAATTTCTGAATGCAGTTTAGACCTTTTTTTTAGGCAAATTTCTTTATTTTTATAGGTGTGAGACTTGAATCTATAACCTTCACAACCTTAGTGTTTCTAGAGAATTTTCCTTTACTGTTAGGCCAACAACCTCAATGACAATATAGACCTAGTTGCAATTTCAAAGTTAACTATTTATGTAATAATATAAATTAATGTTACACCCACCTACGTTTGCTCTATTTCATATAAATATATAGTTTAACAGTAAAGACATTTACTAACAATTAATGTCTCACGTGCTCTGTTTCAAATAAATATATAGTTTAATAGTAAAGACATTTACTGACAATTAATGTCTTCAATGAATAATTAAGTTAAACAAATATATTATGCATCAAACTTGGATATAGAAATTAAAAAACTAAAAATTAGTTTTAATTGAAATTATTAAATTAAATAGTTAATCGTGTATATATACACACACACTGGGCGAATTTACATAGATAAGGGGGTTCACTAGAACCCCGGGTTTTAAAATTGTAGTAGAAAACTATAAAGAAAATTGGGGTGAACCCCTTAAAAAAATATAGGATGAACCTATTTAAAAAGTTGTAAACTGATCAAGATCAGATTTTAAAATGTGAATTTGAAGTAGAATGATGTGTTGATGAAAACCCAGAAATTAGAATTTAAAAAAAAATTGAAAAATTGTTGTTATTTTGGGTAGGGATGAAGGTAAAATGATACATGTGTGTGGTGGGGAACAACTATAAGTATTTTTTTTAATTCGTAAAGACCATTTTATCTATATTATGTGTTTTTTAATTTCTAATGACGATGTTTTTTTTTATTATTTTATAGTATTTTTATTATGTGATAATAGAACCGAACCGAAATTTTTTACATCCGACCCTATGAAATTGGAGCATCTAAAAACAGTGAACCCCTGAAAAAAATTCTTGGATCCACCACTGTGTGTGTGTGTGTGTGTGTGTATATATATGAAAGGGTTCAAATGATAACTAATTTTCTATGTGATAACCGTTAATAAACAATCAAATAATTTATAAAATTTTCTTCTTTTAATTGTTAAATACTCTCTAAACACACACACACACACACACACACACACATATATATATATATATATATAGGGTGAGATTCAAATGATAACCAATATTTATGTGATAACTATGATAACCACTCTTAAACATAATGTTACGTATATGTAACAATTATCATTCTGTTAGTGTTACATATACGTAAATACTATGTGTCACGTATACGTGACATTATTTGGTACGTATATTCAAGACTCCTCATTTCTGTATTTATGTTCAAGATACTTAAATACTCTTTTAACAATTAAAAGAAATAATAATTAATAAATTATATGATTGTTTGAGAGTGGTTATCATATAAAAAACTGGTTATCATTTGAACTATTTCCTATATATATATACACACACACACACACACACACATATATATATATAAAACTAGTTATCATTTGAACCCTTCCCTATATTATATATATATATATATATATATATATATATATATATATATATATAGTGGTTGTCTCCATTGTAAACCCTGAGTTGTTTTAAAAACACATAAACTCATTCTGGACCAAAAATTCATTTTCTAATAATTTAATATGTGGTTAGAATTAATTTTGTAATTTTTATATATTTTATTAAAAAGTTTGTGGTTTAGATTAAATAGGAGGGTAAAAATATCATTTTACTTTTTTTCCTTTTCCTTTTCCTTTTTTGATTAAATCAGAATTTCAACTTTCTGCATATCCATGGAACAATTGAAGAACACGATCTTTACACATGTGTAAAAACCATATACACATATGTAATAATCAAAATAAACATGAGTAATAACCCAAAACACAGGTTTTATGTAGTGTAATCACTAAAACTTATCCATCAAACAATGTGTAAACCCATGTACACTAATCAGATCTATGAAACAAATGAAGAACACGTTCTTTACATATGTTTAAAAACCAAAACAGAAAGAAATTAGAGACAAAAATGTGTAAAAATCATTCATTTTATCTCATCTAGATCCATCAACAGAAACCTAAAACAAGAACATTTCAAGAAAAAAAGACCCAAATAACTTTACAAACCACAAAGAAATTATACATATTTACACTTTGAAAAAAAAAACCTTGAATACATATGTGTAAAATCAAATACACATGGGTAAAAACTCTTTTACACATGTGTATATTCATTTTACACATGTGTAAAAAAATCAAACACATGTGTAAAATCAAAATAGACATGTGTAAAAATCAAACCATATTGTAAAATTAAACTAAAAACCCAAATATCTAACACTTACTTGTGTATCAAACCCTGTAGATCTTGAATCCTTATCTCAAACTCGATCTTGAACCCAAATCGTTGTCTAGAAGGATGTTTTGCTCTTGAAATCTATGTGAATCACCGGAGGCGTAACGTGTTCGTGGAGGTAATCCAAACCTTTTGCTGCTTCTAGAGCTATTCTCAACAGTATTTCCCACTCTAGTTTTGAAGGAACCGCATTAGAACGTGAGATTAAGAAGTAAAAAAACCATCATCATCAAGAAAACATCTAAATCTTGGTAGAATAAAGAACAAAAAAGATAAAAACAAACAAGAATAAATAACTCTTGTTTTCGAATATATTGCAATTCAATTCACAATTTTCTAACAGACTGCATTCATAATCCAAAACATAAACACAAAAATACAGTACCTAATAAATAGGTTGAAACACCCTACTTATTTTATCAGAGTTTTTATAATGCGAAAAATGGTCCCAGTTTCATAAAACCTTGTCATTAAAATGACTAAGGTAAAATTTTCATTTATAAATATTGTTTTACATAAGATATTTACATTTACATCATTTTACATAGGGATTTTCCAACTCCGATAGCTCTGTCATCAGGAAGCTTCATTCCATATGCTTATTTCCTTCACTGTTTGGAAAACGTTTTTGAATTAGCTTACGCTAAGTAAGTACACTTCATCGTTCATTTCATTCTGAACACTTTAGGTTCTTATTATTGTTCAAGTTTCCCAGGCTCTCGACGCCCCCGTGACGATCTCCGGACGTACCTCAGGTCACGTCATTCGTATATTTTATGGGTGTGCTAACCCCCTCGCGACCATCTTCGGACGTACCTCCGGTCCGAGTTTTTAGCAAGGTTCTTATACTCGTTAGTATAGACCCCATTGCAGTTGTCACGAAGACTCAATCATTTCCTCAACCCTGTAGGCTTGGAATCTTTTCCTCAACCCCGTAGGCTTGGAATATTTTTCCTCAGCCCCGTAGGCTTGGAATCTTTTTAGTTTTCTTCCTTTTTATTGAGATCCACCTCACAGGCCGGGTATCTCATTTCATTTGGGATCTTGAGTATCTTAGACTCACAGTCTCCCAAATGTATCAAGCATTTGTTTCATTTCATGTATATGCTTGACTTATTTCCCAACCAGTCCTCACCTTAAAACTTCGTAACGATTTCTACACGATGCATTAAAAGGGTTTATATATAGGAAGTACCAGCGGCGTATCCACCACCCCTTTAACACTTCGTGATTACTCCGTTATTTCATTTTAGGGTTTAGACTCGTTCCATCATACTCATTCATACTTACACGTATCATCATGCATCCACGTATTCATCTTTATCATGCAACACATAGCATTCATTTTCATCACATATTCTTATTCATCATATATTGTAAACTGGGACGATTATCCTTCCAGAGCAGTACCTCCAACAGAGATGTTCCCAGGAAAGAGTGACGGGTCTAGGAGAGATTTATACACCACTCTTTCCTTAGACAGAACATTCCGTTTGTCAGATAACTACATACCGGTTAGAAGTTCTCCCGTACGTTTACTGTAATTTCATTATTGTCTTTTAGTCTATACCCCTAAACATTCATAATAGTTTCACCACAAAGTATCAAAGAGATTTATATATAGAAAGTACCAGCGGCGTATCCACCACCCATTGGATACGTCGTGGCTACTCCATTATTCCCGTTCAGTGTTTAGACTAACCTTTCATTACCCCGTACCCTCGTCATATAAATATCACATAACACATATCATTTAAGCACGTAATTCACATGATCGTGTCTAGGATACGGGTCCAGTGTACTTACTATAGTCTCAGGTTGTTTTCTTACGCTCATTCCTTGCTAAAACGCTTCTCCGAACTCGAACCGCACTCGCACTTAAACGAGCTGCACTTGCTTCTTAATCTTTCTCAGATTGTGTGTGTTGTATATGGTGTTTGGTGTGTGATGTTTCTCATTTGAACGCCTCCAAGAATTAATTTATAGGCAAATTTCTAAGCCCGTAACGGACCGTTATCGTTGGTGACAGTCCGTTACCATTTTCTTGGCCTCCAAGGTCTTTCTGACCACGTAACGGACCGTCACGGCTCATGTCCGTTATGTCCTTAGGGTGCGATGACTCAGTGATACGTGGCTTAAAATGGTGCGTTTTCGTGATTTTGCAGCGTGACGGACCATCACGGACGGTGACAGTCCGTTATGACTTTTTTCACCCGTGACGGACCGTTACACCTAGTGACAGTCCGTTATGACCTCATTTTCAAATTCTTCTCACCGAGGCACCCAAGTTTCATATATTATGGCTTCTGTAACTCATTTTCTAGCCCAGGATATGCTTATGGGAAGTTTTGGGCTATTTCTGGTCGAACCGACTTTCTGTTTTCGCGTTCGGTTACGTTCTAGTGTCGCGTTTCTTAGCCGACACGTGTCCCAACTTATTTTAAGAGTTTGGGATGTTACATAGGTAAACCATAGAAACGATTGGCAAGTCACCTGATTTAGTTGCAGCAGCCATAAGTAGGTAATGCTTTAGAGGTTTTATATAAATGTAAATTATCCAGATCTCGTTTGAACTCTTGCAACTCCATTTTTGAACAAATAAACCTTGAACTCATTTTTGAACAAAGAAACCATATATATAAAATCAGGCAAATAAGAAAGCAAAAAAAAAAAAAGAAAGAAAGAAAACCCACCGTCGGCTTCAGCTACATACTGGAATCCCTATTATCGACCTCAACCCCTTACCGTCTCGACCTCAGATAGATACTTTTCCATATATTTCTCAATCATTTTCAACTGTTATGCCCTAAAACCCATTCAAACCACTTGAACAGAACCCACAAATAACCGTAGAAATCTGGTTCATGTTCTTCAATCTGGACAACAACTGTATAAATCCGGTTCTTATTCTTCGATTCGGACCTACAACATTTCGAATTCCAAATCTCTTATTCTTCGATCTGGATAACAAACGTAGAAATATGGTTCTTGTTCTTCCCTTTACAAATCACGATGATGGTTTTAGAGAGAGACACAAGAAACTGGCATATCTGGTTCTTGGAGAGGGTGAGAAGATGGAGAGAGAGAAAGATAGGAGGAGGAGGAGGCTGCTCATTTGAACAGATAGAGGGAGAGAAACGTGGGTTTGAGATAGAAATAGACTAGATTTAGGGTTTTTAAGGAGAAGCAAAATGACACAATTGACCCTGGATAATTAAAAAAAGTCGAAAATTAAAGAAACGGGTTGTGTGGCTAGAAATGAGTTTTTCGGTTTTTCCAATAACTGAGAGTTTACATATGATACATCCCCTATATACACACGCACACACATATATATATATAAGGGCGTACCCAGTGCTGGACTTACCTCCCGCATTTGCGCAGGTCCGAGGAGTGGCTGGATCACTTCGCGATATGATGTACGCAACCTTACCCTACACTTTGTGCAGGAGACTGTTTCCAATGCTCGAAGCCGTAACCTCAAGATCACAAAGCAGCAACCTTACCAGCTGTTTCAAAGCACACAACACACACACACACACATATATATATATATATATGTATATATATACACACATATATATACACATAGGGTGGGGTTCATTACATAACATAAAATTATTGTGAGAACAAAATGAACAAACTTAAATTGTTTGATTTTTTATCAATGGTTTTTATTTTTTAATACGAACTAGTTTTATCCCCTCCGTGCTTTGTGGCGAGGAATATTTGTTTTTTCTGTAAGTTTATTGAGGCATATAACATGCGTAATATTTCGGTTAAAAAGGTTTTCATAGGTTTTGCAAATATAGTTATTTACATCAAAATGTTATCAGTTAAATAATAAGTGGAAAAGAAAAAGAAAAAAACTAAAAAATGCTGATTTAAAAATAATGGAATATAGGTCTCTGATGTGCTCTAAATTATACATATATTTCGCATCATTTGCATCCCATTTATTGTCAATTTCTCTATACATTGATTGAATTTGCCGCTTATTTAGCTTCTATTTGAATTCTAGGGAACTCCTGGCTTAAAAGGAACAAACATACAAATAAGTGGCGAAAAGGAAGAAATTAGACAACCTAGAAGACCAAGCACGGGTCGTGCCCCACCAAGCACACCCCCGTGCCCCAACTTGCAGAAGAAGACATAAGTCTCCCAGCCAAGCACGGGTCGTGCCCTATCAAGCACACTCCGTGGTCAACCTGGAATTGTAACAGTGTACCTTTGTACCCCGACCAAGTGTAATACGGGGATGTGCCCACCAAGCACTCCCCCGTGCCCAGTACATGTTCAGTGCGTTCACGACAGAACGGTTACACTGTGGTCCCAGCACGGGGCCGTGCCCCATTGCTCTAACATTATAAATAGAGCCTCTTGGGCTCATTTGAAGAGAGAGCTCTTGGAGAAAAATTCCACCCACTTAAACACTCAGGAACCAGACTTGGGAGACCATTTGGAGGCTAAGGAAGATCCATTTCATCATCAAAATACACCTAGAAGATTACTACACTCCTCCACTTGGAAACTTTGGTTATATCTTTGATCTCATTATGACTTGCATGTATTCCATTTGTGTTGTTGTTGTTGTTTGTAAGCTCACTATGAGCTAAACATCTTTTCAATCATCTTAGTTTGATGAAGCTTAATTAATTATGTTGAACTTATAACTATGGCTAAAGTATTATGTTAATGTAATGATAATCTTGTGTTAATTTCTTGATTGGAGTTGCATGTCTAAATGTTTATGAATCAACTAAAGGTTTATAAATGTGAAATTATATTGTGTTGAAAAACCTATAAGACTACCATTTATTTATAACTTTACTATCTTTTGGTATGATGTTATAGCTAATAATTAGGAATGAATCTTTGAAACCTTTATTGTGAAATAAATATTAAGGCATGCAAACCTGTTAATCGTGTTTGAAAAAACTAAGAGAAATGTTATGATTCTTCTTGAACAATAGTTATGTTAATGGTAGTATTGATGACTCAAGCTTAAAGTTTATATTACTTTGTCCTAGAATTTCATAAGTTAAGAAATTACACCATTTTATCTAACTAAACTAATCTTAAGTGGGCAACATGTAATTTACTCATTGATGTCTTTCTTAATGATTATGGGATTAAAAACTTTGACAAGATTCTAATTCACTCGCTTCAAAGAACATTAACATAATCACAAACTTTGGCCATATAATTTGTTTTGACATAAGTAATAAGCGGATTCTAAACTAAGGGGCTGTTTGTTTGCATCTGAATGGCTCCATTCAGACCTCACCTCTGAATCGGTCAGAGGTTAATGTGTTTGGTTCAAAAAAAAGCCACCTCTTAATGGCTCCATTCAGATCTGAATGGTTCAGCTAAAATATGAGTCTGAATGGAAAAATAGACAATTTTACCCACCCTCCCATTCAGATCTGACGAGCTTTAACCCCACCACACCACAGCCACCTCTAGATCATACATCACCGTCACAACCGATCACGACTTCACCACCAATACCACAACCTTCACCACCGCTGCCACCTTCACTACCTTCCACCACCTCCACCGTCGGTGGTTGCGCCATCGAAAACTAGGTCACACGAGGCCACGAGCTTCGGCCTTGTTGAGGAGTAATTCGTTGATGCGAGCTTCCACCACTGCCACCACGAGCTTCGGCCTCATTGAGGAGCAAATCGTTGATGCGAGCTTGTGATTATTCAGTAGATCCCCCTGTTCAAGCGGGGAATAAATTGATTCAAAATGGTAGAAATGGTAATTGTAGTGGAAAGGGAAAAGTGAGGCCTGAAGATGTTATTGAAGCTACATCACTTGCTGCAAATGGTCAAACCTTTGAGGTTACTTATTATCCTCGGGCAAGCACTCCATAGTTTGTTGTGAAGGCTTCTTCTTTAAACGCTGCATTGAGTGTTCAATGGTGTGTTGGAATTGGTAATTTCATTAGTTGGATGTAATTTCACTAGTTGGATTTCAGATCCCATTTTCGGATCTTAACCTAACCCCCAAACTTCAGTTAAACCTTTTCATTAATTACCATAATTTCAGCTAAACATTCTTAGCTACCCCTATTTGTATTTATCCTTAATTACTATAAGATGTTGATCTTGAAGATATTATGGTGTGTGGAAACTATCAGTTGGTAATCGACAAAATAGCTCGTTCATCACAAAAAATTTTAGAGGGGTAAAATAGTCATTATGCACAGTCATTCAGAGGCCTAACCAAACAGCACTAATGGTTCAACACTTAACTGGTTCAGAGTCTCTTACCCATTCAGACCTCTTACTGGTTCAGCACTTACTGGTTCAGAAGTTGCCAAACAGCCCCTAAGATGATTGTCTCTCACAAAAATATTTCTCAATTTTAATTAATTAAGTTTTTGCATAAATCAATTACTTTCATTTCAGAAACAAATTTACCAAAAAAAGAAAACAATAATTATTTGCTCTATTCAAATTAAAAGCTTGGATCGAAACGTTAACTGTTTTCATGGATTGACATCCGGTTCTTATCATTACTATATTACCGCCTGATATGTACACTTGCCTTCGTGTGTGTGGTTTAGTTTAGGTAAAAACCAATTTTAAAACCGACATTTGTGTGAAAAAAAATCTTTATTAAAAATATATATACTTCACGCACATCAGTCTCTCCCGGGACTTGAACCCGGGTGTCTTCATCCACAACTTTACCAGAAATATCAATGATACAAAACCTATCTTTTGTTGCTGGTAGACCTCTGCCATCAAGATAATTCTTTTTTTTAAGGTGCCATCAAGATAATTCTTTTTTTTAAGGTAAAAAATGACTGCTTTTCGGTATACAATTTGAAAAATTTGTATCAACATTACAAAAAAAAAACGCCAAAAGTAAAAAATAATTTAATACCCCTATTTTTATAAAGGTTATTAGCCCCAATGACTGGAACAAGCAACACCCCAAAGTTGAGGGGTTAAAAGTAAAAATTCTGAAAATAACCCGGTAGCGGACCGCAACTAGGGGCCTTAACGGTCCGCTACGTAGCGGGAATGGAGTAATGATGTCGCGCCACGTGTCAGCTGACTAACGGGTGGAATCTGACGTGTGGAAACCCTATAAGGGATCGTCATCTAGACGTTAACGGTTCGCCAAACTGCAAGTTGGATAGCGGACCGCTATCCCTTAGCCTAACCATCCGCTACATGCTGCCCACGCACCTTATCCAGAAACCAGGGGCGGTAGCGGACTGCTACCAAACTCTGTAACGGTCCGCTATAGGTGCTGCCGGCCAACTATAAATAGAAAGGTCCGGCTCTCCGTTTGATTCATACCAAACACACAATACACCTTCCAATTCACACACTTAAGGTCTGATGACGAATTCCAAGGTTCCGGTTCGTGTTTCCAAGTCCGGTTCTCCCATATTCCACAACAAATAGCCGTAGATAGTAACGAGGTAAGGTTCCGACTAGCTCTTGTAAGTTTGGTTCTTTCCATTGAGGTAGTATATGTGTCTAAGTGGTATTGTAATGGCATAGGAACGTAATACAAGTGTAGTGCCATTACAAGTAACTTCATTAGTAGTAAGATTTATAAGGCCAAAAAACAAGTAAAGGTCACAAATTTGTCATACACAACTCAACAAACAACGAAGAATCTTTCTGGTCCTTACATGTAGTTGAAATGCATCATCCAAGCTTTCTTCGTATTGCTGCAGTAGGAACTTCAATATTGTTGGTGTATGTTATACAAGAGGTTGCAAGTGATTTGGCAAAAGATCGATTTTGCCACGCCAAGCAACGATCTTCACTTCAGCCATCACAGCATGTTGGATGTTCTCACGAACTGAAATTAGGCTACCGTAAAATATAAACCTAATATCATCAAATAATTAACCTTTGAATCACTTTGTTTCTGAAAATCGACCAGCATAGTTCATAGGAGAAGCGGCATTACTGTGCCATATAACTCAGACTGCTTTGATGATTCTAACTTATCAATTGAGTGCAAAATCAAACAACTGTTTACACATGGTTAAATACATAACCACACCCTGATCTGGGGTGTGAAAAGGGGAAACACAGAATAAGTAAAGTAGCCGAAATAGAACTTGTACCCAATGCCAAAAAAAAATTGTAATGCCTTGTTGCTACTATCCCCCCATCTACTTTAAATAGATAGTCCCTCATCTTCTTTAAATAGATAGTATAATGCCCAACCAAATCAAAACAGTAGTACACCGTTGAAATTTGAAACATCTCAGCAAAATAGTCAAGGACCTAAACTCAAATTACACAAATTAACTAAAATAATTTATGAGGCTCAGATCAGTAAACAATTGGACAAAGAAACATAAATCCACCATGGCTGCAAATAAATCGGTTGCAACGTGATAGAAACAGTTGTTCCTTTCACATTACCATGCGGATTGCCCCGCCAAGATGCGAATTTTCACAATTTTTTAATAAAAGTAATCATTATAGCTTCTTTGTTCAAACAAAATCCATTGTAAAAACCCCAGATATGTTAAAAATTACAAGCCTTTTGGGGAGAGACAAAAACCAGACAAGTGTTAAAGAAGTACAGAAACAAATCGCTCGCCGAACAAAGGCACAACCAAACCCGGCAAACACCACAGCCAAGACGGTGCAAGAACCACACCACAAGCGGCTAGGGTTCAGCGACGGGGAAAACATATCCACACAAACCCTAACAGGTGTGTAACGCAAAACCAAGATAACAAAAAGATGGTGACTGAAGCATCACATCCACCATCTCCAGTGACAAGTGCCTTCTTAGTGTCTTAGATCTTACAGTACTTCAAACAAAGCACAAAGTACAACATACCATAGCCCTAAATCCCAACATGTTCATGTTTGTTTGTTAAATAAACAAACATAAATGAGCTTTCCGCCGAATGGTTCATGAATAGTTCATTGAACGTTCGGTTCATTTTACAAGCCTATAATTACATGGCAAGAACAACAACAGTTACGTACCAATCAACGACTGCATTTGTCTTCCAGATTGGGTATGATTCGACTTTTCATGGTCAATTTGAAACCCTAGATATTAGAATCGGTTATTTGATTTAGCAATTATACATGCTTGTCGATCGGAAACAAGTAAACAATACGAAGAGCTTTTTGACGAGAGATTCTAGTCAACAATCAACAAAGAAGCCGAAACCATCGTGAAAGTAGCGTTTCTGTGCATGAACGACGATGAGGCCAACGATGTGGAAGGTCGTAAATATGCTTGATGGAAAAACTTGTGTACCGAAAATAGTATCGATTGGAATAAACAACTTCTATTTTGACGTTTTTAGTTGGCTGATATTTTAAATTTTCTACAGATTTGAATGAACAACTTCTATATAATCACTAAGTTTACGGACATTGTAAATAGTGAAATAATTTTCTTTAGTTTCGTCCACACACTATTAGAATAGGAATTTTGTAACCGCTAAACGGTCCTAAATCGGTCATTATTTTTTCCTTTTGACTGATTTGCTATAGAAAAAAACATCACAAAATCTTTATCACTAATATGATTTGCGATCATTTTTCACAACTAAAATGAGTTAGTGATAGATTTTAGCGTCAAAAAGGTCCGTCTCAATATCTACGACCAAACAAGTTTGCAATTGAAAGATTTTGTGACCAATTTAAACAGGTTTAATGCTTTACTTTTACATGATTAGCCATGGATTTGCGAAAAAGGAGAAATAGTAAAAAAAAAATTAGTGGTCAATTTGCGACTGGTTTAATTTTTATTTTATAGAATTAGTGACTGATTTTGTGGATGCAAAATATATTAACGAGTTCTTCATCACATCCTCCATAATCGCCGCTGCTGGTGAAGAACGGGAAGGAGGGCAATAGTTGGTCTGTGTGTTTGGTGTGAAAAGGGGAAAGAAGAAAAAGAAGAAACGGGTTATACATAATGCATCAAAACTTGTATAACATTGTTATACTATTCACCCCAATGTGCCTCAAATAATAGTATCATGTGTATACAATCCTGATTATGCATATGAATTCTAAGGGTGCGTTTGGTACGTCGAAATTCAATAAAATTGCAATATCTAATTCCATTTGTTAATTCGTTTGGTTTGCGAAAATTGTTGAAATTAGAATCTAAATTGTTTTTCTTTTTTTAATGTGTTTGGTTGATAGAAGAATTAGAATTGGAATTGTAATTAATTTCCTCAAATTCCTTCAAAGAAAGGATTTCAAATTCCTTCCAAATTATGAATGAATTCACCAAAAGGAAATGGAATCTCCGACCACTCAACCCCGACCCCGACCCCCGTCACCTCCACCCCGACCACCCCCCACCTCCACCCGCCGCCCCCGACACCTCCACCAAACGTCGCCTTCGTCGACCCCCGCCTCTAACCGCCACCCTCCGCCCCTACCTTCGTCGCCGACTGACATAGTCACCACCCGCTAAACGCCGCCGCCACCCTCGCCCCCAACCACCGTTATCCCCGCCAAACATCGTCGCCACCCCTGTCCCCAACAACCGTCACCGACCGCCACCTTCACCATCAGCCAAACACCCCCGACAACTATCGCCGCCACCCCCCATCCCCGACTGCCACAGTCACCACCAGCTAAACATCGCCGCCGACCACCGCCGCTGCCCTCGTCTCTGACCACTGTAACACCCAAAATTTCAACCAAAATTTAACTTTCAAAATATGCGAAAATTAGGTCCCATAAAACACTCTTGATAAACAACACATTTTAAAAAAAACAACGAAACGATAACCACAAGTTTTTTTTAACACATCCAAACATCTCCAAAATGACAACAAGTTTAAACATTTAAGAGATGACTCCAACAAGTTTTAAGACTCCCAACCAAGAGTTATTACTCCAACAATTAACAAAAATAACCGAGAATCCAATTTATCAAGAAGCTTGACTCGAGATATTAAACCGGAGCTTTAACTACAAGGAAACACCACAAAACAACCAATAGTAATGATATACAACCCCAAATGAGCCCCCCAGTCCCTTACAACAATAATCGATTAAAAACGATATTTTGGCATTTTGGGCGTAAATAAGACCGTAAACAGCCCCATATGGGAGTAATTTACGTCGGGCCACCGTATTTTATGCCCAATGCCCGTAAATTACGCCCAACCTAGTGCAGACCCCATATTTTGGATTCCTCAACTCGAGGCACCCAAGTTTCATATATTATGGCTTTCGCAGATCTTTTTCTAGCCTGAGATATACTCAAAAGAAGTTGGGCTTTTTCCAACAACAAGTATTTATCACCTATAAGTGTTTAACCCAATCCCGAATGCCAATTAATCATCCAAAACTTCAAATAACACATAAAACACCTTAGATAAATTGGTTAGTTAATCGCCCACCAACCCGACCATACTCCTTTGTGAGGTTCTAATGACCCCAAACACCCCAAACGACCTCGTGAAGTTCATGACCTCAATTAACTCCGTGTGAGGTTCTTAGACTTCAAACTCCTCTTTATGATTATATTTACTCCCATGTGAGGTTCAAAGACCTCAAACACCAAAACAATTAGTGAAGTTCATGACCTCAATTACCATAATGTGAGGTTCTTAGACTTCAACACCGACTCCTTAACATAACAACAAGCGTACACACACGACATCAATCAATCTTTATAACCCATATGTTATTTACCGACAAGTGGGGTTCAAAGACCCCAATCCCCTTATTCCAAATGTGAAGTTCAATGACTTCAAACAACAATTCACCCACCTAACCCTTTCATACAACATAGCCAAACAAATAGCACTACATAAACAAATAGCAAGCAAATTGTATGACCTACTCTTATTATTACTAAGTTAGTGCAAAGCACTTAACTTGTGTTTTAGATGATTCCGGTTTAGCTTCAATCTTAGCCACGTGATCACCTAAACAATTCATCTCAACATTAGTCTAGACATCCCAATATACACCAATTGTGGTTCTAACACACTCCTAACACCAATTAATCAACATTAACATTTGCCTAGGTTAGATTAACATAATCAAACCCTTAACACCCCTCAAACACTCCCTTAACCCAAATGACCAGTTTAGGAATCACACAAGTTCCACCAAAACTCCCATTTTATAAATCACCATAAAAATTAGGGCTTTATGGTTAATTGTGTCCATTAACTCCCTAGACATTAATCCAACCTCAATTTAACAATCTATCATTATTAAACAGAAAACCACCAAAATTTCCTCAAGAACCCTAATTTTTGAATCCTCAAATTGGGTGTTTAATGATGTTAGCTACCCCCATTACCTTTAGTTAAGCTAGGTTTTAACTTTAAACAAGTTATTAACCATAATCAACCACTAATTCAGCCCTTAACATCATTTTTATAAAAACTCATCAAGAACACCATTAATGATGGATTCAAGAGATGAAGGAGGAACTTACTTATTGTTTAGAAGGTATTGTGTGAATCAACACCTTAAATCCGCACATGCAACCTTCAGAATTCGAGTTCTTGATCTAGCCTCTTTCTCTCTTGAAATTTTCGCATCACACACACATATGGTGTGTGTGTCTACGTTTTTCTCCACAAAAAAACAAAGGCAAAAGCCTAATTTTCACTCAGCCCCCCAAACTTTGGTCTTTGACTCCTTTTTCCTCAAGTTTAGCTAAACCCACCATTTGCAACAAAGAACCCCCAACTTTCCTTTTATTTAATTTCACCCCATATAATATGAATATCATATAATAATAATAACTCGAAAGTTGGTTCGTTACAACCACCCTCACCATTGCCACTCCCACACATGATCGTCGCCACCCCCGTCCCCGATCGCCGCCTTCGCCACCTGCCCGGCGTCGACCGCCGCCACCGCCCGTCGCCACCACCACTACCTTCGGTCGGTTGGTGGTGGTTAACGACGGCCACGAGGGGCCAATCGGGTGGTGGCGGCGGCGACGGTGGTGGAGGGATGATTACGTGGATGGTGGTCAGGTGATGGCGTCGCATTGGGGGAGCATTAGCGGTGTCGAGGAGCGGATGGTGGCGACAAGTGGTTGGTGCGGAGTGCTCGGGTGGTGGCGAGGCTGATGGTGGCGAGGTGGCGGCGGGGCCGGTGACAGTGGCTGTGGTTGTTGGGGGGCCGGCAATGGCGCGGCCGACTACATTCGGTAGGTGGTGGTCATGGTGATAGATTCCAATTCTTTAATGATTGTTTTGTCACTCAAATGGATTAGGGATTCAAATTATTTTAATAGATTTCAATTTCTTTAAATTTCAAAATCCTTTAAACAAATTACAATTCCAAACCCATTTCCTTAAAATTCTAATTCCTTAAAAAACATTTTACGAACCAAACGCAGCTAAAGCTTCATTTACATGGTACAATTAGATTAAAAAAAAACTTAACCGAACATACCTTCTTGTTTGAAGCCAATTCAAGGTGGTGTATTGCCCACTCATTCAGCAAACACTTTTGTGATGTAGGTATTTATAATATGTATATGCAATGGTCCTTCTTAATATCGCTCATGTCAGCTATTTAAAGACGGGTCCTTCTGTATTATGGCTCATAGCTAAAGGATGGTCCTTATTATGGCTCACCTCAGCAAAGATGGGTCCTTCGGTATGGCTCATATGTAGGCTGCTAGGCATTGTTCTTCAGTAATCAGTAGTTTTGACATTCTGGGTCATGTGCTTTGAAAAATAAATCGCATACAGTATGGACCGTGTCACGAGTAAAATGAACACTTATAAATCGGCATACTTCACCTATTGATGAGTGGTCTATTTGGTCCAGACATTTAATTCGTGACACGGTCCCCACTGTCACTGCTGGTGAGGCTCGCCCACTTTTTTTTTGAACGGCAATTTGGATCACTGACGGGTCACTGACCCACCTGATCATCTCCATCACCTTCAGAAGGAAACCCACTATAGATGAGAAAACCCCCTGGCCCAACCTGAAACCCCTTTTTGGTCACAAGTGGGACCTGAACCCAAAACAACCCAATTTTAATAAAGTCTTGTATATCTCACCTCAATTTAAGTGGGGCTTCTTTCTTTAAAACACACTAATTTACAACAATTATTTTGAAAGCTCAGAAAATAATTTATTTTAAACCCAAGACCATCCAATCAGTTAACTTTATTCATATTTTAATGTTAAATAAGGGATTATTTTATCTTTTTATATAATTATTTATTTTATCAATATTTAAAATCCTAAATTAAATCCTTAACCCTAATAACATATTATGATCGTCCCTACCATCCTTTTTCATCACCTTAGTCTTCTGCAATCGTGAAATCATCATCCCATCTTGTCACATATAACTTGTACACCTGGGAACAACTGTGCAAAGTTTCATGACATTCCGACAAGGAGCTGTAAATTATAGTCTTTTGGGTACCAACTTCAATAGCAACTGAGAAAGCGGTAAATTATAGACTTTTGGGTAAAAAAAAAATTATAGATCTTTGGGTAAAGATACAAGGGAAGCAATCAACTTGATTGCATGACACTTGTACAACAATAAAAAGTAGGTTTGATTAACCAAGAAAAAAACAAGTAATAATGGTCGGAAATAGATTTTTTTTTAACGACAAACATTGAATGTTGTGACGTCGCACCCTCCGTCACATGGGAGAGACTCGTCCAACTTCGGCTAATATGTTGTCTTAACCGGGTCCACTTGGCGTCAGAGTTGGAGAGCATCCAAGGAAAAATCTCACCCAATACGGCCCCTTCCGGGTTTGAGGGAGAGCCGAGGCTCAAACCCTGGATCGGTGTGGGTAAAACCCAGGTGTATCAGCCTAAAACTTGGTCTCATTTGCATGCCTCAGAAACTAATGAGGAAGGCAGAGATTGAACCTGGGTCACAAGAAACACGAGGTCTCTCACTTACTACTCCACCACCAGCTCATTGTCATGGTCGCAGATAGATAACAAAAGGGAAATCTTATGTCTCTACCTGTTGGTCAAGGATTTAAGCTCGGGCAATACAAGTTGAGTCTATATGGCGGCGTAAGAACACTATAAATGTTGGCATTGACTAAATTAGGTTATAATTAAAGTAGTTTGTTAGTTAAAAATTTTAAGATGTCTCATGTTAAGTGAATGTGTCAATTTATCCGTTGAGTAATGTTGTAGTGAATTATCAACTAACATTGATAATCACATATGTAAAT
This sequence comes from Smallanthus sonchifolius, assembly GCA_023525975.1. NCBI lineage: Eukaryota > Viridiplantae > Streptophyta > Magnoliopsida > Asterales > Asteraceae > Smallanthus > Smallanthus sonchifolius. The sequence goes on along the minus strand of CM042030.1, from coordinate 83,604,503 downwards.
TAAGTTTAAGTTCTAATTATTTTTCAATTTATTATTTTGTTTAATTTAGAATATAATAGTATTTAGGTTTTTAATTTTATTTTTATTATTTTAACACTTTATTAAATTCAAGATTTATTACTTTATTTTTTAATTTTTTTTTAAATTTAAACAACCATTATATATCTTTTAATCATTTAGAGAGGTCAGTATTAGAAATTTTTTTTATAGAAATACTTGATACAATGGAGTTTATCACAACCATTTTGCTTAACTAAGGTTGATCATATCACTTTTTTTTTTATAACCGGCGGAACCCGTTTACGCGGTAAACCCCTAGGACCCGACCAATACCCTTCTAACCGGTCAGAACAAGGTAAATCGCGGCCTACCCGAACCTTACCCGACCCCAACCATCGAACCGACCCGGAATTTTTTATGTCCGGCCCTATGAAATTGGAGTATCTAAAAACAGTGAATCTCTTGAAAAAAATTACTGGATCCACCACTGAATTTAACGGGTAACAGAAGTGCATTTGAGGATGAAAAAGGAAGGGAGGGACGATCGTAATTATGTAAAAGGATGGCATGGACGATCTTAATTATGTAAAAGGATGGCAGGGATGACCGAATTAAAAAGCATGGCAGGGACGATCATAATATGTTATTAGGGTTAAGGATTTAATTTAGGATTTAAATATTGATAAAATAAAGAATTATGTAAAAAGACAAATTTACCCCTTATTTAACATTAAAATGTGGATGAAGTTAACAGACTGGATGAAAATGAAAACTTTTTAAAACCACAGGGATACACAGAGGAATAAATAACTTTTTGGATTAAACTGGTAAAAATGACTAAACCACAGGGACGAAAATGACAGTTTACTCCTTATTATAAGAAACTTTAAAATCTAATTATAGATAGTTATTATATCATTAATAAAATGAATTTAATATGAATTAACATTTATCATTTACATAAAAAAAAATTAATACCCATTTGAAAAAAAATGTTTTAAAAATGAACTTAACAGAATTTATAACTGTCACGTTAAAGTATATTTTTTTAAAAACATATTTTGACGAGTGTATGTGTTAACATATTATATTTTATTTTATTCAGCACGTGTAATACACGGGCTTATTCAACCCGTGTAATAAACAAGTTTTTAAAGACATAAGATTTTTATTACAAAATATATAAAATTACATTTATTCAACCCATGTAATACACGAGATTTTAACCTAGTTTTTGTCATAAAGCAATACGGTTGTTTTGGTTTTTTACTCATAAATCAATATGGAGATTTTGATTATGACTTTTAATTTTATTTATTTTGACATTAACATTTCACGAATTAAAATAATGTTTTCTTTTGAATCATAAAATTATCATAATTGTGTTTAAATAAAATAAATAATTATAGAGTTTTGGGTATGAGTATAAATATGAAGCTTTTGTTTCATTCTTCCTAGAGAAGAAAAACCTACATAGAAAAAAAAAGTCTAGCACTCTAATTTCTCCATTTCATTTTCATCTTTTTTCACATACTCACGAGCACTATTAACCCTGTGAGACCTCAGGTGCATGATCCATTCTTGGCAGTACATATGCTATTCCGTTTTTTTTACTCTGGGAGACAGACGCGTTCGTCTAACAGGAGGTGTGAAATCTGTTTTAAAAGACCCGCGTTAAACACGAATCCTCAACCAAAAATTGTCACACCCCAACCGTGCATTTTAACCACGAGTGTGACTAGTTGAATCATAAACCAAGGTATAAAGACATTTACTATTAAAGTTTCATAATATTAAAAAAAAACCCAATTACATAAGTCTTAGAATTCAAAGAAACAAATAACATGTTCAAAAGACAAAACGCTTAAAATAGAATTTCTTCAATAGATATCTAGGCAAATCCTATGTGTTCTTGACTTGACGTATCACGAGCTTAATCACCTGAAACATGTACGAAAAACAAGTGTCAACTAAAAATAGTTGGTGAGAAATCATAGGTTTAATCAATGTTGTAAAACAAGGTATCCGAGATCGAGTACTCCCCGAGTAATCGCTACAAGGTAGGTTGCCGAGGCCCGAGTACTCTAGGCCTAGGCCGAGTACTCTCCGCCTAGGCCGAGTACTTCCCGAGTACCCCCGACTCTGACTAAGGAGCGCCTAGCGACTTTTGCGACCATGGGTTTAATAAAAGTATATGTTTGGCAAAAGTAACAATTCATATTTCAAGTTCATCAAATAGCACGTAAAATAAAACAAACATATGATTAGCAAATCCAACCTAAAATGATGAGTAACGAATAAGTGGTACAACTCGTAAGTTGCACTGATAACGAATAAGATGTCCAACCAAAAGTTATCCATAAAGTATATGCGGTTTCCATCCTATGACCCATATCTGTACTACCGTTGGCTTGAAATTTCATGTTAAGGATTTGCAAGTTTAACGTTTATCATGTTGTGTTCATTTACTCACATACATATATGATTCGCTTGTTTTAGAATTGTTTGAAAACGCGTTTTAATGCGTGCCAACGTGTACATGTTTTCCCCAAAATGATTTTAATAAAATGGGGTTATGAAGTCTCATCTTGAAAGCTAGACGAGATAAGAGACTTGAACGAATAGACGAGGTGAATCACAGACAGACCCTAAACAAAAAAAATAAACTAGTTTTAGGGTAGTTTCGATGGTCAGGAGTGTTAGATAGGCGGTTCGGGTCATAAGGTTATGAATTAGATGCAAAAATAGAGTTTTAGTCGATTTTCAGATCTGGACAGCAAAGTAGATGAACAGAAACGAGCTTGTTAAAAATATCAAACGACATCCAAAAACTTCGAAGGGGAGGGCAGGGATTTTGCAACTTATGAAAGTTTGGGAGTGTTTGAGTGAGAATTAGTAAAGAAAACAAGATCCTAAGCCTCCTATTTATACTAATGGGTGAAGAGGTGTAAAAATGGAATGTATTGGAAAACACTTTAGGGTTTTAAGGGGGCTCAAATCTGCAAAATTCAGCTGATATAGGGCTGGATTTTTGTGATTTCTTGCTTGGGCTAGGTCCAAGAGTAGGTGGGGTGGGTCCTACCTTAGCCCGTTTGAGTGCGCGCATTCGAAAATTACGATTTTAAGCATTTCTAAGCGAAATTGGCAAATGTTTTCAACATGAAAGTTGATTGTCATAACAAACAGAGTATGTTTAGCTAAAAACATTTAAGTTAAAGTTACGTTATTCACGTACGGTAGTTGGCAGTCGGTGGGCGAGAAAACGGACTTTTTGATCGTTTTTCGAATTTCAGGATTTATTTAAGGAAAGTTTTGCAAACAAACTTTGTTTTAAATAAAGAAATGAATATGTTAAACATTTAAAACATAAATTAATGTCATGTTAGACGAATTTGTCGGTTGTGGACGGTACACAGCTAACAACGGTTTAAAAGGCGAACGATCGCACAAAAGTACTAACTAGTACTTTTAAGTATCAAATCACTTTGAATGAGTTATAAAAACATGTTGGAGGGGTATGGGGTGGTTCCTGTGTATTTAATGTGTCATAATATATCAATTAAGTGTACGTGTGATCCATGAATCGATCTCAGATAAGCATAAGTATTTGTAATCAAGCATAAACGTAATGTTTCACATTTGAACTAGTATTGTAATAATGTATGAATAGGATTTCAAGTAAAATGAAATGTAATGCAGATTTTCATTGATAAGTCTAGAACGAGTATAAGCAGTGAAAATTAGAAGTGTCACAAAAACCGTCAACGATTTAGTGTGCTCATTGTTGCAATCAAGGAGCATAGTTGAAGACTCGAGTCGAGGGTACTACAAGAAAGTGTGGTTGAAGTCATCTTATGAAAACAACAGTTCGAATCATTTATTTATATAAATTTGTATTTTATATTTATTTTCATTCTGTTTTATATACGGTATTGCACTAGTTTTTTTTTAAATAATTTTTGTAATTGTTTATTTTCTAACGGGCGTATTAGAAAAAGTTTGTTGCGATAAACCATATTTTTTAAAACAATTTTTGAAATCATTTATTTTCCGGCTTGCGTGTTAGAAACGGGTTGTTGCGATAAACCACAATTTTTAAAACGATTTTTGTAATCGTTTATTTTCTAACAGGTGTGTTAGAAACGGTTTGTTGCGATAAACCATACTTTTTAAAAGGATCTTTGTAATCGTTTATTTTCTAACAGGTGTGTTAGAAACGGTTTGTTGCAATAAACCACATTTTTAAAAACGATTTCTATAATCGTTTATTTTCTAACATGCATGTTAGAAACTGTTTATTGCGATAAGCCACATTTTTTAAGAACGATTTTTGTAAACGTTTATTTTCTAACATGCGTGTCAGAAACGATTTATTACGATAAACCATAGTTATAAAAAAGCTGTGTTTTTTATTTATCAAAAATTAATTTTCTGAAATTGATTGTCAAAAAAATTTGTGAAAGAGCTACCAACAGCAACCTATACAATCATAAAAAAAACCCAAAATCAATAGCAGCAACTAACAAGTATATATTTTTTAATTGCAAGTCTATTAACAAAAACTTGATCTAAAATTAAATATTTTTTAAAACAATAGCAGCAAGTATACATATTGTATGCCACATCATGCTTATTATATATTTTATTCAGTTTTAGTTATATCATTTCATAAAAGCAATTCATAGAAAAAAGAATGAATTAAAAATAACAACCGATTGAAATTTAAAAAAAAATTAACTGAGGGTATTAGTCATTAATTGTTCATTATTTATGTTGCATAAACTTATTTCAATTTAAATAATAATATAATTATATGATCATACCAGTAAAAATTACCGATAATATAAATATTTTTCCAACACAATACATCCAGTTTACAAGAATCCATCTAAAAATCAAAATGATTCAAAATCATAAATGTTTGCAAAAAGAATCACATTGCAAATGCAGAACCCAAAAAGATACTGGTGTCCCAAAAACCTTTAAGATAACACAAGTTTTATAGATAAATAATTAATGATGATACCTGTGACGGTCACGGTCACGGTCCCGGTCCCGACCATATTCTCTGTCTCTTTCATAACTGTAATTCCGATCCCGCTCTCTTTCCCGACTCCTGTCCCTCTCACGACTTCTGCTCCTACGTCTGTTCTTGCTGCTCTCTCTATCATCCCTTCTGTCTCTGCTTCTTTCTCTTCTATCTTTATCACTCATCCCTGCTAAAATAAAACAATTATTATATTCTTTAAAATTTTCACATGCTAATGAGTAACTTTAAAAAATAAAGTAAATAAAATAAAGGAGTACCCAGCTCTTCAACCTCCCAGCCTGCCCGCCCAGTTCCAGGTAACACCTGACCGACTTCAGTTTGTTGTGCTTTGACACGAAACTTCTTCTTCAAGTTTCCAAATTCATCATACATCTCACCATCATCCTGAAAATTGCATGGTAAAAACATGCACATGCAAAAATGATAACTTCTCTAACTTGAGGAAAAAACAATCTTACTTCTTCAGCTTCCCGCCTACGTCGCTTTGTTTCCTCTAATTCTTCTTCATCAAGTTCTTTGTACCCACCAGCACGTCCGCCTCTACATTCACAAACCATATATATCATACTCTTTTAACATTTTAGGTTTCAAAAAGAATCAAAATGTGTTAAAGAGTTAACTGCAATTTGCACCCCTGTGGTTTAGGGGCGCTGACAGGTTGCCACCCTATTTAAAACAAAGTGCAATTTAGTCCCCGGTGGTAAAGTTTCTCTTTCATTTTGCACCTCTCCGTCAAATATCCATCCATTCTGCCGTTTAGAAGAAGGGTATTCTAGTAATCTTGGCTCAAACACCTCTTCATACCTCCATCCATTCAACTAATAATAATATATATTTATAAAACTTGAATCTTCAACAAAGAGTTAGCTCAGATCCTCTTCTTCACACACAGATTCATCAACCAAATAAACCTAGCTTACATGGCGACTAAGCTGGCTTGGAGAGCAGTTATTGTCTTCATATGGTGGTGCGCCATCACCAACTTCAACGCCATCGTACCAGACTTCAGAAGCTGGCTTTGAATCTTGAATTTGTTTTCAAATAATGTACCTCTAGAGGATCTAGATCAATGGATCATAAATTAAATAGGTACTGTAGTTCTTAAACTCTGAGCTTGAATCTTTTGAGTCAACATAATCATTCTGGGAATTATACAGCAAAGATTCCCCAATTCTAACTTCATGATTACTTTGTGATTGAAGCTGATTCCCACAGCTTGGTTCAGCATAGAAATAATTATGATCTTCAAGAACACTATTTATATCGTTATCGCGCTTTTTAATCCGCAATTTTTCGATTGTTCTTTCCCTAGCTCTTGATCTTGCATCTGCCCTTGAATGGATTCTAGATGCAAGATTCACATGAAATCCAGATTTCTGCTTTTTTGTTGGTTTCTTCTTTTTTACTTTCTTATCAAGATAATCTTCTCTCTCCATGAAAACTTGTTCACATTGATTAGAAAGAGTTGAAGATGAAGTGTGCTTCATTTCTTCAATCAAATCTTTTATAGCAGTCTTGGATTTTGTAAAGAGCCAATCAAGGGTTTTGCTTGCTTTATCAAACCCTAGCAAATCTTGAAGACCAAATAATTATACATAAATTTAAAATGGAAGTTAATGAGATTAAATAGGAAATGATAAGGGAGTTTAAAAGGGGTGTCTGGATGGGTAAAAGAGACATTTCACGCATAACTGGACGGCAGAATGGATGGATATTTGACGAAGGGGTGCAAAATGGAAGAGAAACTTTACCACCGGGGTCTAAATTGCACTTTGTTTTAAACAGGGTGGCAACCTGTCAGCGCCCCTAAACCACAGGGGTGCAAATTGCAGTTAACTCTTTGTTAAAAAATAAAAACCTTTCAGGATACTGATAAGATACAAGAAAGATATTGTTACAGTTAATTTGAAATACCTCACACCCCCTTCACTAACACCAGGTTTATTTGTGTTGCAGATGTTGCATTTTAATCTCTTTGCCCAGTTGATGTTAGCACACCTGGAGAAATAGTTTAAGCATTTATGTACTTGTATAATACCTGAAAAACAATGTTTAACTACTTATGTACTAACATTGGACAAGACCAATCGTTAGGACCAAAAAGACCGGTTGGACCCACCAACTCCACCTCGACCGCCACCTGAATCAGAACCACCACGACCCCTACCCCGACCACCACCTGCACCACCACCAGATGCACCAGCAGGTCTTGCACTTCCACAACGGTTGCATACACCACGAAATGCAAAGTTTACATTCGTACAACTGTTACCAAAACATAACGAACATAGTAACTAACAAACATAACTGGTTACCTGAAAATATTTATATACATTAAGAATAGAAAGAATGAGCTGCTCACCAATGTCATATCACAGACCTTGTATTCGGGCACGCCCAGTCACCATCTTGCTGCCATGCTTTTTGTGGAATGTTTCCGGAAGTATCACCACGACCTCTACCTTGGCCCCCACTTCCATTAATACCCAAAGAACTGTCATCAGGTCCAACATCATTGACCACACTTGAGTCAACAACCGGAGCTACCAAATTATGTGAATTTTTTGACTGTGCCATGAGAACTTCAATAATACTCCCATGAAATTCCTTATTGTTGAACCATTCTACAGCAGCTAGTGCAGCATATGGATCCTCATAAGTCACTGTAGCATCTCCCTTAGGCTCGTCTGTTACTTTGTCCCGATATAACCATATTTTTGGCCGGCCTGTTCTTTTATCTTTCTATATTGTAGAAACAAAAAGACTAAAAACACAAATATAAAATACGGGGTAATATGGAATAATGTAAATAAACATGCGGGTAAAGAAATACCTTTGTAGAACCCATACCTTTAGCAAGCCAATTGTGCCAAAGAATTCAGCTAGCATATCTTCATCTGTTCCGGGTGGCAAATTACAAACATACACAGATCCATTTGAAGGGGCTCCCTTTGCTGAATAGTTTGCCATTGTGCTCACAAGTAGTCCGAAACTATAGAACCAACATCAAGCACTACAAAAGGGTAGAAAGGGAAAAGGGATTAATTATTTACCAAAATGCATTAATGTACTCAATCTTAGGCCTCTTATTTGTAACCAGATAATCTGATGATAACCAACTCGAATTCAATCATAGTTAGAATATGAATGTGTTCTTCCAACATTGACTGAAAAATATTAACAATGGTCTTGTTCAATTCACAGGTGTTTAATTAATCTAGCTTTGGGACTTTAGCTTAACAAAAAGTGAACAAAATATGTCAATATATAAGCATGTAAAGCCAACTCCTATGTTGATAGATTGTAATATATGTCAAATGGATCAGTATTTACTTCTACTGACTTAATAGTCTTTATTATCTCTGCCAGAAATTGATACTGTTTCTGGGTTCCATACTATAGTTTTAATTCTTGGGTATTTTCATTTGTTTATTTTTTTTTTCTGACAAGATGTGAAAATATTCAAATTTGAATAAAATCTGATAAAAAATTAAGCAACAAATCAAGATTGAAAGTCAGATTTCAGTATCTTTCAAAAAGGGCCATGATTCACACTCATGTTCCAAAATTAGAGATGTATTTGATGTGTAAGGTGAAATAACAGATGACTCCAAATATGACATTACTTATTTATTTTGTTTTGATGAAAAGACTGTTGGGTTATGAAAGCTATTGGGTTTGGGCCGGGCAAGGCTCCCCTTTGGGCCTGTTACGGCTGGAATTAAGGAGAATAGGGCAGCCAGCCCTAATGGGCTAAAACCCATTGTTACCTATTTTAGTTTAACCTAATCTTGTCTAATATATATCTCAGTCTTGTAATTGTAATTCTTGTAGCACCTATCAATAAAAGAAAACCCTAGTTGCAGCAAGTGGATGTAGGTCACCTTGACCGAACCACTATAAATCCTTGTGTCGTTTATTGCTTTCTTCTTTTCGTTTAAGTGTGTTTGTGTGTTGTGCCCGCTGCGCTACCGACTCTGATTCCTAACAACTGGTATCAGAGCTTTGGCTCGTTGTTACACACGGTTTTCGCACGGAAAAACGATCCGAGAGGCTGTCAGAATTGCGATTGGTGCTGAACCAATCTGCTGAGTTCTGGTTCGAAGCCGCAAGGGCTGCTGTTATGATTTTTTGCGGCTGTTTTTGTCGCTGGAGATCTAGTCGCTGACAGTTGCTGCTGTTCCGTTTCTGTTCTGCTTCTGTTCGGCTGTAACAGGGCTGATTGGAGCCTGTTTTGGCTGCTAATCACTGTCGCAGGAAGGGAGGAAGTGTAGAGCGGGTTCGATTAGGGTTTTGAGGTAGCCGCCGGACAAACTGTTGGTCACTGGGACTGTGGTGGCTGGTTTTCTGGTCGCTGTTGATTTGGGTTGCTGCCAGGTTGATCGCCGATTAGGGTTCTAACCCTTGAGTCGACGGGTTAAGTTTTTTTTCGTGTTCAAGTTCGTTTATCTGTTTTCTGTTTGCTATTAAGATGGCTGAGGACGGGAAGGTACAGATTGAGAAATTCGACGGGACGGACTTTGCATGGTGGAAGATGCAAATTGTAGCTCTGTTGAGTCAAAGGGACTTGGATGTGGTATTGGAAGAAAAAACTGATAAGATTAGTCAAGATGTTTGGGTTTCGAAGGACAAGAAGGCCAAGGCGGTTATTACATTGTCTTTGACGAGGAGTGTCGCGTTCAACATCATGAAGGAAACCACGGCTCGTGGCATGATGACAGCTCTGTCAAACATGTATGAGAAACCGTCGGGGGCAAATAAACTGTTCTTGTTGAGAGAATTTTTCTTGACTATGATAAAGGAAGGAGACGTTGTGACAGAACATATCAACAATTTAAATTCACTTTTGTCCAGATTGAGTTCTGTGGGAATCAATTTTGATGATGAAACTCAAGGTCTGGCGTTGTTATCTTCACTGCCGAATAGCTGGTCCGGAACGGTAACTGCTATTACCAATTCTACAGGGCCAGTGGTTTTACATTTGAAGGGATGAGAGATTTGATTCTTGGAGAAGACGTAAGACGCAGGAAGCAAGGTAGCTCATCTTCTTCTGAATTGTTAAGTGTAAGCAGGGGAAGAGGGAATAACAGGGAAAGTGGGAGCAGGGGTAGGAGTGCATCTAGAACTCCTAAGACTGTCACATGTTGGGGCTGCAAAGAAGTTGGGCATTTTAAGAGTCAGTGTCCAAAGGCCAAAAAGGAAAAGTCTGCTGAAGTGAACACTACTGAGGTCGTCTGTTATGATGATGTACTGGTTTGTAGTGTGGAAAGCAGTGTGGGCTCTTGGGTCATGGATTCAGGAGCATCGATTCATGCTATGCACAGCGGTGAATCAATGGTGAATCTAAAAGAAGGTGATTTTGGACAGGTAAGACTAGGAAATGGTGAAACCTTAAAGGTTACGGGCATAGGAGATGTGAATCTGAAGACTCCATTAGGAACTGCATGGAACTTGCAAAACGTCAGGGTAATTCCAGGTCTGATGATGAATCTTATTTCTGTTAGTCAATTGGATGAACAGGGACTGGATGTCAAGTTTGGCGGTGGAAAGTGGAAAGTGTTAGATGGAAATCTCGTTATTACTCGGGGAGAAAAACGAGGATCACTGTATTTAGTTGAGGTACCTGCTGAGGGATGTGTGACCGTCCCGGTTCAGAGTAATAAAATCCGGTTCACTGAATCTCGCACTAAGAGGGTTCACTTTGCAAACGTGAAGCCTGGAGCTACTGAGATGTCAGTTGAATGTGTTCGGAGGGTGAAACCAGTCAAGGGGTTTGGGAACAGTGGAAGCACGGGACGTGTTCCGGGTACAGTTCCAAGAGTCCGTTGGGTTTTGAAAACCAAGATTCTGAATGAGAAAGTCTCTCCTGAGGATTGTTTGCTGAATTTGGAGTGTGATGATGGTCTTCGGTGTATCTCTGGAGCCGGCGGAACGTGCAAGTCGGTTGAGACAGAAGATGGGTCGGTGATGGAGATAATCACGGCTGGGTCTGGTATGACTGGTATTGGGTTGAAGCTCGGTGGAGCTTCAATGAGCCTTTCAGGTAACTGATGATAAGGGCCGCTGCAACTAGGAGGGTTTGACATAAAGTCTTAGCTTGGACTTGGAGGACTTGATTATAATGATTACTGGAGTTACTAGTGCTGAGATGGCTTGGATGGTTTGTATGGGCAAAGCTTTCAAGTGGGAGATTGTTGGGTTATGAAAGCTATTGGGTTTGGGCCGGGCAAGGCTCCCCTTTGGGCCTGTTACGGCTGGAATTAAGGGGAATAGGGCAGCCGGCCCTAATGGGCTAAAACCCATTGTTACCTATTTTAGTTTAACCTAATCTTGTCTTATATATATCTCAGTCTTGTAATTGTAATTCTTGTAGCACCTATCAATAAAAGAAAACCCTAGTTGCAGCAAGTGGATGTAGGTCACCTTGACCGAACCACTATAAATCCTTGTGTCGTTTATTGCTTTCTTCTTTTCGTTTAAGTGTGTTTGTGTGTTGTGTCCGCTGCGCTACCGACTCTGATTCCTAACAAAGACTTTGCAGTTGGTGATATATTGATCAACAAAGCATGGTAATCCTACTTTTTTCATTAGTTGTAGAATATTTTGAACCCTATGTTCACTCATTTAACCACAAAAGTCAGTAGTCAACTGTAGCTATACTTATAAGAAGAGAGGAATATGAATCACGTGTTATTAACAAGTATACTTAACACTTTCAATGTTGCTGGCATCTATCACCAAATACGTATCAGTTAACACAAACTATTTTGTTGAACAAAGTATAATATTGTTGGGCTAATTGGTGTGGAGGCCCGATCAAGGGAGGGTGGCCGGCCTAGCCTTGGGTTGGCCCACACGTCTTTATTTAGCCGGCCCTAGTTATCTCTATGTGGGCTTGGGCCTAACTTGGAAATTAAGTTACCTAACCCTAGATTAGTCTCTATATATTGATATCATTGTATTTGTAATTTTGTGAGCACCTGAATAATAAAGAAACCCTAGTTGCAGCACAGTGGACGTAGGTCAGCTGACCGAACCACTTTAAATCTTCGTGTCGTTTATTGCTTTCGTGTGTGTGTGTTCAGTTTAGTGTGTGTGTTCAATCCTAACGATCCTAACAATTGGTATCAGAGCTTTGGCTCTAGATCGGGATCACACGAGAACACCAGAACCGACACCTTCAGTTAATTAGGCGTCAGTCACCCAGTCAACCACCGCGTGAACAGTACAGCCGCCGTGAACAGTACCGCCGCGTGAACAGTATGTCGCCGTGAACAGTGTTTTCCGGTGAACAGTCAACCGCCGCCGCCACCCAGCGCTGCTAGGGTTCCGCCGTCGCCGCCGTTAGGGTTTTCGCAGTCGTCACATAAGAAGGTTTTAGGTTCCATTTTTTTTTTCGAAAGCTTTAACAACCAGTTCCGTATCAGCCGAAATCAGAGATCTATTCTGTAGAAGAACAGTTTGGTTGAATCAAAGAGATCGACTTCAGAAACCTAGAACCAGAGTCAACCGCGTTTGTCAGGTTTTATTGTTTCAGTTAAAGTTTCGGTTTTGATTATCAAGTTCGTTATTTCACTGCGTATTAAATAGATTGATTTGCTGCGTTTTGTCTCTATTTATCCATAACCAGTGTTTCGTTTAGTCACTGCCATGGCTACAGACGGAAAGGTTATAATAGAGAAGTTTGATGGGAATAAGTTTGGTTGGTGGAAGATGCAGATTGAGGCACTACTTTGTCAGAAAGACTTAGATGCAGTGCTTGAGGGTGAGAAGCCAGAAGGTATGTCACAAGCAGATTGGGTGAAGATGGATAAGAAAGCCAGAGCAGTGATAACGCTTTCTCTGTCAGAGAATGTTGCCTATAACATCCAGAAGGAGACCTCAGCTAAAGGTATGATGGAAGCATTATCTAACATGTATGAGAAGCCATCTGCAGCAAATAAGGTTTATCTTATTCGAGAGCTTGTGAATACTAGGATGAAGGAGGGTGACTCGGTAGCAAATCACATCAATAACCTAAATTCGATATTGTCTCGCTTAGTGTCTGTCGATATTAAGTTTGATGATGAGATCCAAGCCTTACTGTTATTATCCTCATTGCCTGATAGTTGGTCCGGAACCGTAACTGCTGTTACAAGCACTTCGAAATCGAGTAAGTTTACGTTTGAGAAGATGCGGGATCTTATTCTGGGAGAGGATGCTCGACGTCGTGGTTCAGGTGAGTCTTCGAGTTCTTTGTTGAGTACAGAGGCCAGGGGAAGAAAGAATCAGCGGGAAAGTCGTCAGAGCAAGAGGAGGAGTGTGTCTAAGGCTCGGAAGGATGTGGTATGTTGGAATTGTAATGAAGTAGGACACTTTAGGAATCAGTGTTCGAAACAGAAGAAAGAAATAAACTCTGCAGGAGACTACAATGATGATGATGATGCGTTAGTTTGTAGTGTGGAGAGCAGTGTGGATTCCTGGGTCATGGATTCTGGTGCTTCATTTCACGCTACCCACAACAGTGAAGCACTGCAGAATTTGAAAGAGGGTGACTTTGGAAAGGTAAAACTGGCGAATGATGAGGTACTTGATGTTACGGGCATGGGTGACATTGTTTTGAAGACTTCAGTCGGTTCGTGGACTTTAAGAGATGTCAGGGTTATTCCAGGTCTGAAAAGGTTGTTGATTTCAGTTGGCCAGTTGGATGATCAGGGACATGAAGTTAAGTTCGGGAATGGACAGTGGAAGGTTGTCAAAGGGAATATGGTCATGGCTCGTGGAAAGAAAAGAGGCTCATTATACATGGTCAGTATACCATCAGAAGGAAGTGACGTTCTAGTTCCGAAGAAAAACAAAGTCGAGTTCACAGAATCTCAGGGACAGAAGAGGGTTTCCTTTGCAAGAGAGAAACCTAGAGTCACAGGGAAGATTCGGGATGAACGAGTTTGGAAGGTCAAACCAGTAGGGGGACATCGTGACAGTGGGAGCGCAAGGTGTGTTTCAGTTACAGTTTCAGAACGACAGTGGGTTAAAAAGACCAGAATTCCAGATGGAAAAGTCTCTCCAGAGAATGTCTTGCTAGTTATGGAGAGTGTGTGTTCTCAGGATTTCTTAGGATTCGGCAGCTCGTTTAAGTGGGAGCCGGCAAGGACAGAGAACAAGTCACAGGTTATGACTGATGAGTTGAGGCTCAGTGGGAGCTTCAACGTGCCTTCAGGTTAATTGTCGAGAAGGTTGCTGCAACTAGGTGAAAAAGAAAGATTACAAGATGTACAGATGTTGAAGACTATTGGGCGTTGTTCGAGCCTCCAAGTGGGAGATTGTTGGGCTAATTGGTGTGGAGGCCCGATCAAGGGAGGGTGGCCGGCCTAGCCTTGGGTTGGCCCACACGTCTTTATTTAGCCGGCCCTAGTTATCTCTATGTGGGCTTGGGCCTAACTTGGAAATTAAGTTACCTAACCCTAGATTAGTCTCTATATATTGATATCATTGTATTTGTAATTTTGTGAGCACCTGAATAATAAAGAAACCCTAGTTGCAGCACAGTGGACGTAGGTCAGCTGACCGAACCACTTTAAATCTTCGTGTCGTTTATTGCTTTCGTGTGTGTGTGTTCAGTTTAGTGTGTGTGTTCAATCCTAACGATCCTAACAAATATCTCTCTCAAGTTATTAATGTCTTGATTTTAAAAAAGCAAGAGGCTTGAACAAAGTATAATATCTCTCTCATGTTATTAATGTCTTGGTATTAAAAGGCGCGAGGCGCGCCACTGTGATAGGGTACGGGCAAGACTCGAGAGGCGAAGGTGCACGCATCACATATATGAGGCACAAGGTATTTATATGATGTTTTTTACATTTCTGATAGATTTCTATAATCACATATCCAAAGTTTAGATATAAATAGCCTCTATATACAATTTAATACATAATAACCTCTATGTAAAACCTAAAAAGGCTATATGTACAACCTCCCAATGCACAACCTCCCAATGCACAAAATCTGCCAATGTACAAGAGGCATGCCTCACGCAATTTTGACCCGCACCTCATGTACGCACATTGCCTCATGCCATCAGAAGCGCTGCCCCTCTCTGAGTGTGCCTCGCGCCTCAGGCGTACTTTTTAAAACTTAGATTAATGTTGCTTCCTAAACCCTCACAAGAACAAGACTGACTCGGTTCATCACAGCCACCACCTGTTTGTTATCCCATCACAGTAACTATATTCCCTACTCCTAAAAAATTGATGAACAATCAGAAGGATGTTTTTTTATCACATACACAAGAAATCAACATTAATGGTTCAAGCAGTACACAGACGTAAACAACATATGATAAAGGCAATGACAATAATAATGATGATACCAGTGTTAGGATGCTAGATTGTAAGATGCTACTAAACTATCAACAATGTAGTGTTCAACCTTATAATGTAGAGGAGGCTAGCAAGTAGCAAGTTGAATAGACACTATATGTATGCTACTATTCTTCACCCTTGTAGCATAAAAATATCCAATCAACAAAATACGAGCAAAGGAAAACGATGCCCAAAATTTTTTTATCCCTTAGAAGAACAAATCTATCTCAACCACCAACATTATCATCAAAACAATTTCTTTTTGCACAAAGAGCACTAATCAATACAAATTTTCTCTCTCGAACCTTACTCCACCAAGGAATGGAAAAAAAAAATGGTCAAGCACAAGTTAATTTGGTTAACAAGTCTACAACCTCAATTCAGAATGGTGTAGTCCCCAATTGCTCAGATAAAAATGGAAAGGTCAAGCTTCATATGTAGTTATGTACAAAATTATAATATTAGATAACAAAAAGATACAAGTTATTAGAACATAAAATAAAATGAAATCAAGAATCTTTAGATTTTAATAACGTACAAGTCAATAATCTGAAACTGGAAATCAAAGCAATTAAAAAAAACATAATAGTCTCATTTTGCTTAGAATGGCAGTTTGTTTTCATATTGACAAATTTGGTAAAAATGAGCATGGTTTCACATGCTCGGTCATGTGCTTGGTTAGTTTACCTTAAATTGAATGCCTGCCAAACAAGAGCCTCTCAAAGTATTTAATGAACTGGAGCAGATCATTTCACCAATATGAGACGATAACATGATGTTTATCAAAGCATGTTACATGATACTAGGCTACCAATAAGAGCATGAAAATACATCAATAGTATGAGGCTAGTCTAAACAAAGCTAAAATTGGTACTTTTGATACAACATATGTACTTTACATTTATTCCATAGTTATTGAAACCAAAATTAAACCATTGATGACAAAATATTTAGTAGCACATGTAAGTAAAAAGGAAAACTATTAGAAACCATTTTCAGTTACAAATTAAAAAATAGTACTAAGTAAGAGCTGCAGTCCAAAATTGGGGATCAGAAAGATCACCTTCAAGTTAAAATTGAAATGGAATTTAAACTTGTAACAAAACTATGAACATTTCAGAGCTAAAACTTTCAGAAATCATACCCTAGCTAAGGGCAGGTATCATACACAGTGGACTAATTTAAGCAATCATGAAGAACAGCGTCGTTAACGCTCCTTCAAAGGAAATTTCATTCCGATGCAGAGAGCATAGAAGCTATACAGATATTAAAATCGAACATTGCAGAAGAAACTGTTGTACATACTTTAAAACCCTAATTTTGCTTCGGCTTTGATGTTGATGATAGAAAGATGGGGAAAGTAGATTGGATGCAATTAAAATCAGGAAGATGAGAAAGAGAGATGGATCGGCAGGTATACTTACCGGAGACAAACGGGGAGAGTCGATAAGGCGAGATCGGAGAGACGATGTCGATGAGTACGGCGCCGTAATGGTGACTGGTGAGTATGACAGACAAGCCCATTATCAATATTACTTGTGGGCTTAAGGTTCTGGGCCTGGTCCTGATCCTGATCCAGGGCTCCATAGATTAAGATAACAACCAGTTTTTACCCCGCGCTTCGCGACAAGAGCTTAATCGTTATTGGTTTGACTAGTTTGCGTGGTTAAAACTTACATTAAATCGCAGACTCGTTATATCGTATGATACTAAAAAACACTCGAATTTGAATACAACTTCGTATTCAATAAAATTAAAACCAGAACGTTGACGTAAAAAATTTAAGAAAATGGCGCATTCCGTTATTTAAAAAAACTTAACGAACGAAAGTTATCATAGAAAACAGTGCCGGGCCCATCGTCAATAAAATTTAAACAAAAACGTAGGCGCGACAATAAAAATAATGTTAATAGAAAGGAAACATAAAACTAAATAATAAAAAAAAACAAATTAAAAATTACCGGTTCGGGTCGTCGAACACCATAAGACGAATACCAATACGGGTTCCGATAATACCAATATCGACAATGATGTTGTTCTCCCATAATAGGTTCCCCTCGTCACAGTACGACAACGGTAACTGCGCTCGCTATAGGCAACGATAAAAAAACTCGATTTTAAATACATCTCTGTTTAAAAATTTTTAGGTCGGAACGTTGACCAAAAAAACTAAAAACAGTTGTGCACTCCGTATTTTGAAAAAAGTTAACGAACGAAAGTTATTAAAGGAAAACAAAATTAATAGAAAATGAAACGGGCTAAAAACGTTCATTATACATACTATAAGGGTTGAAAATGTAAAAAGAAAGAAAAAATTTGGATTGTGGCAAATGTATAAAAAAAACTTTTGTGAAAAAATGAAAAAAAAACCCCTACTACCCCCCCCCCCCGGGAAATAATAGGTTAACTAGATTTTTTCCCAGCGCTTTGTTGCAAGTGTCTGGTCGTTATCGGTGTCAGCTCATTTTGGTGGATAAAACTTAATGTCAAAATGCAGACTCGCTGTAACGCACGAAAAAAAAACCCCTCAAACTTTAACATAACTCCGTTTTTAAAAATAATTATACCTGAACGTTGGCAAAAAAAATGACAAAGAAAATTGCGCATTTCGTTTAAAAAAAATTAACGAACGAAAGTTAGCACAGGAAAACGAAATTAATAGAAAACTAAACGGGTAAAAATCGTATATTATATATACTATGAATGGCTAAAATAACTCCCCTCGCAATACGGCGGGGACATTGTCGAATTTGGTTCGGCTCGTTTGCGGGGCTAAAACTTACGTATAGTCGCTACAGCGTACGAAAAAAAATACTCGCATTTGAATAAAGTTCCGTTTTTAATAAAACTTATATCGGAATGTTGACTAAATAAAATTAAAGGAAGCTGCGCTTTTCCGTTTTTAATGAAAAAGTAAAGAACGAAAGTTATAACAAGAACTTAATACCTATAAAATTTTCGACCGAATACGTATAAATTAACACTTCTGAGCGAAAAATCGGGAGGAGCAGACCTAATGAAGCTTCGCCTCTGCATTTAGCGCTCTCTATACTCTATATTCTCTCATATATGTTATGCACATGCATACATACATATAAGACTTGTATTTATACACAATAATCGCTTAACCTTAGGTCAGCCTTTATAGGGCTCTGAAGTTCCGAACTTGGGTCACCTTCTAACCATAACGGATTCTTTACATGTTAGAGTTCAAACTTCATATTCTAAACCGGAAATGCTAAAACCTATACACACCACTACAAGATCTAATCTGTTGGAATTTGTAGCAACAGTTGGTAACAAGATTATAAAACCGAGCATACAAGTGTCAACATAAAGCTCATGTTCTAATGTCGTGTTGCCTTGGTACAAGGGGTAGAGGTGCACAAATCGGTTTTTTTTTGGAACCGGATCCGGTTCGGATCCGGACCGGTTCCGTCAAAGTTGGTCAATAACCGGATCCATTAGAACCGGTTCCGGTTCCGGGTGTGGAGACTTGGAACCTATTGGGACCGGTTCGGATATTTAGAACCGGACCGGTTAAAAAAAACCGGTTCCACCGGTTCCGAAAAAAAAAATTAAAAATTAACAAAGATACACTATAAAATACATGTTTTATTTATTTTGTAGATTTTTTTAAGTTATTTAACAATAGTTCGTACAAAAAAAATACAAAAAACATAATTGAATTACAAAGCATTAATTATTTATTATATTTTCAATATTCTTCGTCGTAGTCTTTGTAACATCGGTTTTCATTCTTCTTCGCTTGAGATACGTTGGGCTTCATCGTAAGCTTGTTCTTCGTCCGAAAGTGGAGTCGCCGCCCCATGTTCTACTTCGAATTCATGTATTTCTTGTTCAACGTCAAGCTCGCCTTCTAGTTTTGCAACATGTTGTACACGTTCGGCGGCATCCAAATGGTCCTTCAAGCAAATACACATCTCCATAGATTCCGGTGTAAGCCTCGTTCTTCGAATAGATAAAACCCTGCCACTAAGAGAAAAAGCGGATTCCGAAGCTACCGTGGAAGCTTGGACGGTTAGTAGGTCACGGGCCATTGCGGCTAGAACGGGATATTGGGATTCCCTTCCTTGCCACCAACTCAAGATATCAAAGTTTTCAAACTCTTCGGATCTTAGAGTAGAAATAAAGTCGGTTGCTTGATATCTCCCAAGCTCGCTACTTGGTGTGGTTCCACGAGCTCGTTTAGTATTTTCGTTTCTTAAAGTGTTAAATAAATTTAGCATCGGGTTCCTTGAACTACTAGAAGTTGAACCCGAACCCATTGATTCACGTATGTTTGATGGATCACCACTTCCACCATATTTGCGTAAATAATAATCAAACATATTATTAAAAGCCGAATTGAAATCCCTTATTGCATTTGATTCAAAATTTGGGTCTTCCTCGAACATATTTAAATCATCCGATATTGATCCAATTAATGTTTCAACACCGGTTACATTAATCGTTGGGTTTAAGGCGGCCGAACATGTAACAACGGCCGGCATTTCTGAAAAATATTTTTTAAATTTAGCTTTCATAGGTTTTACCATTTTTTCAAAAATAGTGCCGTGATATTCAAACTCTTTTAATTTATTACATATTAAGTATAATTGTTGAAGTATTAGCGAAGACGTGGGATAATAAACTCCCGATAAACATGTAGTTGCATTTTTAAAAACCTCAAGCAAATTAGTTAGTTTCTCGATCATATCCCAACTTATATTATCAAATTTTTGTAAACAACGTTTCTTTTGCACAAGTTCATCATGGAAATGTTTTAAAGTAATTCTTTGCCTTAAGGCCGATTCAAACATTTTCCAAGTCGAGTTCCATCTAGTAGGTACGTCCCAATTCGGACCTAAAAAGATGGAATCCGTTTGTTGGCACAAGTTTCTATAGTTTATATATCTTTTTTTGCTTGTGCTAAAAACTTCACGTAACATCACTTTAAAATTTTCTTTTACGTCTCTTATTTCTTGGACGTTTAGACCGTCTTGCACAACCAAGTTAATGATGTGTGCAACACATCGACTATGAAAAAAAACACCGTTACAAGGCGGTTCATATTTTATTTTTAATTTTTCGACCGCGTTTGTGTTATTTGAAGCGTTATCAAAAGATATTGAAAATATTTTCGGTTGAATTTTATAAGTTTGAATTACCGAGTCTAAAATATAAAATAAGTTTTCACCGGTATGTGGATATCCAAAATAATCAAACGCAATCGTACGCTTCATCATTTGTCACGACTCCGGTTGAACCCAATGTGCGGTAACGCAAAGGTACGATTCGGGTAAACCATGTGGAGCGGACCAAACGTCCGTTGTTAAGTTAATGCCGGTATTTAATTTTTCAAAACCTAAAATTAATTCTTTTTTGGCTCTTTTTCACATTTTTAAACAATCTCTTCTCAAAGTAGAACGACTTACATTTGTGTAATTCGGTTGAAGCGTCTCTTGTATCATCCTCGTCAAGCGCGGACTATCAAAATGATCAAAAGGCAAGCCTTCTTGAATGACGAAATGTGCCATTCTCTCACGAACACTTTCGACATTGTATTGCCAAACTCCTCCATCCCTACCAATTTGAGTTTGATTTTCACCTTCTTGAGTGTGTCTTGCGTGACTAGCAATATGTTTCCTTAAACTGCTATTTCCCGCCGCAGCCAAAAGTTTACCACAACGTTTGCAACGAGCCTTTTGCGAGCCGTTCGACATTTCGCATAAATCGAAATAAGCCCATATTTCTTGGTTTCGGGAGCAAGGAAGTATTGACACAACCGTAACATCGCTAGTAGAACCACCAACCGAATTTTGAGTGCTTGCGGAAGCGGAAGCCATGAGAGCGTTTTTTTTTTTGCTTAACGTGAGCGTTTTTTTGCGTTTTGAGAGCGTTTTTGAGTTTTGAGAGCTAGAATGTTGTGGTGAACTAACACAAACACCCAATACCTATTTATACTAAATTTCAATCCTTAAAAACAAAAAAAAAACAAAAAAAAAACAAAAAAAACGGCCATAAAACGGCTATATAGCCGTTTTTTTTTTAACCCCAACGGCTAGAACCGGTTCCGAACCGGTTCCAAAATGTCCGAAAAAAACCGGTTCCAAAAAATCCGATTTTTAACCGGTCCGTCAAAAAATCCAGAACCGGTCCCGGAACCGGCGGTTCTCATAATATCCGGACCGGTTCTAAAAAAACCGGTTCTCACCGGATCCGGTTTAGGATAATCCATCGGATCGGTTCCGGTTCCGGTTCTTTTGTGCACCTCTAACAAGGGGTATATGTGAAATTAACCCTAATTAAAAATAGGATTTTATATATTTTATTTATGAATATCTGTAGTATTAAGTTGCAATTCAAATTGAACCTAAACAGAACAATAAGATACAGCGTATTTCATGTTAAAAATTACCATGCCGATTTGGTTTATTTTATTATCTTGGTTTTAAAAGAAGAATATTCATATAGGACCAACAAAACTGAATACCCTAAAATCAACCCAACATACAGTCAATGTTGTGAAAACCAGCCTGGCCTGTTGTGTTATGAGCAAAATAGAAGGCCATTAAATTTAAGTCAAGCAGGCAAAACCGTTAGAAACGGGGTACTTCGCTGGCCAACCAAAACTCAAGCAATTCTTCAGAAATAATATTGATCATAAACATAAATTTCAAGAATTCAACAGCAGTTCGAAAAGCAAAAGGCTTGTTCACCAAAACTCAACAGATGAAAATTTATCTTCCATAACTTTGGAAGTCCAAGGATTGTGAAGATTTCTAACCGAGCCTTAAACACTAAACAGGTACTGGCATAGGCATAGGCATTGGCAAAGGCTCATCAGCAACAAGTGGTGGTCTATATTCCTCAACCTCTTTAGGTGGAAGTGCAACAACATCATCCTTGGGCATGTGAATAACAACATTGTCGGGTAATGGTGTCTTGGGGCCAAGTTTGCCAGTAGGGTCCCAGTCAAGCATGATCTTAACTTTGATACCAAGAACACCCTATAAACAGCTCATATGATTTTAGTTATTCATAGGTATAAATGATGAAAACTGAAAACAAATAAAAACAGAAAATAAATGAGTTTACCTGTCTAAGAAGCACGTGCCTCACAGCAGAGTCAATGTACTCTTTGACCGGTTGACCAGATGACACCATGTAACCATCCTTGAACTTCATTGACTTGGCACGTTGAGCTCTAAGCTTTCCACTAACAATCACCTGAGATTAATGAACTGTGCTTAAGAAGGTAATAAACTTTTGTATAAAAGAACAGAAATATAATAACCAAATAATTACATACCTCACATCCTTTTGCGCCATTCTCCATAACAAATCTCAGAACACCATAGCAAGCCCTAAAAACAGTCAAATAGAACATTGGTTTATTTGAGTCGTTGGCCATTAAAAGGCATCATTATGTTGACAAATTAGAAGTTCAATAAAAAAGATCGTTTCCAAACCTCCTAACAGCAAGCCCTCCAAGAAGCTTGTAACGCAAAGATTCGGCCTGTGCAATGGCACACAGCCCCCTGTTGTTGACTCTCTCAGCATAAAGCTCAACACTGTTTTCAGGAAACTTGAATCGCTTCTGAACAAGAGATGTCAGTTCCCTTATCCTCCTTCCCTTCTCACCTGGAATATAAGATCCAATATGTAAATAACCATAACGTTAGAATGTCTAAGACAATTTTGTCAAAGTTATACAGCCATTAAGAACTATTATAGAAGAAAAAGGGAAACAATGGTATTCAACATGTCAAACTGTTAATGATGCTAATTTGACAACAATGGATGTCCTTCAAGATAAGTCTTCAATTTAGTGTAAGCAACAACACCAGAGAATCCTAACTGTCTTTGCTGTAGGGGTAAGGGTAAAGCCGTAAACAGTAGGCATAACTGTTGTTTATTGACTATACTTGTCAATTAAAGAGCTAAAACACAAAAAAGGTTCAACACCAATCATAGAACAAAAACAACTTCTCTTCAGAAAACTGATTTTTGCTATAAAAACGGTTACGTTTTATAGCAAAAGTCCACTAGCCTAGTTGACATGAACAAGGAGTCAGAGCCAAGAGGATGACAATTGAGAAACAAAATATTAGGCCAAAATGCAATCAACAAAAGTAAAATCATTCTATAATAGGTTGACTGGTTGAGGACATTTTGCAAAGTGCTAGATACATCTAATTGTGAAATTTGATCATAATTAGTTGGGAAAATGATATCAAATTAATGTTCCGTCTTCCGGTACAGATGCAGGATGCGAATTTATATTATGATTGCAATATCAACAGATTATCAAATCGCTAATTCTATAAGATTTATTCTTCGAAAGTATCATTACATTACCGCGATTAGAAGTTTACCTAGGACGTTTTGGGTACGGGTAGCTCTGATGATGATCTCAGTGCGCATAGGCGTAACCCTAACTTCAACGCCGGAGTAACCGTCTTCCGCCAGTTCTCTGGTAAGGACCTCGTTCAACTCGGCGAAGAACACACCGTCAGCTACAAACTGATACGCAAAAACAATCTACAGTAAGATCTATGAAAAATCACATATAACATCAAATGGTAGGAGTGATATATGGTACTAACCTTTCGCTTTTTGCTCATTTGAGTCGCCATTGTCACCGGTGTTGTCCACAACAGCTGCTTCTCCTGGCGAAATCCGATATTATAACAATGAGATTTAGGGTTACAAATGTATTTAACGGGACAGGTTTCAAGCCCGAACTGAATTGGGCTATCCAGGCCCATATCTGTTTATAGAAAGTGGACCGTGGACGGTGGGCCGGTGGATCAATAATTGTGCATCAGCGAGTTATTTTTTTTTTAAACGGCTAGATATTCTAGAATAATTGGGTTTCCTCGGGGCAACACCTAGAATATCTAGGGCAGCCCACCACAAGAGGAACCCCCAACTGAGTAAACCCCCTGACCTGGCCACAGACTCCTTTTTTGCTGTGGCTAGGATTCGAACTCAAGACCTCCACTATGGGAAGTCTTGGGGCTACCATTGCACCAAATTGCCAACGGTTCAGCGAGTTAATAAATACTTGCGCACTAGATGTACAAAGATTATCATTTTATTAGTTTGTGCTTCACATGGTTAATAGTTATATATTGGTGGGTCAATAGTTGTGTATCGGTGGGTTAAAAGTCGTGCAACAATGTGTTAACATATAGTTTACCTTTAGATGCGTATAGATTATCATTATAATACATAAAGATCAGGCTTTGATGTTCACCTTCATGACAGCATGACTTTACCCTTTGATGCATTATTCTCATTTCAGCTTGCATATCCGTGGTTGATCAATAGTTGTGTATACGCGGGTTAATAGGCTTGATCAATAAGTTGATAAATACTTTATAGTTAGTTGCACATTGCATATAAAGCAAATATGTTAAAACAGAGGCCATAGTATCATTTTTCCATGGACCAAAATAACAAACAAACATCCAACAAAATAGACATACGAAAACAAGTTAATACACATCCATGGACAATACACATTCACAAAAAAAAAACATCTGATTTATTAGTTGCTTAATTTTGTTGCTCCTGCCCCTTGCAAGTCCTACTGTTGTGGCCTGACTTCTTATACTTGCAACAAGTGGTTGATGTTGCTTTCTTTGACAATCTCACCCACTAGTTAGATCCTCTAATTCAACATTTGACCTCTTTCTTGCCTTTTTTGGCCTCCCAACAGGTTTATGGTATGCATGAGGTGTGATAACAGGTGCCACTTGAAACTTTGTCCACATTGACCTACTATTAATTAGATAGACTTTGAAACTGTATACTTATTTCCACCTCTCCATCTAATAAACATGATTAACAAAAGTTTCTGGTAAGCCCACTTGTTTTCCATGTGCTGCCTTATCTAAATGATTACCACTGCATATTTGTAGGGTATCACAATGATTTCCCAAGTTCTCTTACTCATATTCACCACACACTAATCACCTTGTGGCCCACTTACCTGATAGTGTTCTTCTCCATTCTAGATTATAGTGTACCTGTCAATTGAGTGTTAGCATAGGCAGTTTAACAAACCATAGGTTGTTAGCATACATAGGGTGTTAGCAAACCTAGTGGCTTCCTTCTTGATTGACTCAACCAACTTATTAGTATAAGGTGCAAGTAAACCATCACTTCTTTTAATAACTTTGAGAACATTAAAAATTCTTCTCATGAGATACCACTGATGTATTCCAAAAGGGTGATTATTGGCTTGTCTCTCCAATCTAATACCTTTGAATTCATAACCTTACACATGTTGTTTAGCAACACATCTGAAATTGCCCTACACGTGATCACAATATAGTCGTGATGCTGGTAAGACACAAATATGTAATAACTCTGATTCACTCTTGTTGGGATTCGTACGTAGGATTTAAAATTTTAAATAACGCAGCGAAAAGAAACCTTATGAACCAATCTAGGTCAAAACCTAGATTACCCACTAGGAGTCCAGTTGCAAACCAAAGAGAAACAAACATAACCATAAGGTGTTTAGAGTTTTGTACCTTTCGCGAATAACTGCTTAACCAAAACGTAACACCTCGAGATCAACGATTTCAGTCGCTAGAGCTGGATACACAAATCTCCTTGAGTCTAAACTCTTTCAGATCTACTCGCGAACACCCGAAAAACTGAACTCTTTCAGTTTTACCCGCAAAACCCAAATCTGAACTTTTTTATATTTACTCGCAAAACCCGCAGAACCGAAAACTGACAGAACTAGAACAGTCTGACAACAACATGGCGGCGAAAGAATGTTTTACGAAAAGAAAGATGTTTACGAAATGGAACGTTATGAATGAATGTTTTATGAAAGAAATGATTTATGAAACAAGAATGTTAATGAAATGAAAGGTTTATAAAAGGAATGTTTATGAAAATGAATGTTACAAAGGAATGGTTTGTAAAATGAAAGAAAGGGTTTATGAATGAACGAAATGTTTTATAAAAAGAAAAAAGGGCAAATGTTTTAAAGAAGTCATTACATGTCTAGTCCGTTGAATGAACGAATTAACGAAAGAAGTCTCGGAATATACTTCCCAGCCTTATGGCAGCGTTTGGGAAAGCCATAATGCCATAAGTATAACAGGGGTAGTGCCTATGTGGCCTACCAATGGTAGATGGCGGTTGTACAACTGGCAAAGGTAGTGGCGACGGTCACTTGGGGTTAACGTGACCCGTAAAGGATAAAAGTTAATTATCTTATGGACCTATGAGTCGTAAGGGCGATGTAATTACCTTATGGACCTATATTTCGTAAGGGTGATGAAAGAACTAGTAACGTAATGAAATGAACGAAAAGAATGATGACACGGATTTAGACAATAAATGTTTGATTTAAATGATGAATGAATGTTTCGTTAAACTATGTTTAACAATGAATGAATGATTGAATGTTTGAACGAATGAATAATGAATGTTAAGCCCTGTTTTCTTATGAATGATAAA
Source organism: Smallanthus sonchifolius (assembly GCA_023525975.1). Classification (NCBI taxonomy): domain Eukaryota; kingdom Viridiplantae; phylum Streptophyta; class Magnoliopsida; order Asterales; family Asteraceae; genus Smallanthus; species Smallanthus sonchifolius. The sequence goes on along the minus strand of CM042030.1, from coordinate 83,577,620 downwards.
ACCCTAATGAATGAACGAATGATAAAACCATTTCCTAAATCGAATGAAAAACTTGAACTCACCAGCGTTATCTAACTTTTAGTATGCATGTCAGGTTAAGGATTGAATTGGTTGCTGAATTGAGACAATGTAATAACGTTATTTTCGCTGATTTTATGGTATTTAAAGTTTAACACGTGAGGCCTCCTGATTTGGGGCCTTACAGCTACACACTATATAAATAAACTTTAAAAAATTTTGGTCGACTATGATGCAATGTTTGTACAATATAAGAAAAATACCTCTTTTTAACATATTTACGTTTTTTTAAAGGCATTACAGACGACCCATTCATTTTTAAAAACTTTTTTTAGATTAACTTTTAAATGTCTAAAATTTAAATAAAATAAATTAAAAAATTAAGGGTCTACATTTATCAAAGCAATTTGCTTGTATTTTGAGTTGACTATGATGCAGTGTTTACATATTGATGAATGATACATCTAAAATTAATTGGGTAATCACTTTTCAGTTCATTAATTCTTTAGTTGAATATTATTACTGTATTTGTTTGATTATTTTTATGCAAATGTTGTAAGGTCTTTTGAACTTTGTTAAGTTTTTTAATAGTCATTCCATACAAACCGTTTATTTTTAATAAATCATGTTAGATTAACTGAAGAATATGCTAAGGTTTTATTTCTATTTAAATGTGTAGGTTGGTAACATACATGTTTATCAACTTTATCTGAGGTAAATTCCCTATCCAGCTTAATGGATCGAGGGACATCATCCTCCAGTAACATAAATAACAAAGAACCTTAGTTAGTTTGTTTTAATTGTGTGATAATATCTTTTTTTGTGTATTAATATTTTTATTTGAATATCTCAGGTTTAAAAATGAGGCTACCATCTGATAACTACCAAAAAAATAGGGTAATCACTTTACATTTCCTTAATTCTTTATTTGAATATTTTATTGCATTTGACTGATTATTTTTTATAAACATGTAAGATCCAGAAAACAAGATGCATTTAAGGTATACAACCCATACTCAGATCCAGAAAACATATTACCTCTGCAACAATTTTGACAGGTAAGTTGGTCTGCTCCACAAACATGAAAAAGATTTAAATGCATTAGAATTGTGATTTATAATAATAAATTTAATATTTTTTTTACAGAAACATAAAACAGATAAGAATGGACCTGAACCAGCTTATGAAGCTGTGCATACATCATTTGATCGAGTAAGTATGATTTCTCACCCACCCTTGACGAGGTCATTCTTATAAATGTAATATTTTTATTTATATTTTACATTGATATGATTAATGTCCTTTTTCATTAATATTTTCTGTTTTTTTTGCCAACAGGTGAACGCAAGATTATTTTTAAAACCGGAGATAATGGGGTAGTTCCTAAATAGTAGTATTTTTTTTTTAAGGATTTTTTATGTTTTATAATTAATACACGTGTGTTGTATGTGTTTTACATTAGCTAAAAACCAGGTCAATTTTCTACCCCATGTCTCCTAAAGCGCAGGTACAGAAACCGATTTGAACTGCTTGTAACTGCCGCTTCTAGAAAGAAAATTGGGACTTTATACGATCTAGATGTTGTTTCAGATCGATCCAACGGTGCATATTTAACTTGTCAGCGGTTACACTATCCGCTGATAATAGAATATAGAATGACACCATTGACCTTACTTCTATGATGGCACACTTCTTATGAATTATGATATTAGACCATTAATTTAAAATAATACAAAATATTTTTAGTCTGTGGCCGGGTCAGGGGGTTTATCCAGTTGGGGGTTCCTTCTGAGGTGGGCTACCCCGGATGTTCTAGGTGTTGCCCCGGGGAAACCCGCATTTGAATTCTTGACCTACATCACCTTTCAAAGAGAGATATAGAAACAAAGATTAGAACAAACACATAAGAGGAATCGTTCTTTTTTTTTTCTTGAAAGATAACGAGGTTGAAAAAACCTAGCTACTACCTTGGCTCCATATGAAAGATCATGAATTCTAAGGTTGGTTCAAATGAAGACGCCACTCATCAATAAATCCCATCTTATCAGGATCCATGTTCGGCAGATCACGCACTTCAAGTTTTTTTTATTATCTCAGTGGTCCGTCCAAGAAGGTTGATTGCAGCCATAACACTAGCCTCTCGTTTTTCTATTGCATTTTCATGGCATCTCATTGTTACGACTTTTGGTATGTTGGTGAGACAAGCAGCTAATATGTCTGCAATCATGCGAGATAGTTGTGTAAACAGGTCATCGCCAGTAATCTCCAAGTTATTGCACGATTGTGTTTGCAATACAATACATTGAGTTGGCAGCAAGCGATTGAACTTCAGATGAACTTTCTTCACCTCCTCCTCCTCCTTAGGTTCTTTATGATTGGAGTTGAATATTTCAGTCACAATTTTTTTGGCTGTTTCAGCAAACGACTTAATAATCTCCATTGTCGGTTTCCCTTCATAAGCACTTGTTTCCAAAGTGGTCTCCAACCACTTGCAACTGGCTTCGACCTCATGCCACGGTTGCCCTTTGAATATTCCCATACATAGATGTCTTATTTAAGCTTTCCTCCACTAGATGAGTGTACAAAAGACCTTCACCAACACTTTTGACCAAATTATCAACTCAAGAGATTATCTGCATATTGGGGCAATGGTGCCCACTACAATTCCAATGGACTGTGTAATGACGATAGCAATCATTGACTGCTTATACACGGACTCATAGCTATGAAAATCGTCCGACACAACAAGCTGCCACGCCACATCACGAGAATACTAATTGCACATGCTATGCCGGATGCAGAGGATGATGGATTACTAGCCATCAGAAATTGAGGGCTACGTGTTTCTGTCATGATCCAATATCTTTCCACAAGTTTTGTAAGCTTCTCCGCAGTAACTATCCTGTTTTATTGTGGATTTAGATCATTGAAAGTTGTTTTGCTAGCGTCTTTATACTTGACGTCTAAATCCTTTTTCGAAGATGTAATTGTTATAGCAGAAGAGATAAAAATAAATAGTAAGAAAAGTAGCATACATACAATACACAAATCTTTGATTAATATTGTCTGAAGCCATGTTCGAAATTTTGGGCCAAAGTAATTAATATGTTGCTGCTGCTGCTAATTGTTTAGAGGATAGAAAATAAGCATATAATTCTCTACTAACCAGTTGTGGTTTATATGTAAAAATTTCGAGGATAGGCCATTATTGGACGGAGACTTATTGTACTGAAATTGACTTATGTGAGACTCTTATTCTTCAACATGTCTAAATTTTATATTTTAATTAGTTGAAGTTAAATATAAGTTAACTATTTTTTAGGTAGAAAACAAAGCTTCATATCAAGGTAATTTAGTAAAATAAAACTTCAAAGTAATTAAAATAAAATATCACACAAACTTCACTATCTTTTTAACATATTTATATATCTTTTTTGTAATATGATTTGATTATCAAATGGGTAACTTTACATAATAATAACCAAGTTTCTCATATGTTTTATCTCATTTTAGCCACTTAAGTTTCTCATTTGTTCCACTTTAGTCACTCAAACTTTTTTGTCTCATTTTAGTCGCTCAAGTTTCACATGTCGTTCCAATCTTTTATAATTATCATGTTACAAGTTACTTTTTTTTTAATTTCATTTTTTGGATATGGTGAAAATGAAATCCAAAAGGAGTAAACCAACATTTTCATCATATTCATAAAACAAAATAAAAAAAAAGTAACATGTTAACCTGGTAATTATGCAAGATTGGAACAACATTTGAAACTTGAGTGACTAAAATGAGACAAAAAAGTTTTAGTGATTAAAATGGAACATATGAGAAACTTGAGTGAATAAAATGAGACAAAAAAAGTTTGAGTGACTAAAATAAAACAGATGAGAATTAAACTTGATTACTATTCTGTGAAGTTTTCCGTTTATCAAAATATAAGTATCACTAAATGTCGTGTTACATTTTATTCAAATTTATATAAAACTTGACGTTTGAATCGTAGTCTAAAGTGAAAAAACTAAATAACATGTTAATGAAAATTTGATTTTTTGTTTTAATTAAAATATCAAAAACTATTTTCAAGTGTATACAGCAAACACTCATCTTCCTGCAAACAAATTTTCTAGATACTTACGAAAAATCGTTTTGAATACACGAGCGTGTTAACGAACAAATAGAAACAAGTGAGTTTGATTAATTAAGACCAAGTAATCTTTTGTGACAATTTGTTGTTTACTTGCAGAAATTTCTAGGATCTTGCAAATGCAGTTGAGTACATGGCATTATTGTACGGCATGTTACTTTATTGAAATAAAGTAGAAATCATTGACTTACGTCATGACTTGTGCTAAAGAGAATTTAGGATAAGCTTACAAGCGGTAATGCATGAGGTACACATAGATTTTACTTTTGGCTTCAACTTTCTCAACACTTTTTTATAAAAACGCAGAATAAAGTTTTATTCACTTTACCACGTTTGTTCACTGATGCATGTTTTACAGCCTATAAACTAGACTTTTGTAACATGGCTAACCACGTAAGGACAACACCAGTTACGAAGACAAGGTAAAAGAACGAAGCTAAGAAGGCCAGGCCGTAGGCCAAGTCAGGAATAAGTGAAAAGGCCATTGGATAATCGAAGAAAACCTGAGTTGACAAGACCAAACAGGTGAATAGTGTTAGGTTGGGAAGTGAACCCCTGAAGTCCCCAGACGGCGCAACAATTCCCAATACCATCTGAATGAGGAAAGGGTAGGAGACTCAGAGCAGGAACAGTAACCCTTCCACTTTACAATTCAGGGATAAAGCGGGTCAAGCCCTAAGATAGGGTTCGGCGAAGCAGACATCGGGAAAGGTAGAGCCTCAATAGTTACACCATTTTGGGTGTCCCTTACAAAACCGAGGAACTGCCTCTTGGTAAAAGGAAGGTAAGGGCTTTTCAAGAATCACTCACATTGCTCCAAAGGATCACACTATAAATAGGAGATCATCCAACATGTATGATCCCATTCACTCCCAACTATTCTCGTAACATATTACTCTCATACTCCCTAACTTTATTTCTCAAAGACCCCCTTGCCTGATTCTCACGTCGGAGGTGGATCGCAGGGGACCCTCCCCTGCGGTGAGCCTAACGGTTTGTTCTTCTTAGCAGGACCCAAGGATCGAAGCCTGGTATCTTGTGCAGCAACAAGTGGCGCCCACCGTGGGGCTCGACTTTGTGTGAACCACAAGTTGAGCTCCTCAGCTTCATTTCATTTCTTTTTGTTGCCTCTAGATACCATGACGTCCAAAGACAAGGAACCGGCTGACGATGCACGCTCTGACTCTTCCAGAGACTCCGTGGAATTCAACGATATGATCGAATTGACTCCTGAAGGAGTTAGAGAGAACTTCCCTCGCCTTCAGAAACTGATGCACGAGTATGTCTAGGAGGAGCGGACGAGGGGCCTAAGGGTACAATTGTCATATGAAGAGCGGACGAGGGGCCTAAGGGTACAACTGTCATATGAAGAACAGGCGGAGAATCCTGTCCTTCGTCCCACATCAGGAGCCCTGGGAGAAGCAGTCGACACTGGTGGGACTAACCTGAAAGTCCCAGCAGCTTCACTTATGCAAATGGTCATGACAAACCCAGCCGTGAGGGGACATGTCCCTCATGGACCTTCTGGCCCGACCCAGCTCACCTATGATGTCAGGTATCCTTATACTCACTCCCAAGGTCAGACACTCTTCCAAGGAGGACTTTCTCAGCCTTTACCCCCACCTACGGGACCTGGGCTGGCCCAGAGTTTCCCGAGTTTTCAGACACCTTTTCCCCTACCGACTCCAGGTTTTCAACCTGGATATTTTCAGAACCTTTTTAACACTCCACTAGTAACCTATACGCAGCCGCTCGCCGCAACTTACAGCTTGGGCGCAGATCTGTCCTTACCATACACCCCTAATGTCCAAACAAAGTTCTCCCCACGAATCACGAACTTCAGGTTCCCGCCTAAAACCAAAATGCCACCCAACGTCAAGGTGTATGACGGGTTGGGAGACCCTGAGGATCACCTCGAGCTCTTCTCGGGGGCAGCGACAGTAGAACAATGGCCTATGCCGGTATGGTGCCATATGTTCACACAGACCCTTATTGGACCGGCCAGGTTATGGTTTAACAACTTACCGCATGGGAGCATAGACTCTTTTGAGGACCTAAGCCGAAGTTTCCTGGCCCATTTCATGCAACAAAAGAGATACACTAAAGATCCGGTTGTGTTACACAACATCAAACAAAAGGAAGACGAAGACCTCCAAGCCTTCATGGGAAGATATAAATTGGAAGGCCTCAGCATCAGTGGGGCCACAGAACAGATGCGTATCTTGGGTTTCATCCACGGGGTTCGCCCCAGGCAACTCATAGAAGTCTAAACAGAAATGTCCCCAAAACCATGGAGGAAGCCATGGATAGAGCTGAAGCATTCCTCCGAGGGAAGGAAGCCGCGTAGGTCCCGAAGGTACCTAGGAAGGTGAGGACTAAAGGATGGGGGCATCCTGCACCTGGGGGCGAGGCCGACCATTTCAACCATTTGTAGAAAAAAAGGATCCCAAGTTACAGCAGTATGCCAAGGAAGCCCTACGAAAGACAACCTCATTCTTATGAAAGGCAAGCCCAGCCACACTCCTACCCGAGACACCAAGACCGAAATAAAGAAAAGCATAGGCAGGTACAGTTCATGCCTTGACTAAGACGCCCAAGGAAATCTTGGCAACCGAGGAGGCAAGATTTAGCTTCAGACCACCAAAACCTGGTGCAAAGCCCCCGGACGCCAAGACAGCCCTCAGATACTGCGAATTCCATGGCGACGCAGGGCATCATACAAACGATTGTTTCCAACTAAAGAAGAGGATCGAAGCAGCCGTCCGGTTCGGGGAGTTAGCCCATTTGATAAAAGATATTAAAGGAAAAGCGATGGAAGGTTCGAAGTCAGAGAAAGACAAATGTAAAAGAAGAGAAATCATGATGGTGTCATATGGTGTAAAGCAGAAGGTCCAAAGAGAAGGAGGTTTTGATAGAGAAAGAAAGTGGCCAAGAAGAGAAATATCTTTTCCACCCTTAGGTCCGGGAGAGTTCACATACTCCCCCATGGTAATAAAGGCGAACATAGGGGGTAGACATATAAGCCGAGTGTACCTGGATGGAGGCAGCGGCTCCGAGGTCATGTATGAACATTGTTTCCCGCAATTGGACGAGGAAACACGTAAGAAGCTAACACCCTCCAAAGCCCCGCTTGTGGGATTCTCAGGAGAAAAGGCATGGCCCCCGGGGGAGATAAAGCTAAGGGTACGGATCAGCGACGACAGTCTGGAGAGAACCGAAGACATGTTTTTCCTGATAATCTGGTCGGCCTCTAGATATAATGTCATCATTGAAAGCCAGACATTTGTGCCTTCGAAGTAATAGTCTCGACAGCTCATGCTATGATGAAATTCCCAGCAAAGGGAGGAGTTTGCACGGTCATGTCAACCCCAGGATCATTGTTCGTAGAAGCTACAGAAAATGAAATAGAAGACGATGGGGGTGAAAGAGTCAGCATAAACAAAATATACCCGGAGCAAACAATACAAGTCAGAAGTGATCTCTCCAAGGAAGGAAGGCGAAGACTCCTGCAGATCCTAAGGAGTAACGTGGATATTTTTGCATAGACCCCGGGGGGACATGACCGGGGTACCCAGAGATCTGGCCGAGCACTCTTTGAACATATCCACTGAACACGTCCCGGTAACTCAAAAGAAGAGAAGCCTAGCACCAGACCGGTGCCAGACCATATGCATTGAAATTAACAAGTTGGTGTCTGCAGGTATCATCAGGGAGGTCAAATATCACACTTGGGTGGCAAACCTTGTGATGGTCAAGAAAGCAGACGGAAGCTGGCGAATGTGTATTGATTTCAAGGATTTGAATAAAGCCTACCCCAAAGACTGCTACCCGCTTCCAGAAATTAACCTCAAGGTTGATTCCTTAACCGATTTCAAATGGAAGTGCTTTTTGGATGCCTATAAAGGGTATCACCAGATCAAGATGAAGCGTAAAGACGAAGAAAAGACGACCTTTTACACACCAAGAGGAATTTTTTGCTACAGAAGGATGTCGTTTGGCCTGAAGAACGCGGGAGCAACGTACCAACGCTTGATCGATAAGGCTTTCGAAGAGCAAATAGGGAAAAACATGGAGGCGTATGTTGACGACCTGGTAATAAAGAGTCAAAGTGAAGAAGGAATGATCGAAGACATTGAGCAGACGTTCAAGAACCTCAGGACAATAAATATGAAGCTAAACCCAGGGAAATGTTCCTTTAGGTTAAAGGAAGGAAAGTTCTTGGGTCATGTGGTAAGCAAGAGGGAGATAAGGGCAAACTCAGACAAGGTAAAGGCAGTACGCGACATGAGGTCATGATGTAAGGTCAAATATCCCGTGTTTAAGAGTCGTTTTTGTACAGTTTTAATAGTTTTACTTTGTATATAGAGTTGGTTTTACGTTGGTATTTGTATTTGTGTCTGTGGAAGGTTAAAGGTGCTATTTGAGCGGATAACGAGACATAATTTAGAAGGCACGAAAGTACAGGGGGTGAAAGAGTAAAAATGTCAAATTCCTGGAAAGTTGAGTCTTCATGAAACGCGAAGACTAGGAGAGAAAATCTCGCGACACGCGAGGAGAAGAAAAACAAGCCCGACTAAATTGTTCTTCACACCACGCGAAGAACTAGCCAACGAAGTTCGCGACACGCGAAGGGCCTGTGATTCAGGAAAAAGCCCTAAATTCTAATTAAAAGGAAATCCAACCCTAGTTCGCAAATAACTTTCATTCAGCCGATTTCAGAGCAACCAAGGGCGATTTTCAGAGGCAAGAGGAGTTCCGGATCAAGTATTGAAGCTATGCTCGCGTGTCTGACAAGCATGCGTGGCTAAGCTGCGTGCGGCTTCCTTTCGACGGATGGTTCGTATAGGTTCTTTGTTTTGTTCAGTTTGTTTATGTTTGGATCTTGTTAGTTTTTGACACAAACTTGATGGATTGATGTATTAGTTGATTTATACAATTTACTTGAATGCCTTGAGTTTGCTTGCTTTGCAACTGTGTTCGGTTGATGGCAAAACCTAGTAGCAGGGTTAGGTGACTAAAGTGGGTAACTTGGTGTTTATAAATTGGGTATTTGAATTGTGCTGGCTGTGACGAGCTAGTCGTATAGGTTGCTGACAACAACTTATCTTCAATTATTGTTTCAACTTATTTGCCAACACTATGTCTATGTGGTGTCCATTGAACAACTGAGTTTTGCATAAACCTAGAACCTGAAGTTTGGAGGGAGTTACATCTTTATTTGATCTGTGTTTTAGCTATAATTTACTAATCTAAGCAATTTAACTTTCCACTGATTCCCTATGGATTCGACAACCCTACTTTCCTGTCTATAGTTTAAGGTAGCTAAGTAGTGAATTTTATAAGTGTTTTTGATTGACCTTGACACCGCGATCAGGTCACCTAAAACAAGAAAGGAGGTGCAAAGCCTAAATGGCAAATTGGCTGCACTGCACAGGTTCTTATCGAAACTGGCGGAGCGTTCCCTACCTTTCTTCAAAACGCTGAAGGGAAGCTCAGCCAAGAAGAATTTCCTTCGGACAGAAGAAGCGGAGAAAGCATTTGTAGAATTGAAGGACCATATAGCCAACATACCACCGATGGTAGCCCCGAAACCTGGAGAGACGTTGTCGCTGTACATAGCAGTAACAAAAGAAGCAATAAGCGGGGTGTTGGTGATAGTTAGAGAAGGAACCCAATCACTAGTATATTTTGTAAGCAGAGCTCTTAAAGAGGCAGAGGTAAACTACCCAACCCTTGAGAAGGTGGCTCTAGCGGTGGTGCACGCGGCCCAGCGGCTGAGGAGATATTTCCAGGCACACCCCGTGAAAGTGTTGACCAATTATCCTATCAAAAGCATTTTAACGAAACTTGAAGTCGCTGGGAGACTGGCAAAGGGGGCTGTAGAAATGGGGGAACACGAGGTTTCATATGTCCCTAGGTCCGCAGTTAAGGGGCAGATCTTGGCAGATTTTGTTCTAGAATCATCAATCGAAGGCGAAGAAGAGAAGGAAGTGGGGGACATTGGCGAAAAAAATGGAGGAGAGCAACAACCGGGAAGACTCAAGAGAAAGGAAAGAAGAGTGGTTGTTATACACAGATGGGGCGTCAAGCGCAGAAGGCTCAGGAGCCGGACTCATACTTATAGACCCAGAAGGCGCGAGAACTCACATACGCCCTCCGCCTGAACTTCCCAAGCACAAACAATGAAGCCGAGTATGAGGCTCTCCTAGCCGTGTTGAGGCTGGCCCAAAAAATCGGAGTCAAGACGTTACAGCTACGTGTCGACTCACTCTTAATCGTAAATTAGGTTAATGGGGTATATGAAGCCAAGGAAGAAGTGATGAAGATGTATAAAAGCCTGGCAAAGCAAATGGTAAAGAGTTTCAAGAAATGTACCATAACCCAGATCTCAAGGACACAAAACAAACGAGCGGATGCCCTCAGCAAGCTAGCATCACTAGCTTTTGTTCATTTGACGAAGAAAGTCTTAGTGGAAGTGCTCGAGGAAAGCTCAGTAAAGGGAAGGTAGTGACAGATGTGATTACAGAAGATGAAGACAGCTAGATAACTCCAATTAAAGAATACTTGGCAATAGGGTTGGTATCAGAGGATGAGGATGAAGCCAGGAGGGTAAGGCTGAAAGCGTTGCAATACACCATAGTAGAAGGAGAGTTGTTCAAGAAAGGGTACTTGGCTCCTCTACTCAGGTGTGTAGGCCTAATTCAAGCCAACTACATTGTAAGGGAAATGCACATGGGAGTCTGCAAAACACACGCAGGCCCAAAGACAATAGTCTCGAAAATAATGAACCTAGGGTACTTCTGGCCAACCATGCACGAAGACACGAAGGAGGAAATAAGAAAATGTGAAGCATGCCAACTCCACGCACCAATAAAACATGTTTCCAAGCACGATCTGGTACCGGTAAACTCCGCATGGCCTTTTCACAAGTGGGGGATGGATATCGTAGGTCCCTTCGTTTTGAAGATAGTGGACAAAGGCCCATCACCACCGGATCTTTCTTCCTTCCAACTTAAACTCTTACCCGATCCTTCCCGGGACTCACCACCGCCGGGCGTGAAGTTTGGTGACATGAAACATGACGTCTCCATACCAAAAAGTGGTTTCTTTCATAAAGGAGACAAACCGAGCGCCGTGTTTTGGAGTCCAAACTCAAGATATGACCTATTGACCGAAGGCACATATGCTGTAGTCGAGGTGCTTCAAGGAAAGAGGTGGATCCCGGCCTATGATGATGATGATTTCAGCTTGTCTTTCAAGTGGAATGTAGAAAATGATAGTAGTTATAGACTGGCTAGTCTTGAATGGGAAGTGCCTGATTCAGTTAGTAACGGGGTTTATAGGTTCAGACACTTTGGTTCATCTAAGAACACCATCGTTTCAACTACACAATATTTTACGGGCGCATCAAGTGCATTTGCAGTGTCGTAAATCACGAGCTTCGATTAATATTACCCGGCAACATTTACCACAATAAGTAGCCATTGGTGAAGGTTGTATTGAAACTATTTGTATGTTCACCTCGTCACTGATTAGTGTTTTAAGTTATGTTACAGATTGAAATCATTGAAATGTATGAGTTTGTCGCACATCAGTTTTATGGATAACAAATTAAATGTGAGATTTATAGACTAAAAGAGAATTTATAGACTAAAAGAGAATTTATAGATACAAGCTATAGACGAGTTCACAAGCTTTTCCCACGGCTAACACTAATAACTCCTTGTTCAACCACCACCAACCATGGGATACGTCGTTTCAAGTTCAACTGCCTTGTAACGGCCTTCTGAAACAAGTGGTATAACTTCCACTACATATAAGTATAACTGCCTTCGACATCCCATAGTTGGCGTGAAACAGTGTTGTGGCCTTCGGCCCAAAATACTAAACTAAACTAGAGTCATTAAGTGTTTAAACATCAAACCCAACATAAACAAATAAAGTGTTTAATTTAAAGTAAACCCAACATATTTCTGGACTTTAAAGGGTCCAGATTTATTCCCGGGGTGGGTAACGGAATTTATATGGTCCAGATTTCGTTTAAGAAAACACATGTCACGGTTAACTAACCATGGTCTATTATTTATACAATTTTTTAATATAATTAACACTGCTTATTCAATTTTTGCGCTCTTTTTTTTCAGGACGTTCAAATAAAGTTCGGGGCTAATGTTTATAGTTTTTGTTTATGTTGTTTTTAAAAAAAAATGTGTTGTATAAGCTCAAATGAAGTTGAGCACATTGATAATCTTTTTTACCTGACCATTAAACCTGCACACAAAACATGTGTTTTGGTTTCTGAAAAATTGCATGTTATATTGGTTTTGTGGGGGAAAAATCGTGGGAAGGGAACTTAACTGAAAATCATGTCCAATCTATGTTATTAATTCAAATGCTGTGTTTTTTAAATCTGAATTCGTGTGAGAAGGGGATCCGGATCGGTAGAGATGCACAAATCGGTTTTTTTTTTAACCGGATCCGAATCGGATAAGTCAAACGTGGTCAATGACCGGATCCGGTGGAACCGGTTCCGGATCGGATCCGGTTTTGGGGTATAAAAAAAAATCCGGTTCGGTTCTTTTTTATCCGGTTAGGGTCGGATCCGCTTTCGGATTATCTTTCGGATCCGGATCCGGTTTGTTTGTGCACCTCTAATAATAGGAACCAATAAATTAAAACTGTCCTGATTATTCTTCATCATGGGTATAATTCAAATCGTGTTTTTGAAATCTGATTTACATCATGTAATCATGTCCTAGAAAATTGGAAACGTGGGATTGAAAGTATCCGGAATTTTCTGAAACGTGGTAAATGTTTGTTTAAATCAAATCGTGGGTTTCAAATCAGATGTGAGAAAACTGTCCATGGAAATCAGAAAATTTCAATTAACACGGTCAGGATCTACTAAATATCTCATCTGACGGCCAATATGCTTAATGACAGCGGTTACAGAGTGGTTACACTCACCGCTGTCATTATATATTATAATTGCACAAGTTATGCCGGATGCAGAAGATAATGAATTACTAGCCATCACAAATTGAGGGCTACCGGTTTCTGCCATGATCCAGTATCTTTTCACAAGTTGTTTTAGCTTCCCAACTTTATCTTGTGGATTTGGATCATTCAACGTTGATTTGCTCATGGCTTGATACTTGAGTTCTAAAATTTTCTTTGAGGTTGGAATTGTTATAGCAGAAGAGATTGAAATTATTAGTAAGAAGAGTAATAGACACACATAGATGCATGCTACGATCACCATTGAGAGGCATGTAGTAAGGTCGAGGATTAAATACGTGAGTCCTAATCTGAATGAGAATATTCACAATTATCGTTATCACGAGAATGGATAAACCTATAACATTTGCAAGAAGTGACTTGTTGTCCATAGACACCAAAGAAGGCATCAAGTTAGACATCATTGTTCACATAAATGCCAAGCTTCCGACCTTGGCAATTTGGTCTACCAAAGTTGGCATTCGACTACTCAAATCCACAGGCAGTTTCATAGCCACAGTTATCACCGTGATTGAAGCGGCATTGAGAGAAAAATATTTAGTTGGAAACCAAAGTTTTCTATTTCGAAAACCATACAACAATTTGAGAGTCATGGCAAGAATGCAAAATAACGATGCTATTGAGATGTAGATCCCAATTAACACCATAGGCTCGCTATACCCACCCTCGATTTTTGAATCCTGTTCTGCATCTACTATATCACCACAAACATAAATCAAAGACCAGAAACTTACGGTGATATTGAGCTTTTCATCCAATATAGGGTTGTATGATGTTTGTAAGGGCCACACGGTATCGTTACAAAACTGACGTGCACGGGAAAACATCTCTGACATTTTTGGCCAAGTAATATGTGAAGTGATGCCAATCGTTTAGAAATAAGAAAATAAGCATCTATATTTATAACAATTTGTTGTTTATGTGCAGAAACTTTGAGGATCTAGTAAGTGAAGTTGAGCTCGCTAGTGAACATGACTTTTAGTATAATTAATTAATGTCCACAACACGTACTACTCGTTAGACATGCAGGGAAGAGAAATAAGCTTTAAACAATCATTGACTGACTTGTACGTTGCTTTAAACCAAGTGATGAGTTAAAGAATCTTTTAAAAAGTTTGTGTTTATCAAGAGACAACACTCCTTCCACTTTATATATATATATGGTTCATCATATGCCAAGTGTGACGCTCTACAACACTCCTTGTACTTTATATGAGAATATATGAAAGGAAAGAAAATAATATGAAAGTCTTTGTCGAATACTGAATGAATTACACTCATAATTTAGATATGTGTATAATTACTCCAACTATAACATGTATCATATCAATCAATATCCACTGCAACAAATAGACCCTATAGCGACAGCGAGATTATTGGATGTGGCGACGACATGTCGTCGCGATATGGTGTAAAAGCATATACTGACGAGATGTAGTCGCTATAGGCTTCATGGCCAAAGGGTCGTACACATAGGTGTTATTTGTCGTTGCCATAGATTCCCCTACACCGACGACATGTCAAATAAAAATATTTTATTTAATTAATTAATTAATTTAACCCTATAACGAGGACAAGTAGTCGACATAAACCTGTAACATTTAATTTTGAGACCTATAACACGTCGTCGCCATAGGTTAACCAGGTTTAAATTTCATGGATATCTATGGCGACGACACGTCGTCGTTATAGGCCTCCAGAAATATTATTATTTTTATTACTTTTCCAGGTTTCTTTGGACAATGTGGTGGTGGTTGTTAGCTTGGCGGTGGTGGTTGTTGACATCGACGGCGGCAGGAAGGTGGTGGTGTTGGCGTCGGCGGCAGATGGTGGTGGTGTGGAAGGGAGCAAACGCACATGATGTTGGCCTAAGATGGAGAGAGGGATGAAAGCATGAATGAGCCAGCCTCTTCGATTAATTGCATAATTAACCCTATGCTCACGACATGTCATCGCCATAGTGTCAAACAATACGACATCGTCCCCTTTATCCATTTATACCAGAATAAAATAAATAAATAAATAATTACACCTACGACGACGATATGTCCGGGCCATAGAGTTTTAGAATAGCGCCTAAATTTTCATCATTTCCTGTGTAAGCTATCCCGCCTACATGTCGTCACCGTAGAGTAACCTAACCTAAAACAATTTTATTGCTAGAATTCCTAATTTACTTCTCCAGATCTCATTATCGGTATAAGTTTCTTATAAAACATTACAAAACTCGATCAGTGTTGCACCACATCCAAACATTCTCTTGATCTCACTATAAATTTTTTGATGATTTAAGTATCCAATAAATGATCTCCTGACTGTACAAATTTAGGTGAACTTATGTTTTGTGACAGATAAATAACCAGAGTTATTCAAAAGAGAAATAAAATTAAAGGCAACATGCCCTAAACGATTATGCCATGTTTCAAAAGAAGCTTTAATAGAGGAAACTGCCATCAATGCCTGAGGTCCATCACGGAGCACGTACAAACCACAAATGCCTTGCGCCAGTACCTGTTTCGTTTTTCTGTCTTGAATAGCAAAGTAAGGTTGAGAAAACAAAACATCAACCTGGTTATCCATTGTAAGTTTGCTGATAGACAATAAATTCTTGGTGAAGTGTGGGACAACTAGGATATCATTCAGTTTAACATTATTAGAAAGCCGAGAATAGCCCATATGAGAAACACTAAGAGTGTTGCCATTACCAAATGTAACACGATTCTTACCCACATATGGAGAAGCATGTTGATTATGTTCAGGAGACCGTGTCATACGAGAAGTAGCACCCGAATCCACATGCCAATCAAGAGTGGAATTAGTGACATGGCATTGGGCATGAAAAGCTTCGGCAAGGTTTGCATCAAGAGAAACGGCTTGAGTTGCATAAGATGGAAGTTGTGGGCATTGGTTTGCAAAGTGACCATCCTTTCGGCATAACTAACAATGAGGGGAACGACGACCCCTGTCACGACCACCCCCACGGTTAAAGGTGGAAGAACGACCACGGCCTCTTGAGCTATTGTTGGACCGAGTATGACTAGCAATAAAAGCCACGGGTGGAGTCTGATGTGAGCCACAAAGAGATTTTAGAAATAGTTCATGGCTTTCGGCTTGAGAAAGCAAATCACGAAATGCCGGAGGTGGTTTGGATGCACGAATGGTAGTGGAATAGGTCTCAAAAGTGGTACCAAGACCACATAAAACCAATGCAACTTATCAATTTCTTCAACAGGTTGACCGATTGCAGATAGTTGATCACATAATCCTTTAAAAAGGCGCCCATACTCAGAAACAAATGACGTACCTTTGGTTAGGAGACGAAGTTGATCACGCAAACTTTGAACCCTTATATAATAAATCATTTGCGAAGTCCGGTTTTAGACGGCAAAAGTCCTTTTGAAATACTTTACTAAAGAGTACCAACTTACAATAACATTCGGGTTTTTGGTTGCCAAGTTTACCCTTATCTTTGGGACTATGCTAAAAATAAATTATCACCAAGGAGTCTCCCGTGTATCTTCCTTGGTTACTCCTCACAATACAAGGGGTATCGTTGTTTAGACCCACTTACATCTCGAGTTTACATTACTCGCCATGCCTGGTTTGAGGAGCTACATTTTCCCTTTAAAGGGACCACTTCTACTAAAGACTTGGCCACTTTGTTTATGACTAATTACAATGATGATATTGTAGATTCCATCCCTACTTACGGTGACCAATCTAAAGTCAAAGTGAACTTGGACTTTCCTGCTATTCATTCGTTTACCAAGTGCTCTTCTTGCACTTCAACTTTGGACAACCCACTTTCTCAAACCCATTCAACTGACCACGCTGGGCCTTCTACCACTACTGCTGATCCCACAAGCTAGCCCAACCGGGTCTGCCTCCCCATCTTCGGCTACGGCCCGACCACAGCAGCATGCCACGGTTCCAGCTCAAACACACCAGCCGCCCTCGTCACCTCAACAAGCTCAGCAGTCTGCTCCTTCTCCGGTCCAGCAAGTGGCCCAACACCCAGCACAACAATCAGCTTCAGTTCATCCGATGACAACCAGGGCTAAAGCAGGAATTTTTAAACCAAAACATAATGCCTATCTTGCTTATATTGAGAAAAATCCGTTGATATTTGCTTTGCATACTTCTCATGATCCAAAAGGTTTTAAATCAGCTGCTAAAAGTCCAAAATGGATTATTGCCGGATGAAATGTATGCTCTTCGCAAGAATTATACATGGTTTTTAGTACCTCGTTTCAAGGATGCGAATGTAGTCGGTTCTAAATGGGTGTTCCGTACCAAGTATAATTCGGATGGTACCATTGATTGTTTCAAAGCTCGGTTAGTTTCTCAAGGCTTTACACAGGTACGAGGTCTTGACTACTCCCACACCTTTAGTCCGGTCGTCAAAGCCTCCACCGTACGTATTGTTTTATCTCTTACCGTCATAAATGGGTGGAAACTTCACCAATTGGATGTCAAAAATGCCTTCTTACACGGTCATTTGCATGAAACTGTATACATGGGGCAACCTCTCGGCTTTGTTGATTCTAGATTTCCTGATCATGTTTGGGCTCTATATGGGCTCAAACAGGCACCGAGAGCTTGGTTTCAACGTCTAAGTTCCTTTCTTTTACGAAATGGATTTACTTGCAGTCAGGCGGACACATCTCTGTTTGTTTACAAATGAGACTCGTGCATAATGTATCTTCTTGTCTACGTTGATGATCTTATTTTGACAGGAAATTAGGAGCATGTCATCGCCTCCTTTATTCATCGGCTTCATCAAGAGTTTGCTATTAAAGACTTAGGCGATCTAAATTATTTTTTGGGACTTGAGGTCGTTTATACTGACAGTGGCTTATTCTTAAGTCATTCTAAATATGCTCATGACATACTCGACTGTGTCGGACTTCTTGATTCTAAACCGGTCTCCACTCCTATGGCACCTAATGAGACTTTTGAGTCAACTGGTCCTCCATTTACTAATCACTTTATATCGTTCGCTTGAGGGAGCCCTTCAATATTTGACTATCACTAGACCCGATCTTTCCTATGCAGTTAATCAAGTAAGTCAATTTCTTCAAGCTCCACCTTAAACACATTTCCAAGGTGTTAAGCGACGAGACGATTCCATATGGTCTTACCTTCCAAAAACCGTCAAAGATTGCCATTCATAGTTATTCGGACGCTGACTGGGCTTGTTGTATTGACACGCGGCGATCTACTTATGGTTACTCGATCTTTCTTGGTGGGAACCTTGTTTCATGGAGTGCCAAGAAGCAACCCGCCATCTCTCACTCCAGTTGTGAATTAGAGTATCGTGCCATGGCTAATACGACAGCTGAGATTGTTTGGATAACACATCTCTTTCAGGAGCTACATGCTTTACCTCCTGATAGACCAACCCTTTTATGTGACAATCGAAGTGCCCTCTTCTTAACTTAGAATCAGGTTTCTCACAAACGTGCAAAACATATTGACTTGGATTATCACTTCATATGTGAGCTTGTCTCTTCATACGTTTGTACACAAAGTTTGTTCCTACCAAGCTTCAGGTGGCTGACATTTTTACTAAAAGTCTTCCGCGGTCACAATTTGAATACTTTCGAGCGATGTTACATCTTGTTCCACCACCGTTTCGCTTGAGCGAGGATGTTAGAGTAAAATAATATTACTGTATATGTTTTGTAATTATCTTATTCTTCATGTACCCATCTTGTAATTTGCTATTTATATATATGTACATCTCCTAAATGTGAGGTAGGGTTTTTATCATTTACAAGTTAGAATACTAATATTAATTGTGGATAAACTAAATAAACATAAACTTCAAAATCTAAAGTCAAGGACACTTACATCTTTGGAAGTAACCATCCAACTCTGTGGCTCACCTCTCCATCATGCATTTTTATAAGTGAGGAATTAAAATAATTATAGAGTCCAAAAAATAAATTAGAAACATTGATCGTATCTCATATATAGAATTAGAAGAAGGCCACGTTAGCTTTTACCCAAGCGAGTTGTGGCGTGTTAAACCGTGGAAGAAATTAACATCCTAAAAAACTTAAAAAATAAAGCTAAAAGCTTTAGGTAAACTTACCATGCGCGAGTAGAGCGTATAAGGATTATGGTTATCCTGATATCAGAGCAAAGGAAAACATTATCGAACGGAAATACAAAGTTTTTGTACAATGTAACTTTCATGTAACATCAGATAATCCGGTTACATGAAAGTTACATCTTTCGAACGGAAATACAAAAGTTTCGTACAAAGTTTCGCTTCCCGTTTCGCACGAAAGTATACCTTTACCGTGAAATTAAGTTCACAAGTTTCGTACGAATCTACAGTTTCGCATGAATTTTTTTCTTTTCACGCGAAAGATCGATAGTTTCACACAAAAGTTTCTCACGCGAAAGTTTATAGTTTCGTTCGAAGTTCGCCTGAATGACTACTGTTGATGCATTCACATCAACTGAGAAAGCATCACACAACTCACATAAGTTTGCTTTCACTCTCTCTCTAAAAAACTATGGCTACTAGAAAACAATGATTGAGTCATTTCTGATCCCAGACAACCTTTTTGGCTATATTAATGGCTCAATTCCCCGCGAGACATAACTCTGGCAACATGATCTGATACAACTACAACCTTGACAATCAATCCCAACATTTCCACATGGATATCCAATGATGCACATGTGCATATGATCATTATTTCAACAATTTCTGAGGCCTCCTTCTCTCATGTTCAAGACACCACAGCAAGTGAACTATTGGTTTCTCTTGAACATGCCTACGCTCCACACACTGCCTCACGAGAATATATACTTAAGAAACAACTTCTTAAGCTTCAAATGAAAGGGATGAGACACCCCTTGATTATCTGAGCTGTGCACAGGAGTATGCATCTGCACTTGCCAACATTGGTGAACTGGTCAAAGACAAAGACCTTGTTTTGTTTGTCGTCTCAGGGCTACGTGAAGAACACAACGGCTTCAAAATTCACCATTCTTGCTCGTTCATCTCCTCTAGTATTCCGTGATCTCTATGGTCTCCTAGGTGATCATGACTATATGGTTACAAAACCTCCACAACCAGCTACTGCATTTGTTTTTACTTCCACTAGAGGTAACTCATATAGATCAGCTCTAGCTATCTAAACTCAGCCACCACAATAACTTATGACTCTACAACAGCTGGTAGCTCAACATGGCTTTCATCTTAGGCTCAACACTGTTGCTCGTCAAGCTTTCTACAGCTATCTTCCACCCCAAAATCATGGAAACAACAATCGCAGACGTCGAGGTCCCTTTCATGGCAACAACAGAGGACGTGACTGCAAAATTCTCTTGGGCATCTTCTCTAACATGGTTTATGGTTCCTGCAACCGTTGTGGCATTGGTCATATCCCAAGTGAGTGCCCAAACCGTGACCCTTCTACATTTCTTGCCAACCAAACAACTAATTTTGCATATGCTAGTTCTAATTTTGCATATTCACGCTCTACTGCCTGACACTAGAGCCAACAACCATGTAACACCAGATTTATCAAGTCTTGACAGTTCAAAGGTATACTATGGTAGTGACTCACTCCATATTAGTAATGGTAAGGGACTTCCTCTTATTCATATCAGTTTCTCTCAGTTCTCTTCTCCAAACAAAACCTTTTCTATATCTAACATCCTTCATGTTCCTAAAATTAAGAAAAATCTTCTATCTGTTCAAAAATTTTGTCTAGATAATAATGTATTCTTTGAATTTCACTCTTTCTCTTTTGTCGTGAAGGACGAGTCTACACGCACTACCTTGCTCACCAGCCCTAATGAATAAGGTCTCTACTCATTTTGACTTCTTCAATTTCAGTCTCTTTATGTGATCGTCTTCTCTGCTACATGGACTTCATCCACTGTTTGGCAAAGTAGGCTTGGTCATCTAAATCAACGTCTTTTCAATTTTATGTTTTCCAGTTTTTCTCTTCCTGTTACTACACACTTGTCTTTAGTTTCATGTACCGCTTATCATTTGGCAAAATCCAAAAAAGTCCTTAACTAATTCTAGTTTTCATA
Organism: Smallanthus sonchifolius; assembly: GCA_023525975.1. Lineage (NCBI taxonomy): Eukaryota > Viridiplantae > Streptophyta > Magnoliopsida > Asterales > Asteraceae > Smallanthus > Smallanthus sonchifolius. Next base: position 83,556,376 of record CM042030.1, on the reverse strand, counting down.
GTTCCAATTCTCTTGATTTAGTATATTGTGGTGTTTGGGGCCCTGCACATGTGTTGCCTTCTGATAGACATCATTATTTTATGTTATGCGTTTATCACTTTTCTCGTTACATGTGGACTTTTCCCCTAACCAACAAATCTGATGTTTATATAACTTTAAAAAATTTGTTACCATGATTGAACGCCAATTTAATAAAAAGTTAAAACTGTTCAAACTATTTGGTTGGTGAGTTTCGTCCTCTAAATCTTTCTTCACCTCTCTTGGAATCGTTCTCAATATAATTTGGTTATCGCCAGAGGGACCCACCTCACTCACGATAGTGATAGGCGAAGTTCTAGTATAAATACCGGTGACCTAATATAATCAAGTATGCACTCTGAAACCCTAAAAAAGCTCTCTATCAGTACTTTAAAACTCGGACGAGCAAATACTTATTCTAACGCCAGAGGGTGGTCACAAGGAACAATCCCTCCCTAGGCTAACGACGTTTTCTGTTTTGCAGTGGTGACCGACCGGCTCAACTATTGATTTTCACATACGACCACCGGTAGAAACCAGGATCCAATTATCTTTCTCGGGCTGTATATCTTCATATTGTAAAATATAAAACTCCATAATGATTACAACTTCGCAAAATTCTACTTCGCGAGAACCCATGAACTTTGAAAACCATTCTTGCAATCTTAATAGATTTTGAACACGTCCTAGGAAATAATATGTCAGGAGAAACACATCATTTTTATAACTAATTTCATCATTAGCAAAAAAATAAATTGAAAATTAAGTGCAATTTATAGTTTGAGTTGTTTATGATTAAATACAATCATATCTTCGTATTTGATATGAAATTAACACAATAACAATATATTACACATAATTAGCAAATAACATAATAAGAAGAAAACGGAATAAAACACACATTCTAAAAAAGAAAAAAAAATCACATGGCAACGATGCATTATGATATCATTATACATGATCAAGCTCTTAGTTGACCTTAGATCGTTCATGGAGTCGTTCAAAGATAGAAAAACCGAAACGAAGATTAGAGCAGAAACATACGATGAATCTTTACTTCTCTGTAACATAACAAAGTTGAAGAAACATACCTTGGCTCCATATGAAAGACCGTGACTTCTAAGGTTGTTTCAAATGCATACGCCACTCGTCAATAAATCCCATCTTATAAGGATCCATGTTCAGTGGTGCACCTTCTTCAAGTAACTTTATTATCTTAGTGGTCCGTCCAAGAAGCTTGACTGCAGCCACAACACTAGCCTCTCGTTTCTCTATTGCACTCTCCTGGCATCTCAATGTTATGACTTGTGGTATGTTGGTGAGGCAAGCAGCTAATATGTCTGCAATTATGCCAGATAGTCGTGTAAACAACTCATCTTCAATAATCTCCATGTTGTTGCTTTCATACGTAAGCATGATCGTTTGTGCAATACGATACATTGAGTTAGCGGCGATCAACTTCAGAGGAAGGTTCTCCTTCTCCACCGACTCTTCATTGGTACTTGTGTTAAATTCATTCATCACTTCTTCTGCTATACGAGCAAATGATTTAACAATTTCTGTTGGCGTTTTCCCTTCATAAGCAATTCTTTCCAAAGTGTTGTTCAACCACTTGCACTTGTCTTCGACGTCATGCCACACTATTGTTGTTGCCTTTCAACTATTCACATACTCAGGTCCCTTATTTAGGCTTTCCTCCACTATTTGAGTGTAAAAAAGACCTTCACCGACACTTTTGAGGAAGTTATCAACTACGTCCTTATGAATACTTGGTAGAGCAATGGCGATGCATGTTAGGCTTACTATTGGTAAACTCCAACTATTAACATGTTCAACAAAAGGCCGTAGAGATTGAATTTGATCATTGTCAAACATCACTATCCCGTCAAATGCAACAGATTTGGATGTTTCAAGAAGCTTCAAAAGATAGTTATCCTGTTTTTTCTCAGCATTCTGAATCAAGCTATTCATAGAATCTGAAATTCTTTTCGTTGTTTTTTCAGCAAGTTGCACATTATCTTCGAGTAACAAAACATAACTGCTAAGGTCTTCGTTTGTATCGGCATTGTTTGTGGGAGTGGGTGGAGTAAACAACATTGCCTTCAAATAATATGAACAATACTTGACAAAGATTATAATCACAACCGGAATGAGCCCGATTATTTTGCATGATACTACAATTACCTTCTGAAATCCAATGCAAAAGCTTAGAATGTGATTTTTCGAATTATGAAGAAGAGCTCTTGATCTACGACCACTTGACATAAAGCGTATACCACTTTCTTTCCACTCATACAATTTTTTAGTCCAATACTTCTCTACTCTAAGCACTGAAAAACGGTTCCGATTCTGATTAGAAAACGATTTGAAGCTCAGTAGTGTAAAACATCTAAATATTGGGGCGATGGAACCCACTACAATTCCAATGGATTGTGTAATGATGATGGCAAGAATTGACCACTTATACACGGATTGGGATATTAGAACTTCACGCCAAGTAAAATAAGGAACATCCCACATAACACGACCATACACCAAAAATATGTACATGACCAAATTAATTGCACAAATTATGCCAGAAGCAGAGGATAATGGATTACTAGCCATCGTAAACTGAGGGCTACCGGTTTCTATCATGATCCAATATTTTTTCACAAGTTGTCTTAGTTTCTCAATAGTTGTTGTTAGGTTTTCTTGTGGATGTTGATCATTCAAAGTTGTTTTGCTAGCGGCTTTATACTTGGATTCTAAAATTTCCTTTGAGGTTGGAATTGTTATCGCTGAAGAGATCAAAATTAGTAGTAAGAGGAGTAACATACCCATATAGATGCATGCTGCCACCGTCATGGAGGGATATACCACATGCACTTTGGGAACGTAGAAAGAATAATCCTCAATTACATGAGTTCTAATCTGAATGAAAATATTTGCAATTAGCGTGATCACGAGAATGGATAAACCTGTGACATTTGCAAGAAGTGACTTGTTGTCCATAGACACCAAAGAAGGCATTAAGTTGGACATCATTGTGCACATAAAGGCCAAGCCTCCGATCTTCGCAACTTGGTCCACCCCACCTGGCATTGGACTACTCAAATCTACTGGGAGTTTCATAGCCACAGTTATCACTGTGATAGACGCAGCGTTGAGAGAAAAAAATTTAGTTGGAAACCAAAACTTTTTGTTTCGGAAACCATTCAACAAATCGAGGGCCATGGCAAGAATGCAAAATAAGGATGCTATTGAGATGTAGATCCCAATCAACACCATAGGTTGGCTATACTTACCCTCGGTTTCTGAATCGTATTCACAATTTGCTATATCCCTGCAGAAACGCGGCAAATACCTGAAATCGAAGTTGGTGAGGTTAAGATATGGAACTGAAATAGAAGATTGATGCAACGATTGATAGAGATATTCATAACAATAGTCAGTTGCACCCAAGTAAGGATATGAAGCCATGTTTGGAATTTTTGCCTAAGTAACAATACCCACCTTCAGAAAATTGAAAATAAGCATCTCGATCTTTTGTGGCAATCTGTTGTTTTTTTTTTTGAACGGCGAACATTTAATGTTGTGACGTCGCACCCCCCATCACATGGGAGAGCCTCGTTCAACTCTGGCCAATATGTTGTTTTAACCGGGCTCACTTGGCGTCAGAGTTGGATAGCATCCAAGGAAAAATCCCACCCAATACGGCCCCTTCCGGGCTTGAGGGAGAGCCAAGACTCGTACCCTGGATCGGCGTGAGTAACACCCTGTGCATCAGCCTAAGAACTATACCTCATTTGCATGCCTCAGAAATTAATGGTGGTGGCAGGGATTGAACCTTGGTCCCTTAGGACTTCAGACCTCACCTCACCTCAACCACTACACCCCAACCTCTTTGGCATGGCAATCTGTTGTTAATATGCCGAAATTTCTAGGATGATGCAAATGAAGTTGAGTGGACAAGGCATGACGTAGACTTTCTATATTGAAATAAACCATTGACTGACTCTTATATATTTGATTGGTTGAAGTTAAAGCATAAAATAAATTAACGCATAAAATAAATTAATCATTTTTAGAAGAAAAGATAAAAAGACTATTAAGTCTATTGTTTAGTGTCGTCTAAACCATATACACACTACACATTTAGAGAAATTTGGTTCTCTATAAACAAGTAAAGATCCTTATTTTAGTAAAAAAAACTTTAATAGCTTAAATTAATAAAAATGTTAAGTAACTTAAATAACAAAAAAGTTATATCTTTTTAGAACAGTTTTTCCTTCATAAAATTATAGTTGGTTTGAGATATCATAAGTGTTATGAAGTATTAATTAAAGTAGTTTGGGATATCATATTTCCTTGTTTTTTCTTCCGTTTTAATGCTTTAGTAGTTAGTACACAACATGACTTGTTAGACACGTCGGGAAGAAAATATGTTTCAAACACGCGTTGACTGACTTGATGCGTTTATTATGAGGTCATCGTTGGATACTTTAACATAAAGTGAGATTAAGTTTTAAAAAAAATTATGAGGTTAGTTAATTAAAATTAACCGTAATTGACTGTGTAGATAAAGCCTTTAACTGTTTCGTTGGCATTTCCATTTATTAAGTTTACGGTTTTAACCCCTCACCCCCAATGTTAAATGCTCCACCTAAGGTAACATTGGCATTTCCATTTATTAAGTTTACTGTTTTAGCACCTTATGAATTAAATAAAGCCTTTAACTGTTTCGTTGAGATTTTTTTTATTTAATCTCCGTTAACTATAATGATCTTCTTTTTTTTTCAATATTTGGCTTATTTTAGTGTTATCTAGCTATTTTATGTAGTTAAGATTTACTTAATGACACAATGAGAAGTTATAATAAAACATAAAACAAATAGAAAAGTGTGGAACGCACACTTGTTTGAAAATTATATAAATTATAGGACTTTAGATATCTTGTTAGTTCAAGGGGACGAAGTCCACCAAACAACAAGGGTCCGGGGGCAGCGCCCCCGATTAGCAGGTCCCATGGGCTACCGACACTGGTGGGGTCCAAGGGGCAACGTCCCTGGCTGGTGATTGCTTCGGAATCGCAAAGTTGTCAAATTGGTGGAATTTGATCTTCTGTATCAAATGGAGTGTCCAGTATCAAAACTGAAGGTCCGTACGAACTTTGTTCATCCGTGTCAAACTTTGGTCCACCGTACCAAAGTTTGAACGTCTGTATCAAATTTGGTCGTCCGCACCAAATTTGGTCATCCACATCATTTTGCTCCTCCGTGCCAATTTTCCCTTCCGTACCAAATTGGACTTCAATGATTTTGAAGTGGCAATTAAGAAACCGCCGAGGGTTGTTAGTTATGGCAGTTATTTTGTCATAACATTTCATGAAAGGGTGTTAATCACCGGTTCACCCCTATAAATAGATATCGATTTGGTCAGATTTGGGCACTTGAAAAAACACAACATATTTCATATTCGTTCTTGACAAAATTCTATGTGTTTTATCCAATTGAATATTTCATGTGTATCGAAGAAATAATTCAATCTGAAAGTGTTATTCACGATTCAAAGAAAAATCCAAACATACACAATATACAAAACCTATAGTGAGTGGTGAGGATCGAGAAGGCAGATGGATCCAGGAAGGCGACGATTACTCTGGTGGGAAACAATGGTTATGATATATAGAATCATAGCAGAAATTGGCAATGCCTGTGTTAGGGTAGAAGAAAATAAAATTCAATTGCAATGAAGGTGTTATCTTTTTTCACTTAACCACCCTAAATGGGCTTTTTAATTAGTTTTTAAGTTGCGATAAGCTTCTCACTAGACTTCTAAAGAAATATTTTGGGGGTGGACTTTTTCACGAAAGTTTTTCAATAGGCTAAACTTAAAAAAAAATTGTTTTTTGGGTTGGGGTCATAACTATTTTTATAAGTATTATTGTACGAAACTTATGGTGTCACCCAATGGAGACTTCTCAGCAATACTGAAATTTATCCCACCCAAACAAGTTTAATTACGGAATTCTAGTCTCATACAACCAATGCGCTAAAACATGTTAATGGTACGTATTGAAGTCTAGCATTTGTTATGATCTAGTATCTCTTCTACATAAGTATGTAAGATTTGTCTAAGGTGTCACAACTACCACCCCCTTAGGCACTCATCGTTCTCGATGAAGTCTGCATTTCTATCCTAACAAGAACATGATATCCATTAGGGAGTCACCGAAAGCTCACGTCTTTGTTTTTTTGTTACCCAAGTGGACGAATAGTGTAGATTTGCCTAAGGTCTCACACAAAGAACTTCAATATAATTCCTCGACACAACACAGTGATGGTAAGAACATCGGAGAAAGAAACCATGCGTATCACAATTAACAGTAAATTTGTTTCTCCATCTTCAACTTCTTCCACAACGATTAAGCACAAGTGTGTCCCTCCATCTTTATCTTCATCCATTTTCGATCGCAAGTGTGTTTCTCTGTCTTCATCTTCTTCTGCAATGGTTAAGCACTTATGCATTTCTCCATCTTCATCCATTTTTTATTGCATGTGTGTTTCTTCGTTTTCATCTTTTTTCCACAATGGTGATTGAATCGGAGAAACCATGGAGTGTTAGGATACCTTCCACGAGGTCATTGATCCTTCAAGGATTGAATTGATAAACAAAACACAAATACATACACAATTTCAGATGAACTCTCGTATTATTATATCCAAGAAACCAATTCAAAACTTAGATACAATAACCCTAAACATGGTTATGTACTTATGAGGTAACCTAAACTTGGCCAACAAGAAAACAATTAAAATCCTAATACGCCCCAAAAGCCCATTGATAGTCCATATGGGTCGGTGATGTGTGCGGTGTTAGTATATATTTTTATATAAGATTTTAACACTTTTATTAGGTTTTAAATTTATAAAATGATTATTACTTTAACTAACTACACATAATAGGCAAATGAACATATCACAATGTAATATAGTTTAGGTAATAACCAAGTATCGAACCCATGGACATAGTGGCTCTGAATAATCAATTCTTGCTATCGTCTAACTAAAATAAAAAGTGGATGGAATGTGGTAAGATAAAATAAAATAAAAAGAAAAGAAAAATAGTAGAATAGAAAACAATCAACAAAACAAGGTATCACTTAGGTTTGAATCCGCTTGGTATATGTTAAAGTATAAGAGTTAATGATGTAGTTAATTACTGGGTTCGTGCAGCACCAGATGTCTGACTACTGGTCTGAAGCCTGAACTAGACTATGTTATGATGGGATTAGTTACGAAATTCATGCAGCACAAGATGTCTGACTACTTGTCTGAATTCCAAGCTAATCACCTATCTTTCTTAGAGGTCAAATAGACAGATTCTCGGGTGGGGTTATCCATCAATCCTTTGAAAGACTAAGATAGATATCCATTCATAACCCTCCTCAAGATTGGAATAAAATATTTTGACGACAACATTCTTTACATAAATATTTCTCCCACCTCAAACCTTAAACACCATGGCTCCAACTAAGAGTGCTACGTGAGTCAAGACAAAAGGATAGAAAGAATACCGACACAAAACACAAGGTTTAGCTATGACTCAAAATGTCTTGCTTGAGTACCCAAATCCTAACCAACCCAAGTTTAAATCATTTATTAATCGGGCCTAGTATACTACCAAAGGTTTGTATAAAGACACACAACTTTGAATGAATGCTTAACAAGATGTCTTGATTAAGACACTCCCAAGATTTAAAACTTTGGTGACCAGAAATCAAGTACTCACGTCCATAAAGGAAGATCATAGTAAAAAATTAACCAAAAAACATAAATACATCATTCATTAATTTAAGATATTAAAATAAACTAAGGTTCATCAAAACCCAAGTGATACAAGAAGGCTAGCCAAGAATGGTCATACAAATGACTACACTAACATTTGGTGATATAATCATGGAATGATCCAAGGATCAAACCAAAGCCAAAGTCAAGTGAATATAAATTGCCTCTAGATAGTTGGATATGAAGGATAAGGATTCTACACTACTTGGTACACTAATACTTATAGAGTTTAAGGTTTGAAGGGTGGAAATTCGCCCCTGGAAGTGCACACCAATGAATGAGGCTTGAGCTGATATTTATAGGTTGAAAATAGGGGGAGGCACAGGCGTGCATCCGTAGGCACGGATGTATCCTTTAGGGGTACATCTCGGTACATGCATGACCGTGCATAGGGAGGCACCACTATCTTGTTTCGTTCCACACACTCCCTTGTGTAGTGAAAATGGGACTTGATATGCTTACTCCGATCGTAGAATACCGAGTTTTTAACCAACGCAATAGCCGATGTGTTATCAACTTGTACTGCTACTTCTTGCAACTTTGCCCTGGTTAATTCACCTATTAACTCCCTTAACCACACTTCTTGACATCTATCCCTTAACCACCGTGATGCTTCAACAAGAGGAAGTCCTACTCTGTGATGATGAACCATTCAATCATGAAGAAGCAAAAGGTGACAAGAACTAGGTGAGAGCCATGCAAACTGAAATGGCATCTATCCAAATAAACAAGACTTGGGAACTAACTGATCTTCCCAAAGGGCATAAAGCAATAGGGCTAGTGGGTATACAAGATTAAACGGGACGTAAATGGTGAAATAACAAAGTATAAGGCGAGATTAGTTGCAAAAAGTTCTACCGGCACTAGCATCGAGAGAAGGTTGGTGTGTGCGACACTTAGACGTTAAATTTGCGTTCCTAAACGACGAGTTAAAGGAAGAAGTCTACATGAAACAACCGGAAGGTTTAGTCTTTGATCATTAAAGTGAATATATGTTATATTTGAATTAATGATTAGATTTGAAACGGTTACAAGAGACTTATTAGTCTCAATCGATATTGATTTATTTCAATGGAAAGTCTTGGGGCTACCATTGTACCTACATAATTACTTGATTACCAATAATTACTAGTAGATAAAATGAAGATCAAGCAGCGAAAACCCTCAATTCAAATTATGTAATTACAAAAAAAAACCTTTTTTCATATAAAAAAGTTATATTAAAAAAAACTATGTCTTGAGCAGTGGAAGGGGCAATTTAGTGAAGCAAGTCACATAGAACTTGTTAAAGCATTATTGGGAGCTAGAGAGGCTATGCTTAAGATCCGATGTCATATGAGGCAGATGGGTGAGGCTGCAGGCATCCCGGTCAGTTCTTTTAACTTTTTTGCTTATTCTGTTTTTTCCTCTGTTGTAAATGCATCACTTATTTGAAATAAATTTCATCCTTTGACTTCAAATGTCGAACCTAGTATCCTAATTCAAGATTATCTATGTATCACCCTACAGTTGTATCAACCTGAAATAAACACAACTGTCATAGCTGCTTCTAGAGAATCCATGAGACACCATGTATTCATCAAACCTCTTGTACCACTACCTATGTGATTATTCAGTCCATATAAGGATTTTTTTTTCAACATACAAACCTTATCTTCCTGGTTTCTACCTCAAAACCCAAAGGTTGTTCCATATAGATTTTTTCTTCTAGGTTTCCATGTAAGAATGCAATTTTTACATCTAACTGCTCTAATTCAAAATCCATAGATGCAGTTAGAGACAAAATAACCCTGATGGATGAATGCTTTACAACTGGTGAAAAAAATCATTGTAATCCACACCTGCTCTTTGGGTAAAGCCCCTTGCCACCAGCCTAGCCTTAAATCTAGGTTCTTCAACCCATGTAATGCCTTCCTTTAACTTGAAAATCCACTTACATGCAACCAATTTTTGCCGTTCTGGATTTTCTACCAATTTCGAGGTGCCATTCTTGTATAGAGACTCCATTTCTTCTTCCCTTGCTTTAATCCACTTGTCTTTGTCAACTAAATATATGGCCTCATCATAAGACAATGGCTCAAGTGTACTTTCGTGTTCAGCAATAATGAATGCAAATGCAGAAATACATTCATTGTTCCTATATATACCTTATAGGAGGTACAATATTCCTTATAGGCATGTCTCTTGCCAAGCTAAGACCAGACACCTCTTCACTTGAATTGCTAGAAGGTTATACAGTCTTATTAACACCATCCCTTATCACAGGCTCCACCTTAATTTGTAATTCATCAACGCTTGAATTTTCAACATGATTATAATCTTTCTTATCAATTTTATCCCTGTAAAGAGTATCCTCTTTGAACACAACATCCTTGCTCAAAATTACTTTGGGACTAATATGTCCTAGTCTCCAAAGTCTATACCCTTTGATTTCTTCAGCATAACCTATAAACATGCATTCTTGAGCTCTAGGTTTTAGCTTACCCTAATTGATATGAGTATAGGCCAATGCTCCAAACACCTTTAATCCAAAGAAGTCTTGCTTAATTTCTGGCCAAACCTCCATAGGAGTTTTCATTTCCAAGGCTGTCGAAGGTAACATGTTAACCAAATAGGTTGCAGTAGAGACATATTCTACCTAAAACTGTTTAGGTAGACCAGAACTTGTCAACAAACACTTGACCTTGTCTAACAAAGTTCTATTCATCCACTCTACCAACCCATTTTATTGTGGTGTCCCTGGAACTATCAAATGCCTTGCAATACCCTGGTCTTTGCAATACTTATTAAACACACCATGTGACACCCGACAAATTTTGGTTAACCCCCCGTTAACCCAAATCCAGTCATTTCTTAACCTAGTTAACTCAGTGCAAACCTCAGGGATTATTCCTGTCATAAACTCAAACTATTATATGGAAGCTACAAGGACTACTTGTGTAAATAGTCAAAATCCATTCTATTGACTTTACAAAGTCAAAATTGAGTAAATTGGTTCTTGTTGACTTTTAAAAAGTCAAACTTGTGTGTTCTTAATCCAAATTCGTAAACCATAACTAAAATTCGTTTGAAATTGTAACTGAAATGCACGTTAACATCATAAAAGATCATCATTGAGCCATTTAACATCACCATTACGTGCAAATTAATCCCATTATGAGCATTAAACTCGTAACCGTCGAAACCCCCATAATCGTGATCAAATTCACTCTAATTGTATGTCAATTGCACAAACTAACCATCTGAATACCTCAAACGAGTCCCACAGAACCTGTTACACACATCAATTCGGCCGTAGTTGAAGCCGGAGTAGCCGGAGATCAAACCACGCAACTAGCGACTGAGTTTTACTCGAACACCATCAATTAAAGCCGAATTCTGGTATATTATCAGACCTGTAGTTTCATTTCAATGTCTAGATCAAAAGCCCCATGTTAATTCTCGGTTACATTGTCGAATTTATCATGAACCAATTTCTAGGGTTCATACGAATACGTTTTAATCGAACCTTACCCCCGACTCAGTATCAATCTAATTAAATTGCATGGTTAGAATTGAATCCTCTGTTTATTGAAATCCCCATGATTTCAAACAATAATATTATCGAATTCGATCAATTTGACTTCGTGTTCTTAAACTAGGGTTTCGGTTTTTCAAACGAGTAATTAACGACTTTAAACTTGTTGTTTTTGCAATTAAAACTTACCCACGGGCTCGAAATTGGTTGATGAACAAAACCCCTATGATTCCTTGATCAATCGCGATCGATTTCAGTGAGAATCGAAGTGGCTTTGGATTCGGATCGCGACTAAGGGGAAGAACATGGTGTCTGTGAATGTTAAAACCATATGGCTTGGGTTTTATTCACAAGTTGTATCCCAGAACAGATGGTTAAGTCGTGTGGCTTGCTCACAGGAGACCCGAGTTCGAATCCAGTCTCTTGTGATATTTCTTTTAGGGACTTTTTGCTTGGCTACTCTTTACAAAACAAATTCCTATAGTATTATAATAATATATTAAAATGTTTTGACATCCGAAAATACCCGTATGCTTGGGATTAAATTTATAAAGCATTTAGATATTATTTTCATATTTAAAATAATATAATTATATCATTACCTAAAACTATTATTTAACACATGAAAACACTCAAACGATTATGTTATATTAATAACTCATGATTAGTGACGTTTTGAACCTATCACATCCGTAATAAATAATAAATTAAGATTCTATAACCCCGATGACTAGTTTGTCTACTCGTTAATCATTAGTGTGTTCTAGGACGTTTAATCTTTCCGTGTCGTCGTCACAAAATCCTGCGTGTCCCTAACAATCGTAAATGTAATTCTAGGGCATTCGTAGACTGTCCACAGGCAATCTAATTGTGGTTTCTATTGCATCCTTGTGTGGTGCTATCTACTACGCTTACACAACTTAGGTGAGTTTCACGGCCCCTTTACTGTTTTTAAATTGGGGAGAAAACATGACGCAAACACTTTTGATTATTGTAATTCATATATTATCACTTGTTAAGACTAAGCGTAGCACTCTATCTTGAAAGTCCTTACACATTAAACCGTTTAATAGGAACATAGCGAGGTAATCTTGAGTAGTACTACTAGGTTTGACAAACCCCATCCGCGTTAGTCGCGCTAACTCGATTGGAGGTCGAACGGGTGTAATATTGACCTAAACACGGCACCATTGTTGATAGACATGGTGGGAGACATTCAAACACAAACAAACAGTCAGCTTCGGTTTCGAGCAATTTAGTAAACATGAACATAGGCTAGCTACCTATTGATATATATATATATATATATTGAATGTACATAATCTGACAAACGCTATTACAAACTGAAACCTGTGAACTCACCAACCTCGTGTTGACACATTTTCTTACATGTTTTCTCAGGTCGCTAAGGCACATGTGCACTCTAGGACATGCATTGGAGTCCTATTTTTATTACAAACATTTAAATCAAACTTTGGACTATTTATCTGTTCTGATTAGACTTAAACTTTGGGCGCGTTTGTATTGCGCATTAATTACTTATTTATCGCTTCCGCATTAACTCTGAACATTTAAAGGTTTTTAATAAACTAATATAGAGTCGGTTGATGTAACTAATCACTGATGGTTTGTCACACGCCAAACAGTAAAACCCCGTTAGTGGAATTTGGGGGTGTGACACACCACTACAAAACTCTAAGCCTTTGTCTGTCCTTCAATTTTTCACCTTCTTCTCAGCTTGTGTTTCCACCAGGGTTTTCCACTATTTGAATTTCCCAAAAGCTTCATATTTACCCTTTAACACGTATACCCACACCATTCTTGAGTAATCATCCATAACTGTGGGAGAGTAGAGAGAAAAATATTGGGGATGGTGTTGGAAAATTGTGGAGAGTAGTGGTGGTGGTTGACAAGGATCTGGGTTGTTGGTATAATCGTACCTGAAACGAAATTGATTAAAAGCAAGAGATTCTCGATGAAGGTGGTTGTTGGCCGAAAAAATGGGAACAAATGGGTTAGCCGGTTTGGGGTTCTATTGCCGAAAAAATGAGCAGGCGTCCGTACGACGGTGGTTTCTTGCTGGTTTCTGGTGTAACGATGATGGTGGTGCCTAGGAAATTGGTTGTTGCGATGGTGGTGGTGAAGGTAGAAGGTGAAGTGGTCGCCGACGGGGTGTGGTGCAAGTTTATGGGGGTGGGGTTGCAGTCAGTTTTCAAGGAAGGAAGGTGGAGGTGGCGGACGGAGGTGGATGTGGCGGTGGCGCCGTGGCGGCCGAAAGGGTGGCAGCAGATGTTGTTTTTCTTAAATTGAGAGAGAGGATAATAGAGTGTACAGATAAGAGAAGAAGTCAGGGTTTTAAAATAAATGGAGAGAAATATGTATTTATATATTTTTTTTATTTTTACTAATATGGATATTATAGTCTTTTTATATAAATTTAACAGAAAAACATGGATAGTGTTAGTGGTCTGATTTTAATTTAGAACAAATTAAAACTAGTAGACTAAATTTAAATTTCAAACTAAAATTGTTATTTCAGTTAAACCAAATAAACTAAAACCGTATTTAACTTTTTATAAAAAAACAGAAGTCAAAATTTATAAACTACATGATTAGAGCAAAATCAACAGCCAAGGTTGTCAAAATCAACCTAGGTCAAATGACTATTTTCAGTGGTTCAAGTGACTATTATTGATCTTCTTCAAAGGATAATATTTAGACATGACCTATATATTTATAAAAGAAAATTATCATAAAAAAATTAAGTGATTATTTTCAATGGTTCAAGGGATTATTATTGATCTTCTTCAAAGGATAATATTTAGACATCACATATTTATAAAAGAAAAATATCATAAAAAATTTATAACTTTATAATAAGGACAATATCAAATATGTTTACCGCATAAAACCCATGAACTTCCAACATCGTTCTTGTAAACTTAATAGATTTTCACACGTGTTTTTATAGTCTTTTTTGACCTCGAACCCTACAAGTTCGCAAAAATGTAGATAATATCACAAGTTGATACTTAAATATATTTTATGTTATTTTGTAATATAAGAGTAACTAGAAATTATGACCCGCGCGCTGTGGCGGGTTCGTACAGTGATATTAACGTGGTTAATTACATAATTAATTCAGCCTATTTGTGAATCTTGTCACACGTGTTGCCGTTGTGACAATAACGTCGTTAAATACGGTGACTTTAGCACGTCACGCTCTGCGGTGGGAAGCGGACCTTAAACAGCTGAGACAGTGACAAACGTGACTAAGCAAAAAAAATGTGATTAAGTAAATAGAAAAGATTGTATGAAGTTACGACGACTTGGTTAGCCCAATAAAAAATATATAAAAAAATCAAAGAAAAATACCCCAAAAAAATTATGGACCACCAGATAGGTGACATGACGCGGCGGTGAGGAAAAACACATGATTTTGACATTTTGCAAACTTTAGGGGAGAGTTGTGGTAGACACTTACAAATGAGTAAAACAAAATTTATATCGGGACGCAAAGAAAAAAAATATTAAACACAAAAACAAAATAATTTCTTTATGGAGGTATATTTAAGTTTTTAAAAAGTTGAGTGTTATTATTTGAAAATGTCTTAAATTGACGGGTGCATATAAGAAAAGAAAAGAAAAAGAAAATTGTTGATTCATCGTGGACATTGCCTTTTGAGTATTAGGGTAATTTAAGACAAAAAAAAATGAATATATTATGAGACCGAGTATTTTTACAATTAACCTTTTAACTAATGTTTATAAAAATTATAAATAGATTTACACAGACATGTTTATAAAAAAAATTATATTTATAGAATACAGATTGTATTTTTGTTCTTTCTACAAGAAAAGATATATATATATATATTTTTTCACTTAAAAAATTGATACGAAAAAGAAATTGGCAGATGGTCGAATTATTCAAAGTAGACTCGCAGGTTTACATTATTTTATTCGCATCGGCACAAAAAGGAGCACTAAAATGTAGAAGTTGTTCTACCGTTACTCCGTCCCAACATCGATCGTTTTTTTTCCGTGTAAGATCATCACTATTCCCTCACGTACAGATGAAATTGTGTTAACTGAACGGATCTAATAAATATTGACTACTTGCAGGTTGTTTCAGTTCAATCATTCAAACGCAGACTGAGAATTTGTGAAAAAAATGGCGGTGTAAGTCAATAATACCTAATTTTGTTTCTGTTTATTGCGGTGGATTGAAGTCATAATGACATGAATTTGTGATAATTTGAGCTGTGTTGTTTTGAATCTGGTTTAGATGTTATAGAAGGGAAAATTGTTGTTGAGAGTTGAGTTTTGGCTCTTTTTAGGGTTGCTTCTGCTCCCGGGAAGGTTCTGATGACGGGTGGTTATTTGGTTCTGGAGAGGCCCAATGCGGGAATCGTGCTGAGTACAAATGCCAGATTTTATGCTGTTCTTAAGCCTCTTTATGATGAAGTTGTGGAAGTGGTGAGTGATCTTCATTAAAGTTAATTTGACCTTCTTTTAATTTTGCTATATTGATGTGTTCTTAGATTATTAGGCATAATTTGTTACTATTCTATCATTGCAACAATTTACTGTGAATTCAAGATTGTCTCCTATAATGTATTGTTGCAATTGCAATAAAATGACACTTTAACTTGAAAATAAGTGACATGTAGAAATATATTCGGGATAGGTCCTAGTGCATTATGGTTCATAACATAAAACTGTCCCAATTATTTATTACTTTATACCAGCTTTAAGTATTCTGTAGTGCCCTCAATTAGTACATTTTACCTTTCAGGAGTGGATGGCTGTCAAGGTAAATTCTCCTCAGATGTCGAGAGAAACGACATACAAAATGTCACTAAAAGATTTCACACTTGATTGTTCAAGGCAAGTTTTTTGATTGAATGTTTGGACATTGTATGTTTAACAACAATAAACGATTTAGACCACTTAATAAAAATTGGTGAGAATTTTTGCTTTTGAAACTGTGAATTGAAGTCTCATAACTGATCTTCATCAACTTCTGCTTAAAACTCAGTGAATCAAGGAACCCCTTTGTTGAATATGCAGTACAATATTCGATAGCAGCAGCATATGCGACACTGGGCAAGAATAAAAGGACTAAACTGCACAAATTGCTGTCACAAGGTAAATCTTTTCTATGTTTTAATATACTCTTTAGCCTTTTACAAGGTATAATCCAGGCTTCATATATGCACAATAAAATGAATTCGACATTCTGATCACTAACTGAATAGATATGCAGGTATGGATATTACCATCTTAGGTTGCAATGACTTTTATTCATATAGGAATCAGGTATATATAACTTATTTGCATGTTAGTATATTTGACTTACTGATAAGTAACTGAAATTTGTACAAATTTAGATTGAAGCACGTGGACTCCCTTTAGTCCCAGAATCATTGGCTGCTCTTCCACCATTCATATCGATTACTTTCAATGCTGGAGAATCAAATGTTGAAAACTGCAAACCAGAAGTTGCAAAAACTGGATTAGGGTCATCTGCAGCTATGACAACTGCTGTAGTAGCTGCTTTACTACATTATCTTGGGGTTGTTGATCTTCCATATTCTAGTAAAGATCAAAAGAGTGAAAACAGTTCAGATCTTGATTTTGTGCATATGATAGCTCAAACGGCTCACTGCATTGCTCAAGGAAAAGTTGGCAGTGGATTTGATGTTAGTTCTGCTGTCTATGGAAGTCATCGTTATGTCCGTTTTTCACCAAAAATCATTTCCTTGGCTCAGGTCACTCTCTCTCTCTCTCTCACACACACACATGTAGAGGTGTCAAAATGGCGGGTCAAACGGGTTAGGTAATGGGTCAAAACTGGTAGTTTTGGACTTTGGTACATGTCAGGTCGGGCTGGGTCTGCTCAATACACTTGTTCAAATTTTTTTATTTTTTTTTATAATTATTTAGCATGTCAAATATAATTACAGAAATTATGTTATTTCAATAGTAAGCAACCTTTGGGTCACTTTTGACCCGTTTCCTTTTAAGATAATTCTTTTTGCGCATCTAACCAGTTAAAACATAACCCAAATCGATCCAATTATAAATAACTAGGTTGAAATTGCCACCTCTGATAAAATATCAAGAACCCTTGTTGCATTTGTATTACAAGGAGACTGTTTAGTCTTTGATCATTATAGTGAATATTTGTTATATTTGAACTAATGATTAGACTTGAAACGGTTACAAGAGACTTATTAGTCTCAATCGATATTGATTACTGAATTAAAGATAATATTGTTTCATCACCACAGGAAGCTGTTTGTACCAAGCCATTAGATGAAGTCATAGGTGAAGTCTTGAAAGCCAAGTGGGATCATGAGAGGACTAAATTCTCCTTGCCACCGTTAATGAATCTGGTGATTATGTTAAAACTCTCAGGCCATAGATAACCGAATTGCTCCAGAAACCATATTATATTTTATAAGACAGCCTATAAGTTTATTACAAATAATTAGACTTGTTTTAGTTCCTTGAATAACTAAGAATACTGTGTTTGTGCCATTTTCTGTGACTCCATCTCATTCGTACAAAATGCTACTTCGCATTTATTAGTTAAATTTTGTTTAATGATTGTGAACTTTTTTTGCAGATTTTGGGAGAACCAGGAAGTGGAGGATCATCCACACCATCAATGGTTGGTGCCGTTAAGAAATGGCAAAAAACTGACCCAGAAAATTCAAAGGAGACATGGAACAAGTTGTCAGAGGCAAATTCAGCACTTGAAGCACATTTTAATCTGTTAAGCAAATTGGCCGCAGAAAATTGGGATTCATACAAATCAGTCATTGACATCTGTAGCATGTATAAATCAGAAAAGGTTATTTATTTCATTCCATTTATTTAACACAGCAGCTCGTGTGTTTACTGATATTATATTTTTAACTGCAAAACCTACATAATTACTTGATTACCAATAATTACTAGTGGATAGAATGAAGATCAAGCAGCGAAAACCCTCAATTCAAATTATGTAATTTAAAAAAAAAGCCTTTTCATATAAAAAAGTAATATTTAAAAAAAATCTCTGTCTTGAGCAGTGGAAGGGGCAATTTAGTGAAGCAAGTCACGTAGAACTTGTTAAAGCATTATTGGGAGCTAGAGAGGCTATGCTTAAGATCCGGTGTCATATGAGGCAGATGGGTGAGGCTGCAGGCATCCCGGTCAGTTCTTTTAACTTTTTTGCTGATTAACTGATTTTGTTTTTTCCTCTCGTGTAAGTGCATCACTTATTTGAAATAAATTTCATTCTTTGAGTTCAAATGTTGAACCTAGTATCCTAATTCAAGATTATGTATGTATCACCCTACAGTTGTAACATCATTTTTTTCTTCCCGTTTCTAGTTTGTTTGCATCCTAATATAGCTCTTGATCTTTTCCTCAAAAGTTGAATATATTCATATTAATTTTGAAACTGAATGTTGATTAGTTTGACTTTAAGAGTTAAACAAGGAAGCTTATTTGGGAGAATGGGTTCGAGTTGACATGGGTCATTTTATGATATGGGTTGAAATGGGCCATTTTTTAAAAATTTAATATGCAAACGGTATTATAACAATATAAGGATTCAAATATAAGCATCAAGCGACTTTCAACCCGTTTAACACATTTCCCTTTTAGCTATTTTTTAAAGTTAGACCCATTTGAAATCAAACACAACCCAAATTGACCCATTCTTCTTGTTAGCGCTTTCCCATCATTTCATCATCATTGTTTTTGCAGACTTGATATCACATCTGCCCAAAATCTAAAAGAATAAAATTTCAAAAATAGTTATTAACTTTCAAGGCCAAGATCACCTTGCAGCCATAGAGTATTAGAATTCTTCCAGTTTAACATTTCTACGTATTTATTCATTTTTATGGCTTTTGGCAGTTGATTAATCAAAATTTCTTTCCAATACATCTATGCATTTGCAGATTGAACCTGAATCACAAACTCGGCTCCTGGATGTGACCATGGACACAGAAGGTGTCTTGTTGGCTGGAGTTCCTGGTGCAGGTGGATTTGATGCTGTATTCGCGATTACTTTAAGCGACTCAAGTACCAGTCTAACCAAAACATGGAGTTCACATAACGTTTTGGCCTTGCTAGTGAGGGAAGATCCCCGTGGTGTTTCACTAGAGAGTGATGATCCTCGGGCCAAGTAATTATCTCAAGTTGAATTGTTTTTACATGTTTGTTTTAGACGTTTCTTCATGTTTGTTGTATTGTTAAATCTTTCGTCCTTCTGCACTTCCAACAGCATGAGTATCCCATTCTTAGAACAGTCAAATACTTGGCAAGAAATGCACTTATCGCTAGTTAGTGCAGGATAAGAAGTTTGAAATATGACAAATCATGTTTTGTGTGAGCACGATTTTTGGACTTCTTTCTCCGGAGAGAATTTCATATATCCGCTTCTAAACCTTCGTAACATCATATGTATCGAACTGAACTTAAAATCTATACTATATAATAAATAAAGGTTTTTCCATGCCACGTGTCGCCTCCACATTCATTCTCATCAATTTTTCCCGCCTCTCTTAATTTTACTAATAAAACACATTTATTTTAAATTATCTCTTATGAAACTTTGAAATCTAATTATATAACTTTTATTTTCAATCAAATAATAAATGAAATCAAATTACATTAAATAGTACTTAATGTATTTTCGAAACCCAATTATATATTAGTTTTTACATATTTTAAGTTTTATTTTTCATCCTTAGTATATGATACATTTTTACACCTGTAGATATTCTTTCACCCCGTGTGTAAACACGGGATCTAAACTAGTATAAAATATACCCATTTCTAATTTCTATTACTTAAAATATTATATGTACCATTTTTACTTTGTTTCATTAAATACAAGTCACAATATAACCAATTTACCCTTCCTATTCTAAAAAAATTAATAATTTCACATTTACAAAGCATCTAACAAAATGTGATCATGTGATCGTTCCATTGAAAATCATAGCATTGAGAGTGTGAAAATTTGAAAATCATGTTCCCATTCTTGTTTTGCTAAAATCCATGAAAACAAACATCTAGTTTTGATAGGTTGCATCGAGTAATCATGCAATTATATAATTCACAAATGATATGTTCTATTTGTTCACGAAAAAATGACAGTGAAAAAAGGTCATATTTAATTTATGACGTTGTTGACTTCAGTGAAACGTCCCTATCCGGGTACATCTCATAGTTGGCACAAAACATAACAAACATAGTTCTTAAACCAGAATCAGAATCTATTACAGCGAAAGTCTTTGATCCAAAACATTCATAATCCAAAAACATAAAACATTGTCTGAAACATAAACTATCAGGAATAGAAAAGCCAGTCATCAGCACAGCAGCCCGTCGTCCATGTTATCCAGCCCTCACGGCTCCTTTACTCATTCCTTCCTCTTACTTTTACTACCTCTCATGCATACTAAAAAGTCAGCTAACGTTAGTGAGTTCTATCTTTGCTTTAAACTGTAAACTATCATTTGGTAGCTTAGTTTTATTAAAAATAAAATAAGCTTTTCTTCCTTTATCATTTAAACACTTTGCCTTTACTTTTAAAACTTTACAACGATACAATTATAAAACTGTTTCGTTACTGTCCTTTGTTAAAACTTTACTTTGAGGAAACCCATTAAGGTGTCCTCTTTTACTATTTCAAACTATCGTTTCACTTGTACAGGACAAGTGACTTTCACATACTTTAACTATCACATATGGATCATGGTCATCATGGTCCGAGGACCAGATCCCTTTCTCGCTTACATCTCAGGGTAAGACTTTCACTTTAGCGCTGCCCACACCTCAGGATGGGACTTTCTTTGTCGCTTACACTTCAGTGTAAGACTCCTTTAACTTTGCTTACACCTCAAGGTAAGACTCCTTTAGCATTGCTCACACCTCAGGGCGAGACTTCTACTTTAGCTTGTTCACACCTCGGGGTGAGACTTCTACTTTAACATGCCCGCAGAACTTTCTACTATGCAACTACTATGCAATGCAATTATACTACTACACGAAATATAATGCAATCACATAACTTTCATATTGACAAATAACACATATTAACACATAAGCATATAATATGACTTGTCACTGTCACTGTCACTGTCAATTTGCATCGAAGTATAGCTCCTTTAATTTTTTTACTTTAACTCTTTGCTTTCTTTAAAACTCGTTTCAAAGATAGTACTTTACTCTTTAACACTTTCTCTTTTTATAAAAATATATAATTATTATAAAAATATATACTTTAACTTTCAAAACTATCTTTCTAACAGTATGAATGCCAGCCGAAAACCGTTAGGGAATAAGGGCAATAAGAACTCACATGACTTCTATAGGACTATCTCACTCAGAAATGAAACTTCAAGCTAGGTGGAATGCTCACTGATCTGTTCAAGAGTCACGAACGGTGCATGTCATTACATAACTATAACTAAGACACCTCGTCCGAAAACCCTTTGTCCGAAATCCTTTTCGGTCGAAATCTTTTTCGAATGAAATCTCTTTCTCTCAAAGTGTCTTCTATCCAAATAACCATTTCGTTCGAAATCTTTTTTTCCAAAAACTAATTCGTCCAAAATAATTATGTCCGAGATCTATTTGTGTCCGAAATACTTTTCGGACACTTCATCGTTTTCGGACCATTCATCGAGTTTTCGGACGATTCAACTGTTCTTGGCTAGATTCTTCGTTTTTTATTTAAGTTTTAAAATTTTTACGTCCATGAAGCTAGATCCATACTTTTTAGGTCAATTCATACGTAAAAATTCTAGTTTTGATCGAAACCCACTTGAAAACCCTAATATCCGTTTTAAAACAGATAACCCGATTCAGAGAGGGCTGTTACCTTGTTTGTAGATTGATTCATTCTCCCTTGATTGTCAGCAACGTCCAATAATGAACTCAGTAAGAAATCTCTCTCTAGTTTCTCTCTCTAAGAAAGGTGGAGATGAAGAAGTGAGGAAGGTGGGGTGGAGGACCATGTTTAACCTTCCCCCTTTGCACCTCACGAGCCCATCCCGAGGCCCAAACCCACGAGCCCGTTACTCTTTATTATCCTTTATATTATTCTATACGTCAATCGTTTTTTATTGATTTGTAGAAAATTCGTGATGTTACATAGATTTCTAGAAAGAATTTGTCATGTGAAGGGAAGGAATAGCATAGCATTGTCAAAGAGGGAAGCACTTTTCAAAACCTCTCCCGTCCCTCCTGCAATGTGATGCGCTCTCTCGGCCGCAACTGCTAGAAAGAGGAGGATATTAAGGATGAAACTAACTATTCAGAAATAGATAATTTGACCTATATATATACATATATATATATACACACTGTTTACGAGTATTTTGAATTCTGTTTTGTAAGTGATCAATGTGCTTGTTCATCTTAAACGCGCTATAATCACTTTGACTATTGATCAATGGATTTCCTAAAAATAAAGATTCATTTTCCTAAAAGAAAATTTAGACCGTTATAACAATTTCTTTTCTTCAACTTCGTGAATCTAAACGCCAGCTAACAATTAGATTGCGACCTCATTGTAGGTATTTGTTTGGTGTTGCAAAGCAAATACCGACGGACAAAAAATTATACATGACTTTTCAAAAAAAAATCCCAAGTTTAAAGAAAACAATCAATATTTTCAATATGCCTTACCCATATTGCATTGACGACTTTGAATGCTATTATGTTGTTGAAATGACTGGTTTTATGTTTGTTAATTTTCAGTCATTTAATAAGTTTTTTAGGTTGAACATTTTGGTTAAGTTTTAATTTTATTATTTTGAAAATCAAGAAGGATATAGAACTAGTTTATCTTTTTTTTTTGAACGACAAACGTTACTACTACTCTACTTTTACACCAACAATCATAAACTACTTCATTGCATAGGTTAGCGCTATGTACAAATAATTATGATAATTTTATGATTTTTTATTAAAATTGAGTTTATAGTTTATATAGACGATGTTTTTAATTTCGTGAGTACCGTTTACAGTGAATTCTCCCCTCTATCCAAACTAAACTACACATCTACAAAACGGAGCAAAAATACTGACCACGGCCAAAATGGATAGCACTCCGGCACCGACGCCGACGCCGCTGAAACCCCTAACACCGCAAGACTGGGAGTCCTTAATCGAAGACCACCAGTACGGCGGATCCCGCCGTGACCGTTGGATCTTATTAAGCTACACAGGTCAATCACTTTTCGATCTCTCTCTCTCCTCAATCCTCCGCAAAGACCTCCCACTCAACCTCAAGCTCCTCATCACCGTATTCCTTGAAGAATACTTCATCACTTTCTTCACCGAGCCGGACTCCAATTCCGAAATTGAACAAAACCTAATTCGCCTCCTCGAAACACTTCGCTCCGTCATCAATTCTCCGGTCGACGGCGTTTCAATCACTTATTCACTCAAGGAACAGCTCATCACATCGGTTACATCTATATTCATCTTGTTTACCATCGATAACGTTGACGATAGTAAAACGCCTA
The DNA here is from genome assembly GCA_023525975.1 of Smallanthus sonchifolius. Classification (NCBI taxonomy): domain Eukaryota; kingdom Viridiplantae; phylum Streptophyta; class Magnoliopsida; order Asterales; family Asteraceae; genus Smallanthus; species Smallanthus sonchifolius. The sequence goes on along the minus strand of CM042030.1, from coordinate 83,532,467 downwards.
ATTTGACTTACACAAGTCAACTCGAGGATTTGGTTGAGGTGTTGTTGACGGTAGTGAACCGGCCTAACCATGGATTAGACCGGCAGTTACGCGGTGCTGCTTGCGAATGCTTGCGTGAGTTAGAGAGAGAGTGCCCTAGCTTGTTATCAGAAACTGCAGGGCATCTATGGGAGTTATGTCAAAGTGAGAAGACTCATGTGGCTCAAAGCTATGTGTTGATGCTAGCAAACGTGGTTCATGGTATAGTGATCTCGAAGGTAAACGTTTCGGTTCTGAGTACTTCAATTCCATTGACACCATTTAATGTACCTCAATCTGTGACTGGAGGAAATTTAGGGAGAGAGAATTCGGGTTTAGCGGTTAAGGAATTGAGGAGGGTGATGTCTTTCTTGCTTGAATGGCCTCAGTATTTGACTCCTTTTGGATTGTTTGAGTTCATGTCTATTATAATGCCGGTTGCTGTGGCATTAGAGTTGCAGGCTTCTTTGTTAAAGGTACAGTTTTCGGGGTTGCTTTATACGTCCGACATGCTGCTTTGTCATGCATACCTAGGGATGTATCTACAGTTTCCAGAAGCATTTAGTGGGCATGAAAATGAAGTTATTAGACGTGTTTCGCTAATTTCAAGAGAAGCTCAGCATGCTTTGGTGTTTAGATTGCTTGCACTTCACTGGTTATTGGGTTTTATGGGACTGGTGATGTCAAAGAGATTGGTGATTAAAGAGAAAATTTTTGCAACGGCTTTGCAGTTTTACCCGACTGTATTTGATCCACTCGCTTTAAAAGCATTAAAGCTTGATTTGATTGTATATTGCTCGATTATACTTGATAAGTCTAGATTGGCGGATGGAAATGGTGAAATGGTTTCAAATGTAGGCAGATCTGAAGGGTCTGTTGAGAAGCTGTTTGAAGATGCTCTTGAGTCTATATCTGGTTTCAAATGGTTGCCGTCATGGAGCACAGAAACATCTGTTGCTTTTCGCACCTTTCATAAACTTTTGATAGGTGCATCTTCTCATTCTGATACCAATTCTTCCACTAGAGTTCTTGTGGAGTCTACAATCTTCCACGCTACAGAGGTACAATGTAAGACCTTTCGTAGCTATGTTCCACTTTTTTATTAGGTAATAATGTAATGTTTACTTAAATCTACTAATGTACAATATAAGACCTTTCATTGCTACATTCTTCCACTTTTTAAACTAAAGAAATGCACTATTGTAAGTTAGAAACGATAGGATTTGTCCCGTTCCTAAATGTTTGGCAACTCTATATGTTGATAATTTAATAATATTAAATACCATCCTTTTATTGTACATGACCAGGTAGCTAAATTTGAACAAAGAACCAAACAATTAAATGCCTAAAATTTTAATGAACTTAAACAAAGTAGCCAACTAATAAAATAAACAAATTATTCTTATCATCTCCCTATTTGTGCAAGATAAATCCTAACACCCTCCTTGCTAAACACACAAACACACACACACACATATATACACTACAATTGATGCAAGCAAAGGTCATGATGATCAAACCACCTGAATGTTTATAAGAGGGTCTAAACATTAAACTAATAAAATAGATTAAGGATTACATCAAGAATTATATCTTATTTGTGCTCGTTTCTGTATTGATGTTTGCAATGCAAATTGGTTAATTTATGTTTTTGAAGTGGATTTGTTTATAAACAGTGCAAAACTGGTCCCTCCCTACAAGTATGAAACTCTTTGTTGCGAGTTGCGAGTTGCGACTGATTTTCCGTTGTTTACGAGGAAATCTACTTCAAAAACGATATTTAACCTATGTGCATTATAAATATCAAAATTAAAACAAGCACAAACTCGATGCAATCCTTGATACACAATGGGAGGCTGATCCCTAGAACAAAATCATTTGTTGGTTATCTTTGCAAAATCTGAAAGGTGGTCATTCGAATTTCAAAAGAGGCAGCTAGTGGTGTTTTCATGACATTTCATATTCTATGGAAGATTATAATTGGTATTGCATTCTTATATTTATGCATTAATCTTTCATTATGCCAGAGGATGCTAGTGACTATGACATTAGAGTCTCGGGGATTAATTCCTGTTATGGTAGCTTTCATCAACCGCTTACTAATCTGTCATAAGCACCACTTTTTAGGAGAGCAGCTGCTTCAGACATTTGACAATCATTTGCTTCCAAAAGTCAAAGTTGACTATCGACTGGGCTCTTATTTGCCACTTTTTGGAAAAATTGCTGAAAATGATACAGTTCCGCCAGGTGGACTGCTAGATCTACTTGGTAAATACATGAGTATTCTAATTGAAAAACATGGGCTTGATACAGGATTAAGATCATGGTCTCAGGGAAGTAAAGTTCTGGTTCTGTGTAGAACCATATTGATGCACCACCAAAGCTCTAGAATCTTCCTTGGACTATCTCGTCTTCTTGCATTCACTTGCCTTCATTTTCCAGATCTTGAGGTCCGTGACAATGCAAGGTACCCAGAACCAAAATTCTTCTCTAATCTGTAGACTGTAGAGGTAATGTTTTATTACTTGCTGAAACGGGTCGGCTTGACCACAACCACTTTCCTGTCCATTAAAAAAAACATTTAAATGATCAATGTGATATTTAATATTATAAAAACATTGTTATTACTGTAATGACCTGAATTAGCAAAAGAGAAACATTTAGGAGCTTGTATGCATTAAAAATATACTTTCGTCGATTAAATCTATTTATTCCATCGCCTTTTTACATTATTTGATTTTGACTTGTTTGAGATAAAAAAATGAATTAACTTTCATAAGTAAATGGGTTAAATTTGACCCATTTGATTTGTATTCTATTTATTGTTCCCGTTTGACCCATTGATAAAACATACCCTGAAAGAACTTTCCTGCATGCATCATCTTTTCAAAACTGATTTAATTTTTTCTTTTTCCAGAATATACTTGCGAATGCTGCTCTGTGTACCAGGAAATAAGCTTAGACACTTACTGAGCACTGAGGATCAGCTTCCATCTTCTCACTCCACCCCATTCTTCACTGTTCAGTCTCCTAGATTTTCTTATGATTCCAAAAAATCAAAAGATATTTCATCCTATATCCACCTTGAACGAATAGTACCATTATTGGTCAAACAATCTTGGTCCTTGTCTTTGGCTTCCTTCAACATTAACATTGAAAAGCCCTACTATATGGAAGTCATCACAGACAATAATACCCCATCATGGCAGTCGGAAACTCCCAATAACAATACCGAAATTTCAATTAATCCAGCGCTTGAAGGACCCAATCAATCACAGGAACCTCTACGTGTTACAGATTCTAAAGTTTCAGAAATTGTTGAAATATTGAGGAAACATTTTTCATTGATTCCTGATTTTAGACACCAGTCGGGTATCAAAATTGGAATACCGTGTACCTTGAGGTTTCAATCTGAACCGTTCAATCGAGTATGGGGAAACAAGGGATCTGCTGAGGTGGATTCGCTTCATCCTGCATTATATGCTACTGTGCTCAAGTTTTCTTCTTCAGCACCATTTGGGTCAATTCCACCTTACCGCATACCGTTTCTTCTTGGGGAACCCAACAAAAACAACATACCTTCCAGTGAAAGTCAGACTGATTCACTAGATATTGTTCCTGTGAGCAATGATATTGTAGAAGAAGAAAAAGAAGAAGAGAGCTTTAATGCCCATGTTTTGATTGAATTGCAACCGAGAGAACCAACACCAGGGCTTGTCGATGTGTCCATAGAAGCAAATACAGAAAATGGTCAGATCATCAGTGGTCAACTCCAGAGTATTACTGTAGGCATAGAGGACATGTTTCTTAAAGCTTTAGTTCCAGACGACATTCATGATGATGAAGTACCTGGATATTATGTAAATTTGTTTAATGCTTTATGGGAAGCATGTAGTAGTTCATCTAGCACTGGGAGAGAGGCATTTCTTTTAAAAGGAGGTAAAGGTTTTACAGCTGTCAATGGAACACGATCTGTCAAGTTTCTAGAAGTTTCAGCAACTTCTTTAATTCAAGCCATTGAGAAGAATTTATCATCTTTTGTTGTCGATGTCATTGGTGATGCCCTTGTCAATATTGTTAAGGATGGAGGGATCATAAATGACATTATTTGGAATGATGGTGATGCTTCTGGTTCTGGTCTTGATGTTGTTGCTGTGGACCCGTATACGACTGAGGGCCCACTTTATCTCAAGTATGATGAAGAAGATGACAAAGGGAGTAGTCTTCATATTAATAAAAGAAATATGGGCCGGTTTCATATTCTGATATTCCTTCCTCCAACATCTCATCTTCTTTTTCAAATGGAAGTTGGGGTGAACTCGACCCTAGTTAGGATCCGGACAGATCATTGGCCGTGCCTTGCTTATATTGATGACTATTTGGAAGCTTTGTTTCTTGCTTAGAGGTACTGTTGGTGGTTCTTTTTTGTAGAATTTGCAAGATGGGTGGGTTGGGTAACGGGTCAAAACAGGTGCAGGTTGAAAAGGGTATATTTTTTTGTACATGTTGAAACGGGCCTGTCCACGTTAGGTTGACTTGCAAATACTTTTTGTCCATTTTTATAAATAATTAATGTGTTAGTTATGATAACGTTATTAGTACTGTGATAATCTAAATCTTTGAATATGAACAATTTAGGAGGTAGCATACACATGCAACCCACTTTACCCTTTTTTAGCTAAAAGTTTTTATATTTGACTTGTTTGAGATAAAACACAACCCAAATTGGTTTGACCCAATAATAATACCACTAATAAGTTTGGATTATTATCTAAATAGCTACTGAAATCTTTATTTAATGAAAATGAAATACTGCCTTACATGTTTAGGGATGAGTTGAGGAAATCAGTAAAGTTACTCGTTCGTGGCCTGAAAGTTATGGGTTTGGAATACGGTGATTTGCAAACCCGAAGCACGAGTGTATAAAGACATTATTTACAAAGAGAAGAGTCAGGATCTTGGTGGCCCTATGTAGGTTGGCTTTCCAGTCCTTTGAACCAGCAAATTTTGAGCCGGTTCTTGCAAGGGAACTTTTTGGATGGATATACAAGCTTTTTGTTGGTAGGATTCAATGCTTGATAAGCAGGTGGAGAAAAGTTATTGTTACCCATTATTGTTTTGTTTTGTTTTTGCTTCATGAAATACAGTTTTCTTTGGGACTACTACATGAGACTTGGTAAGTTTTGGCAAATTTTGAAGTTATATCCATTTGTTTTTGCATACTGTTGTCGTTACTTGTTATTAATGAGTGCCGGTTTTGGGGTTCTATATAGAGGCTGAAGTATAACAAAAACGACAACTGAAACTATAACTTATTGCTTTCACGCGAGTTATCTATATATTTAAAGTAATTTTGTCCCACCGAACAATGTATTTTGGGTTTGTGGTGGTCCTTCTGTTGGACTAGTCTTGTCAATAACTCAAAGTTGGAGGAGCTAATGTTATAATTTGGTTTATTTAGAATTGGAGTCTGCGATTTTGAGGAGTTTTGAGTCTAATATTAATTGTGTTGGGTTATTAGTTTGTTAGAGTTATATTTGGTTAATAATTGTTTTGTAATTATCTTATGGGTCAAGATAATTATAGGATAGTTTGGATCATCTATTAGTTAGGATTTGAGTTTGTTTAGGTTTGATTTATTGGGTTATTTAAATAGGTAGATTATTGTATTACGCAAGTTTTGTTTTCATCTTTTCTGGTCGTAACTTTTGTTTGGTGTTCCTGGGCGTTTGCAATTCTCATCTGAAAATATTCGTTGCTCCCTTTCGTAATTCTTTTTTGTTATGTTTCGCATGGTTAATTTTTGTGTGTTTCTCTTTCTAGTCATGTACTTGCGTTTGGGGGTCTCTTTTCTAGGTCGGTTTGTAATACTAGCCAGATTGTTAGTAATAAAATTTTTACCATTCGAAAAACAAATAGATGAAGGTTGTCAGAGAAGTAACATAGTTCTAAGACCGGATAAACTAGAATTGGTTTGTACAAAGCATTTATAACTAAAGCCACAAATAATACAGAAAACTTATGCAATAGTTTTGAAAAACCAATTATGTAAGTTTTTCAAAGCAAAATATAAAGATCGTCTTTCCTCAAAATCGTCCAACTTTACCAACACAAGACAATCAAATTACAATACAATATAAAAATTAAAATATAACGATGTTAATATTTTTACTCAAAATTTATACTACATATTTTTTTCTTAAAATTAAAATACACTCACAGAAAGATAGAAATACCGTAACCAATAGTTTTTGAAGGAAAAAATAAATAAATATTATCTTTTTAATATGTGGGTAACATGATCCTCCTGAATCTCAATCCGTGATGAAGCTTCCTCAACATATTGAATTCCCAGTGGACCAATCTCCTTTTGCTTCTCAATTTTTCATGGAAATTATTACTTTCAGTAACTTCAATCCCATCTATCTGCTCCCCAAACTATCCAGGTTATGTTTTTCTTAAACTTCCTGCAATTGTTTCATCAAATTATTGAAGTTTGACCAATAAAGTCAACTAGGTTTTTGCTTATATGTATCTCATTTCAATTCCTGTATGTGTCAAGTATTGGGCACATATTAATGATTTCTCGATCATCATCCGCAACCTGTGAGTTCTCACAGATTTTATGGTTATCATCATCATTGAATTGTCCATGTAAGAGACGAAACAAATCGAGTTTTCATAGCATAATTAGTAAGCCTAGGGTTTCTAGGAGGATAAAATTTGCCCTAATTTGGGCTTGTGGGGTTCCCAGTGATGGAAAGAAGCACAATTTGAACTTAGGGTTTGTGAATTCCACGAAAAAGGGGGCTAAAGGCTACGTTAGCGATCGGATTTCGAATGAATTGGTTGAAGGTGATGATTCATTGTCTGAAACTTCAATTCCTTTGGGTAGTTCAAATAACTTTTCTAGCTTTAGAGAAGACCCTATTGTAGATAAGCTTAGGACTCAACTTGGAGTTATACACCCTATCCCTTCACCCCCTATTAACCGGAATATTGTGGGGTTATTTGTGTTCTTTTTCTTTGTTGGGGTTGTGTTTGATAAGCTATGGACGTCGCGAAAAAGGAACAAGTCGAGGGATGAAGGTACGCCTGGGACGTGGCCGCAGGTTCCCACGAGTTTTTCTTTGTTTCTTGAGAAAGATTTGCAGAGAAAAGAATCTGTGGAATGGGTTAACATGGTGTTAGGGAAGTTGTGGAAGGTTTATAGAGGTGGGCTTGAGAATTGGGTTATCGGGTTGCTTCAGCCCGTTATTGATAACCTACAGAAACCTGATTATGTGGAGAGAGTTGAGATAAAGCAGTTCTCGTTAGGAGACGAACCACTATCGGTTAGAAATGTTGAACGCAGAACTTCTCGCCGTATTAATGATTTGCAGTAAGTTTTTTTTTTTTTTTTTTCTGATTGTATTACTGTTTTTTCATTGATATGGTGCACTGTTAATGATTTACAGTAGAAGTAAACAAGCAGCAACAAAATATAGCAAACTAGATGTCTGTCCATTTGTTTCCTGATATTAGGGGTATTTTTGTTACTTTTGGGGCTGTTCTGGATTTCAAGATGAGATAAATATGTCATCCAACAAGGTGTATTGTTTTCGAACTTTTGAGATATGTTAATTTTTTCTTTGCGATGAACTCAGAATTTATGACGCCTCCTTCATTACCTTTACTAATATTTATCTTATGGATGAACTATGAAGACAACTTATTTCTTTATTAGTTTGATGTTGACTAATCCGTTTTTTTGGCTGGATTCTAATATCTGACTTGTTTGATGTTATTATCAAGGTACCAAATAGGACTCCGTTACACTGGTGGTGCCCGTATGCTTTTGATGTTATCACTGAAATTTGGCTTCATTCCAATTAAGGTGCCTGTGGGTGTGAGAGATTTTGACATTGATGGAGAACTTTGGGTTAAATTGCGGTTAATTCCAACAGAGCCGTGGGTGGGAGCTGTTTCATGGGCTTTTGTGTCGCTTCCAAAAATAAAATTTGAATTGTCACCATTTCGCTTGTTTAATTTAATGGGTATGTCTTTTCTTTATGCCTTTAATAACTGTTATTTCATAATATAAATGAAATCAGTAGATCATAACTTGTTTCTTTCATGCATGTATTGACGCAACACCAGCTATTCCTGTGCTCTCCATGTAAGTGATGTTTCTTCTTGTTCTAATTTCTATCATAATATATTGTACCTTAGTTATTTATTCAATGGATTAAAAGGTATTACATCGCATGCTATGTTGTCAAGGCGCATAGGCCTTGCCTGGAGCCTAGCGCTAAAATAGCGAGGGCCTTTTTAAGCGAGGCACATAATATAAAAATACCATTTTTAGGGTTTTAGACATGATTTAGGCTTGTTTTGGGCTAGTTTTGGCTGTTTTAGGTTGATTCCAGGCTTGTTTAGGGCTAGTGTAATTGTTTCAGAACTATTCAGAAGATTTTTAGCCGGATTCCCAAAATGCGCCTGAGCACCTGAAAATGGGGCTTTTGAAGCGAGGCGACAAGGCTGCACTGGGCTGTGCCTGGAAGCCTAGGCGCGGGCCTTGGGGCTTTTGACAACATAGATTGCATGAAAACTTGCAAGATTTGACTTCATATACAGTTTAAGGAAATTGTTTGTCTATTTGTTAAAAATTGACTATAAAATACCCTTAATATTTCTGTCATATCTATCAGTTTCTAATTCAGCGTTGCATGAAATTTAAGGTTTTTGACAAAACTTTTGACTGAGGATTTGCCACGGTTATTTGTTCGTCCCAAGAAGATCGTATTGGACTTTCAAAAGGGAAAAGCAGTTGGTCCAGTCAGAAATGATTTCAAGGCAGGAGAAATGCAAGACGGAAATAAAGATTTTGTTGGTGAATTATCAGTCACTCTTGTTGATGCTCGCAAGCTCTCTTATACCTTCTTTGGTATATCTTGTGCCTTAAAACATTCAAATCTAGTACTTCCAATTTCATAATTTACATGGCTGTTTATTTATTTAATCTCCAAAATAGTTCTATTCCAACAATTTTTTTCATGAGAAAGAAACATATCTGTTGCTTTGGCAAAAGAAATTGATAGGCAACCGTCCGAAATTTTGCTTCAGGACATGCATCTTTTAAGTGATATCCACAATCAAAATGTGTCTTAAATCATAATTTGTCCTACTGTTGACCAAATTTGCAGGTCCTCTTGTAGTTTCTAACTTCTTTTTTATATATTTGAGTATCACCAATTTTTTCTACCTGAATATAAATCTCATCAACTTCAAAGTTTAAAGATTATATATATGATATTTGTATACATGAGATAGTCCTTTTTTTATATTCCCTTTTCATGATTCACAACCACAAGATTGGAGGGATCATATGCATTGTCTATAATTTACAAATTTGCTTCCTTTTTCTTTAGGAAAAACGGATCCTTATGTGATACTAAGGCTGGGAGATCAAGTAATACGTAGCAAAAAGAACAGTCAAACGACTGTTATTGGGCCTCCTGGTAAGCCAATATGGAATCAGGTGAGATTTTGGAACTTTAATCGGCATTTTTTAAGACGATTCAAATTTTAATAAAATGATATAAATGTCTTTCCTTTGTGGCAGGATTTTTACATGCTAGTTACAAATCCAAGAAAACAGAAATTGTCCATTCAAGTGAAAGACAATCTTGGATTTGCATATTCGACTGTTGGCACAGGAGAGGTAACCTCTTTCATTGCTTTGTTTTGGCATAAATCTAATGCTTCATGTATGCAATTATGAGTTCAATGCTTTAATTGTTAGGATTTGTATCATGGCTGTTCCAAATACACTAATCTTTCCTGTTGACTTTTTCTGGTCAAACCTTCTTCTCAACCTACTGATTCCTGGTCAAAACTGAATTCTGCTGATCTTAATCAGCTTCTGCTCAAACAGCAGCTGTTGTTGACCGGCAGTGATTTCTTCACAGCAGCTGATCGGCGATGATGATGATGGTGACTGGTGATGATTGCGCAAACATCAAACAAACACACACACAAATCGCTAAACAGAAAATAAAACAGGAACACGAGATTTACGTGGTTCGATCTAAAATAACCTACGTCCACGGCTGCACCATCAAGACAATATTATTTCTGAGGTGATGAGAATTACAATTAGATAGGGTCTGAATTTATAGGCTAAGGAAATTAGGGTTGCCAAATAAAAAACATCCTAAATTATTTCTGCCTTGGAGCGTAAGTCATTCTTAGGGCCCGGCTAATTAAAACCCCTCCTAGGGCCGCAAACTGACTAGGGCCGGCTGCCCTAGATCAGCCGCCACACTTAACATTAATGAGCTTATTTGCTAATACTAGATGGTTTAATCATGATTAAGTGATTATTATGCTTATTTCATTATTATAATATTCTAATATAAACTTAATCTGCATTTGATGGTTTCTGTGGACTGTGGGTGAAAACAAAGATGGTTATCCAAATAGTTAGATCAAAGTTGGTTACCTTTTATGCAATGAACGCAATTAAAAAGTGAAAGTTAGATGAAAATATTGCATTTAGTAGTGTTTGATATGAAGGAACGGACCGTTCCATAAGGAATCTGATCCATTCAAATTTAAGGATCTTCATTCCTTGGGGGGAGGGTTGTTTCTGATTCCTTCAAGGAATGGAATGAAAGTGTATAATTTGATTTAGTTATTTTCAAAAAATATGATAACAATAAATCCTCAAAAATAATTAATTTAAATTAAAGTATTTGACATTTCAAAATAAACTAATAATATTTTTATTGAGTTTTTTTTAATTCTTTTTATGTTCAACCTTTTATTTTTGTAAATATAACTTTCTGTATTTTTTTATTAAATTATTTACTACCTAGAAAAAGTTATATATCTAGATTTATATAGAAGTATATAACATGAAAAATTGTATTTTTCAGGTTGATCTAGGATCATTGAAAGACACAGTGCCAACAGACAAAATTGTGGCCCTTAGAGGAGGTTGGGGACTATACAGAAAAGGATACGCAGGAGAGATTCTACTTCGACTTACATATAAAGCATATGTTGAAGATGAAGAAGATGAAAAGACAGATACAGTAACTACAGATATTGATGCATCAGATGATGAATTATCTGATGACTTAGAACAAGCTGCAGCTACATACGGGCAGCGCGTAAATGATTTCTCTAGTGGGACCAGCAAAGAAGCTTTCATGGATGTTTTAGCAGCGTTACTTGTTAGTGAAGAATTTCAAGGCATTGTTGCTTCCGAAACAAGTAATGCTAAATACCCTCCTGATGTTAAGAACTCAGAGTCAACAGAGACTTCCGGTGGTGTCATCTCAGCACCCGACATTTCAAATTCTGAGGGTGTTTCTAGAGGTATTGGTATATTTTCTCCTCACAGGAATTCCCATTATTGACAAACAATAAATTCAGGCCGGGTGGGTTGAATAGGTAGGGTAACGGGTCAAAACGAGTATTTTTTGTATTTTTTATAAATACTTGTGTTATATATGGATTTAGAAAGTGTTATCATTTTATCCAAAATACATAAAACCTTATATTTCAGAAATTTGATTACCATTGAAGTAATACATTTTTTAATCATCTTGAACACATTAATTAATTATTTATAAAATCAAAGAAAAGACAGAAGAAGTGTTCTTACGGCCTGATGCAATCCAACCCATCTTGACTCGTACGAATAAGATACCTGATTTGATCTGGACCCGTTACCCAACCAGTCTGACTTGCCTATTTTGCCACATCCGGTCAACGTGCATCGTTTTTTTACTTGTTTTATGTTGATCAACCGTGTATGTGTTTGCAGGACAAGTGTTGTTGTGGCTTGCTGTGATCACAAGTATTTCGATACTTATTACACTTGATGTTGGTGGCTCGAGTATTTTCAATCCTTGATGCAATGCAACAAGTTTTGTTTTTCCAAGAGAACGTTAGTCTGGCGGCTTAAAATATCTAATTTCTTGAGAGCATACCGTGATATTTTTGCAATATTTTTTACTTTTGTGTCACTGTTCTTGTACAATATGTATTTGGTTGAGAAGTGATGCCAAAATGAAAGCATGATAGAAACCATCTTTGTTTTTCAATTCTTTAAGAACATGACAGAAGAGAGAGAGAGAGCACATGACAGAAGAGAGAAAACACATAAAAAGGTTTGTCCGGATCAAACTCTCCCCAAAGCAGGTAGGTGAGAAGGGCTCGGCTCCATGCAGGTCTTTCACCAACGGCTTATGCCCAATTCTGATTCACAGGCCGCTCTGTCATTGTCTGATTTTTGGTTGTCTGATCACACTCGAAATTATGTATCTATGGATTCTCTATTCCTAATGGTCGTGGTACGAAAAATACTGTTAAAGAAAAGAGTAGACAAGGAATGAAAATATCCCTCTCGGTCTATGACACCTAAATGGAAGAAAAATCCAGATCAAACCCTTATTTATCTTAACCTTAGGTTAATTTACTTGATTGATCACACTTTCATTCTTTAATCGGATTCCTTCTGAAGCAGGGATTGCTACGATGAATTGATCAGACTCATGGGATTTTCGTAATGTGCCATACTCTGCTTCAATCAGTCCTTCAAAGACCCTCTAGCATCCAATAGTTGGAGACAAAAGATTCATATGAGAAAACATAAGTAAACGTGTCTCTGCTTGAGCCTCTAAAGATAAAGGCACATGAACAACCATTTGATCCCCGTCAAACAACATCTGTAGTGGAAGAGTGTACTGGTGGTGGTTTAGTTAGAGACAACAACGGGAAGGGGACTCTCTCTTCTTTCAGCTGATTCTCCTTTAGATAGATGTGGGTGTCGGTGTAAAGATCGCATGGAACAGTAAATGGCAATGGAATCAAACCTCCTCCTATAGGTAAGTTCAGTCTGTCTATCCATTAGTTGCTTAACTCATAGTAGTTAGGAGGTTGTTGTCCTAATGAGTGTAGCGGAGTGCTCCCTATCCTATTACTCATCGTGCTTGCCGTAGTGGTTGTTGCTAGTAGTTAGGACCACTACGAGTTGTCGTTACCATAGTCGGTTGTTAGGACCACACCACTCGTCATTATAGCACTAGTCCTTTTTGTTCGGCTTTAGGGGGCCCACGAGTCGTCGCTAGCGTCATCAGTTGTTTTGAACACAGATCGGTCACACTACTGGTTGTTAAGAACTAGCACTAGACTTCTTCCCCCCTTTCGACTTTTCCTCTCTCCTTTAGTTTGTGCTTCCACCCGAGCTTTTCCTTCTTTCTTATAGAGACCCGAGGAAATTCTTCTAATAATTCATGTAGAAAGGTGAAGCATTTTCCCCGGCATACGGAAAACTCAAAAGATCAATCTTTATTTTCACGTTGGTCCTAAAAAACGATTTTTCGATGACTTAGGAGGGAAATTCTCTTCTCGCAATTAAGAGTCACGGTTCTAAGGGAAGGAATTAACCCACCTATTCTGACCGGGAAGAACAGGCCATTCGCCAAGGGGATTCTGAAATTGCGGAGGCTTGGTTCGACCAAGCCGTTGAGTACTGGAAACATGCTATAGCATTTTTAATGAAATCCACTCTTCAAAACTTGCCTTTATTCCCTCCTTGTCCGGGGTCCCGAAAGGAATGGCTGCTAGGATTGAAGGAATTCGGACGAGATGTCCACGGTCTGGTGTTGGACGGAGAGACAGAATTCATCTCATCGCATTACCAGGGGGGTGAGGATGAGACAGGGCTGACTCCCGCAGCCTCTCGGTAGAAGAGGGAGAAAGCCCAGTCTTCTATCTCAGTCTCAACAAAAGGTAAGAGGAAGGGCCATTCCCTCTTTCCTTTTGCACTCTTCTTTCTTAGATATAACTTTCCTAGTTATAACAGAAAAAGTACATCTGGTTGGATCCAGCCTATTCTTGAAATAAACAACTTGCACACACTCCCTTTCCAAAAAATATCAAGACCCCAAATAGGTTTGAATTTTACCCAATATGGGAAGCAACATCCGTTGATGAATGGTTATACAATGGTGGTCCTTATGAACTAATTGTTCTACACTTCTTACTTGGTGTAGCTTGTTAGGCCTGTGTTCCAAATTCAATGCTAAAATTCCAGCTTCAAGCGTTCTGCAGCTCATAATCATATTATGGAAAATGAGGCGTGGCACCAATTCTGTCCAATAACACAAAAAACGGATTTTTAAGTCCTTCGGCCAAGAACAGATTCTCGCCATCTATTTAAGGAAGAACTTCTTCTTCAACAATAGAAATCGCTGAGGGCGTTAAGTAATCGATATGAATCGCTTTACAAAGCTCTTTCTTTCCCTAATTCGCGTGTCGCCGCTGAGATGGCAGTTGTTCGAAGACTTGCCGGTCCTAATAGGATAGAGGAAGCCACTGGTTCCATAATAGAGACCGCCAAGGACTTTTCTGGCCATGAATTCTGGGAAAATGCTAATAGGAAGCAGAGGTGAAAATACCTGAAGGGGAATGATGCCAAACTAGTCTATCTGGGATGTCAGAATCTAGAGAGATATCTTACAAAACAGATTGAGCCTCTGTGGATAAGCTAGGTAGAACTAAGGTAGAAAAATCAGCAGATTGAATAACTTCTCTAAAAGGAGTACTAAGATCCACATTCTGCACAGAAAAAGCACCAGCACCCTACCACCCAATGAGAGTTGCCCAGAATGGTACTAACATGAGGGAAAACATTCCTCCAACCATGAGAGCTTAAATTAGAAAGAAATAGGCTTAGACACCACATCCAATGGATTACCCTATTTAGATCTCATAAACTTGCCCCAGAGCAACTGACCAACAACATAAGCCCCTGCAAGTTTGGCATGCAAAGCTTTCCTGTCTAATTACCAACCCACCCTCCTTCATGGATTGACAAATGCTGTCCCAAGCAATCCAGTGGTGCATGTGCTCACCATTGGAATCCCATAATCAATTAGCCATAACACTTTTCATCTTAGAAATCCCGGTCTTAAGGGGAGACCACACTGCCAAGGTATGTATATGAATAGGGGAAAGGACTGATTTTAAGAGAGTGAGCTTACCACCAAAAGAGAGAAACCTGGCCTTCCATCCGTCAATCCTTTTTCTGATATTCATTTATAAATCATTAAAATTTGATGTTTTTCTCCTGCCCCTCCGTTTGCATATGCAAGTATTGAGGTGGTTATTTACTCGTTTTTTAAACGATCTAGGAACGAATTACATCATAGATTAGGCTGCTAAAAGCATACATTATAAGAAACAGAACATGTTTTTCAAAAAGACTGGTTATGATCAATGATAACTAGGGTTGCTAAAAGGTCGTGTTTGCGGGTCGAACCCTGACATTGCACAAATCTAATCACGACACTTGTATTCGTGGATTGACACGAATACGATACTTGTATTCATGGATTGACATGAACACAACACTTGTATTCATGGTTTGACACTAACACAGTCTGTTTAACCTGCATTTTCTATAATTTATTCTTTTGCATATTAATACTTTAAATTACAAATTTGAAACCAAAAATACAAATGTATAATTGTATTTGGAACAATTACTTTAATCTGCAAAATCTTATATTTAGTCCTCTTTTAAAAGTTTCAAAAATATTATAAAAATAAATGGGTTAAATATGTTAACCCATGAACCTCTATGGTTAAATCTGACGCCCTTAGCTATGTTGTCTTTTCCCATAACCTTGAAGTTGCCGGATTAAGATGTACGTACCAAAGGGAGCATGAGTATATCAGATAGGGCCGGTTTGAGCATCTCAAACGGGTTTATGTGAGTGAAGAGAGGAGAGAGTATGTTTTTGGATTAGTTTTAGAGTTGTGAGAGGACAGAGCAGTTTTAAGACCTAATATTGTGAGCGCTCTATACGGGAAAACATAATATATTATAAAGTTTGGTTTTTTTAAACTCATAGTTTTGCAAATTGGCATAACCAACCACAATCTCAATGATTTTTAATAATTGTAGGTTCCAAATTATATGATAAACATGGTTACATTTTTATGATATTTTAGTCTTTTTTATGAACTCCCCAATTCTTCGTCCAAATGAATTATCTAATTCCAACTTTTGCATATCTAGAATCATAATAAACAGTTGTTCTTGAGAGTTCATGCAATTACAAAAACGACTTCGTTTTTTACATATCTAGAAACATATCTTGAATCATGATTAACGACTTCGTTTTTTACATAAAGTTCTGAATATTATTAACGAAGTTTGCGATGGGTTCTATTTTTTTAGATATAAAGTTACGTATGTTATCAACGTGTGGGTTTGCACCAACGTTTCGACACTTGTCTTTTTCACGATTTTACGCTCCTGCCACAACGCCGTGTTTCTTTATATATGTGTGTATTTTGAATGCTATCGACAACGCCCATGATTCGTTTTCCTTATATAAAGTTACGTATGTTATCAACATCCCCTTCAACACAAGAGGTTCACAACAAAGTTTCAGCGTGAGTATCTTAAATACTAGTGTTATTAAACATTTATCATCTCTTTTATTTACAATATATAATCATTATTACAAACAACTACTTATCCTGTTTGTATTGAATGTAACCTTGGAATAATAATAGGACCAAATCTTGTTTTTAATGATCTTACCAAATAACTTTTTTTTTGAGACAACTACTATATATATAAATATATAGGACCCAATAAGGAGCTAGGGAACAACCAAACACCAAGTCAGATTACAACAGAGCACCAATATCAAAGTCTAGCCATCTATCCCAAAGAAGGGAGTTACAATTGGACCTATATTTAATCAACAGGAATAAGTCTTCCTTTATCATCTCCAGCATATTTTGAATCTGAACGGACCTTCCATTGAAATTCTTCTCGTTTCGGCATAGCCAAATTCTCCACATCGCAGCCAATGTTACCACCGAGATAGCCTTCTTCCACTGCTTTGAACCAACTTGATTATCCACAAACTTCAGCAGATCTTTGATGTTGTTCATTTGGGTTGAGAATCTCACCCTAATCCAAACGAAGATTTGCCACCAAACGCTCCGAGCGACTATACAACTAACAAAAATGTGGTCAGGCGATTCTTCTTCAAGATTGCACCTACTACATCCCATGTCTTGAATACCGATTCCCCGATCCCGTAGACTAGTT
Organism: Smallanthus sonchifolius; assembly: GCA_023525975.1. Lineage (NCBI taxonomy): Eukaryota > Viridiplantae > Streptophyta > Magnoliopsida > Asterales > Asteraceae > Smallanthus > Smallanthus sonchifolius. The sequence continues at coordinate 83,515,321 of CM042030.1, read as the reverse complement.
TTAGTAGCCACCCTCCCTATATGAGCAAACCAAGCCAAATAATTTGACTTAAGAGTTGCCCAATTATTCCATGTAAATTCATTTCCTTGCACCTGATCCGAGTTCAGCCCCCCCCCCCAATATATCCAGCTTTAAACTTTTAACAGAAAAGTGTACCCCGAAATCGTTTGCCCAGCTCCATCTGTCCTTGTTACCCGTCAGCCGAGTATCACCCAGGACAGCCATCAGATCACCAATTTGCTTCCATTCATTAGCGGACACGGGGTTTTTAAGCCAATTCCAACCAGTCGACTCACCAACATGCTCACAGGCCGAGGATACTACCATCATTTTGTTTTTTGCGAGCTTATATATGTCAGGGAACGTCTCCTTAAAAGGACCTGCTGTTACCATTGCCAACTTCAACTTTTAGTCTATCCTTAACTTTCACCCCCATTTTGTCTAGCTCCTCACCAACAGCCACTGTCTTTCCAAACTCCTGAAATAGATTTCTTAATTGGCACCATGGAATTATAAACAGACGTATTATGTATAGACCCAATAACCCGAACCCATAGCTGATTCGGATCCACTTTGTATCTCCAATAGCCATTTAGCAAGCATAGCATCTTTCAGACCACCCAGACCTAAGCCACCCTGTTTCTTTGGTTTAATAATCCTATCCCACGCGACCCAACAGATTTTATTTCCCGAACCCGTCTTTCCCCACCAAATAACTAATTGGAAGAGGAATTAACACATTTTAACCTTTCACCTCAAGATCTCCAAAAACAAGATTAAACATGGAAAAGGGTCGAAAGATTACCATCAAATCTTTATCAACCCTCCTTTTGTTTTCACCGCACTCTTCCATCTGACTAATTTCAGAAAACCCTGACGCAATTTAACCCATCGATTGCACAATCACCACCACCACCACCGTCATCATCATTGTCTTACTAATCACCAGTTAATTAAAATGACCATCCCGCGATCTGACCCAGAACGCAAAGGAATCCAATTTTCAGATTTCCCAGATTTAGCCAAGTTTATTCTTCCTTATTTGACAGAAATAGACAACCCCATGACCACCTTTATCAACCTAGATGATTCTCCCATGTTCCAAAAACAGGTGCATGCTTATTTAGTTATTTTTATTTATTTTTTTAATTGAGTTGAATTTGAATTTGGCCTTTATGGATAGGTGCGTTATATTGAACAGTCAACAGATGAGTTAAAAATGAGATGTCAGAAACTAAACAAAGGGAGCAAAAAGTATATGTAAGTTATGAGCCAATATCTTGGTTTGAATTTTTTAATAGAATTTAGGGTTTGATGCATGATTAATCATAGGGATGGTGTTGGAGAAGCATGCAATGTGGATTTTATATTTGCAGATGCATTAGAGGCATTTGGTGGTGGCCAAGATGACCCTGTCAGTTCATCTATTGGAGGTTAGTTGCTTTAAGTGGATCCTTTTACCAAATATGTAGTTGCTAAATCACTACAAGGGATTTTTTTTAATGCGATTATTTATCGGTTTCATACCGGCTGCAACATAACTGGTTATCTAATTAAGGGTAAAATATAATTATCTCATTTTTAAAAGAGGTGAGCCTTGGAGCAACACTAAGGTTGCTGACACAGTGACACGTGACCTGGAGGTCACGGGCTCGAGTCATGGAAATAGGCTCATGCATAAAATACTATTTTAACCGAAATGTCATTTTTGGTACTTTTATCTATTAATTTCATATATAATCAGAATTTGTCAAGCATACAAACATTTGATTATTTGGTTACCTCAACTTCAGACAACAGAAGCACATTCTGCAACCTGTTCTATTACAAATTTGCAATTGATTATATGATTCTGATTATTCAATATCACAGATCACTTTCAAAATGCAGAATTCTGCTTGATAAACCATATGTAACAGCTTGAGCTAACAAATCGTTGCCCCTTTTTTGTTTGTATTTTGAAAGGTCCAATAATGTCGAAGTTTGTTAGTGCTTTTCGCGAGATTGAAACGTTTAAGGAGCTTCTTCGTTCCCAAGTAAGTGAACAAATATTGCATTTAAATCTAATGCTCGTTTATGCGATTTGAACTCCATGCCATGATAATTACTTGCTCTTTTTATGTAAATACCCTCTAAAGAATATTGATTGCCTACATCTGTAATTGATGGGGGTGAAGGAGAGTTAAATTTATAGTTAGGGATGATGCCTAATGCATTTGATAGAAAAGAGGAATAAGTTTTCAATATAGAGAAGTTTCATATTAGTGGCTATAATATTACTTCATAGAGGCATTTTGGAAGATAGAGGTTGCTTATCAAACAGAACGATTTAGTACTAAATGATTCAAAGGCTTGAATGATTTAGAGGCTCTATATGGACATTGTTTTGAATGAAAACAAAATGTTTGATAAGTGTTCTGAATGATAAAAATTATCATTTTAAACTTTGGTATGTTGTAGTGCAGAATAAATTATGACACTAAATGAGTACTTACTAAAAATAGAGTATTGGATTTTCGGTTCAACACTAATGCCGTATAGAACCTTTTGAAGGACCCTACATGTACTATGCTTTATCCAATTGTATATATACTGTAGAAAAGTGGGGATGGAGATGGACAACTATCTTCACTTATGTGTAATCCTTACACACATGACACATCCATTATTAGAAACAAGAAATGAGTCCATTGATAGTTGAGTTAGATTACAATTTGATGTTGAAATGAGATTACAATTAGCCAATATCCAATAAGTATATGAATAGATACTTCACATTGCAATATTCAACCAACATGTAGCATTGTAATACCCCGTACCGGCCAAAAATGTGAACTTGTGATGTGACTTACTTTCTGCATTGATTGTTTTTTTTTCTGTATAAAATGTTCATAATAAAAAGCTTCAAGGACTTACTTTAATCTCTTGAATTTACAAAGCAACATTATATTGGATTTGCAGGTTGAACATTTGCTTGTTGATCGTTTGACTGAGTTTTTGTCTGATGATCTTCAGGCCACAAAGGTAATCTTCTTAAAATCTTTTTATTTTTATGTGGTATAATATCCTTAACCATTATCCTTATCGATCACCTTGGTTTTAAAATTCACGCATCACGAGCACATAATGCGTGCGTCACATGATGCGGTGATGAGATCGTATCGCTGCAGTTGATGTGCTCATCACATGATGCGCATGTGATGTGGTTGATGCGTGATGCGGTTCAATATGGCACCTTATGTAGTTAACTAGTATTTGAGCAAATTAGACCGTCGATTGCAATGGGTTTCAGAGTTCTTCAAATCTGACCATCGATTGAGTAATGGTTTTGAGTATTTGAACAAATTAGACCATTGATTGAACAAATCTGACCAAAGATGATGAGAATATCTTATATTTTAGTGTTTAATAATGAACGCCTCGCATCCGTGCTTCGCACATCATCATTTGGGATCAAAATGCTCGCCACACGCTTTTAAAACCAAGCCGATCGCTGTAAATAGTTCAGTTTGTATTGAATAATTCGTTGTTGCTTCTTTTCGTTAATTTTCATTGAATGCCTAATAAAAGGTACTTTTGGTACTCAGTAGAATTATCAAGGGCACATAAGGTTATTCTCATCATGAAAAACTAGTTTTGTTGTCACATAAGATTATAAGATGATAATAATTCCTATTATAATCCTTTTTTTTCAATATCCTGGTACATTCTTAATCTAGTTCTCCATCTATTCCATCTTGTTTTGCTTAGGACGCACGTAAACGATTGGACAAAGCTACATATGCATATGATCAGGTATATCTGCTTTGAGTTCTTATTATTTTATTTTTGTTTGATCTTCAATTTAGGTAAATCTTTTGTGTATACAGGTAATTTCAACATTTTATTTGTTAACACAAATTTCGCAGTGAGCTTACCGATTATGCGATAACTCATAGTCGTTAAAAGCTATAACTTTTTCTGATTGCAGGCTCGTGAAAAGGTTGCATTTTTGAAAAAGAGTACACGGGATGAAGTCGTTGCTGAATTAGAGGAGGTATAAATGTATAATATGTCCTGTTGTGCATTTGCTGTATAAAATACATGTGATGCAGCTTATTTTTACCCTTTTTATAGGCCCTACAAAACTCAAAATCTGCATTTGAAAGCAGCAGATTCGATCTAGTATGTCACTAATTAATATGCAATCCCTTCTATACATATTTGCCAAATATTATTCATAACTTTAAGGTTTAAGATGTCCTCCTTGGTGTTTTTAAGGAACACAGGTTCATTCTCTAATGAATATAGAATCAAAAAAGAAGTACACGTTTTTGGAATCTCTTAGTGCGATAATGGATGCTCATTTGCGATATTTTAAACTAGTGAGTTTTTTTGTAATACTGGGATTTTTTTTCCTGTACATAATGTGCCAATTTTGTACTACCCACATTGTTTTGACTTTCTAGGGTCATGAATTGTTGAGTCAAATGGAACCTTTCATTCATCAGGTTATTTTTTCACCACTAACCTGTAATTTTTTCTCTTTTCTTAATCTTTTGTAAATAAAGGGACTGGTGTTGATATCAGGTGTTGACCTACGCACAACAATCTAAAGAACAGGCTAATATTGAACAAGATAGACTTGCAAATAGAATTCAAGAATTTATGACACAAGAAGAAATGAAAGAAGCAGTACCTAATAATTTGGTGCATGCTAGTGTTAATGGCGTTGGAATGAGTTCTGATAAAAATATTGATGCAATAATGCAGTCAACTACCAAAGGAACAGTAAGTAAAGTTTCCCAAAAGGTTGTAATTTTTATATGATCAGAAGAATGAATTATATGATTACAAAAGAATGAATTAATTTGTTAAATATCTTCAAAATATTAAGAACTGATTATCTGATTATTACAACTTTAAACAACAAAAACACACTCAAATGATCACTATACAAAGCCATTATGTTATATCCGACTATCTGGTTAGCTTGATCATCTGATATTTAAAATCACATAATTAAAACACGCATCCAAACACCCCTAATGTCTATATTTTTTCAGGTACAAACCATCAAGCAAGGGTATCTTCTAAAACGATCTACAAGTTTAAGAGCAGATTGGAAAAGACGATTCTTTGTACTTGATAGCCGCGGGAACTTATATTATCACAGGATTTTTCCTAACAAACCTGTGGTAGGTTATTTGCAGTTTTATTTATACTTCATTCTTCTTGTAACAATAATTCTTTTATTTTAACTCTTGTTTTAGGGTACACAATCAACCAATTCACTTACATCTATTGAACAAAGTAGTCGTATGTTTGGGAGGTTTAGATCAAGGCACAACAGGGCAGCATCACATGATGATGAAAACTTAGAATGCCATACTGTTGATCTTCGTACTTCAACAATAAAAGCTGATGATGAGGATTCAGATTTGCGTTTGTGTTTCAGGATTATTTCACCCTTCAAGACTTATACATTGCAGGTGAGATGGGTGTTTGGATTTGAGTTTTGGTACTGATTAATGATTATCTGAATAACAAGTCTTTAGTGTTTGCTAAACAAATTCCACTTCTGATTATTTAAGCCCTTCTCCAAGGTATGCACCAAAACACTAAAATAGTGTAAAGTTTGGTGTAACACTATTCATTACATCATTTTACACCATATTGGTGTAACATGGCGCATCACACATTTCCATAATTATTAAACAGTTTAACATTTGGGCCGGGGGTTCCACTGGGAGCAGCCTTTCTATCATCCTATGATAGAGGAAAGGTTTGCCCTCGTTTCACCTTCCCTAGACCCTACCATCTGTGTGGGATTTTACTAGGAAAGTTTGTTTGTTTGTTATTAAATAATTTACATAAAATATAAATATTAATTTTAAAATAATATCTTATTACAGCAGTTCCATTGAGACATTTAAAACGAGTACCGTATTTAATATGGTTTTGAAGTTCTTTTATTGTTCATTTATATTTGTTATTAATAAGTTGATTAAATTATTGATGGTTAAATCATTAAGTAATAAAAAATTACTTTTCAATTTTGTAAATAAATTTTTTTAATGGAAACAAGTTAATGTGTAAATCTAAATTATATGGTGCAAAATGTTTATGTAAAATTTTGGTGCATATATTGGAGTTGAAGTAAATTTGGTGTAAGCATATTCCAAGAACAATGCTCTTTTTACACCATAATGGTGTAAATGTTTTGTGCATACATTGGTGAAATAATCAGTTTTGGATAGTCAGTTTCAAGTAACCTAATTTGCGATACTTGTATTCCTATTTAACAAAACATCTCTCCTTTTTTTCCATTAACTAGGTTTCGAAAGGCAATTATTTTGGGACCATAATGTCCTTGTTGGTCTTTTTACACATTAATTTACTTTTTGGAAGTGGACAATTATTTTGGGACATATAAACATAGTAAAGTGAACGATAATTTTGGGACGGAGGGAGTATCTTTGTGTAATTATTAGATAGCATGTAATCACTTTTGAAAGGCACATTCAAACATCCCTTTGGTGGTGCAAAAACTTTTCTTGTTATATTGTTAGTCTTGAGTTATGCAAATTATTGCAAATTCAATGCACATCTTTTTACCAATCTGGTTTGGGCAGGCTGAAAATGAAGGTGATAGGATTGACTGGATGAACAAAATTACAGGAGTGATTGCCTCTCTCTTGAACTCACACCTAAAACAGGTAATAACCTTTGAAATTTTGTTAACCTATCACAAGAGGTGGCAACAAGCAGGTTGGGTAATGGGTCAAAACGTGCTAGAGTCTAATGGGTATTATTTGTGGGTTGACCCACCAGACCTTTTCCCACTTTTTTAAATAGAATTTATAACAATTTTATGTGTTAACATGATGATTAAAAAAATATTGTTATTACAAAGTAATCTAATTTTTTGAATTAAAGAATTTAATATACATTTTCTTTTCTTTTCAGCTAAACATTTTGTTTTACCCATTTGACCGATTAAAGATAAAACATAACCCAAATCAATCTGTTCTTAAGTAAATGGATCGAATTTGCCATATCCTTTATGAGGGGGCTATAAGCACAATATGCGGTCTTATACTACTGTAATTTCTACAGACACATTTCAACAGAAGTAATTTGGGAAGTGCTTTTGAAGCAGTTGGTGATGAATTTGCTATTTCACAAGTTGACAACATGGGATCTATACTTGATAACATGAATATTAATCCAGAAGATTGTGTTTCTAGCATTCTTCGAGAGATTCCTGGAAATTATTTATGTGCAGAATGCAGTGCACCTGATCCTGATTGGGCATCTCTTAATTTAGGCATATTAATGTGCATTGAATGCTCCGGGGTCCACCGAAATCTAGGGGTTCACATATCAAAGGTGCGTTTCTTTCGTACACTGCATAGTTGAAGTGGCAAAATGGGCGGGTCAGACGGGTTAGTCCTTTAATGGATTAAAAGTACACTTCGTGCAACCTTCGACCCGTTTCCTTTTCAGTCAATTTTAAAATTTTGCCCGTTTGGTAAATGGGTCGAAATTGTATTCTTTTATATTTAGCTAATGTGATTGTGTTTTAACTACTGCAGGTTAGATCAATTAATCTTGATGTTAAGGTTTGGGAACCTACTGTAATGGATTTGTTTAGGAATTTGGGCAATAAATACTGCAATTCTGTATGGGAAAATTCACTTCAAACTAATAGGTTAGTATAAACTACATTTCAAAAAGGCGTAATAGGGCTAAATGATCGACCGTCTCACTAACTTCAACTGTTTGAAATAAATTATGTGAAGTGAGGACGGATCAAATGCTTTAGCAGTTAACAAGCCTAGCCCGATAGATGCAAATCAACAGAGGGAGAAGTATATCATTGCAAAGGTATATGCTGTCCCCATTATGTTGCATACAATCTAGAGGTCAAAATGGGTAAAAATTGAAGTACGAGTCAAAATGGGTCGGTTTCCCGAAACACTTTTTGCCCATCTTTTATAAATAACTAATGCATTGAAGTGTTGTATGAACTAAAATTCCACGTTGGGCAGCTTTTGACCCGTTCAACCCATTTGACTAGTTTCCATTTTAACCAATTCTTTGGTTTTGACCGGTCCACCTTTAATGCAACCATGATATCTTTTACTGTGAATCATGGTTCTTTGGTTTGTTTCATCCCAGTATGTGGAGAAACGATTAATCTCTCAAGAAGAAACCACCAGTAATACCCCTTCATACGCCACTAGAATCTGGAAAGCAACTGAAAGTAACAGTATACAAGAAGTATACCGTCTAATAACTACATCAAAAACAAATATCATCAACACTACATACGATGAAGTCGCTGGTGCCGATTTATTTCACAATGTTCATGAACATGATTCTTCCAAAGGTTCTGAAAAAACCAACCCATTTGCCTGTAAAAAGATGAAGGATTCCAGCAAGCCGGAAAGCTGTCTTCAAGGCTGCACGTTACTGCACTTAGCATGTGACTTCGGCTATGAGGTGATGATTGAACTATTGCTGCAGTTTGGTGCTGATATAAACAGGTCCGATTACCATGGGCGGACCCCACTTCACCATTGTATCTTCTCTGGAAATAACAAACTGGCCAAGTATATGATCAGAAGGTTGTTAGTCATATCTGCTTTGAATGTCCTTTTAAGATTCTTCTTGTTGAACACTTATCTTGTTTCAGAGGAGCGGCTGCAACGATCAAAGATGGTGGCGGACGGTGTGCGTTAGAACGAGCTATGGAGATGGGAGCGATTACTGATGACGAGTTATTGATCTTGCTTTCTGAGGGTAAGTGAAGATTGATCGAGACCATCACGCTCTCCCCAGATCCTACCAGTAGCTCTGCTATGAGTGGAATTAAACTAGGTACATTTGTTTGTTTGTAAGCTAAATACGTTTTAACTGTTAAACAAAACATATCAATTTTTGTTAGGGCTGTAATTGATCTTTTATGAGCTAAACAAGATTGATTGATTTGTTAAAAACTCGAATTAGATCATGTTTAAACAAGCTTGAGTTGAACTTAAGTCTTAAACTTAACTTATTTATCAGACTAACTCAGGTCTACATTTCATACATTTAGCTTGATTAAACTCACAGGTCTATTACTTTACAAGTATAATACGAAATATTTCTATAATATATAACGAGAAATTTACGGTTGAGGCGGTGACATTAACGTGGCTAAGGAAAAAAAGAAACGTGGTTAAATACATAAAGAAACGTATGAGGTTACGGCGACTCGGTTGTGGAGATCGAAACATAGATAAAAGACAGTTATATAATGGTAACGATGTTTTTCAGTCGATGTCGATCTTATTTTTCACGGTACCAGCTCGTTACTGTCAATCGATATAACCTACCCTATTTTGAATACAACTCCGTTTTTAACAAAATTTATACCGATAAAGAAAAAAAATTAAACAAACAAATGAAAATTATCATGGAAAAAACAAATTATATATACTATAAGAGGTAAATTTGAAAATTTAGAAATCCGAGGAGATCAAAGTGACATTTTACATAGTTGAGAGGTGGGTTTTGAAGGTTTTTAAAAGTTGAGGGGTAGAAGTTATCGATGGCAAAGACCACTGACGCTTCTGTTTAAGTGTATTGATATTAATGTTATCACAAATACATAACTACTATAGAAGCTAAATAATATATAGGGTTGAGTTAAAGGAAAAATGTATTTAATCTAAAAAGGGTAAGAAAAAGATTTTGGGCTTCACATGTATCATTTTATTGTTTTTGAAGGGAGAGTATATTGGTCATTGTGTCAAATATTTTTCATCATTGTGTTATATGTATTCATCATTGTGTTTTACGTTTTAGATAATTTCATGTTATTTTTGTAATTGTTTTTTATGTATTATATATAACACAGAGATGAAAAATATTTGACACACTGACCTGCCATTAGAAAAATATTTGACATTAGACACAATGAACGGGCATTAGGAACAATGAACGGGCAATAATCACAATGAGCTGAAAAACGTAATTTTTTTTTGTTTTTGTATATAACGACACTATACTCGTTTTAAAGATAAAAAACGTTCGTTTTTATGGTGTAATTTAAAAAAAAAATAATGTCGTATGTAAAAGTTATGAACGTTTAAAAAAATGGGGAACTTGATAAAAAGTCAACAAAATGGCCATTACTAAAATACCCTTCCAACAACTTTTTCTCCTACAATTTGATCTCAATCATTAAAAATATATCTAATGGTTTTAAATCCTCCTCACCTTTTTAGATTTAAAAGTCTTTTTATTTGAACCTAATCCATAATATATATCATGTTAGTTAAACTAAAAATAAATGAACTAAAAATAGCTAAACTCTAGTTTTTAAAATTACTCATGAGTCAAGCTTTAATATCAATATAAAACATACAAAGTTTAACTTGCAAGCTGTTAAGTTAAACGAGGTAAATTCAAGCTTAGTCGAGTGTAAGCACGGCTCCACTCTTTACATACTTAATTTTTATAAATTAATAGTTAACCGAATCCAAAGTGAAAATGGCGGGGAGGAAGACCTCATGGATTTTAAAACTCAAGTCGTTTTGTTTAATCATAATCATCAAAATGGTTGTTATCAATGGTCTTCTTGTTAATGAATATGACTCGTTATAGTATAAATTTTGTCACAAGATTTACTAAAGTTTAAGAATAACTAAAACTAAATTTAAAACTGAGTCGCTATGTTAATTTTCAAGAGCGTTGGTAGTCGATGGTCTTATTTATGGATATGACTCATTATAGTATAAACCTTGCCTAGCAAAATTAGCTAACGTTTAAGAACGAATAAAAGTAATTTTAAAGTTTAAAAATAAAACTAAAAAACTATGAATTTACTAAAATATATATTTTGAGAAGCAATTTACTACTTAATGCATTTTGCACAAATAAATTAAGGTTGATAGAGAAACTACATCTTCAACCACTTCTAATAGATTCTTAAACAAAAAAATCAGTTATTTATTTATATTTTTTATTTTTAGGTCCTTTTTGTAGTAACCAAGTTTCAAAAGTGTTCCAATTATGTCACTCACCATAGTATATCCGAGGGTGTATACCGTGTAAAATGCGTATTGAGTGACCGAATTGGAACACTTTTGAAACTTGGTTACTATTCTACAAAGTTACCCCTATTAATTAATTTATCTAACATAAGTTAACTTTTAAATTTAAAAACCGAATTTCTTTTTCTTTTCTTTTCTTGACATTTCCTTCCCATCTATAAAGGACGCTTTAATAACTAGCGTGTTAGGGGCTGTTTAGTTTATTAAGAGCTCTGAATGGTTTAACATGGTTTCTGTGCTGAACCATTAAAAGGCTGGATAAACTATTAAGATGTTGGCAAAATCTAAAACAAACACCAACTACCTCTGACCGATTCAGAGGTAGACTCTTAATGATGGAATCATTAAGAAGCTATCAAACAACCCTTACCGTTAGAAAAGTTAGTTTCCCATTTTATTCTTGTTAAATGAATTAATAAAAAATAAGAAATATTTTTATTCAAACATTTAATAAAACAATATAATTTTGTATCTTCTCATATAAACTTTTATACATAAACCTACCAGAATCATGTCATAGTAAATTTTGTCCGTCCAATATATATAATGTTTCAAAATAAATTAAGAATATACGAGACACAATGTGGGTCGTATTAGGCTATTTTGGACACAATACAACCGTATTAGTCTTTTTTTGGACATAATCCGAGACACAATCCGTGGCCGTATTAAGCTATTTTGGACACAATACATGACTGATATGACATGTCGGGACATTATTAGTTTAACTTTTTTACTATACGACATGTATTGATGTTATACGGGTAGTATAGATTGACCAACACCCAAAATTAATTATTAAACACAAAAAGATGACCTCTAATATAAACTAGAAATTAAGCCCGCGTGATGCGGCGAGTCTGTAAACCTCGTTACGTGTGTTGCGCCAGTGACAATAACGTGACTAAGTACATAAAAAAACGTATGAAGTTGCCACGATCGAAAAATAGATAAATAGCAAGAAAAAAAAAATTAAACACAGACGCAAATTAGTTTTAAAAAAAATTTAATGAATGAAAATTATTGTAGAAAAATCAAATCAGTAAAAAATAATGAGTTAAAAGCGTATATTAAAAATATATTATAGGAGTAAACTTGAAACTTTAGAAATTTGTGGGGTAGAGTTGAGAACTCTATCAAGGAGGTAAATTTGAAACCTTAGAAAATTGAGGGGTTATGTTACAAATTTTGTAAAACTAAGGGACTGAGTTGCAAATTTTGTAAAACTAAGGGTTTAGTTGGGAAATTTGTTGGTGTCCTTTGATCGAAACCGAACTTACAATTTAAGATTCTTTAGAATATGTTGTGAAATGGTTTGATTAACTATTTTCTTTAAAAGAGGCTACCAACAGTGTTTTCAGAACCGGATCAGATCGGTCGGTCGGACCGGTTGGATCGAAAACCGGGCACATAACCGGTCCGGTGGTGTGTAGTTGGACCGCTTTTAATTAAACCGGCCGGTCACCGGTCATACCGGTGAACCGGATTTCAATTTTTTTAAAATTTTTAGTTTTTTTTCTTTAAAATCTCATTTTCCTATTAATTTAGTATTCCAAATTGCATATTTTATTTATAAGCTTTCATATGACATTATAATTATAAATTCACATCAAAACAAAAAAAAATGTTTCATATTTTATATCTATATACGTATTTTAATTTTTATACTATTTATATACGTATATAGATATAAAATATGAAACATTTTTTAAGACGGCGGGTTTGCTATCAACTAAGCCCAATCCAAGACGATTACTTTACATTCTCCTTCGCATTTCTGATTTCTCTTCTAACAGCCAATTTATCTGCTGTTATCAGACGATATCCATGGCGGTAGTTAATACCCCTTTGTCTCTCCCTCTAACAACTATCATTCGTCACTCACAGATTCCAAAATCTCCTACTGTATGTTGTACAATCGGAGCATCTTCATCTTCATCTTCATCGCTAGTTTTGATTTCAAATTCCAACGATTATTTCAAAGCTAGGTTTGGATCCTCGAAGGGAGGGGGCGCTAGTGTGTTGGAACGGCCTTCTTTTGATCAATCTCAGTTTGACCCTGCTACACAAGTTCAAGAAGGTTTCATTTTTTTTTCGATTTAGTTTTTATGGCGAAATTAGGGTTTATTAGTTCTGTGATTGACATTCATTTCACGGCAAAGTTAGGGCAAAATCATTCTAATGTTAGGAAATGATTATATTGTTAACTGAGTTATTAGTTTTTACCTAAAATTTTCATAATTGAATTCAATTGTGTCTATAATTGGTTTTACTAAACTAATAAAGCATAATTATACTGGCTTTGGAGGACAATTAAGAACTCATACACAATAATTTCAAAATTAGACATACAATAATGGTAATACTATGTGTTAGCTCTAGAAAGAAAGAAACTTGTAAATTTGAATACTCTGATAACTGTATCTTTTTGAGGAGATTAAGTATGTTGTTTTGTTTCGAATTTGGTATGATATGGTCTTTAGATATGAATTCGTATGTTGATGATCTTTTTCGTGTTGTAGGTGGTGATATTGGTCGGGTGAGAGACAAGAAAAGCACTGGAAGTGGAGATAGTTACAGGGTGCTTTTGATTGATGATGCGCGTCATACCGAGAAGTTAGGTAATTATGATACAAGATTGTATGCATGAGCTTCTAATATTTTTACTTGTCCTCAAGTTTTACTCTTTATGAGAAGTTTATTGACATAATGGTATGTTGGATTATGAATTATGTAAGAGAAGTTAAGTTGCTGCTAAATCATCAATTCGTTACAATGCTAGAAGATAAAAGAAATGGCGGAATAATGAGATAATAAACACGGTATGTTTTAGGGACTTCTTTTGACTTTTGTGGCTAGTAATTTTTTGCTATTTGTGTATGTAGTTGTAAAAGCGTTGCCTCAAGCGGTTCCAGCTATTACACCCGATGATGCAAGTAAACTCTTCAATTTATCACGAGAAAACGGTCTTGCTGTTGTTCTAGTTACAGTCAAGGTATATTTTCTATCACCTATATACATGGGAAATGGGATACATGTCCCTCACTAGAGGTGGCAAAACGGGCTGGTCAGGCGGGTTGGGTAGTTAATAATAGTTCGGGACTTCGGGTTGAAACTTGAAACACATGGTTTTTTTAGTCCTGTACGAGTTGGGTTGGGTGGATGGGTTGACAAACGAGCTCCTTTTTCCATTTTACATTTTAAATAATTACCATGTTAAATATGGTTACATTACATAAACTATAGTAGTGTAATGATAATCTGAAATTGTACATAAAGATTTTGTATAAAAACAAGACCACCCAAGCAGTTGAAATTAGGGGGTTATATGCATCAAAAACACTTTCAGGAGACTTTCTAACACAATTTTACCTGTCTTTGTTTTAGCTAATTGTTTGATTTGAACTATTTGACCTGGTAAGAGAGACAAAATACAATGCAAGTCAGGCCCTTTTATAAGCAGATGAGTTGAAATTGTCACCTCTATTTCTTGATACTTAACGTGTTCAGTATGATTACAAAAAGTATTAATAATTATGATAATTAGCCCATTTTTGTATATAAAGTGATTAGGAGATTTTGTTCATTTGGATACACTTTAAATCCGTTGGCCCATTCTACCCCTTTCTTCTTTAGTTAAGTTTTTAACTTAATCAATGTCACCTGTTAGAGATAAAAACATTTCATCAACACACTAATAGATGAATTTGTCGAAACTGTCACCTTTGACTCTGAGTATAAATGAAAAATAATGGATGAAAAAGTGTGGATTAGACCAACCGGACCTGACCCATTTTGACTCGCACTAAATTACCTGTTTTGACCTGTTACTAACATGTCCGCCTGTCCATTTAGCCACCTATACTATTGGGTTCAAACCATATGTTACTATGATTAAAAGAGACTCAAAACCAATGACTTAAAAGTCCCTCTTTGTCTTGTGAACAGGAACATGCAGAGTTCTATGCTCAGATGATGATGCGCAAAGGACTACGATCAACAATAGAGCCAGATTCGTGTACCGTATGAAATTCTTATGCAATTACATTTTTTGAGGTTTAGATTCATTGATGGAGCATTTGAACTTGATGAAATAACCTCAAAAAACCAATTTTGATTGAGCAAGTAGAAGTATTGGTTGCATTATGTACTATAGTCATGCAGAATGAGCGTCAAACTTGTATTCTTTCCTCCGTCTGCATATGGGTCGAGAGCCTTGTATTGAAACACGATTAGTGATCGTATAAGTCGATAAATCGATAGATTTATCTGGTGAAATCTTTGTTGTGATTTCGTTAATTGTGCATGTAGCCTACATGTCCAAATATGATCATCATATTTACTTCAAGTCGAGATGACCTGATGCATAAACCAGAAAACTATTTTTTCTTAAATACATAGGTTAAAAGTAATCATTTAGGTCATTTTCCCTTAGGGCGGAGGGTGTCGCTGTGGTAAGGTGCCACATCGGCAAGGACGGTGGGGTGTTGCCGACCTTACCGTGATGATGTCGATGTGAGTGAGGGAGCGAGGAAAGCGGCAAGGATGGTGACACGGCAGGGTGGTTTCTGCAGTAAAAAACTTGGTAAATGATGTTATTCCGCAAAACTGTTTTTTTTTGAACAACTAACTTTCATTCAAAAACAAACAACCAGACAGGGACTAGCAGGTTACAACCAAATAGACCACAAAAGAACGGAAATTACAGTGGCCATAAAAGAACAGAAATTACACTGGCCATAAAAAACAGAAATAACAGTGTCCATAGAACAAGAATTACAGCTATAACCTAACAATAGTTACTGTAACCGGAAAGAGCACCGATCTTTCCACTTCAAATAATGATTTGTTCCTTGCTTTTCATATTGCCCAGTATGCTAGAAGAATGATGGATTGCACATCCCTATTTTTTATATCGCTAAGCCCCCCCCAATTGGTTGAGAATCAAATAACTCATTAATTGATAATAGATAGATAGGAGGGAGTTTGCATAAAGATGAAACCTTTTGCCAAACGAGTGTCGCAACATAACAAGCGGTGAAAACATGATCAACAGTCTCGTCCACCTCTCCACACAGGGAGCATGCTAACGAGGTCGTGTGAATATTTAACAGATAATAATATATATTATTTATAAACTATATATACAAATAATAATATGTAGCATGGGTAACATTAAATACACAATCAATTTTAAGTAGAGAGTTGTATAATACATTATACATGGTGCTTAGTAGATAAATACAGTTTAGATATTGCAGCTAAAATAAAGAGATACGCATGCGTTATGCGATTTACAATTCTTTATTTAAAATTGATTTTGAAGTATGTATAAGGGTGGACAGCGTGGAGCTCGGGTTCCCCCTCAGGTTCCCACGGCAAGTTGGCAACACCGCCGCAACACCAAGGGGTTCACGGGTACTTTTCACGAGTTCGCGAAGCCGAGCTCTAAGCAGTGGTTGGTTGTTGAAAAGCCGGGTTTGTGAAGCGGGTATAGGGGAACACCGTCGCAACCCACTAGGGTAGTTTAGGGTTCAAATGACGTGATATTACATGATGCGTTTTGATTGGGTAATTCTTAAGGTACTTAGGGGTTGAAGGGGTTCCACCCCCTCGACCCTAAGTACATACAATAAATATTGTTTGTAAAATTTTTAATGGAGTATAAATCATATTGTTTACGAAAAGTTAATTGTTAATCATATTTACATTTCTTTAATCCACACTTTTAATACTACAATAAAATGATTGTGGTGAAATAATTGCCAATCTTGCTATACCAAATACTAAACAATAAAAAAAATTAATACTAAACAATAATTAGTAACCTGAAAACAACTAAGCCTTCTTGAATTTGGGTCGTAGGGTCGGATTCACAAAACCTAGCTTTGAAAGACCCATCTGAATTCGAAATTGAAACTAGCCATCGTTCAATTTTGCAGGCGACGACCAAGATGTCATGATCTGTTGGAGAATTGAGCCCTAGATTCCGGTAATGTGCCAAAGTTGCATAGTTTTCTTATCCCAATTCGTAATCTGAATTGTAATTGATGAGGTTTATGGATCTTGTTGTCTCGGTAGTCCCTTGATACCAATTTTTTTAAAATTTGTTTCTGTTATTTTGCGATATAATATTGATTATTGGGTAAATTTCTTATTTTTTCTGCATAGATGAACTGTATTTGTGGTGAATATGAATTATGATAAGTGATGAAAACAGGGGTATCTATAGATTTGCCCATACTGTAAATCTTCTACAATTTCTTTTGTAATCCTGCAGGATGATTGTTCAACTTGTTGAAGAAAAGTGAGAAAATGGAAGAAAAGAGGAGATTACCATCATGGATGATGGTAGGTGCATCAGCCACTAATAAAGTGAGTAAACCCCTCGAGGCAGATGCGAACGGTGTCATAACCAGTGATGAAGTGAGTGTTGTGACCAAATCTACAAAGCCCAAGGCGAAAGGTGTAACCCGGAATCACAAAAAAGAGGACTGCCTTTCTAGTGATAAGAATGTTCTAGTCAAATGTGAAACAAAGAGAAGGAAAAGAGGATTTGTTGAGAAGGATGTGGTTGAGTGTCGTGATCCTGATCAAGAAGTCGATGTTGAGAAGAGAATGCGTGGAAGGGTTAGAAGGAAAGCTGAAGAATCCGACCCTGTAAGAAAGAAAAGTGAAAAAAGTTATGAATTTGATAGTAGTAATGATAATCGAACTTTATCTTGTGATGAAGAGGGTGATGATGATCTGACCATGGATGATGTATTAAGCATCGCGAAAGAGGGTTTTTTTTTTTCCTATCTACATTTTTACAGTGATATCATTTCTAGGATTATTTTTTGGTACCTTTTATTACAGTTTGTTGAAAACGATAAGAGTGATACGGGTCAACAGAAGCCATCAGAAGTACAATGCGAATTGAGAAGTAAACCTCCATATGCTATATCACCCATGCATGAAGAAACAGATTCTCATCATGAACCTGTTGAAACTACAAGTAAAGTTACATTAGCAGATTCCAAAATGACCGGGGATCCAGCCCAAGACATGCTGGATTTGTTTCTGGGGCCTTTACTAAAGAAATCAACAGTGAAAGAAGCGACCGGTTCAACTAACGATATCATAATTCCCCATGAAATTAAGAATCAACAACATGCTGCTGTTTATTCAAATAAACCAGTCACTTTGACAAAGAAAAAAAGCAGCCTCAGGGATGCAGTTGCTATGCTTCTTGACTGAGAATGACTTCCAGATTCATTTTAGACTTGATGTGCAACAGGTACAAAGTATTTTAGTGGATTTTATAGAAGTTTTGAACTTGTATATATATAGAACTTTGTGCCTTCAATATTTGTTGATTATCAAATTAAAGATATATGCCAATTAGTGATTTATATTTTAATATCTTCATTAAGAGTTATAGACCATGCCAAGTACTTCAAATTGAGTAAACAGAGAGTAGCATGGATCAATAATATGAACTTTGATGAATGCCTTGTTTTCTCTCTTGTTCTTTCAGTTAAAATGCATAAGTTTATTACTAGAGTAAACTGCCATTTTCGTCCCTGTGGTTTAGTCATTTTTACCATTTTCATCTAAAAAGTTTATTTTTCTCCTGTGTATTCTCGTGGTTTACAAAACTTGTCATTTTCATCCAACTGGTTAACTTCATCCATATTTTAACGTTAAATGAGGGGTATTTGTGTCTTTTCATATATTTCTTTAAAATATATGAAAAGAAATATATTGATGGAGTTAAGTGATTGGACACATTTACCCCTCATTTAACGTTAAAATATGGACGGAGTTAAGTGATTGGATGGAAATGACAACTTTTGTAAACCACAAGGATACACATGAGAAAAATAAACTTTTTGAATGAAACTGGCAAATATGACTAAACCACAAGGACGAAAATGGTAGTTTACTCTTATTACTAATTTTGCAGCCGATATTCTGAATATCATATCAACTGAAATAAACAGATTAGCAGGTTGAAATCGTAAATGGTTTGCTACATATAATTGTAAGCTTCCTTATTGTTCCTCGCCCCCACCACCTTGAAGGGGTCTTGGTTCGTTCACTCACCCGTCTTCCCCTCCACAATACCAAAACTACACTACAGTTTGTTGTTTGGTTTTGATGTAAGCAGGAAGGAATGGGATGTTGTTTTCCGGGTTTCAAAATTGAACTGCTACTACTTGTTACTTATCAACACGAGTAGTCTTTATCCTTAAAGCAATTTCACCTCATTTGGTCATTCAGACTTGCGTGCTGCAGGCGTTGGCGAATCACATCCCAAGATACAATGAAGCGATGTGCATAGAATGTTGATCAACTTTACAGATGGAGGTGATAACCTACACCTAAATACCATTTAACTTTGCACTTGTAAGGATTTGAACCCAAACCACTTTTATGTGAGGCAAGAGATTTCTAAATGTTTGCTTTAATCAGAACC
Source organism: Smallanthus sonchifolius (assembly GCA_023525975.1). Classification (NCBI taxonomy): domain Eukaryota; kingdom Viridiplantae; phylum Streptophyta; class Magnoliopsida; order Asterales; family Asteraceae; genus Smallanthus; species Smallanthus sonchifolius. The sequence goes on along the minus strand of CM042030.1, from coordinate 83,495,776 downwards.
AGATCACTCGGCACATTTTGTTTAACTATGTAACATTATCATTTGGCTACAATGGCTTTTATTTATTGTTATTACAATTTTCATCGTATTAATGAATTTTTTTCATATATATTACTTTATATTTTAGATTTTTAGGGGTCTATTTTTTTAAGTCGTACAGGGCACACGAAATCTCAGGGATGGCCCTGACTTCTATAGCAACAAAGTGTTTGTATTTTTGATATATAAAAGGATAAAGAATTGACAAGTTTCTCTGACTTTTCTAGTTTGTTTCTCTTTTGGTTTTTGAATGATAAAATGAAGGAGAAGGGTTGTATTTATAGACGTCAAGGCCCCCTTCGACCATAGACTTGCACAAAAAAAACGGTTCCGGTTCTTACCCGGCACAAACAAGAACTGGTTACTGTCAGTTTGTACCCGCCTGTTCCTACCTAGTTCGTAGATTTTTCCACTCGACCGGTTCCTACCCGGACCCGGCTAGAACCGGTTCCAACCCGGTTCTAGCCGTTTAACACGTTTTTTTTTAAACTGTTTTTTAACGGTAATATTACTGTTGGAGCCTCATTTTGACTTTTTTTTTTGTATTTTAGCCCTCCTAAGTTAGTATAAATAGATGTTGGATGAATTGGTTAAGTACCCAACTTGAAAACGCAAAACTGAGCGAAAAAAACGCAAAAAATACTCGTTTTACTCTCATTCCCGACTTTTTACTCTCAATGGCTGATAACGTTGCTGGTCCATCTGTAACGGTGGTAAAAGTTATTCCTACGAATAGAAACCCGGATATTTGGTAATATTTTGATCTTTGTGAGATGTCAACCGGGCCGAACAAGGCTCGTTGCAAGTTGTGCGGGAAGTTTTTTTCAAAGGATTCAAACTCAACCTTGCGTAAACACTTAGACAAGTACTGCAAGTTGTATGACGAGATGAAGGTTTCAAACAATGAGTAGTGCTAGTCTGGGTCCGAACCCGTTTTATTTATTTTAGTGTGTATTATTAATATTATTTGTTAGTTGTTTTTTAAGTGAGTAATATTTGCAAACAACTTAATTTATTAACTGAAAACATTACACAAGGGTGAATGTCGATACACAACTTGAAAACAATACAAAATTAACCGTCGATTAAAAACTCCCAAATTTCTAACTTACCAAACAGCTTTCCATGAACTCGTGCATATTCAGCACAAGATTCTTCGACAACATTCTGATAATTATTTGGATCTTCCAACGCTTCCATGTCTTTTGTATATTGTGTGAAATCTCTCAACCACTTACCGATATACTACGTCACTTTGACATTATTTGAGCATTTGTATGCTGCGTATCACCATCCATTTCCTCGTAAAATCTATCCTTAACGCGATCCCATAATAAATCAGGATCTGATAACTCAACACTTGTAGTCTCGGCCCTAACGTGTACCATCGCAAGGGCCACGCCGTACTCCTCATCTTTGGTCCAAAAGTTCATTTTTGTGAGTTGAGAGTGTTATAGTGTTATTGTGTGAAAAATGGTGTAAAAAGGATTGTATTTATAGTGTTATTGTGTGTAAAAATGGGGTAAAAAGGGTTAGAACCGTTTGGCAACGGTAGGAACCGGTTCCTACCCGGTTCCGGAACCGAACCAGACCCAACCCTACCCTAACCGGTTCCACCGGGTATGCTTTCCCAACCCTAAAACCGGTTCCAGACAGGTTCCGATTCCGGTTCCGGTCCCTACCCGAAAAAAAAAACCAGTCCACCAAGAACCGGTTCCGGTTCTTGGGCCCAACCCGGTTTGCGCACCTCTATTCGAACATAGATGTGTGTAAAGGAAGTTCATATTTTATCGATGTATATATAGTGATGGTTTGAAACAGTCACTGTACCCAGGGGCGGATTTAGGTACACGGGAGGGGTTCACAGGAACCCCCCGAGTTTCGAAATTTTTATAGAGCGTTAGCTAAAAATACTGGGGTGAACCCCTTAAAAATTATAGGGTGAACCCCTTACAAAGTTGAACAAGTGGTGTAGTGGTTTAGACTTTGCTTTATAACATAGAGTTATGGGTTCGAATCCCTTCACTAACATTTTTTAAAAACTTTTTTTATCAACAAATTTCGTATGGGCCTTCAGGCTTCAGCAGCTTTTGGGCCTTTTAATAATTAATAGTTGGGATATAAGATGATGGGCATTCATCAGCTTAATGTTTTGTTGGGCTATTAGCAGGCATAACAAAAAAAAAATGTATACTGATTAGGTAAAGAAGCAAAGGGCGAAGCAACAGAACAGGTCGCAGACAGACTCGTAGCCTCCTCCAACTCTTCCTTCCTTCCGCCACTGGCTCAGTGCTGCTCCCCCCTGCCGTCGCCGGCCACCGGCCCACCGCACCACCGCTGCTCTGCCGCCAGTCTCTCCACCACAGCCCACAACACAGGTTATTTTACTTTTTATTCCCTTTGTTATTTACTTGTTTGAAAAAGAAAATCTAGGGTTAATTTAGATGTTAATTTGAATGTTAGATGTTGGTTTAGATTTTAGATGTTAATTTGAATTTGATTCCTAGGTACTATTATAGATATTAAAAGATATTTCCATAGAGCACCATCAAACCTTGAATCATCATCTTCAAATAGTAAACCGTCTCGAATAGATTTGAATGAGCTTCCATGGGAACAACTCTAGTTATCGTATTTTTGTTATATTATGTGTGTTTTAATTTCTAATGACGATGTTTTTTTATTATGTTATCGTATTTTTGTTATTTGATGAACTTTACCCGACCCGAACCATCGAACCGACCCGGATTTTTTTTATGTCCGGCCCTATGATATTGGAGCATCTAAAAACAGTGAACCCATTGAAAAAAATTCCTGGATCCGCCACTGACTGTACCCTTCAAATTGCAACCTTTTGAAAAGACAAAAATACAAAATGGTCGGAACACGTGAAACTTTCGTCGCTAACCGCCGTTGATCAAACAGATGCAACGATTAGCAACACTACTTTTAAAACATTTTGTCGCAAAATTTTTCTCAAACTTCCTAAGATTTGAAAGTTACTTTTGAGATTCAATCAAAGTTCATTTATTATTTTGAAAATTTCCCAACAATCCTTATTTTTGAATTAGACTTGGTTTTTGGACAACACAAACAAGGACCTAAAGTGAGTCTGAAATAAAATATTCGGGATATTATTCATAAATAAAGATAATATTTTGTATCTTGAACCTTTATTTTATGAAAGCACTCAAGTCTAAGTAGAATAATATGGTTAAATCAAACTAAATGAACCATAAACACCTCTCCATAATAGGTCTAGGAAGCCGTCTGATTTTCACATTCAGATATATGGAACTCTTGATATATGGAACTTATCAAGAGTATTCTTGTGACTAAACATCCCAACACAATTTACATTGATATATTCAACATGCATTCTTTATCTTTACGGTTCCATATTTGATAACGATGTAAAAATGTTAAAAATTATACCTGACAAATTGTACTACTAGAAAAAATCAGTTTGCTATGAATAATTTGCGACGCAAAATTTCTGTCGCAAATTACGACACATTTGCGACAAAATAGTGACGAAAATGAAAACCCTAGTCTTCGTCGCAAATGTGTAGCAAATTGCGACGCATTTCCGACAAAACCAATAATAATCTTAATAATTATAATAAAAATACCTTTTTAAGTAAACTGTGATAATTAATATTAATTTTGTCGCAAATGTGTCGCAAAAAAACAGTAATAATCTTAATAATAAAAATAAAAAAACCTATTTAATATATTTATAATAACTAATATTTTTTTGTCACAAATCCGTCGCAATTTGCGACACATTTCCGACAAAAACAGTAATAATCTTAATAATTAAAATAAAAAAAACATTTTAATATATTTATAATAATTTATATTTTTTTGTTGCAAATCCGTCGCAATTTGCGACACATTTCCAACAAAACCAGTAATACTATTAATAATAAAAATAAAAATTCTTTTTTTAATATATTTGTAATAATTAATATTGATTTTGTCGCAAATGCGTCGCAAGTTGCGACACAATTCCGACAAAACAATTTATAATTTTAATAATAAAAATAAAAATACATTTTTAATGTATTTATACCAATATTAGTTATGATAATTATAATAAAATACTTTTTTCATTTAATTCATAAGATGAAAAAATGGGTTCCGATCAAAATGAATTTTTGATGAAGATGGGTTTGGGTGTAAATGAGACGTTTTAGAAGGAAAAAAAAGCATCACCCACTATATTTTTTATGCGGCGGTGGTCAAAGGGGCGGAGGCACACTTTGGGTACCGAGATCAACCAACCCTAGTCAATTTTATATTTTTACTAACGTGTATATTATGCGAATGCCGAAAAACCTCAATCTTTTTTTGAGATTTACCCCATTGATTTTAGGGTTTATATTTGACCCCAAACCTTAAAAAAAATGTATACACTTTGAACTCAATAAAAAATTATTTAATAATTTGTAACTTATGTTGTTTAAAAATAAAAATTTTAAGTAGGCTCTAAATAAGTTTAAGTTAGATCCATTTAACAAGCTTAGCGCATGACTCCATGAGTCCATAATCATTAATCCAAATACCAATTTAAGTTATATTAAACCTAATTCTAAAAAAAATACAAGCGATGATTGACATTCAACATTCTCGGTATTCGACAGAGCCTTTCGGACAACTTGCGAGTTTCAATCGAGTTTAATAAACCTTTGCAACCACAAAGCGAAATTAAAACTCTAGCAACTAAATTGAACCTACAAACAACGATTATACAACTACAACAAAGTTTTCATTTTTTTTTAATTCCAAACTTAAAATTTTAAGGATTACTTATTAGTGATTCTTATTTAATGACTACGTATTTTTATTATCGTATCTTATTATGTGACTGACCCGACCTGATCACCCGAATCGAACTGAACCGGCCCAAAAAAATCTTATGTCACGTCCTTAGAAATTCGAGCATCGAAAAAAGCGACCCCATAGGAAAAAGTTCCTGGTTCCGCCACCAGCGGTGGAGGTGGCATAAGTGGGCGACGACAATGGCGGAGGTGGTGATGGTGGCGGCAACGCGTTGGTACCAGCTGTTTTGTAAGTTAAACAACATATATCTACTACAATTTTGTTGGAATGGGATGCAACAGACGTAGCAATAAGACTCCCTGAACAACTTAACTAATTTGGCATCAACTGAATTAACTTGCACCATGTAACTCCTACGCGATGATAGGAGTACATAAAGCATCATCAAAATTGCTACACATTGATGGTGAGTTTAGGTGTGCGCACCACAACTCTTAGTAATTTTTTTTTGCTGCTTGTGACGGCGGCACGTTGAGTTGGTGGTGCTGATGGTGATGGTGAAGATGGTGGAGGTCACTAGTAGAAAAATCGAGTACTTGACGGATCCCACGAAATCCAAAAAAATATATATAAAATCCATCGTAAAAACCCCAAATATACGAACTTGTTAAAAATTATAAGTCTTTTGGGGAGAAACAGAAGCCACACAAGTGTTAAAGACGTACAGAAACAAATCGCCGGCCGACCAAATGCACAACCAAACCCGACAAATACCACAGCCACGACGGTGCAAGAACCACACCGCCAGCAGCTAGGGTTCAGTGACGAGGAAAACATAGCCACACAAACCCTAACGTTCGTGTAACGCAGAATTAACCCAGATAACAAAAAGATGGTGACAATTGACCATCATATAAGCAAGAAGCGGCACACGTATAAAGCACCAATCACTTACCGGCATGAAGTTTTGTCGAAGGCAACCAAACGCGACCACTACCACAGTGCCACCACCGCCACCTAGGATCACATACATAAAAGCCAGAAGAAGCATACCTATACACGATCGAGGGGACGACGGCAACGACCGTCTGGAATGATGGTGAAGGGGGGACCCTAATTTGGGTGAATAGGGGGAAAGAAGAAACGAGCCACATACATAAAAGGCAGAAAAAGCATACTTGTACATGATGCATTACATCTTGTACTTCACTGCTATACTATCCCCCCGCCCCCATAAGGGTGATCGGGGCGTTCAACTCGGTTTCATCCGAGTAGGCCATCGAGTAAACGAGTAAAGGGGAACACCGCCCCTAACAACTTGAGTTGGGCCGAGTAGGGATACCCGAGTAGTTGAAACGAGTACATTTACTCGAGTGTTGGGGCCGACCGTTGGGAAGGTATCCGTTGGTTGGCTAGCCGTTGGTGGGGGTGGGGGGGTGGGTTGGGTGCTTTAAAAAAAATACAATTTTTTTTACTTATATATATCCACATTCCACACATATATTTTTACCTATCATCTATATATCTTTCATCTCATCTATATAATTTTACACTCTACAAAAAATGGAAGGGCCATCCAAAAAATCAACAAAGCCTAGAAAATTTAGGCCAAAAATTCAATCTCAACCGCGACCCGAACGAACCCAAGCCGCTCCCCAACGAACCCAACCACCTCCTCAACGACCACAACCACCTCCTCAACCAATTCCAAGCTATTTCCGGCAACCTCAATATCCAAACTACTTCCCTCAAAGTTCAACCGATCCAAATATGGATCCTAATTTTTTATCTCAATTTTCGCTTGATATGGATCCTAATTTTTTATCTCAATTTTCCTACCAATACCAAAACCAACCGTATCGTGATCCAAACGAAATCATCCGTTCGGAATCCGAAGACGGAGGAGAAGATGAGGATGTTGATGAAGAAACGGAAGAGGAGGATGATGAAGGAGAAGATGAAGAAGTAGAAGAAATCGAAGTTGAGGATGACCGCGCCAAGCCGAAAAGACAACACAAAAACCGGTTACCACCAAAGAGATGGACGGAAGAAGAAGAAATTGCCGTGGTCCAATCTTATATTCACAAGACACAAAATAAAATAAAAGGAAATAAACAAAAAAGTGACTCGTTTTGGAAGAAAGTTCTTGCGCATTTTACCGATTTATTTGGTGAAAACGATCGAACCGTTGACCAAGTGTCTTGGAAGTGGAAAGATCTTAATAAAAAAATGACCGCCTTCAACGGGTGTTACCAACAAATGGTAAGATTTATTTTTCAAATTATATATGTATTTTTTAATTTTATTATCTAACGTTTCAAATTATATATATATATATATAGAAACAAAGAAGGCCGAGTGGTACAAGTGATTTGGATCTTGTTGAAGCGGCTTTAAGCCATTATAAGAAAGTGTACAAAAGGCCATTCACCAACTTGAAATGTTGGGAGGTTGTACGCAACAATGCTAAATGGGAACCCATAGCATTGATGGGTGAGGATTTAGAAGGAAGTCAATCCTCAAAAAGAACAAAAACTTCCGAGTCGAGAACTCCGTCTGAACCGGAGGGTTTTACAAACCTCTTTCCCGACATAAACGTGAACGCCGAACCGCAAGACGACACGACATCGACTAGGCCAAGACGTCCGGGGAAGAAATCGGCCGAAAGTTCATCTAGCAAGGGAAATTTGTTAGACATAGTCAACGAATACAAGACTATGAAAACGTTGGAGATAGAAAAAAAAAAAAGTCTTCGGGATAAGATGGTGGAAGCAAAATTAAAAAGAGAATAAACGGCGATTGAGTTGATGCTTGAAAAATAAAATGATCGTGACATCAAAACATTCACCGAATCGCATGATCATCTCGTAGACCCGTACTTGTCGATCGTATTGCAACGTAAACGTGAAATTGCCGCAAAGTATGGATGGCAATGCACCTTTTAGATTTTTAAATTTTATTATCTAGCTTTTATTTATTTTATAGGTTTTTTTATTTTTAATTGTATTATGTTAATTTTTATTTTAATGAAGTTGTTTTTTTTTTTAAATTAAATGTTTATTTATAAAAAAAAAGTTGGTGAGTAAATGAGTAGGGTGTTTCCAATGAAATCTAAGTAAATGAGTAATTTTGAGATGACAGAATTCTATTGACCAGTTTTGATGAGTAAATAGGTATCGGGGTTAATGCCACCCTAATAGAGTTTACAATGAGAGATAGCTCAGCCCACTAGTTATTCGTAAACAAAACAAACAAACGTACACATAGGTTATTCTTAACATTTTCTTTTATATATATTTTAAAAAGACGTTATTTACTAAAAAGGAAAAAAGGTTCATTTAAAAATAGTTAAATACAAAAATATGAAAAGTTACTTTCTTAAAAATCATATTAAAAATGGGTTTCTTATATTAACATTTTCCAAATAAAATTTGGTCTGTTATGAAACCGGCACTCGCTATAGCAAACGAAAGAGAAAAAGAATAAAGTCATTAAATGCCCAAAAGGATATCGGCAAGTGTTTTACATCGATCGAAAAAAAATACTGATACTTGTTCCGATAAAAATGACACCGGTACCGATGTTGTTCGACCGATATTGGTTAAGTGTTAAAACTCGTAACATCTCCGGCAAAGAAATTCACATCGAAACGCTTATAAAAAAGCACGTCGAAACGGCAAATCCCGAAATTTATAAGCATCATATTTTAAAGGTTGTAAAAGGAAAAAAAAACGAAACCTTAAAGTAGATTCGAAAACTTATCGCTTGTGTTTCGATTACTTGTACCTGATAACGAAAGCTCAGTTTTGATTGAAATTTATATTAAAACGTAGATAAAAATAAGCTAGTGGTAATGACACACTCGGAATTCTGTAAAAAACATATTTTAATAGTTATAAAAGAAAAACAAAACATGTTTAAAATTAATTATATAAAATAAAATATATAAAAGTTAAACTAATATAAAAAGAAAAAGTGTTAGGCAAAAAGCCAAAGAGAGCCATGCACCAAGACCGTCAAAACCAACAAATGAAATCTTGTAACTGTTCCTACCGACATTACATTTTAAAATAGTTTAATGGTTTTCATAACATTAAAATTATATCACAAAATCTTTATTTACAAATTATAGAGCCCAAAGCATGGGGCTCGCCCCAGCCTCTCTTCCTCTTTTGTTACCAGATTTTGTATGGTTTTCTATTTTGTAATATACAGACCTGATGCCGTATCGCGCGAGGGAAATACCTAGTTTAATAACAAATAAAAAGAGTTCGTATCGCGCGAGGGAAATACCTAGTTTAATAACAAATAAAAAGAGTTTTTCTTTTTAGATAGTTGTTAAAGATAGCATGTTTTAGAAGTTGATTTAATGAGCATTCTTCAAATTCAAACAATGAACCGTTCTTGATGCTTGCTAACGAAGTTATATTAAAATAAAACGGAAGAATAAATGAATAATAAGTTATTAATATTTATAACATGCTTATTATCCGTACGTTAACCCATGGACTTCTTTAGTTTTTAAATTATTGTTATTATTATTAACGATAAATCCAAACGGGACCACCACCAGCTATCAGCATAAACACCTACAAGGCTACAAGTGTTAAGTGGGTTGAACTTAACCACACGGACTAAGAAATATTTTTTATGGGGTCCAAGGTTTTTGGAAGCGATTATCTATAGTTAAATATTAAATTTTAATTTTCAGTTCGATTCGGGTCGTGTCTAGGGCTGTGGTAGGGTAAGTTCGGGCTTGGCTCTTTTATCTTAACCAGCTGAAATGTTGAGCTCATGCTTGGTTCGTAAAATGTTCGAGCCAGCTCGTTTATTGTTTATTTTTTAAATTGTATGTTTTTACACATATTGATATATAAAAAAACAAATATTTTTAACATACTATAGAATTTATAATTCAAGTTCAAAGCATAACCAAGTTCTGATAATTGCTTATTTGTCCGATCTTCAACCCAATTATTAAGCTCATTTACCGGATACAACCTCTTAAAGTCTAGAAAATCAACATCAACTTAAAACGTGAATATAAAATAGATGCAATTGACATATAAGTACCCCAACTTTACCCAATAATTCCCATATTTTTCATACATCGACACATTCATGTTGTTCTACTTACGGGAAGAAAATCAATATTAGGTCTAGAGTTAGATATTAGATAATCGTTGTTTATCCTGTCCCATCTTTTTGAATAATTTTTAATTAAATATTACCACAATTTAGGGTTATAATTTGTATGCATTAAAATTTGTGCTTAAATTTAAACGAGTCAAACGAGCGAACCATGAGCCGGTGGAGTGTCGCATGTCGCTAAAACATATTGAGTATTTGTTTAATTAGGGTATTGAGTTTTTTTTTTCTTTTTTTAATTAGTATAATTGATTTATAAGATTTAATTTTTTTGAACAACATTTTTTTTTACTTTCAAATACCACCTAAACCCACTTACAGGATTTGAACCCACACCACTTTTGTGTTAGGCAATCACCAATACCACTAGACTACAAAGGGCCATGGGCAATTAGACATTTATAAGATTTAATCATGACTTGGGCCAATTGTATTATAACATATTAATGCTTAAGTTTTATATTTGTTAATTAGGTTATAATAGTTTTTTTATGTAAAAATTTAAAATCTTAAATTAATTTTTCTTGGAGGTCGATGTCAAAGTTTCTTGAGGTCGTTTGGGATTAGATCGTATATATAACAAACAATCAAAAAATTCCATGGGTTTGGGCGACCCTCTACCCAAAGGGTAGGGACACCACTAGTGGCGGAGTCTTCTGTCAACATTTCTCTCTTTTTGGCTACTACCCTTATCATGATCCTCTCGATTTTTGTCACTTCCTAACCGCTGAAATCAGAAGAGTCGGTCCCTTGGCCCTTTTCCATCCGAGTCTAACATGAGCCAAGGATATAATTGATTGTTACAAATCATGAAAAATCATAAATAACAACTATAAAATGTATTTTTCTTATATTTTCAAATGACATTAACTTTTATTGTGTGCTTTTTCCAATGACAATTTATTTTTGTTATGATATTGGTTTTTATATTATGTGACCGACCCGATTCGAAGATTATGACGTCAGGTTAGAAATTCGAGCATCAGAAAATACTGACACCATAGAAAAAGTCGTTTTTCTACTAAAAATGAAAAGAAAAGTTTGGTTTAAAAATAGTTAAATATAAAAATATGAAATGTTACATTCTTAAAAATGAGTTTCTTATATGAACTTTATTCAATAATGTATTTAAAATAATTTTCAAAAAAATTCAATATATGTTTTTCATAACATTAAAATCATATCACACGATCTTTATTTACAAGTAATTACAGAGCCCAGAGCAAGGGCCTCGCTCCCGCCTCTCTTCCTCTTTCATTACTAGATTTTCTTTGATTTTTTATTTTGTAATATAAAAACTTTAGCGTAGGGGAAAATACCTAATTTAATAACAAATAAAAAGAGTTTTTCTTTTAAATGTTTCTTAAAGATAGGCATGTTTTAAAAGTTTATTTAAAATTAAGTTAATGATTATTCAAACTTAAATTATTGATAGACTAAAAATCATTAATTTCGATGGGGACGAGACAAAAATAAATTAACGAGCATTCTTCAAATTCAAACGGAAGAATAAATGAATAATAAGTTATGAAGATTTAATACTAGACTTTAGTTTCCTTTTGGATCAAGTGAGTCGTCTTTGAAGAAATATTTGCATATAATTTCTAGAAAATAAATAATCATAGATTAATTATAACATGTTTATTATCCGTTAACAGCTGGATTTCCTTATATAGTTTCCAGGGACGGCTCAAACATTTTGAGGGCCCAAAACGAAGTAAAATTTTGGGGCCTTGGCGGATTTTAGATTTATCACCGGTGGAGGCAAAAGGGAGACGTGTAAAAAGGTCAAATATGTCAAAAATTGACCAGTCTATTAAACACAACCTAAAAAAATACAACTAATGTATCGAAAACAGTTAAACAGGAATGCCATTGCCTGCAAAGCGACTAAAACAATAGACAACAAAAAAGAATCGGATTTGCTAACATTTTAGGTTCGCATGACAATTGCTCGAGACCTTTAGTGCGCATTGGCTTTGAAGCTACTCACTACTAGAGATGTGCTATTAAAGGAGATAATTGATATAATAATATAAAAATTATAACAAAAATCTGACTAAATTACAATTAAATAAAAAAAATTAAGTACACTACAAATATGTCGTGACAAATATTGAGCACAGCTAATTGTTTCATTGGACTTGTTTTCTTGTGCTTAAAAGGGTTTTCTACAATTCAAAGGAATAAAAAATGCAAAAATATTGAAATGCGAGGGCTGCTAAGATTCGAAATCGGATCACATGGGAAACATGACACAACTACTATTAGACTACTTCAGCATTATAAACAAAACAATTAAATTAAATTATAATAGTTATATTATGTATTTTTTTCGGACACATGGATATTTCGGACAAAAGATTTCAGACGAAATAGTTTTTGGACGAATTAGATTTCGGAAGAAAAAGTCTTCGGATGATAGACATTTCGGGCGAATTAGTTTTCGGGCGAAATGGTTTTCGGACAAGACTTTTCGACCGAAATAGAATTCGGTCGAAAAAGATTTCGGACGGTTGAGTTTTCGACCAAGTAGATTTCGGACAGATTGTTTTTAACACACATCGTTTATGGCCGCTCGAACAGATCTCCTAGTACCTCGTTGAGCCTCACAAAGAAAGTCATGTGAGTTCTAATCCCCTTTTTGTCTGTTTTAGGGGTGGTGTGCATACTTAGTGTAAAGTGTTTATTATATTTTATATATTAATAAATGAAAGCGAAAGTTATGTTTTAGTGAAAAGTTTAAAAGAGTCAAATGTACGTTTTGAGTAAAGTATAGCTTTATTATTGGTAAGCGTTTGTTATATTTTCATATATACACAAACAAAGGCATAATATAAGTGCTAGTATGTTTTTCAGTAAAACAAGATATATTTTACGGAAAACGTTTATTATAATTTTATATACATAAACAAAGGCGTATTATATGTTTTGATCAAGATAAAATGAAGTTATGTAAAGAAAGGAAAGAGATTTCATATGAGAATGTGTATCAGCTGTAAAGGTCCATGAGACAGATGTTACTTGTACAAGATGTCAGATATGGGTTAAGCCTATTAGTAAGAACCTTTGGGTTCGCTAACGGTTGTACAACTGGGATGAGTGACGGCGGTTGCTCGGGAGAACCACGCAACTCCCCTTAGCGTAAAGCGGTATTGTCGGTTCATGGTGCTAGCCATGTGGGCATTGACTAGGTACTCGTCGACTCATGGTGCTAGCCATGGGGGCGGTACAGTAGTGACTAGTGAATTGACGGTTAAGCGGTAATGTCGGTTCATGGCCGTTGGCAATGATGGTACTGACCAGGTACATGTCGATTCATGGACGTGAGCCATGAGGACAGTACAGTGTAAAGGAATTGACGGTTTAACATATGTCTTAAACTGATTTGAAAAGTAAAGTATATAAACTTTTGCCTTAAGGGTAGTATGTATGTATTAGTAAATCTTTTGTATAATTGATTTAAAGTAAACATTACAACTCACTCAGTGTTGCTGATTTTTAGTATACACATTAGTTAAATGTAGATGACAGTAGATGGATGAGGATGCTTGGCTTGGCGAAAAGAGTTACCCGAAGATCAGCATTTGGCATCCCGTTTATGTTATGTTTTAGTTTGATGTTGTTAAAGACAAATTGTATTAGACATGTTATGTTTCAGCTGCGTATATTGAAGTTTTAAATCGTTTCCGCTGCGTTAATGAAGGCCTTATGTTTAAAGTACTATGTGATGATGAGTAAATCTAATAAGTGAGGCGGGTTTGGGGCCTTACACGAACACGACTTGCTGATAGTATCAAAGGATCCAAACACCACCCGTCTATCTAAAATAGTTGTTATCACAAAAGGCGCGTTGTGTCACCAAAGATGAGCCAAGAAGACGGTGGGGTTGTACAATCGGTTGTGGTATAGCTGTATGATGGGTGTCGAATCCAATAAATAAAGTAATATATGTAAATGTACTTTGACACACATGAATAGTATGAATGAAAGTAGAGTTCGTGTCCTCAGGGATATAGATTAACCGGTTATACCAAAAACGTTTTAGTATGGATTCAATTGTTACCAACTTAAAAGTGAATGGGGGGTTTTGATGCAAGCTTAAGGTTAAAGTAAACGTGCACGTAAAAATAAACCACCAAAAATACGAAAACATTCGTTTCAAAACTACCAAAGGAATCTTACGTGCCAATGAGTCTCAGATCAACTGGTTTGGGAGGATGCACCCTCATGGCCTTCCAATGTGGAGGTCATGTGTTTGAGTCTCACTTGGTGCAATATGCTCAGGTGGGCCAGGGGTTTTTCTACAGTGGGCCTTTATTTGATGGGTTTCCCCTGGAATGGTGGACGGGCCAGGTCACCAGTGCCGTCTGTGTTCGCGGGCGTGGTTGGCCTTTAGCCATTGAGTTTACCCGGATGACCAAACTTATAGCATTCGTTGGCCGTTAAAAAAAAAGAATCCTACGCCGCCGTTCCTACCTTGCTTATAACATTTTAGTTTACTTATTATAATAACTAACTTGAAGTAATACATCACGATATAAATGAAAAATTATTATTATTTTATAATATAAAAATTCTCAAAATAATACATAAAAAGTTTAAGATAGAATAAAATAAAAAATATAAACATGTACGTTATTGAACTGTCTATAGCATATCAATTAAAGTTGTAAACGAGCCGAGTAGGCTCGAGCTCGGCTCATTTAATGTACTGAGAGATCGAGCTCGGCTCGATTCGAGCGATATTTCTAAATCTCGGGCTCGGTTCATGAGTAGTTTTTAAAGCTCGAGTTCGACTCGGGCTTGGCTCATTTATTATTTATTAATTAATTTTTATATATATTTATAATTATTTTTATATATTTTTTATTATAATTTTTATATATAACAAAATATATATTATTTAGTTATTTTTTTTCATAATTTAGTGTATACAAATTATTATTTTATAAATATATATTTAATATACTAATTAAAAATATATATGAATAATAGGCACATTTAGGCTCGCGAGCTGGCTCGAGCTCGATAAGTGAAGCTCGGGCTCATTTATTAAACAAGCTTATTTTTACGCTCGAGCTCGTTTGAGCTCGGCTCAATTCAAGTTTTTAGCGAGCCGGTCTCGAGTAGCTCGCGAGCCGGCTTGACTCGTTTGCACCCCTAATATCAATAAAAACTTCATACTTCAAATTTTAGATTTTCAAAAATGTACTGGAAAAATAAAAGTTGGACTAATAACGAGAAGGTGTTGTAAAACAAGCCTAATAGTAAAGCACTATGAGAAATAGATATGATATTCTTTAAAAAGATTATAATACAATGCGATACAATGTGGTATATATAAGGGAGGAAAACTTAAGGACAAACTCCTTTATATTAGTTGTTGATAACCACAATAATATATGATTATAACATAATCATATCTATATTTATAACTCTCCCCTTTGGTTATTAAACTTATACTCTTGGAGATGTTGCCTGGTTAAAAAACTTTGTCGGGAAAACTTTATTGGACAAAACCTATCAGGATCAGTTATTGTGCCATAAAAAACCTTACTAATAAAACTCAATGAGACAAGATTTCGTACCTTAATGGTATCAAAATATTTGTTTTAACTCATTCCATTGTCTTCCTCAACACAAACTATATCTTGATGATAATTTTAAATAAATGATACATATAGTCATGTATAGCTAGCAAGAAACATTAATACAATGGCTGCACTTAACTATGATATTTCTAGACCAATCCTTTCTCATTCTTTGACAATCTCTAACACACTTAAATGATAAGCTTTGTTCATGTTAAATGTTTCAATATTTTCTAAATGTAACGTGATTGATGGATAAAATTTTCATTGTACAAATGTTCGATCTCTTCTGGAGATAGAGTGATATCATCAACATATAGTATAATACTTGTAACCTCAATTGTTCTTTTAATAAAACCTATGGACCAATATATCTTTATTCTCCGAGATAATCACTAAGTCGATTATACATATTCGACATACCTATTTTAGTCCATATATAGAAACTGTTAACTTTATATGATGCATTTCTTGAGGTTTTATATAAATGTTTCAGGCATTGTCCATCAAAGACTTTGTTCATATCTTGTTCAATTATGCATGTACATTCACTTTTTAAGAGTTTTGGTATATAAACTATCATTTAACAAATAATTACAAAATCGATAACAATCGATTCGTTTCTAATCTATACGGTACCATTCTTATATATTAAGATATCGTAATTACCATGTTCAATTTCTTTCCTGCATGTTTATTGTTGCAGAAGGATTACATCTTTAAGATGTTTCAAATACTTTTAAACATTCAACCGCTTTAAGAAACTCATCAAGAGTTTCAATTATATTCAGTTCAATAACTTATACAACAAACATAACGTATTCGTATCCGAATCTGTAAACAACAATCATAGTTTTCTCGAGAATTTACTTTACATGACTATGGTAATTTAAATCCTTTAGGGATTTCATATAAATTTCGGTATCATGTTGACGACATTCATAAGACACATATCAATTCTTTCTTTTTGTTACCAGACTAATGAGACGTTAGAAAATCAATGTATACATTACTTGAGAATATGTCTCATCATAATCAACTATAGGTCCTTACGAAAATTCTTGTGCCACCAATTTGCCTTGTATCTTTCTTTCATTATTTCACATAATTCTTTCGCACAAAAGACCTTGCTTATATATGTAACACCCAAAATTTGACACTCAATTTTATCTTTCAAAGCACGCGGAAATAGGTCCGAATAACAACCATTCAAAAGCAGCATCACTACTGTTTGCATACAACCCAAATTAAGACTTAACTTTACCAAACGAAAAGAAGTCAAAACAATTTAAGATGACCTACATGTTAATCACATTCACCATTACAAAACAAAATTTTAAAGACCCTCAAACCAAGGCTAAGTTTCAACAAAAACAAACACCGAAACATCTTCTTGAGAATCTAATCAACGAGTGGCATGACCCGAGGCTAAACTGGAGCTTTACCTATATCCAAAAACACCCCAAAATATGTCATTAGTAATGATATACAACCCCCCAAGTCTCTACAGCAAAAGCCAACCCCAAACGACGTTTCAACATTTTTGGGCGTATGGGGCAGCGTTCATAGAAGGTTTTGGGCATTCCAAACGCTGAGCAACGTATGGAACACCTAGAGGGGCGTTCCAAACGCTGGTCCTACATCAACAACCCTTTTTTTTTCTGATTTCTAGACACTCAACCCATTAAGCCTCAACCTTTTTTAAGTTTTTAACACCAAAACAACTTCAATTACATACATACAACACCTATGTACATCTCCTTGGTTTGGTATGTCCTCTATTATTCAAACCACGCCAATTTCCTATGAGATTCTCATGATCTCAATCACAATTTCACCCTTGTGAAGTTCATAACTTCATTAACTCCCTATATGAAGCTCAAGGACTTCAATCACCTTTACACCCCTATGAATTCATAGTCTACTAACACCATTATACCATTATGAAGTTCATTGACTTCAATAACACCAATATGTGAAGTTCCTGACTTTAATCACCATTACACCATTGTAAAGTTCATAACTTCAATCACCATTTTCACCCCTACCCTTTGCATATATTCACCACATACAAATTGCACCAATCAACATATACACAAATAACACACATGATAATGACAATCAAAATGCATAACATATATGTCACACCCTGCCTATGCGGAAACATGGGGTGTAACGGGTCAGTAGTTTACATAGCCTCTGATCATAACAAACGACCTCTAAATGATAATAAGGTTTACAAAATCAAAGTTATATGTTTTGAATGACAACATGGTTCAAATAGTTACCCTAACGGTAACCTCAAAAGTAAAGACAACGAGTTTTACAATTATAGTCTAACGTTAAAGACAATAAAAGGAAAACTCCAAAAGCTAAAACATGCATGATGGCCCCGTGTGTCTTATTTCCTAGTTGCAGTTCCCAACCGGTACGTCAATTACCTAAGAAATACATGCTAAAATGTCAACATAAAGTTGGTTAGTTCACAAGTTTAAATAAGTAGAAAAATATGTTTCCTTTGGCTTACGAGATTTCAAAATATATCTCGCATTGTTCAAATCAAATGATGTTTATGTATGTGCTTTGTTACCATGAGTTACCATAACCGACACTTGACTATGTAATTGATGTGCCCGCCCAATGTTCCGCCATGAAACATTGTAAGTATGCATGGACAATATGCACCAGCTTTGACCTCCAATCAAGGTTAGAGCGACTAACCACAGGTGGGGGTGTCAACCCAAATAGATTTATTCATGCATTCCAAGTCTAAACTAGCTAACGGTTATAGTATTCCCGGGGACTTAATATGACTGTAAATACTCATGCAACAATATGTTTATGTACTCGTATCCAAAATATGAGCTATGTATTCTCCCGCAATATGTTTAGAAATCGTTTAAATCAAAGTAAAAGTGGGGTCGTGAAGACTCACCTCAGTAAGATATGATGTATGTAGCAAAGTCCAAATAAGCCTCGACCTACTCGTGCCCTAAGATAATTAAGACACCTTAGGGTCTACGTAATAATTCTATGTGCAAGTTGGTAATGTATCCAATCATCCAACTTAACTCGTTATGTTTTATGTTTCGTTGTCCCAAAAATGTTTAACCCAGCAACCGTTGATGATACAAGTTGATTTCCCGAAAATATATATTTATATAAGTATAAATAACGTATGCAACCCTTTGTGTTCAAAGACTCCATACCTTCTTATGTCAACTTGACGTTTGGGTTGTAAAATATGTTTTGACTTGACCCGAGTCGTGAATTGTTAAATATGGTAAGTATATATATATATATACATATTCACATAGTATATTTCTCAATCTCTTAAAGTTTTATAAGTATCTCATGTTTTTAGGTGAACCTAGCATTTATAGTATCACTACCGAAAATAGTTCCGTACCTACTATATTTAGTAATAAACATTGGTTTTGGTTTATCATGGTAACTATATATATATATATATATATATATATATATATATATTGTAGAAGCATGTTTTGACAACTATAGATAAAATTCTATGTATCGGTGTACTTAGCTAGTACGCATGAGGGTGTTCCTGTGTACTTAGCTTGTACACTGGTTTGGTCCTGCGTACTTAACAAGTACGCATGGGTTTTGCCCTGCGTACTTAACCAATTACGCAGGAATAGTTCCTACCCCCTATAAATAGAAGGTGTTGTCTTCATTTGTAGGTGGAACAAGGGACATAATGTGAGAGAGGTTCTGGCCGGGATGAGCTCTCCCGGCCCCCGCAGACCGTGAGCGTAAACGAGAGATGTGTACTCCTTCGGTATGTAGTCTGTAATGACGGGATGACTTCTTTGTTATGGATTATGTATTTATTCTTGTTTCTTCTCTGTTTATGCTTGTTTCGTCTTCCTTCGTTCCCACATAAATTACGAACATATATGTGTTTCTTTCGCTGTGCGACGAGGCTCCCGGGACCTATAACTGGTATCAGAGCCTCGGTGTTCGTTGATTTGTGTTCCAGATTCGAGTTTTTGGGGTTTTGAACAGATCTGAGTTCATATGGGTCGCTACTTTTTCAGACCAAAATCCTAAAATTCGTCTGCGTTATCGCTTCATTTGGTGTTTGGAAGGCTAGGAGTTTGTTAGAAGATGATTTCTAAGCTTTTGGAAGCATCAATTTCACAGATCCAACACTTTTCGAACATTCTCCTCAAGATCGTCAAGAACGCTGTTGTATTGTCTTCTGAGTATGCAAAATTAGTTTTTCTGCGTACTTACTAAGTACGCATGGGTTTTGCAATGCATACTTACTAAGTACGCATGAGTAGTTGACCCGCATACTTGTTAAGTACGCATGAACATTTGGTCTGTGAACTTGGCATGTACGCATGAACATTTGGCTGTGCGAACTTGCTAAGTACGCAGGAACCATTGAACATGCGTATTTACTAGTCTATGGGATTAAAAAAAGAGTTTTTTGGCGGGAAAAATTTTCTTGCCAAAATTTCGAGGGATCATTTGTACGCTTGTTTAGGGCTATTTTTTAAAAGATAGTAATTTTGGTTTTTCGGGACTGAAATTTATATTTGATGTGGCATGGCGAAACAAGGTCAAGATTTTTGTTGGATGATACCAATTGTCAGATTGCTTAAGTGTTCAAACCTGAAAATGTAGGCTACGAGTATCTGGGATACTTCTTTAATACAGAATGAATGCTAAATCAATTTGAGCAACTGGGTCGTCATTGACTAAAGGTCTCGATTTATTTGTGAAGATGTAGCTGCTTTGGGTCTTTGGAAAAATAATCATATTGTTTAGGTATTCAAACTTGAAAATATAGGCTACGAGTATCTGGGACACTTCTTTAATAGGGGATGAATACCGGAACAACTTGAACCCAAGGATTTGCTGTTTTGGGTCTTCGCAAAGAAATAAAGGGAATAAAATCCTAGATTTGACTAGTCGAAATTTTTGAGGAATTGAGTGAAGCGAGTATGAAGCTGGTCATAGTTTACAGAGAAATGAGGGGGATAAAAACTAAGAAGTATTCATGGGACGTTAAAGGAGTGGTGGATACGCCGCTGGTACTTCCTATATATAAACCTCTTTAACATATCATGGAGAAACCTTTATCTCAACTAAGATTTCTTTGTAAACTATATATTTTTTTGTGCTCATTGGTCAAGCCTGTGTTCAAGATTTGATGTGATTTAGTTATGATTAGATTTCTCATTTTGGATCTGGGCGGAATCCGGATAGACAACCTAGTTATGGAACTTCACCGTGGTGAATGTATACAGATTAGGAGATGTTAACTAGGAATGAAGATCTAATTGAAGAATGTTGGACTTTGGATATAGGATGATCACTGCTGAGCATGATTTGGTTTTAGATTCTGTCTAGTGTTTTCATGATGAAGCTGGATATCCGTTGGATTATTAGTTGAAGATGGAATCTTTATCATTTGGCGACGGGATAGGAAACGTTCCCTTGTTTCTGGTCTAGTCAGAAGGAGCTTAAATTGAAAGGGGAAATTGGATATGAACATCTTCGGGAATTTAGTTGACTCTTGAAGATACAGGATAGAGTCGGACACATCTGGCTTGAAGACTAAAGTTTATCTTACTGGAATTCCTATCTTTATGGGAGTTGATTAGTTTGATGCAGGTTATTGGAAATTCAAACTCTCTATCATATGCCAGCCGATTTGGAGGAAGTCTAAGTCAGAACAGGAGGAAGCTATTGCTGAGAGGATGAACTACAATAAGGTGTGTTGGGTTGGTTGGTTCTTATTGAAGCACTTGGTTTGATCTACAATGAAAGCTACAATTAAGATGGAGTCATGTTTGTCAGTCACTCAGCAACTGAAGACTGAAGTTTGAAGATTTGAAGATCACAAGTGGAATGCCAGAAGATCAAGTCTCGCCCGAAGACACGTGATGTCATTAGTTTAGAGGGAGTCTGTTAGGACATTCTTTGTAACTTATGATTGTCAGTGTTAGTGATAGATAGAATTTGATGCTATAGTTAAGAGGGGGTCTAGAAGCATGTTTTGGTAACTATAGATAAAATTATATGTATTAGTGTACTTAGCTAGTACGCGGGAGAGTGTTCCTGCGTACTTAGCTTGTACACCAGTTTGGTCCTGCGTACTTGTTAAGTACGCATGGGTTTTGCCCCGCGTACTTAGCCAAGTATGCAAGAATAGTTCCTGCCCCCTATAAATAGAAGGTGTTGTCTTCATTTGTAGGTGGAACAAGGGACAGAATGTGAGAGAGGTTCTGGCCGGGATGAGCTCTCCCGGCCTTCGCGGACCGTGAGTGTAAATGAGAGATGTGTACTCCTTCGGTATGTAGTCTGTAATGACAGGATAACTTCTTTGTTATGGATTATGTATCGATTCTTGTTTCTTCTCTGTTTATGCTTGTTTCGTCTTTCTTCGTTCCCACACGAATCACGAACAGATCTGTGTTTCTTCCGCTGTGCGACGAGGCTCCCGGGACCTACATATATATTCTTATTGTAACGAACCAAATTCCGGGTTTCGTTTTATATAAACAAATATTTCTAATTAATATTATGGTGAAAATAATATTTAGAAATAAGTTGAAACAAGTGGGTTTCAAGTTAGTATCGGGGTTACACTAGTTTTAGCTAGTTTTGGAATGAAAGGGGAGAAAAGGAAAGTTGAGGGACTGAATATGTAATATGGCAAATCTGCCATATTTGACTATAGAAGTCAAAATTGAACTCATTTTGAGTTGTTGGGTCGTCCAAGAGGAAGAGGGGAGAAAACGGGATTGAAGCCAAAATCGTGCATTTGAAGCTTGAAACTTGAAGGTGTTGGCTCACACATCACCTCTCTAACATCAAGTAAGTGTTGATCATCCCTTTCCTCTCATTCTTGAGGTGTTCTTGGTGGGTTTTGATAGAAACTCGAATTTATGTATGCATGTGATGAAATGGTGTTAGATTATCGATAATCTAGCTAAACTAAAGTTAAAGAATGATGATTAACATCTTAGAACCCTTTGATTTTGATTATGAGAAGTTAGGGTTCATATGGTGAAAATTGGGGGTGTTTGGATCATAATGCTAGAATGTTGAATTAATGAAGATTAAGTGTTTTTAAGATGTTAGACACTTGAACAAACACCAAATTAACTTAATAATAATTTTTTGAAAGAAGAATTAGTGTTAAGATTAAGTTAATGAAACTCAAGTAGGTGAGTTTGTGGTGAAAGAGGGTGTTTGGTTATGAGGATAACCCAAACGGGTCAATTTGGGTTGGAATTGGGAAATTGAGTTGTGAACTCAATTGTAATGAAATTTTGGTATATGTTAGATTACTAAACTAGGTGTGTATGTTTAGGTAATCAGATTGTGGGTCTAGAAGGCGGAGCGGGATCTTCTAACCCGAAAGGTAAGTGCTTTTGCACTTACTTAGTTATGATGATAAATGAGTTTTATGCAATGTTGTATGTATAATGTGTAAAGTTGCATAATTTGTTATGTGGTATGAATGAGCATAAAATTGTATGCATAATCGAAGGAATGTAGTTATAGTATTTATACTATAATGGAAATGGATCATGTGTTGATCACAAACGAAACGAAGTTATGGCCTACGTGCCATAATGGAAATGGATCATGTGTTGATCATAAATGAAACGGAATTATAAATGATGAAAGTAACTTGTAGGTGATATACAAGTGTATGAAATCCTTAATTGACCAAATGGGTGTTAACGGGTCAAATGGGTGAAAGGTGTGAAAACAAGTTGTGAATTTTGTGGACTATGTGTTATGTGATTGTGTGCATACTTGTGATATGATAAATTGTGAATGATTTAGTATGTACAATGAATGAATGTAGTTATAGTGTTAACCTATAATGGTAAAGGATCATGGGTTGATCGGATCATGTGTTGATCATAAACGAAACAGAGTTATGGCCTTGTACCATAATGGAAAAGGATCATGGGTTGATCGGATCATGTGTTGATCATAAACGAAACGGAGTTATGGCCTTGTACCATAATGGAAAAGGATCATGGGTTGATCGGATCATGTGTTGATCATAAACGAAACGGAGTTATGGCCTTGTACCATAATGGAAAAGGATCATGGGTTGATCGGATCATGTGTTGATCATAAACGAAACGGAGTTATGGCCTTGTACCATAATGGAAAAGGATCATGGGTTGATCGGATCATGTGTTGATCATAAACGAAACGGAGTTATGGCCTTTGTGCCATAATGGAAATGGATCATGTGTTGATCATAATTGAAACTTGTAGTAAGGGTGTAAGAATATGTAGCCTAAATGACAATTTGGGTGGAAACGGGTCAAATGGGTGAATGGGTGAAACAAGTAGAAATTTACTTTGTTATGAATTTATCTTCATTACTAATGGTGATATGTTTATGTGGTTGTAGGAAAAGCTCCGAAGTAGTCCAAGTCAAGTCCAAAGCGTGAAGGGTTCTCGTATGCATTTTGGTATTTTGGGGATTTTTGGGGAAAACCCCCGTAGATGGATGTAAATTTGATACACAAATGATGTTTTAGTGTATTTACTTGTTGTTGATGTGTTTTTGGTCAAAACCCAAGTGTTGGGAATTTTTAGTGTCTTGAAAAATGGAAAAAGTTGGAAAAATGGTTAAGTGCCGAAACCTGCAGAAAATCTGCAGAAACTTTCTGTGAAAAGAGGCCCCTCGCGCTACGCGAGGGGGGTGACCAGGAGATGTCGCGCTACGCGACGGGTAAAAAAAATTTTTTTTTCCTGGGTTTAAGTCTTCCGCGCGTTAAAGTTTTGTTGTTTTTAAAAAGTGGTGTGTTTCACTTATAAAATAATATTGTTTTCCCAAAATATGATATGTATAACTATTATTTACTATTGTTTCTACTAAAATAGTTATGAGAATACCACTCTTTAACTTAATTGTCGGTTTTTGTTTTATGATCAACATATATACTTTTATAAGTATATATATATATATGTATTTTAACTTTACAAAGAGAAATACATTTTAATTCCAAGTATTTTTATGTACTAAAATAATCTTATACTTAAAAATATTTCACTAAAACTCTTATAAAATAGAGTTCTCCAAGGCTAATAATTATAAACATAATATTCTTAATAAAATTTAGCCAATAATACTTTTGTATAACTTAAATTATGCTATCAATATGCCATAAAATTTACTAATCAAGTTTTCAACTTTCATATAAAAGTTTATGATCTTTTTCCATGTAAAAAACCTTATTATTTATACATCATTTCTCAAAACCAATATATACTTTAACATGTCCATACACTTATATATTCCTAATTACAAATAAGTAGTTATTTCTACTAGTTAAATCTGTTAAGTTTTTACCATGCTAAAAATCACAAGTTATGTAACATTTTCATACATTCTTAATAAAACACATAATCCAAGTTGTTAGGATTCATGAACTTTGAAATCAAGTTTAACTTATATAGATACAACTCTTTTTAATTTTCAAAAATGGTTACTAACTAGTGCACATATGTATTCCTTGATGTTTTTATAGTAAAATAATGTGTTATATTAATTCCATGTCTTAAAAATGTTTGCTTATCAAGCCTAACATATTTCTTGGGTGATGACTACCACTACACTTGTAAGAACATAAAACTAGGATTACAAGAGACTCACTTAAAATGAGAAGGGATTACGATGTGTGGAAGGCTTGCATTCTTGCTAGAGCCACTCGGATTGATCTTGCAAATGCTCCCAACACTTGGATGGAGTTTGAAAACGGAGAGTGGTGGTGTGTGTGTTTGATCCGTAAGCAAGAAGGGAGAAGGTGGGGGTGGGGTTGTGCCATAAATCAAAGGGATAGAAAGAGAGGGAGAGAAAGAGAGGAATGGTTTGATGATTTGGGTGTTGTGAGTTCAATAGAATGGCTTTGCTCTTATACTCCCCATTTGGTGTAATAACCTTTGGGTTGAATGTCTATGGGGGACAAAGATGTTTGGGGAGACAATGGGGACAAGAAAATCAAAGAGGGGGATAAGAAGCAAAGGGGTCCCTTGGGGTGGCCTTCTCGGCCAAGAAAGAGGAGAGGGGAGAGGGAGAAGGGTGGGGGTGGTGGTAGGGTGTGGTGATTTGATGCTAGTTTGTCTCGGTAGCACACTAGTTAAATAATACCTCGTTATAAAAGAAATAGTTTGTAATTGTTAGGGTATGTGTCGGTTTATAAAATGTGTAAGTTCACAGAAATTTAGATGCGTTAATGGGTCCAAGTAATATGAAATTCATTAGTTAGATATACATATACTTTGTAGTATTATTCATATAATGAATAGTTAGGTTGTTTCATTTTAAAATTTATCACCGACGTTGGTATAAGCTTGGTAAAGTGTGTGTATGTGACCCGGTAATTCTCTTAAATTACCAATGTAAGAAATGAAGTGGACTTTGCTATGCGTGAGGTGACCTAATTTATTATAATTAAATCTAAAGTATATGTTTTCTTGTAATTATGTTTAAGACTTAGTACGTATTGTAACCTGAAATTGTCGGGTGTCACACTACATGTGTATTTACAACCACCTATCAATTGATAAGTAAGTGTAAAAACACTTACCTTTAGCTAAAGGCGATTCCGATTGATCTTTAACTTTGCCAACTTGATCACCTAAACATATACACCTTGTTTAGAATTCTAGTGATCTCAATTTCATTCACTAAATTGATATTCAACACACACCTATGATCTAAAATGATCAACACCTTATTTAACTTGGTTTATTCAACTTAGCCAAACCCTCAAGACCCAACAACAATCTTTCAACCCATATGACCTATTAAGGTTTTATCTAAGTTTCACCAAAATCCCTAATTACACAAATCATCAATTTGATTGAGTTTCCTACAAAATAACGTGTCCATTAGCACCATAAACACTTACCAACCTCCAATTCATCATTTAAACATCCCCAATTCAAAATCCCCCAAATCACCCTCAAGAACCCTAATTTTCATAATTCCAAATTAGGTGACAATAGGATGTTATCTACCACCCTTTTCTCATTAACCAACCCAGCTAATAACTTTTATCAAGTTATCAACCATTTAAACCACCCAATTCAGCCCCTAACTTGGTTTTTCCTAAAATCACCAAAAACACCATCAATGGTGGATTTAAGAGGTGAAAAGAAACTTACTTGATGATTAGAAGGAATTGTGCACATCAAAACCTTCAATCCAAGCATGCAAACATCATATTTCTTGATCTCAACCTTCTCCTTCTTTCTCTCCTCTCTTTCACGACACATACACACACATTCTAGTGTGTGTTTTGCCACCCCCTTCCCCCACTATAACCGGATTTGCAAATGTTACAAAACAACCCCCTAAACTTTCAATTTTGTCCCATTTCTTCCAAAACTAGATAATCCACCTTTGCAATAAACCTTTAACTTTCATTTTTATTCATTTACAC
Organism: Smallanthus sonchifolius; assembly: GCA_023525975.1. Taxonomy (NCBI): domain Eukaryota; kingdom Viridiplantae; phylum Streptophyta; class Magnoliopsida; order Asterales; family Asteraceae; genus Smallanthus; species Smallanthus sonchifolius. The sequence continues at coordinate 83,468,748 of CM042030.1, read as the reverse complement.
CCCTATAATACGATAAACATATTATGTAATAAACCCGAAAGTTGGTTCGTTACAATATCCTACATATTTTACAACTTTAGGTGTATGGAGAATAAGTCCATTAACTTTCCATTTCATTAGAGAATTCAAATCTGCTTTATTTAAGTCTTTCTATTTTGGTTAATCATTTCTATTTCTCATTCATATGCAAAACTTAATTCTTGACCCTCATCATTTTCATCATTTCAAGCTCTATATTATATACAAAACTATCATCGACGTCGATTTTGTTTCGATTCCATATCTTTCTAGACATGATATAATTTAGCGACATCTCTTTATTTTAAGGTACATGAGGTTCTTTTGGAACCATAATGTCTTATGTCTCTTCAAGGAGACCCTTTTACTATACCTCCACTTGACCATCTTCATTACTTGGTCCATTTTTCTCAAGAATTTTTATTCTTGGAATCGACTAGTCTACCATATTTCAGACGTGCCATAGACTCATTACCAATATGTGTTTGTCCTTCTGCGACATTAATATTAATTAGAGCATTAACAGTTGGTATATGTGACTTAGTTAGTCACTATATTTTGGTGTCCGGTAACTGATTGCTTAATCTTGGTAAATGAATTATCTTTTGAAATTCTGATTCACATTGTTTAGTTTGAGGATCAATGATAATTCATTCCAACTCATTCCTTTTGAAACTGCTTTTAGTCTTCCCTAATGTTGGGAATGTTGATTCATGTAACATCCCAAAAATAAAGATAAAATAATGAGCGGGTTTTATTGTGAAATGAACGGAATTAATAAAGGAACAAGGACACACGGGCCGAGGTAGGGCCGAGATGGGCTGCACAAATGGGCTAAAGAGAGGAGAGCCCTTTCCCTTAACTACCCTAGGTTAGCCATCTTTCTCTCATTTCCTTCAATCCTAGAGAGAGAAACCATAGAGAGAGAAAGTGTCGGTTGATTCCCAACTTTGTTTCAAATTGTCACACCCCAACCGACGGCGGATTATACGTCGGGGCGGACGCGGTTGTTCAAAAGCACAAGGTTGACTAATAATATTGAAATATTTCATTAATGATTTAAAGAGTTTAACATAGCAAAAATAACATATTGTTCAACAGAAAAGTAAACATAAGATTAATTCTTGATGATCTTTCTAAGTCCAAGCATCCTACTTTTTCATAGATAAGCCTCACTCTTGTGCACCTGAAACATGTTAAGTAACCGTCAACTAAAAATAGTTGGTGAGATACGAAGGTTTTGACACTGTTTAACAAAAGTCTTTAAAAGTTTTACAATTCACTATGATTAATGTATCTAAGCATAAATGTGAGAATCAAGCAAGTTAAACATTGTGCACGTCAAACCTCCAACCAAGTTTAGGCATAACCCGAAGGTTACCCTTATAAGTTTCAAGTATAAGTTTCAGTAACAATCACCAAGGGCTCCCCCGAAGGGTCAATCAATCAAGGTGGATTGGTCAAATACAATAGATCTATCACTGTTACTATAGGCTCGGCCAAAGTTAATGAACATGCTAGTTTTAAGTTTAATTTAAGCATGTAAGTCTCAAAGCATATAACACATAGAAGACATGTAAACATAGTTAAGTTTGAATTGTATAAGTCTAAAAGTTTGAACATGTTTCACCCCAAGTTTATAAAACAAAAGCAAAACAAAAGGGGCTAAGTATACTCACCTTGTGAAGGGTGTAGGAGTAGCCAAACAAATGTTAAATGTAATGAAGCCTTGAGGAAAGTTATCCTCACTACAAGCCTAATTGACAAGTATAAAGTTTAAGGACCGATTACAGGATGTAGGACAAGGATTTAAGATTTAGGATTTGACTAGGGTTCCAAATGGGAAGATGGAGGTGTTTGTGCTATAACGTTTAAGTGGTAGTAAGTTTTAGTTAACCATGTTTTAACTAATTTCATAAAATATAATTTGAGTAATGGATAATTAAGTGTTTGAGGTTATTAAATAATTATTTACAAGGTTTTAAGAATTATTTAAAATAGTAGTTATCTAAAAGAATAATTATCATGGGTTAATAATAATTACTCAAATGAATAATTCTCAATAACAATTCAAAAATAGAGAAGATAATTATTTAATAATAATTATCTAAGAGACAAAGTAAAAATTATTTACAGACAAAGTAATAATTATTCAAAGACAAAGTAATAATTATTCTAAGTAATATTTATAAATTATTCGTAAACCTTAAATAAATAATGTATATTTATTTTTCTGTCTACAAAATAAATAAATAAGTTTTAAGTTTAATTTTTTTTTTGCTCTAATTCTAAAACTTTTTATAAAACGTTCAAGTTTATAAGTTTCGAATATCTAAAATGAGGATATATGTTTTATAATTATTACAAATACTTTCTGTCGAGTATTTAAGTTTTATAACAATTTAGGGTTGTTTTTATAGATTTTAGAAATTTAAAACAAATATTAAACATTATATTTTTATAGTTTTAAACTTGGTTTTTATTTGGTTGAAATGCTTTCCAATAAGAAAACAAAAATAAAAAGTGATTTTGAGTTTATAAATTTTCAGCATATTTTATAAAAATAACAGAAGTTTTTAAAACTGATTAAAAGTGTGCAAAAAAATCTAAAACAGAAAAGCCAGCCGGCCGGATTCGAACACCCGACCTGGCCGGTCACACTTGCACACACATACGCAAACCGCTGGACCAGTGGACTTGTTTGAGATAATATCCGGAGGCGGATTATTTTAAACCCAACCCCACCCTCATCCCTAAACCGTAAGAACCCTAGAATCCCAAATCCACTCGATACACATTGATTAGCCCTCTGTTAATGAAATTAAACAAAGGGCTTTTGATCTATGCAAGATTTCGATCCTTTTGGCCATCGAGTTTACCTGAAATGATACAGAATCGAGGGAGAACGGGTTTGAGGTCCTCGTCGGCGGTCGCGATTTCAATTCCGGCAATGCAGCTTCGGATTGATGAAATGGGTAGTGGAGAGAGGTTAGGGATGATGTTTAGGAGCAGAGGGAGTCGCTATTTATAGCCAATTTTGGCATTAATTGCGTGAAACGGGCCGATGCGGGTGGTTGGGCCGTTCGGAGGTAATTCACACTCCACGCCAAGCCTCGATCGAGGTTGATCATCATGGTGCCTTGGGGACCGGTCGCACGCGAGGGACGAGCCCGAGGTTCAGTGAACCTGGTCGAAAATCGTGATTTCGGGCGAAAGGGGGAGAAAACCGGGCGTCGCGGGACTCGAACCCACGACTGAAATTCTGGGTTTGGAAGTTTCGGATTATTGCAAACAGACCCCTGAAGTTTCAGTTTTTATTATTTTGTGATAAAACTTTGATTTTAGTTTGAAATTGGTTTTAAGGATGGCAGTTTCAGTCCCTGAAGTTTAAAACGGTCTAGATATATATATATATATACATATATATATATATATATATGTATATGTATATAAAATGACATAAGTTTTATTATTTTATAATTTTATAAAGTTTACTTATGACATTTAAATATTAATAGAGTTCATATTGTTTACATAACCGAAACTATAAATTCTATAAAGTGTTGCTATTTTTATATACATCTCAAGTATAATGTGTATCAAAGCAATTAATATTTATTATTTAAGAGGAAAAGAAAAATGGATTCTGAATAATATTTAAATTCACAAATTCGCACGTTTGTTTTATTAAGATTTAATTCCACCGAATATGTTTATCCTTTCTCAAAATGGACAGTTTTCAACTGGAATATCTTTTTAACCAAACAGTGGTACGACGGAAATTACTGGATATTACACAAATTACGTGCTCGTCAACAAAGGACTTCCAGCAAAGCTTGATTGAAACGTATGCAAGGGACATTATTCGAATTACAAGACCACCAATTCCAATTTAACCAGTAACACCATACTTGTTGCTCAAATTACTAATTTAACATCGGATTCGCCAAATTTAGCTTCGGAGACCATCGATTCCAACTGAAAGTGTGGTGTGTGGAATAGGTTTGGTTTCTTGCCATATTTATCGAAGATTACATTTTACAAGAGTTATAGATTTGAAAATTAAAAAGTATGTTTGAAGGTAGTGGGTTCGGTTTTGTCTTATAAACACCATCACTGATGGAATCCTATCGGATTTGCCGACGGAAATGCATCGGAATCCTTTGGTCAACAAAAGATAGAATCTTTCGTGAAAAGCCTGCTTATAGGGACGTGTTTTTTTTTTGGCAAATTCAAAATTTCCGACGAGTCAAAAACCACATCCCAGACAAACTACTCGGAATCTTTCTGGAAAAGGCTTCGCCTGTGAAGTATTAGTTTGATCTGACCAGTAAATTTCTGAAGAGCTAGAAATCTTTCGGTAATTATATACGGATTGAAGAAAATTCAAGAAAATATGAAATTAGATGGATGGTAATCCGTTGGTAATTTCAACGGATTCGTCCGTCGGTAATATTTGGTCGGTGAAGGCCAGGTTTTTTTAGTAATGTCTTAAACAGCTTAAAACTTTTTTTTTTCTTAAACTCTTCTTTCAGTGAAAACACCATTTTTTTTATTTAATATTTGCTTAAAACCTTTTTTCTTTTTATATTTAAAACTCTACGTGTCGAGTTTATGAGGTGTACAAATGTGTAACGAATTCCCACTCTCTAGTGAATGCTTCGATGAATTTACAATGTTTAGTTTAAGAAAGTTGAAAAGCCAAAATTTATTGAGATCCTTGACTTTTCATATTCTTATTTTAACAATTTTCCCTTAAAAAAATAAATACTCAAATATTATTTTGTCAAACTTTTACGGGTCAAATGTTTATTTTAATAATTTTTCTGTAATTTAATTGATTAAAACTTTCGTAATTCAAGACTTACGATAAAACTTTATTGTAAATATGTTTTTCTTTTTTACCGTTTTTGAAAAATACTATCCATATTTGTAACATAAATCAATAGAGATTAAAAACTTTAAAGAAAATTTGTGTGACTAATTTAACCTCTTAAGTCATTTGAAACCACCATCATTTAGGTAGCGTTTGATATGTAGGAATGAGAGGTGAAATAGAATGGACGATTACGAGTGAATGAAAAAAATGGTGTTTGGTTGGACGATGGAATTGAATCACCCAATCCACAAGTAATGTCATTCCCTTTAAATCCCTCAAATTCATTTCATCCACCCCCTTGTTTTTTTCCATTCCATCCTCTCTTTCACCCTTCATCACCACCACACCCTCCTACCACCACCACCAACACCAACCACCACCCACCACCACCCACCACCACCAACCACCACCCACCACCACCTCCCACCACCGCCTCCACCACCCACCACCCACCACTACCGCCACCTCCACCACCCACCGCCATCTCTCGCCGCCACCACCACCGCCACCACCCACCGCCGCCGCCACCCACCGCCACCTCCCACCACCACCACCACCTGCCACCACCGCCACCGTCACCACCACCCACCGCCACCTCCCACCACCACTGTCGCCTTCTCCACCACCCACCACCACCACCTCCTACCACCGCCACCTCCGCCCCCACCCACAACCACCCACCACCGCCATCACCCACCGTTACCCACCACCATTACCTTGTTCATTTCATTCACTCATCCATTTCATTACCCCATACCAAAAAGACCCTTAAAGTGTCAAACCAACCGGTTATGAGTTAAACTGCTTGAATAATTACTGAATTACGTACGTGGTCATTTTGTTGTACACGCATGCAGCCCTTGGTCAAACCGGTTGCATGCAGCTCTAGGCACTCCGCTCTATATAAATATACACTCATCTCCAATAGATCAAACTCACCAAAACATGAGGAAATCTCAACCAAGTTGTTTTGTGTTCATCTTGGTTCTAACTCATTGTTTGTTTGTTTCATGCGGAGCCTCATCCCCCAATCTTGAAGATACACCAATTTCTGAAGATTTCATAAGCTGCCTCCAATCCAACTCCAGCAATGCCACCTCCATCTCTCAACTCGTTTACACCCCCGTCAATTCATATTTCCAGTCCATTTGGGAAGCTAGAGTCTACAATCTTAGGTTCATTAAACCCTCCACCCTTAAACCTTCAGTCATCGTGACTCCTGCCGACGAAACCCAAATCCAAATGGCTCTTTACTGCACCAAGAAACACGGATACGAGATCAGGATCAGGTCGGGAGGACATGACTTCGAAGGTCTGTCGTATACTGCTGCAGTTCCGTTTGTCATGCTTGATCTCACCAATATGAAGTCTATAGATGTGGACGTCGCAAAAAGGACTGCATGGGTCCAGGCTGGCGCTCTGCTCGGTGAACTCTACTACAGTATTTCTCAAAAGACCAACACTTTGTATTTCCCCGCTGGTATTTGTCCCACGGTGGGTATTGGTGGGTACATGAGTGGACGGTTATGGAAACCTGGTGAGGAAATACGGTACCGCTGCCGATAATGTTGTAGATGTTCGGTTCATGGATGTCAATGGAAATATCTTGGATAGGATGTCGATGGGCGAAGATTTGTTTTGGGCACTTCGTGGAGGTGGTGCTTCCAGTTTCGGAATAGTTCTCGCATGGAAGCTGCAGTTGGTTCCGGTGCCAGAAGTAGTTACTTATTTCAAGGTGAATATAACACTTGAAGAAAACGCGACAGATATATTCTATAAATATCAATTTGTAGCCCCAAATATCGATCGGGATTTGCTCATAAGAGTTGGAATGTTGAGCGAAAATATCGGCAACACCAGCAAGAAAACCATAAGAATGTTGTTTGAAGGACTTTATCTGGGCAAAATTGACGCGCTGCTTCCATTGCTGGACGAGAACTTCCCGGAGCTCAAGGTGAGACAAGAGGTCTGCGAAGAAATGACAATGGTGCAGTCATCCCTTGTATTAGGAGATCCGCGATTCACAAGCTCGACCCCAACTGAGGTTCTTGCGAACCAATCTGCCATCGCCAAGCTGTGGAACAACAAATATAAATCAGATTATGTCCGGATTCCGATCCCCAAAAGAAAGATGTTTGAAAATGACGGATCAGAGATTATGAACATGTACACTTTTGGCGGGAAGATGGAGGAGTATTCTGATACAGAAACTCCATATCCTCATAGAGCTGGGGTGTTGTACCAAGTGCTTAAGCTTGTCAGTTTCAGCGATCAGACTTCAGACACGACCCCAGTATCACTCAGGCGGATAGCTTGGCTGCGAGGCTTTGATAAGTTTTTAGAGCCATACGTATCAAAGAACCCCAGGGAGGCATATTTGAACTACAATGATCTTGATTTGGGTGTTGGAAGTGGTAGTTATAAAGAAGCTAGTGTTTGGGGCGAGAGGTACTGGAAGAGAGACAATTTTAAAAAGTTGATTCGAATCAAGGCTGAAGTGGACCCGGAGAATTTCTTTAGGCACCCACAAAGTGTACCGGTTTTCTGAACACCAGCTAATTTCGAAGCCTTCGATCAGTACTTAATGAAAGATACAAAGTACACATTATAAGCTAATTTCGAGCCTTCGATCAGCTAATTTCTGTTCGATCTAGTACACATTATAAGTTAGTTCATGTGTCATGTTATGGAATAATGTTACTTGTTTAAATATTGAGTTACTTTCTAAATCATCTACTTTGAAACCACTGGACTCGAAGGACATTATCGTAGTTGTCTAGTGGCATGATGAGCACATCAGCTTTAAATAAAGTGCTTTGCATCATCCACCGAAAGTCTTACACATTTTTGCACAAAGGAAATTGTTTCCATTGGCAATTATGACATTCATGGCCTTAATTTCCTTGGTGGGACATTTTAGGTTAAGGGCCAAATGTTCATCCATAAGTGTTAATACAGAAAATTTTGAATTTGTCTAGTGTAAAACTCCAGGGACTGATTTGTCATTCTTTGAAAGTTAAATTAGAAAGGGTCAAAAGGGACAAAATCGATTCATTGTTTTCGTCAAAATAGATGGTGTATGTGTGTGTTTTTGGAGTGAGGATGGTAGAAGAAGACTCGGGAAAGGGCTTAAATCCATTGGAACTAAGATGATAAATCAAAGAAATGGAAGTGTTATGATCATCCACTAGTGAGAATAAAGCTTGGTATGCTATTTCTAACATTAAAACCTAAGTTTTTGAGTGTTCTTGAGTTTTTTGAAGTTATGGAAAAACTTGAAAATAGTTGTTCTTTTGGGTTGTATTTGATTTGAGTATGTTATATGGTACCTAGAACTTCTAAACTCCATGTATCAGTATGATGAAAAATTTTTAGATGCATGTTTAGGGATTCTTAGGGGTTTTGAGTAAATGATGGGCGGCTAATGCTAAAATCTTATTAGAATAATTTAATGGGAATAATCAAGTTAAATACACCTTCCTTGATGTTACCACACTATTAGAAATGGCCGAACTTAATATTATAATCAAAATTGAGTTTATAAATGATGCTTACAAGGTATTGGAATTCAAGTTTATAATGTGTAACCTAAGTCAAGTTTAATATGCATGTTAGTTGTTCAAGAATTTTGCGAACTTTGAATGATTCAAACCCTAAATTATTTGATTTTATTGAAAGAGTATTGTGGGAAATTACAATCTTGTTGCAATCAAGATCAAGTTTTATAATAAAACAAACAATTATATAATGGAATTCTTCCAAAACGGGACATTGGATTACGTAATAGTATATATAGGTGGATTTAAGACATAGTATAAATGGTTGTATTGTTGGTAAATGAAACTAAATAGGTTGTGTGGTAGCAATAAATATGGCATGAAGGTTTAATAATTTGAAATGATCCTTATGCGTTGAAATGAGTTTATGTCAATAACTTGATAATTGATATGATATGAGTTTGACTTTAGGGAGTTAATGGGTCGGTGGAAGAACTGAAGATACGATCAATCTTACGGGCGAAGGTAAGTGATTTTATACCCTAATTGGAAGACATATATAGAACTTGATGTTATAAATTAATTTGGTTATTGTGTAGAATTGTTTATGAATTTGATTAAAGGCCTTATGGCTAATTAGTTGACTTCTATTATATAGTTGATTAAGTTGCAATTCCATAAATAGAAATTATAAGGTGGAAGTATGTATTGTAATTCGAGTTGTGGTATTAAATTGACGAATATGGGATTGAGTTAGAGTGTTCAACATATGGTATCTTATTACTAAGATTCCATGTGTGTCCATTGAATGATTTAGATCCTAAAGGAACAACTTATGTGTGTTGAAGGTTGAAGTCTTAAATGGACATCTTGAGTATATATTGAAAGTTGAAGTCCTAAACGGACATGTTGATAAGATTATATAAGAGATAAAGGATCATAATGTTGATTAGTGAATATATTTGTTGTGATAAAACATGATAACTTTTAGTGATGATAATTGGGTTGTGAGGTTCTAAAGTGACCCATTAGTTGGATTTTCATATTGTAATCGCATGATTTCACATGTTATATGTAACAAGGTTGATTGATGTTGTTTAGATCATGTCTTGAATGCATTTATTAAGTGTTTAAAAAGTTAGGAAGGTTTATATGTGTTAGGATTATCAAAAATCAAGGCATGTTGTAAATACGCTAAAGTTTTATATATGTGTTAGGAACATCCTCGTATTGGCATATAACATGCTAAAGGGACGTATAATACATCGAGTTGAGGGGATATACGCCAAAAACCTATTCGATACACCCTAAATATGTTGCTCACATATTTCAAATACGCTAGTTGGGCGAATAATTGACCGACGTTGAAGTACGAGTCAAATAAGAGTTCGGAATTCAGGTTATGATGCACTTCGTGTAACCTAATTACTACTGGTTTGGAATTCACATAGACATGAACGGATAAATAACCTAGATGATAGATAAAAGAAAGACTACTTAATCTGATTATGTTGGTCACATGAAACGCCCCAAATCGGGTAGTCTCATAGTTGGCACAAAACATTAAAAACATAGTTCTTAAACTTCAAATCATTCAAAGAGTTACAATGAGAGTCTTAACATACAATAATCCATACAAATTTAAAAAATTCAAATTGTTCATAGTTCATAAACCGGAAATGTCAGTCATCGCTGAGAACAACCCTTCATTCCATGCCATCCCAAGCCCTCGCGGCTCCATTCAATTCTTTTCATCATTTACCGGAGGTGTATGCTAAAAATCAGATATATTGAGTGAGTTCTACTTTAGTAATTGAACACTTCACCATTTTCTTTTCGAAACAGCTTAAATATAAAATATAGTAAAAGCTTATCTTTCAAAACATTTTCTTTCATTCAAACCTTCTAATTCCCAAAATGGGAATCCATTCATTCTTCAATTCGTTTAGAAACATTCGTGCTAGCTTTCTTTTCAAAAAACATTCACATTCAATTAACCTTCATGCTAGCCTTTTCATTCATTCATTCATTCTTTCGTTCCTTTTTATCATTGAGTGAACAAGCACTCGAATGATATCATTACGTCTTTGCCGTCCAAAGTCCTGGAGGCTTGGTACGTTGTGCTTGCACGAATGTAAGAATCCTCTGTTTCTTGTGTACAAGACTCCTCTGTTACTTGTCACAAAGACAAGACCCCTCTGTTTGCTTGTCCGGAGACAAGTCTCCACTGTTGTTTGCATAAGACTTTTCTTTCTTTCTTTCGCCCCAGGGTAACATGCACATTTAGTCATTCACACATAATTTACATTCTACCACACAAGTTAAATACTTTAACACATTTATAAACAATTTCACACATTATAACATAAGTTAATAACACATAATTGTCATAAACGTTTGGTAAAAACATCGTTCTTTCTTTTCATTCAAAAAGCACGCACTTCAGCCCAAAACTTTAAAAGAAAATGGGCAATAGAAACTCACCGGTTCTGATCATACTAATAAACTCCTTAACTGATTGTGCTAGACGAGAATATGATAGAAATCTGTTATAACTATCATTAACAAGATGTGTCAACTACACGGTTAAATCTAAAACACTTTGTCCAGAAACCAACCTTTCGGTCGAAATATTTTTCGGCTGAAATCCCTTTCGGCCGAAATCCTTTTCGACCAAAAGCTTTCTCGTCCAAAATGTCATTCGCTCGAAAACCTTTTCGTCCGAAGTAGTTTTTTGTTTGAAACGCAGTGTTCCTCATTCGACCGAAATACTTTTCGGTCATGTCATCCATATTTCGAATGATTCAAACATTCTTGACCAAAAATCTTCGTTTTTGATTCAAGTTGCAAACCTTTTACGTCCAAACCTTTTGTTTATGATCCACGAAGCGAAATTTAGACATTGTTCATCAATTTACATGTAAAAATCCCACATTTGAGATGAAAACCCTAGTTTCCCCCCAAAACCCATTTTTGAACAAAAAACAGAGATTTCGGGTTCGATCTGTACCTCAAAGATGACGATTCTTCGTGTTTTCTTGCTTGCTACAGATGGAGAAAGATGATGGAAGAGATCTTGGGCAACTATGGTTGCTCCTCTCTCTCTCGTGTTTTTATCTGATCGCCTGCTACCAATAAATTGGATTCCCGGCACGAAAAAAAAATATTAATCAAATCCATAAACACCGCAAGAGCGTTTGTCAAACCAAATGACATCATGAGGAACTCGTAATGCCCATATCGGGTACGAAACGCTGTCTTATGCACATCCTCTTCTCTCTCTCTCTAAGGTGATGAAGATAGAATGAGGGTGGGAAAGTTGGTAGCTAGGGTTAAGGCCCTTCCCAATCCTTTTTCTTTTGTCATTCGCATTAAAACCCGATCATTCCTCTTCCGAACCCCTTTTATTAATTCTTCGTTTTTGGGATGTTACACCAGACGATGCAAAAACGAAAAAGAACATAAGTGAGATGCTATATAAATAATTATCAATTCAGATTCAAATAATCAACCACATACCAATTGTTAATGATTAAAAAAACCAATGACTAATGGATTAATGATTGAATAAAGAAAATAATCTGTTTAAGCAACTAGGTTAAATCCATAAATTCGATAATCGAATGATTTACAAAGGATTCTTGTCAAAACACAAATACAAAAGGGTTGAACATGATTGTTATCACTAACCCTACACCTAGGGATGATTACAGATGATTTAGCCTTGCATCTTCATCATATAAGCTTCAGATCTTGATTCAAGGCTTGAATTCTTGATTGGAATGATGTTTGGAAGCTTCTTAATCACTTGGAAACGTCTAATATTTTCCAAATAACTCCAGGGGTGTAAATCTTCGAAACCCTAGCCCAGATGTTAAATAGCCGTCACAAACTGACTTAAAACCTAAATCATGCGACTACTAGTGTAGCTTACACCACCACCAGTGTAGAGACGATGCCAAATCTTCAATACGCCACAAGCTTACTGTATACACTGACCGCTAGTCCATTAAATACTAGGTAGCCGGCGTAGCTACGCTAGCACCAGCGCAGCCTACGTCGGGCTCCTGTCTTGTTCTTCTTTCTTCCGCTTTGCAATTCTAATCCTCATAGTTCTTGGTTATTTTGTTCAAACTCCTTCTAATTTGCATAATAATCACCGTTAGCCTATAAACAACATACACTAAGTAATCTGATTCTTTGCAATTCAAACAGTAAATACACATTCATAAGTCTAATTAACGTTATGAAATCACCCAACCATCACATCTCAACACTTGCCATTTGCTTGCCCCCAAGCAAACTCTCTTGCAACACTAGACAATCATTAGACAAAAAAACATCAAATCACCTTTAGACAATGTGTTAGTTAAGGTCCAAAGTCATATTCAACTCGCAAGACTTGCATCGAATAATAGATTTACAACCCAGCAGGCAAAAATGATACGCGTTTAAAAAATTGGAATTACCTAACCAGCCCTACCATGCTTCAGGTTTCTCACATACATGCATTCATACCTCTCATAATTTGTCACTCTGCTCGGTTTGTATCTAGACTAGTTATGATGTACTAGTATATCTGTTGTACTAAAAACCATTAATGCACACCATTATCATAAGCTTGTATATCAGTTATAACTACACCAAATAACACAAAGCATGCACAAATCAATAGGACTTTTAATGGTTATAATGTTAGAGTAGGGTGAAAAGTGTGGAAAGGATATTTTAGTGTGGCTAGGGTGAGTGAAATCCAACTATTTAGGTTAAAACGCACCAAGTACTACCACTGAATAACTATTTGGGTTAATCTGACCCAAACTAAAGTAACTTCTTATTCCTTGACTACTAAGACTACAACTCAAATCACTTTGACCCAATACTCTCTCTCTCTCTCACACACATTTTGCTGATTGGTTCCCTAAAAATTAGGATTCATTTGGTTAGCAAAATTATCATACCTAAAATTTGGGTGGTTTCTCTAGTCTTGGATGATATGTATTGGGGTTCATATCTTATTGTTTCTTCTAATTCTGGACAAAATGAACTTCTTCACTTTTCTCGAGATTCATACAACAATTTGTTGCAGTATGTCCAATGTCATATCCCTGTGACACATTCGAAACCTCCTTCCCTCAGCCATGAGTAAGAGTGCTATTTGACGCTCTAAAGCGTTAATCCTATCCTTGGTAGCTTGGTCTATTACAACCTTTACAACAGTTGGTTTGTCTTTCCACCGTGATGAGGCGTTCTTCTTGGAGCTTTTGCTCAGCCTTTCTAACAAATCCAAGTCAGCATCTTCATTGTTGGTAAAAAATGTTCCATTGGTGCTAGAATTAACAAATTTCATGTCCTGGGGACCAAACCATCATAAATTTTTTTCACTAACTCCCATGTTTCAACCCAGTGATGAGGAAAGTTCCGTAATTACTCCTTGAACCTTGTGAATGCTTCGTGTAATGGTTCCCCGTCCGCTGTTGGAAAGCTCGGATGGCAGTACGAGCATCACTAGTTTTGTTCATATGGTAGTATTCTTCCAAAACCTCTTATTGCATTTGCTCCCATGTGTATATGCTACCTGATGGCAATGTGCGAAATAATTGTTTTAATCTGTCTAACAGTGAAAACTGAAATAGATTAAGTTTGACCTCCTCCGGTGTGAAACCATGGCCACCAATTATACTACATATAGCTTCAAACTCTATTAGATAACTGTATGGATCTTCAGTTGCCGACTCTCTAAAGAATGGATTGATGTTCAAATATTGTGGTCGGACTTCAAATGCTCATCCCCTCACTCTAGGTGGAAAGATGGGTGAGGGGTTCCTAGTAACTGATAGTCTGAAATGGCTCGCAACTCCTTGAACTAGTGCTCTATTGTTCACACTATAGCTATTATTGACCCCACCCACCGTTATAGTTATTGTTAACCGGTGGGTAACTGTTCCATCCTCCGTGGCCTTAATAGTAGTTCTGTTGTGGTGGATATCCCTGTTCACCACCATATCCTCCATTGAATTGTTGATTAGGAGGAACTTGACCATCATTAACTTGCTCGTGTTTCCAATCATCATTGTAGGAACCACGTTCTCCGTGGTTGCTTCCCTTATTAGAATACTAGTCTTCATAGTCATAGTGACTACCATCATTGTTGTTCTAGCTCTGATTGTTCTGGAACTAAAAATTTGGTTGGAAATTGGGTAAAGGGTTATTTGGAAATCAATTGTTTACTTGGAATTGGGGTGATGGAATTGGTCCTTGGTTTAGGACTTGGTTGTTTTTTGGATTTTGGTTAATTGGGTACTGGGATGAGGTGTATTTTGGTTGTTTTGATTATCCATTCCTTCTACTACATATGAGCTATTAGCTGTGTTGTCAATAGCTTATGAAATAAGGTTTATAGAAAACCATGTTCTTTGAAGGATTCTACACTGCCACGTTGTTCTTTCAATTTCCGGGTCAAACAGAAGTGGTGATACCTTTCCTAGAAACTGTGTATGCATATAACACTTGTTCCTGTGCAAATCAATACACGTAACAAGAAAAAAAGAAGCAAAAGAATACATTAAACAGTTTGGTCACGAAATCAACTAAAACTTAACACCAAGCACACAATCTCCCCGGAAATGGTGCCAAAATTTGACCGACCGGTCAAATAATAGTTATAATTGTGCTTTCCTAAGCACATTAACTAGTTAGGGAAGTAAGTTAGGGAAGTAGGGTGTCGATCCCACGAGAAGTTAGTGGATGGTGTTGAATCACAGTCGATTGTTTATCTAAACTAACTAAAATACGTAATCTTAAAACTTAAGTGTTTGATTGATTTCAAACACTTTTGGACTAACTTGCATGTGTTTGAAAGTAAAAACATGAACTTTAAATTGGTTTGTAACCAATATTTGTAAAATAGATCACACCCTGGTTTCAGTTTTATGACGCACTTTGTGTGACCTAATTACTACTAGTTCGGAATTAAAATAGACATGAACAGATAAATAACCTAGATGATATTTAGAAGAAAGACTACTAAATTTTATTATGTTGACCAGACGATACGAAACAGAACAAGAACACAAGTGAGATGCTATCTAAACAACTACTAATTAATATTCAAATAATTAACCACGTACCAATTGTTAAAGATAAAATAACCAATGACTAAAGAGTTAATGATTGAATAAAGAAAAATACACCGTTTAATCAACTAGGTTAAACCCACAAATGAAAAAAGGTTGAACACGATTGCTATCACTAACCCTACACCTGAGGATGATCACAGGTGATTTAGCATTGCATCTTCAACATATAAGCTTCAGATCTTGATACGAGAGTTAAATTCTTGATTAGAATGATATTTGGAAGCTTCCTAATCACTTGGAAACATCTAATGTTCGTCCAAATGGCTCGAGGGGTGTATCTCCTTGAAACCCCAGCCTCCGGGGTTAAATAATCGTCCCAAACCGACTTAAACCCTAAATCTTGCGGCTACCGGCGTAGCCTACATCACCACCGGCGTAGGTACGCTACGAAATCATCAATATGACACAAGCCTACTGTATACGCTGATCGCTATGCTATTTTTTACTGGGTAACCGACATAGCTACCCCAGCACCGTCGTAGCCTACGCTGAGCTCTTGTCTTGTTCTTCTTTCTTCCATTTTGCAATTCTGATCCTCGTAGTTCTTTGTTATTCCGTTCAAACTCCTTCCAATTTGCATAATAATTATCATTAACGTGTGTAAACAACAAACATACACAAGGTAATCCGATTCTATGTAATTCAAGCACTAAAAGCACTTTATTAAATCCGGTTAACGTTATGAAATCACCCAACCATCAATGGTACACCGACAGTCCAGTTTTCATGCTGGTTTTTGTTTTACTTTTTGTGATATTTTCATGTCTTGTTGGGTCATAATCATTCACTTAGCATGTTTAATGGTTGTATATCATATATCTTTAGGTTTCGAGCGAGAAATCGAGATGATGATGATCGAGTCTTCACAGGTGGATTTTATGTACGAAAGATTTAACAAATGAAACAACCTTTTGTGAAGGAATCAAGTTTTAATGTCTTAATGTACTTAACATATATAACTAACTATTATATATATGTTTTGAGATGATGGATGAGTTTTATAAACTGAACATTAGGTTGATTTGAAAAGAAAAGACTGGGACCTATATTCTGCTACAGTCTTTTTAAACTATTGGTCTATGTAAAAAATTAGATGTTACATATGTTTACATGTCATCGCATGTGCGAAGATTATTGGCTCCATAATGTTGTCATTCACCGTCACATCTTCAACTCCTCCTAGATGATCATCATCATATACTTCTTGTCAAAATATTTGTTTGTTTTTACATTAATTTCCTTAGCTAAATTTCCTTGTACACCGAAATCATTCACCCTTTGTTCGTTTTTCTTATACCTCCTGGCTTGATAACTTTCTTGACTTGACCCATTTGATTCTGTGTAATAACTTCAGTGTAACATCCGGCATCTCGTACCAACAATATTGTCCGCTTTGCCCCCTAAGAGCTCACAGATTTGTTTTTGTTTGCCCGGGTGAAAACTTCCCAGGGGTTACCCATCCCTGAATTACCCAGCCGAGCACGCTTAAATGTGGAGTTCTCCTCTCATCCACTACATTAAGCCCCAAAACGCGTTGTGGTGTTTGAGGCAAGACATTCCTTATGAACCCAGCATCTCTCCCGTGGACAAAACAGAACATAACGATATGGGATTTGCCTAAGGTGTTACAAACACCCCCCGACTCATCGTCCTCGATGAGGTTGTAAACAGAACAGTACAGGAGTGGCTCTGATAACATTTGTAACATCCGGCCCCTCATACCACCAATATTGTCCGCTTTGCCTACTGGGAGCTCACGGATTTGTTTTTAGTTGCCTGGGTGAAAACTTCCCAGGGGTTCAGCCATCCCTGGATTACTCCCAGCCGAGCACGCTTAACTTTGGTGTTCTCCTATCATTCACTACATTAAGCCCCAAAACGCGTTGTGGTATTTGAGGCAAGACATTCATTATGAACCCAACATCTCTCATGTGGACAGAACAGAACAGAACGATATGGGATTTGCCTAAGGTGTTACATTTAATGTCTGGTGATGCAAATGTAAATTGTATTGAATTGCATAACCTAAATAATACAATAGCCTTCATATATAGGAGAAATTTTAGAAACCTTAATGACTTAAATGACTACCACCCTCAACTATTTTATGCTCTAAAATTCCCCCTCAAGCTAAACATATGTGGTGACATTTAGCTTGTAATAAAAATTAACGAAAAATTAAACCGGGCTTCCATGTTAATCTAATAAACCCAAGAAGTTTCAACAAAACCTTTGGCCCAATAGTGGACCCAATACCCAAGCCTGGTTTACCAGATGGGCCTGATTCATGTCAGAAGCTGAAAATTAGATTGGTGATGCCAAGTAAAATATCAAATCCAAATCGAGTAGTAAAACCCAAATTTGTGTTTAAATTAAAAGTTTGGCCAAAGTCCATGCTATTTGATGAACTTGATCCATGTTCTTGTTGTGTACACATACCCATGAAACCACGCGAGTTATTCATACCCATTTGGTGAGCATGCGGGTCAAATTGACCTGGAGTAAAATCAAATCGTATGGTTGATCCACGTTGGCCATTCATTTCTGAATTCAATCGTAGGTTGATCCATGAATATGCCCCACACTATAGTTTCCTCTTTCGCATGAACATGATCGAGAGAAATGATGGCGTGTGTTGAACCTTGTGGCTTTGATATCACTTTTACATGCTAGTTTCCCGGAATAAATGGAAGAATAAGAACTTGAAGATGATGCCATTGAGTCAAATAAGTAAACTAGAATAAAGATTAAAAGTATAGAACTTTGATTGTATAGAATTGTGATTAGTTTTCCAAGAACAAATACGTACAATAAAACAAGTAGCCCCATGCATACTAATTGTTTTAAAACCAAACTTTAAATAAATAAAACAAGTAGTTCATTAAGTTTTATGAAAGGTTAGGCCAATGTTTTCAGAACCGGACCGGACGTCGAACCGGTCTCCTTACCGGTCCACTGGTCGGACCGGTCGGACCGGATTTAAGAACCGGACGACGTCATAAATATTATAAAAATATATCAGTCTAAATAGCTTTTAATCCTTTCAAAAACCACCAACAAGTCAATTCCAATAATTTTAAACTAACAATTACCTACGAAATAAGAAGCCAAGAGACTTAAAAAAGATTAAAAAAATAAATAAATAAATAAATAGTCAAGCGGTTCAACCGGTCCGACCACCCGGTTTCCGGTCCGACCGCCGGTTCAACCGGTCCGACCACCGGTTCGCTGCAGAAACGGTTCAACACATGTAACCGGACCGGTCAGACCACCGGTTCCCGGTCCGACCGGCCGGTCCGGTCCGGGTTTCAAAACATTGGGTTAGGCCCAACAGTCTTAGTGGGTAGTTTTTCCCTTCGTTTCTATTTAATGTAAGTATGAGAATGAATAAAAAGAATGGCTTTGTAAGCAATAAAATTCAATCTTCTTCTCTATATTATTTACTAAACAAAAGGCTGAACCAATAGTGACTTTGTTCAAGAGTGAATCGAAGGCAAAACAATAATCCGTCACTGTTCTTGTTTGCACCAATTATTTTCCTCCATCTCCTCATATGGAGATATGTACTTGTTTCCTTATAGAAACTATGTTTTCCTCCATCTTTTCGGATGGATATAATTATTTTATTTCTTCATGAAATTTTTATTTTCCTCCATCAACTTTGATGGGGATAGGTACTTGTTTCCATGGAAATTATGTTTTCCTCCATCTACTCGGATAGGTATAACTATTTTATTTTCTCATGGAAATTTTATTTTCCTCCATCTTCTTCAATGGGATATGTACTTGTTTTCTCTTGGAACTATGTTTTCCTCCATGGGTTTAATTATTTTATTTCCTCATGAAAATTTTATTTTCCTCCATCTCCTCGGATGGAGATATGTACTTGTTTTCTTATGAAAACTATGTTTTCCTCCATCTCCTCGGATGGGTATAATTGTTTTATTTCGTCATGAAAATTTTAATTTCCTCCATCTTCTCAGATGAGAATATGTACTCGTTTCCTCATAGAATTTATGTTTTCCTCCATCTCATAGGATGGGGATATGTACTTGTTTCCTCCCGGAAACTATGTTTTCCTCCATCTCTTTGGACATGCATAATTAATTTATTTCGTCATGGAAATGTTTTCTTCTATCTACTCGGATGAGTATAATTATTTTATTTTCTCATGGAAATTTTATTTTCCTCTATCTTCTCGGATGGAGATATGTACTCGTTTCCTCATGAAAACTATGTTTTCCTCCATCTCCTCGGATGGGGATATGTATTCGTTTACTCATGAAAACTTTGTTTTCCTCCATCTCCTAGGATGGGGATATGTACTTGTTTTCTTCTAGAAACTATGTTTTCCTCCATCTCTTCAGATAGATATAATTATTTTATTTCGTCATAGAAATTTTAATTTTCTCTATCTCCTCGGATGGGGATATGTACATGTTTCCTCATGGAAACTATGTTTTCCTCCATCTTCTTGGATGAGTATAATTATTTTATTTACTCGTTGAAATTTTATTTTCCTCCATCTCCTCGGATGGGTATAAGTATTTTATTTACTCATGGAAATTTTATTTTCCTTCATATCCTCGAATGGAGATATATACTTGTTTCCTTATGGAAACTATGTTTTCCTCCATCTTTTCGGATGGATATAATTAATTTATTTCTTTATGAAAATTTTATTTTACTCCATCTCCTTCGATGGGGATATGTACTTGTTTCCTCATTGATTTTATGTTTTCCTCCATCTACTCGGATAGGTATAACTATTTTATTTTCTCATGGAGGTTTTATTTTCCTCCATCTTCTTCAATGGGATATGTACTTGTTTTCTCTTGGAACTATGTTTTCCTCCATCTTTTCGAATGGGTTTAATTATTTTATTTCCTCATAGAAATTTTATTTTCCTCCATATCCTCTGATGGAGATTGTTAGGGGTCATTTTGCAGCTAAGGATCCTAGATCTTCAACGTACTTCGGTATCCTCAATTTATATATTACCTAACCATTGTATCTTCCTTCTATCGTGACTTATTCGTAGGTAAAACGTGTGTGGTCAAGTTCATCCTTGAAGAATCGCTCTTGAAGTCAAGAAGAACGTGTAGAAGAAGCGTAGATTGGCCTACAACGGTCATATTTGAAGACTAAGTCGATTCCGGGATTCTCGGATAGTTAGTTAGCATAATCTATGTAGTAGAACTTTTGAAAGATTATGTAGTTAGCATAATCCTCCATATTCTATTACTTCATTTGCTCATTTAATTAACATGTTTAACAATCAATTCATTTGCTAATCACGCGAAGTCGGAAAGTAGAATTTAAGAGTTACCTCAGAGATTGAAGCGAAGTCGGAGACGGTCCTGTGGTAGTGACGGCGGTGGAGCTTGGCGTCTGCGCCGACGGTCTCGCTATTGAAGACTCTGTGAGAACGGCTTGGCGTGCGTTTGGCCGTATTGATGCTTTAATCAACAACGTCGGTGTTAGAGGTAATTTCAGATCTAGTGTTCACATCTTCACTAAATTATTAAATTTCTTAATCTAGAGCTTTAAAATCGATCTACGCGAAGTCGGAACTCGGAAAGTAGAATTTAAGGGTATTTTGTTTTCTGGTTTGATCTATGAACGGCGGAGGTGATCTACGAACGGCTTTTGGGCCACGGCCTTTTAATACGAATGGTATATGGTAGTGGTGCACAAATCGGTTTTTTAACCCAAACCGGTTCAAACCGAACCGAACCGGTTTGGTCAACGAAAAGTCAAAACCGGTTTGGCCCTAAACCGGTTCGGGTTAAACCGGTTTCGGAGGTGAAAAATGTCTAACTGGTCAAACCGGTTAGGGTTGGTTACAAACCAGTTTGACCAAAAAACCGGTTTAAACCGGTTTTTATTAAAAAAAAAATTCAAATAAATTTTATATTTTTAATATAAAATCAAAAAAAAATATAACAAATATAAAACATAAAGTTCAACGTTTATTAATATTTAGAAAGTTCGGAAATTAAAAAACATGACAAGATAAAATTATAAAATTGTAAAACATTACAAATGACAATATATATTTTTATTTTTTGGAATATTGATTGATTATTCTTGTGCGTTGTCTTCGAAACTGGAGCTTCGTAGCCTTGCATCTTCGGCTAGTTCTTCATCGGTGACTGGTTCGGATATTCCAAGATCAACCTCGTTGTTGTGTATGATTTCTTCGGCTTGAATTTCGTCTTCGAGAGAAGTTTGGTCAAGTATCTTATCCATCGCATCCAAATGGTCCTTCAAGCAAATGCACATTTCCATCGATAGGGGGGTGAGTCTAGTCCTTCGTATCGATAAGACCCTGCCACTAAAAGAAAACGCAGATTCCGAAGCTACCGTGGAAGCTTGGACGGTTAGTACATCACGGGCCATGGCGGGAAGAATCGGAAACGAAGTTTCGTTTTTTTTCCACCAAGCCAAACTATCAAACTCCTAAAAACCGGTAGGAGGCATAAACGCTAAAAAGTTTGTGCCAATATACCTTCCGAGTTTGCTACTCGGGGTGGTACCTCGAGCCCGTTTACTAAATTCATTTAACATTTCATTATATAAATTCAAATTAACATCTCTCGAGCTACCATTTGATGATGTACCCATTGTATCATGTGGAGTCGGAGTTGTACCATATTTATGTAAATAAACATCAAATAATCTTGTAAACATTTGTTAAAATATGTTTTTGTGACTTGTGCAAAATGGATGTCTTCACTATCCAAATTCAAATCGTAAGTAATTCTATCAATCAAAGTTTCAACCCCGTAAACATTTTTGTAGGGTTTAACGCGGCGACACAAGTTATAAAAGGAGGCATTTCTTTAAAATATTTCACTAATTTTTCTTTCATCGGTTCTATTATTTTTGTAAAAAGAGAGCTTTTATTTTCAAGTTCATACAACTTGTTAGCAATTAAATATATTTGTTTTAGATTTAATAGACTTGTGGGATAATAAACACAGGATAAAAAAGTGGTGGCGGTTTTGAAAACATCAAGCAATTCGGTTACGTCTTTTAAAATGTCCCAACTCGTAGAAGGAAACTTTAGAATTTTACGACGAGGTTTTGAGGCAAGCATTTCATGAAATAGTTCTAAAGTTTCTCTTTTTCGTAAAGCGCTATAAAACATAGTATAAGTCGAGTTCCATCTTGTCTCGACGTCCCAATTCGGACCTAAGCAAAGATTAATCGTTTCACGACAAAATCTAATATAATCATGGTATCTTTTTTTGTTACTAAAAATATCTTTAAGCATTAGTCGAAAAGTATATGTTAAGTTTGAAACCTCTTCAATTGCAAGCCCGGCTTGCACCGCCAAGTTAATGATGTGTTCGACACATCGACTATGAAAAAAAACGCCGTTGCAAACCGGTTTATATTTAATTTTTAGTTTTTGAACCGCATATGTATTATTAGATGCTGTAACATCCATGATTTTTCGGCTTTATTTTACTTTATTTGAGTTATTTCAATAATAACACTAAATTTAAATCCGGTATTTGTTCAAGCACATTATGCCACATAAATCATTATTTTATCTAATACTTCTATTCAAAATTTAAACCTTTGGGTTACATATTAATCTCTATAACACATGTTTGTGTAATATATATATATATATGTATAGTTATTTATTCATAAATAATTGTATACAAATATAGTTATATATTTGAATTTATAAATTTAACCACATAAGAATAATTGTTTAGCAAATATATATGTGACATTTTAAATTTACTATATAGTTAGTTTTTTTTTGTTATAAAGTTTATAAAAGAAATCAAATTATATATAAAAAATTTCAAAAGAATTAAAATAAACAAACCTAGTTGAACCCTTAGACCATTGAATCCCCATAAGTGATGGAACCCTCAAATTGAACACTAGTAGTTCAAAAAAATTGGATCTTCCTTTGAATTTAAAACCTTTAACCCTGTCAGTTGACTTTCTGGGGTTAACATCACCATGATTTTGACTCAGAAAAAGTCAACATGCCCCAAACCATCGATGCATGTAATACTACTACCTATTGACCATTTGGAATCATTATGTGGCCATAACAGAATACCCTTAAGAACCTAATTTCTTTTAAATCGAGCCGATTAACCTAACCCGTAAAAGTTGACTTTCCAGAGTCAAACCAAGCCGATTTTCAGTTTCAATTCATGGAATTAAACATGCTTAATGACCCTAATCATGCTCGGACGTTTCTTACACGTTTCTACACCTATAAATGATCATTATCCATGCCTAATCGCAAGGAAATGTAAAACCCGTTAAAAAAAAAGAAACCTTAAATCAACCCGTAAATCAAGCTTAAATCTCGCTAAATCGTTCGATTAACCAGCTGGAAACGCGTTATACTCTTTGACT
Organism: Smallanthus sonchifolius; assembly: GCA_023525975.1. Classification (NCBI taxonomy): domain Eukaryota; kingdom Viridiplantae; phylum Streptophyta; class Magnoliopsida; order Asterales; family Asteraceae; genus Smallanthus; species Smallanthus sonchifolius. The sequence goes on along the minus strand of CM042030.1, from coordinate 83,444,818 downwards.
ATCACTCTTCGAGTTCCCATCTCATTTGCAAATCAAAATCTTTGCACAAAAATCGTCTCTTTTCTCCCCTTTACGGCCGACGCAAACAGAGGATCGGACCTCTCAATTCGCGACGATTCAAGCTCGACATCAGGTATCAAAGATCCTCCTTCGTATTCGCACCTCTGGTCATTTTCTTTCCTTGTAATCGATTTAGGGTTGGTTATGGGGGGGCTGGGTTCGCAGCTGTTAATATGGGGAAGGAGGGTTCTCAGAACCTGTTTGATAAACTAATTTTGTTTCTAAATAATAACAAGGCATAAGCCCAGTTAAGCCGGTTAAAGCTTTCCCCATACACAGGTGTGGTCGCGGGTTCGAACCCGGTCAGACCTGGTTTTGCTCCTTTTTGTGTTATTTTCTTGTTTACTCACACACACCATTATATATTTATGGATTTTTTTTATAAGTATTAAGTTATGGTTAATAAACCAATTCGTTTATAAACTTTCAATGGTTTTATAGCTATTATTTAAATAAAAAGTATATTTGTATAAATGTTTAAATCAATCCCAAAAAAAATAAAATAAAAAGAGAAACATGGCAAACATTATTTTATTGTCATATACATGTTTAATTATATATATATATATATATATATATATATATATATATATATATATATATATATATATATATATATATATATATATATATGATCTAAACCTTTAAAATAACATAACCTATGAAATATTGTAATAACTCTTTAGTGTTACTAATATCATGAGATTTCAAAATTATTTTAATCATGTCATTACTATTTTCTTAAATATTAAGTTTCTTTTAAATTGATTCAATTAACTAATTTATCATTTCAAATTACTAACATATTATAATATTTCATAATAATAACTACATTAAACCAATTATCTTAACAAGGCATATTTAACAAATTTACAATTTATATTTATCGTCGACACCTAAATCTTTTATAAATGAAATCTATAAAACACTATTTCAGGTGATTTCATTTATATATTATCATTTCAGTTATCGTTGAAATTCGTATCTTTCTTCCGTTGGTTCGTTCATTCTAAATCCTAAAGTCCACATCATTCCGTTCTCTTTCCTTTTAATCATTTTTGCCTATTAAATGATATATTTTATTTAACTTAGGGCGTCCTTAATTGTCATTACTGCAAGTTACACGATCAACCCTCTACTGTTCAAGATGAGTATACATAGCCCCTTTTACTCTTTTACATTTTTGGGGTGAAACATGAACACTATTCAAATTACATGTTTACATTTACATAAACAACACAAGTACAAATCCTATTTACATTCATGTGTGCAATTTGAGCTTTATGCCCGAGTGCTAGGTGTGCTAACCTTTGTATGCGATTATGTGCAATCATTAACTATTCAAGCCGACGGTTTTCAATGACAGATCTATTGAGTCTGACAAACCCACCCAGATTGGGGTGATTGATACCGACAACACAATTTTGCATGCTAGTTACAAAGGTTTGATTGTACTTGGTTACACAATAGCTGCTCCCCATAAATGCCTTATTTATCATGTTATGTAAGGATTTGTTTTACAAACTATATGCTATCTATATACAAACCTGTGTTATACTCACCAACTTTTTAGTTGACCTTATTTTTTCATGTTTCAGGTGCTTTCATATGAGTTTGATCAAGACATGCTACACATAGGCTTTGGACCTAGTTAATCTTAATTCAAAAACAAATTGTATTTCATTATGTACTTGGGACTTGATTAATGTTTGTTTGAATGGAAATGGATTTAACATATTACAATTTAGTCAACCTTGAGCTCATAAACAGTCTACATGTCCCGCCCCGATGATTCCGCCGTCGGTTGGGGTGTGACAGATTGGTATCAGAGCCTTAGTTATAGGGAACTAGGTTATTAGACACTCTTGACCTAGACTATCACTTTAGGACACCCATACAATGTCATGCTACTACATGTTACATTATTAGTTCTTGTGCAAATATTTTTACATGCTATCATAAGTACTTACACTACGTGATACAACACATAATGACTTATGTGTCACACTACTTGATAACTTTTGTGCTTACACTCACTACTATCTACATGCTATATGATTATTATTTTTTCTTTTTTTTTGAATATTCTTATATGTTATACTATATAACTACATCATATGATACAATACTTAATAATCTATGTGTCACATTACCTGCAAACTTTTTCTCCTATTCATTACTACCTATTTAATTTATTTAAAAGTGTTATCCTAAGTTTTCACACACACTCATACACACTTAGTTATTCACGCACCCTAAACACACATACATAATACCACACCTCTTGTGAACAACAAAATTTTAAACTATTGGGCCTAATGTCCATCAATAATAAACTAAGCAGTCCATCTATCCTCCAAGAAGCAAAAGCCCACTAAAATGCATAAACCTTACTTTCGGGCCATAAGGCCCAGTTAACAACAATTCTCATCATGACCATGAGCCCAACAATAGTGTTATTAATACATGATGGCTGGAAGAGTGTGTAGGCCCATGAGGAATTCTGGCTAAGGAAAGATAGGGTACTTAAGTGTGTCCTAGTGACCCACCCCTCTTTCCTGGGAATTCTCCTCAGGGATACACTACTTATAGGTCAAGTGTACTCCTAAAATACTATTGTGAAGACTCGGCGTTATGACTAGTCAAACTCTAAACCTATGAGAATTCCTATGTTTGACACTCAGTATTTATTTATCGCTTACAACCTTTCCATTGTTTTCCTGCTAAGCATGGACTCCTACTCTCCTACCTCCCCGGTATGCCGTCCCGAAGAAGAGTCTGATTGGGAAGAAGACACCGGATCACTCGTACATCGATCACCAACACCTGCAGCTACTAGATCAAGGTTTGATGTAAGGGTAGATTGGATTAGGAACACCGGCCCAAGACTTCGAACACCTGGATCAGCCGCGCCCAGAAACCCGTATCAGACACCCCATCCCCACAATCAACTACTACTCCCACTAAGAGACCCATATCTAATGCCCGACCCGTATTACTCTAATCCTTGAGTAGGGCATATCATGGCACTCACTAGTACTATCGAATTTCCAATTAATGACACGCACCAATATGTAAGGACCTTAGAATTTGAGAGGTAAAGAATGGAGCAAGGGTTAATGCACGACTTGCAAGGACAAGAAATGAATAGCCTATCAAACCAATTAGGGTACCAAAATGAATTAATCTCCATCCTCGAAGCGGTGCTCGCCTTGGGAATTATTCTCCTTCTAGTGGAAAGCTACAGGAGGCGTTAACAGGATTATTTATCTTATTTATTTCAGTTTGAGAACCATTTCCCTGTGTTTTGAATACGTTTCAGCATTTCTAAATTTTATATTTTCCAAAGTTATTATTCATAAATTCAATACGTTGAGTGTGAATTACACCCATCATATTTTCATTAAAATTTCTCAAGTATCACCTTCTTCATTCAATACGATTTAGTACACTACCAACAATCTCCTTCATAAACAAATCATCATATTGTTCGATTTAAACAAAACCTCGTTATCTTGTTCAAACAAAATGTTTATCAAACTTTTAGATAGTATCAAAAACATAAATTTTTCATAAAACTTTCCACCTGATAAGGAAAGTTAATACAACCGATTTTATATAAATATATATATATATATATATTATTTCGAATTGATAAATAATTATGGTTTTCCTCGTTTAAGTAAATATTTCTAAACCCTGGCTAAATTAATATACGACTAATTGTTTAGCCAATAATTTCGCTTAAAAATATTCTCTTATTAAATAGCTGAAAATTTAAATTAAAAGATTTTTCCCCATAAATTGTCTATTTATTTAAATTATGTGACTCAATGGATTCACTACGTTATATATCTACAATCAAGGAGGACTTACCACTTTCAAATTTCAAACAAAGATCCGTATTTGTAAACACATTTCCCCGAACGTTTTCAGAACTTTCTCGTTACCTTTCACTTGTCGCTTCAAGAGACGATCCATACCGCGTAGACGATAACCCTATCCATCAACCTCAATGAGAATTAAGAGCTAGAACCTAACTACCACATTATACAAGAACGCCAAACAACCCGCTCGTCCGCAACGCTCAATCACATACAAAACCGTTAGTATACAACACACTCGAAGTTCAATAACTTCACAATATACCCAACGCAACCACATGGTGCATGAAACCCAATTATTATCAATATTCCCAATGCTACCCAAATTACATAATACATGAAACTAGTTTGCCTACAAATCACAATTTACTGGATTGATCACATAACACACGAAACATGCTTAATTGCAATACACATGCTATTAGATTAAGCACATAATACACGAAACTTAGTTGGTTGCAATATACATGACACATAACCGTTGTTTGTTTGATACATAACCCTAGATTGACCACATTAACATGAAACTCATTTGGTTAGAGAGGGCATCATACTAAACTGTGCACATTATGCAATATACATGATACTAAACTGTTTATATTACACATGATACTATATTGTTTACATTACACGTGAGAGCTCGTTGATTTACAAAATACATAATGCTAGTTGTTCATGCTACACAAGAGACTTGTGTGTTTACTTTATACATGAAACGAAATTGCTTACAATTATTACAATTGATTGATTACATTATACACAAGATATGGTCATGCACTTTGTTCACCAAAGTTGAAGACCATAATACATGGAAATGACTCGGGGTTTGACGTATTCTTGTTCAAACACGAGCAAACTAAGAAACTTTAAGTTATTCTATTTTACTACTCTCTAGTCGTGAACTTACCTGCTTAAGGACATAGTTACTTGTTAGCGACTTTTATGTGAAAACAATGGACACAGACGGAGTGAAATTGTGCCCCTTGAACCGCACACAACAGAATGACCTATACGGACCATGCGATGATTTGAGTAATTACGGGTGCATAGTGAATTATGAAAATCAGCGTATGGAAAGCATAGTGAAATTTTGTCGTGTGTTGTGACCTAAAACCTATCGTGATATATAACAACCAAACTAATGTGATATGACAAGGACATGGTGGATACGCCGATGGTACTTCCTATATATAAGTGTTCTATCATACTATCAGAAGTAGCGTTGTTCGTGCCACGAGAAGTTTTGACCTAGACTAATAGTTGTGAAACCTCTTATCCACTGACAATTCTTGAGCATATTAGACTACAATCTTAAACAAACCCTGATCAAGTTCCCATCAAGTCCATCCCAAGTAATGCATTTCATTTTTGGAGACCAAAAATATTTCTCAACAGCTTTCCCCTTAATTCTCTTAAACTAAATCCACTATCATCATTCACACCTGACCTTGAGAAAACACACCTGAATCTTGTTATCAATCGTACTCCCCGACCCAACTTTCAAAGTCCATTGAGAATCTAAACGTGGCTCAGGGTTTACTTAAGAGACGTAAGGATCAAATAAAGTTTAAATACCCTCATCTCTTCCTGATTCAGTAGCCTCCAACAATTGAATTTCGGGACGAAATTCCCTCAACTTGGGGATACTGTAACATCCATGATTTTTCGGCTTTATTTTACTTTATTTGAGTTATTTCAATAATAACACTAAATTTAAATCCGGAATTTGTTCAAGCACATTATACCACATAAATCATTATTTTATCTAATACTTCTATTCAAAATTTAAACCTTTGGGTTACATATTAATCTCTATAACACATGTTTGTGTAATATATATATATATATATATATATATATATATATATATATATATAGTTATTTATTCATAAATAATTGTATACAAATATAGTTATATATTTGAATTTATAATTTTAACCACATAAGAATAATTGTTTAGCAAATATATATGTGACATTTTAAATTTACTATATAGTTAGTTTTTTTTGTTATAAAGTTTATAAAAGAAATCAAATTATATATAAAAAATTTCAAAAGAATTAAAATAAATAAACCTAGTTGAACCCTTAGACCATTGAACCCCCATAAGTGATGGAACCCTCAAATTGAACACTAGTAGTTCAAAAAAATTGGATCTTCCTTTGAATTTAAAACCTCTAACCCTATCAGTTGACTTTCTGGGGTCAACATCACCATGATTTTGACTCAGAAAAAGTCAACATGCCCCAAACCATCGATGCATGTAATACTACTACCTATTGACCATTTGGAATCATTATGTGGCCATAACAGAATACCCTTAAGAACCTAATTTCTTTTAAATCGAGCCGATTAACCTAACCCGTAAAAGTTGACTTTCCAGAGTCAAACCAAGCCGATTTTCAGTTTCAATTCATGGAATTAAACATGATTAATGACCCTAATCATACTCGGACGTTTCTCACACGTTTCTACAACTATAAATGATCATTATCCATGCCTAATCGCAAGGAAATGTAAAACCCGTTAAAAAAAAAAGAACCCGTAAATCAAGCTTAAATCTCGCTAAATCGTTCGATAAAACAGCTGGAAACGCGTTATATTCTTTGACTATCACTCTTCGAGTTCCCATCTCATTTGCAAATCAAAATCTTTGCACAAAAATCGTCTCTTATCTCCCCTTTACGGCCGACGCAAACAGAGGATCGGACCTCTCAATTCGCGACGATTCAAGCTCGACATCAGGTATCAAAGATCCTCCTTCGTATTCGCACCTCTGGTCATTTTCTTTCCTTGTAATCGATTTAGGGTTGGTTATGGGGGGGCTAGGTTCGCAGCTGTTAATATGGGGAAGGAGGGTTCTCAAAACCTGTTTGATAAACTAATTTTGTTTCTGAATAATAACAAGGCATAAGCCCAGTTAAGCCGGTTAAAGCTTTTCCCATACACAGGTGTGGTCGCGGGTTCGAACCCGGCCAGACCTGGTTTTCCTCCTTTTTGTGTTATTTTCTTGTTTACTCACACACACCATTATATATTTATGGATTTTTTTTTATAAGTATTAAGTTATGGTTAATAAATCAATTCGTTTATAAACTTTCAATGGTTTTATAGCTATTATTTAAATAAAAAGTATATTTGTATAAATGTTTAAATCAATCCCAAAAAAAATAAAATAAAAAGAGAAACATGACAAACATTATTTTATTGTCATATACATGTTTAATTATATATATATATATATATATATATATATATTTGATCTAAACCTTTAAAATAACATAACCTATGAAATATTGTAATAACTCTTTAGTGTTACTAATATCATGAGATTTCAAAATTATTTTAATCATGTCATTACTATTTTCTTAAATATTAAGTTTCTTTTAAATTGATTCAATTAACTAATTTATCATTTCAAATTACTAACATATTATAATATTTCATAATAATAACTACATTAAACCAATTATCTTAACAAGGCATATTTAACAAATTTACAATTTATATTTATCGTCGACACCTAAATCTTTTATAAATGAAATCTATAAAACACTATTTCAGGTGATTTCATTTATATATTATCATTTCAGTTATCGTTGAAATTCGTATCTTTCTTCCGTTGGTTCGTTCATTCTAAATCCTAAAGTCCACATCATTCCGTTCTCTTTCCTTTTAATCATTTTTGCCTATTAAATGATATATTTTATTTAACTTAGGGCGTCCTTAATTGTCATTACTGCAAGTTACACGATCAACCCTCTACTGTTCAAGATGAGTATACATAGCCCCTTTTACTCTTTTACATTTTTGGGGTGAAACATGAACACTATTCAAATTACATGTTTACATTTACATAAACAACACAAGTACAAATCCTATTTACATTCATGTGTGCAATTTGAGCTTTATGCCCGAGTGCTAGGTGTGCTAACCTTTGTATGCGATTATGTGCAATCATTAACTATTCAAGCCGACGGTTTTTAATGATAGATCTATTGAGTCTGACAAACCCACCCAGATTGGGGTGATTGATACCGACAACACAATTTTGCATGCTAGTTACAAAGGTTTGATTGTACTTGGTTACACAATAGCTGCTCCCCATAAATGCCTTATTTATCATATTATGTAAGGATTTGTTTTACAAACTATATGCTATCTATATACAAACCTGTGTTATACTCACCAACTTTTTAGTTGACCTTATTTTATTCATGTTTCAGGTGCTTTCATATGAGTTTGATCAAGACATGCTACACATAGGCTTTGGACCTAGTTAATCTTAATTCAAAAACAAATTGTATTTCATTATGTACTTGGGACTTGATTCATGTTTGTTTGAATGAAAATGGACTTAACATATTACAATTTAGTCAACCTTGAGCTCATGAACAGTCTACATGTCCCGCCCCGATGATTCCGCCGTCGGTTGGGGTGTGACAGATGCATTATCAAAAGGCATTGAAAAAAGTTTATTTTGTAATTTAAATTCGGTTATAACACCATCCAATATATAAAATAAATTTTCGCCGGTGTGTGGATATTCAATCAAGTCAAACGCGATTGTACGCTTCATCATTTGCCATGTATTGGGATCAACCCAATGCGCGGTAACGCAAAGGTACGAATCGGGAATACCATGTGGAGCCGACCAAACATCGGTGGTTAAGTTTACACCGGTTTCCAAATTTTCAAAACCCAAAATTAATTCTTTTTTTTGCTTTTTTCCACATTTTTATACAATCTCGTCTAAGGGTTGTGCGACTTACTTGATGATAACGTGGTTGGAGTGTCTCTTGAATCATCCTTGTCAAGCGCGGATTGTCAAAGTGGTTGAACGACAATCCTTCTTGAATCACTAACCTCGCCATTCGATCTCGAACAATATTTAGATCAAAGTTACAAATTCCTCCTTCGCTTGTCATCGAGTCTTGACCTTCACTTGGAATTCCCTTCAAGGACGGGCAAGATTTTTTCATATGCGTTTTCAAACTAGTGTTTGAATCTTTCCCCAAAAACGTACCACACATCTTGCACCGAGCACGTTCCTTCCCGTTTGACAACAAACATAGATCGTAATTGCACCAAATTGCCGGATTTCTCGTTGTTGCTCGAATTTCCACAACGGTAACTTCGTTTGAGGAACTACTAACACCAAAACTTGCCATGCTTTTTTTTAGAGTTTAGAGAGAGTTTAGAGAGCGTTTAAAGAGCGGTTTTAGAGATTAGAGAGTGTAGAAAGAGTTGTGATCAAACCTAAACACCCCCACCTATTTATAGTGAATTAGAGGTGAAAAAAGGCAAAAAAAAACGGCTAAAATCGACCCCAACGGCTATATAGCCGTTAGAAAACGGCTATTTTTTTCAGCACAAAAACCGATTTATCGAACCTTTTAACCAATTAATTAGTTTAGGCCTTTTAAAAACAATGTGGACGGGCCTTTTTTAACTTAAGGAGGTCCAATTTAATTTTCAAGTTTGTTTTTTATTTATTTATGATTTGGGCCAGAATTAATATTTTCGGGACGGCTTTAGGCGGTCGTAAATATTGCGACTGATTTGCGACCGGCTTTAGGCGGTCGTAAACATTGCGACTGATTTGCGACCGCGTTTTATTTTTTTCGACCGGCTTTAGGCGGTCGTAAACATTGCGACTGATTTGCAACCGCGTTTCATTTTTTGTGACTATTTTGGGACCAACATACAACGGTCGTAAAATTTGCGACCGTTTTGCAACTGTTATAATTTCGGTCGTAAATCGGTTGCAAATTTTGCGACCGTTTTTTTCGGTCACAAATTTTGGTCGCTATTACTCAATTTTTTAGTAGTGATTCTAAATATACTTTTAATGTACACCACTCGTCTACGATGAGATTAGAACCCACAACCTTTTGAAAAACGAACACCAAACAACACACCTAGATACCATTAAACCAAATACTCTTTGCTATCTATAAATGTTGATCATCAAAAAATTCTCAAAAGGATGACCGAGTTGTTAATTTCAGGGATAACTAAAAAAAATGTTTTTCTTAGAAAATTAAGTATCAACGACAAAATTAGGTAATCAGCGACGAATCCATCGCTAATCCATCGATGAATATGTCATCACCAATCCATTTAACCGTGCCCTTTTTCCCATTGTCTTCACTGACGGATTATCAATCCTATTTTCACCAAAGGACTACGATGAATACGTCCATCAATGAAGATCCTTAATCAGTAGTACTGTTTTAGGTTTGTTTCAATTCATAAAAGGGTCAACTCCTTGGATAACTTCACTTCTTATAAAAGAAATTAATCGTTATGTTTAGGTATTCATAATTCAAGATTTTAGATCAAACGATATTATAAATAATTATATCTTTTCTTTTGCAGTTTTTTTTATAAATGTTATCCAACTTAAATTAACTTTTTTTGAACGATGAGATTTTATTAAAAACTAGCAAGATGTTAGGGCAGTAGCTAGGGAAAAGATACAAGTTACAAGCTAAGATTAAAATCACACAAGAGAATTCCAATTTAAAGAACTGAAATTTGGCCATATTTTTAATCCATATAAACGAGCTCGCCTTTATCTCTTCAACTAACTTCTCCGGAGGATGGTGATTGTTGTTGAATATCTTCTCGTTTATAGCCTTTCATATCGACCATAAAGTCACCAAAAGAATTGCTTGAATCAATTTTCTGAAGAATTTTAAACCCATCAAAGAGTTTTATACATGTAGTACACCTTTCACTATATCTTTCACTGTGCAAGCAAATGAGAATGACACTATCTAGCCAAATTTCCTTTGCAAACGGGAAAGTCATTAACAGATGATCGACACATTCCGCAGGTCCGTTACAATTTGCGCAATCTAAAGATTTTACCTGTACCTTTCTTCTTGGCAACTCTAATTTAGTGGGTAATCTATTTAATGCCGCTCTCTAACCAAAAACATTTACTTTAATCGGGACCGGTTTACCCATAAATTAATAGTCTAGGAAAAGGTCTAAGTGTATTAATAACATGTTTGAAGCATTATGTCTCTTTAACCAACCCAGCTTATCACGTCTATTTTGTCATGCTACTCAACCTAACAATATATAACAACCATTAAATCAAAATCAAATAAATATTAACATGTTTCTGTCAAAACTAGCGAACTTTAATCAATAGTTATTGGTTTTCAAATTAAATACATACACTTACAACATAACCTATTTTCGTCACATTTTAATTTCTCAATTGATTTTATGTTGGAAAATATTTTCTCGAAAGCTACCCAAATTTAATAATATACAAAAAAATATCTTGTCTAAATCAAACAAATATTAGGTATAAAATAAATGTACTTATAAGTCTCAAAACTATATAAGGTTTTAATATTGTAAACTTTCATTACTCTGTTTCTTATACAATTCATAAATATTAAGTTTAAAAAATGTGTGTGTGGTATTAAGAACTAACAAATTTGTTTATAATTAAACCTATGAAGCAGTGTTCTGATAATCCTAATGAACAGGCCGGTCGGACCAGAAACAAGCTACATAACCGGTTCGAACAGTCTTCGTTTGACAAACGTGTGTTGGACTGGTTGAATTATGTGATCTTTTTGTTGCTCTCCGCTCTATATAAATACGCCCATCTCCATTAGATGAAACTCACCAAAACATGAAGAAATCTCAACTAAGTTGTTTTATTTTCATCTTGGTTCTAACTCTTTGTTTTTTTAATTTGCGCAATCTAAAGATTGTAACTGTATTTTTCTTCTTGACAACTCTAATTTAGTGGGTAATCTATTTAATGCCGCTCTCTAACCAAAAACATGTACTTTAATCGGGACCGGTTTACCCACAAATTAATAGTCTAGGAAAAGGTCTAAGTGTATTAATTTATTTAAATTAAAAACGACCAAACATGTTTGAAGCATTATGTTTCTTTAACCAACCCAGCTTATCACATCTATTTTGCCATGCTACTCAACCTAACAATATATAACAACCATTAAATCAAAATCAAATAAATATTAACATGTTTCTAGCGAACTTTAATAGATAGTTTTTGCTTTTTCAAATTAAATAATTTTAATTTCTCAATTGATTTGTGTTGGAAAATATTTTCTTGAAAGATACTCAAATTTAATATACAAAAAATACCTTGTCTGAATCAAACAAATATTAGGTATAAAATAAATGTATAATGGGTTTTAATATTATAAACTTTCATTACTTTGTTTCTTATACAATTAATAAATATTAAGTTTTAAAAATTTGTATATGGTATTAAGAACTAACAAATTTGTTTATAATTAAACCTATGAAGCAGTGTTCGGACCACAAACAAGCTACATAACCGGTTCGAACAGTCTTTGCTTGACAAACGTGTGTCGGACCGGTTGAATTATGTGATCTTTTTGTTGCTCTCCGTTCTATATAAATACACCCATCTCCATTAGATGAATCTCACCAAAACATGAAGAAATCCCAACTAAGTTGTTTTATTTTCATCTTGGTTCTAACTCTTTGTTTTTTTAATTCATGGGGAGCCTTATCCTCCATTCTCGATAATACAGCAAGTTCAGAAGATTTCATAGGCTGTCTTCAATCCAATTCCAACAATGGCACCTCCATATCTCAACTCGTTTTCACCCCCATCAACTCATCTTTCCTGTCCATTTGGCAAGAAAGAGTCAACAATCTTAGGTTCATTAAGCCCTCCACTCCTAAACCGTCTGTCATCGTGACTCCTGTCGATGAAACACAAATCCAAACGGCTCTTTACTGCACCAAGAAACACGGATACGAGATCAGGATAAGGTCGGGAGGACATGACTTCGAAGGCCTCTCGTCTTCAGCTGCAGTTCCGTTTGTCATGCTTGATCTCTTCAAAATGAAGTCCATAGATGTGGACGTCGGATACAAGACTGCATGGGTCCAGGCTGGCGCTCTGCTCGGTGAACTCTACTACAGTATTTCTCAAAAGACCAACACCTTGTATTTCCCGGCTGGTATTTGCCCCACGGTGGGTGTTGGTGGGTACATGAGTGGCGGCGGTTATGGAAACCTGGTGAGGAAATACGGTACCGCTGCTGATAATGTTGTGGATGTTCGGTTCATGGATGTCAATGGAAATATCTTGGATAGGAAGTCGATGGGAGAAGATTTGTTTTGGGCACTTCGTGGTGGTGGCGCTTCCAGTTTCGGAATAGTTCTCGCATGGAAGCTGCGGTTGGTTCCGGTGCCAGAAATAGTTACTTATTTCAAGGTGAATATAACACTTGAAGAAAACGCGACAGATATATTCTATAAGTATCAATTTGTAGCCCCAAATATCGATCGGGATTTGCTCATAAGAGTTGGAATGGTCAGCGAAAATATCGGCAACACCAGCAAGAAAACCATAAGAATGTTGTTTGAAGGACTTTATTTGGGCAAAATTGACGCATTGCTTCCATTGCTGGACAAAAACTTCCCGGAGCTCAAGGTGAGACGAGAGCTCTGTGAAGAAATGACGATGGTCCAGTCGTCCCTTGTATTAGGAGAACAGGGATTCACAAGCTCGACCCCAACTGAGGTTCTTGCGAACCAATCTGCCATCGTCAGGCTGTGGAACTACAAAGATAAATCAGACTATGTCCGCACTCAGATCCCCAAAAACGGGCTCAGAAAGATCTGGAGAAAGATGTTTGAAAATGACGGATCAGAGGTTATGGTCACTTACCCTTTTGGCGGGAAGATGGAGGAGTATTCTGATACAGCAACTCCATATCCTCATAGAGCTGGGGTGTTGTACCAGGTGCTTAAGGGTGTTAATCTTGGTGATCAAACTTCAGACACGACCCCGGTGTCGCTCAGACGGATAGATTGGGTGCGAGGGTTTGACAAGTTTTTAGAGCCATACGTATCAAAGAACCCGAGGGAGGCGTATTTGAATTACATTGATCTTGATTTGGGTGTTGGAAGTGAGACTTATGAAGAAGCAAGTGTTTGGGGCGAGAGGTACTGGAAGAGAGACAATTTTAAGAAGTTGATTCGTATCAAGGCCGAAGTTGACCCGGAGAATTTCTTTAGGCACCCACAAAGTATACCAGTTTTCTCAACACCTCTTTCGAGCTTGTAAGGCTCTTCAATCACGTTTTTTTTTCTTCAATAAATTTGTGGAGTGTGGCCATTCTATATACAAGAATAATATGTATGAATATATTGATAGATAATAAAAACGATAAGCATTTGTGTATATCTCTCAAATATTCATACATATATCTCTCAAACTAGTACATCAGTCAACAACTCCAAACATGACTTCTCAAGAAGAAACATATCCTCCATGGTCAATAATTGACCGTGAATCAGCCATTAGGATCAAGTATCACCACTGTTCTTCCTCTCGAACTAGTGAGGTGCCTTCACATCAATTAACCTTGAAGGCCAATTGAAGCTATGCAATGCTTCATCTCATCCAATGTCATGACCTTTGTCAACATATCTGCGGTGACTCAGTTAGAACCCAAGTTATATTCTTCGATGGCCCCGTATCCTCTTCATATCTTGCTCTCACTGTAATAAATCTTTTGCTCCGCCAACTTCTAGATAACACCGGGGTTCTCCTCTTACTCTTCTGGATCTCCTGACCCACCGAACTCTACTGATTCTCTTAACCCATTGATCTCTAATGGATCTCCTAGCCCACTGATGGGTATTTGATCTCTTGAACCACTGATGTGTATTAGATATCCTGACCCACATACCTGTACTAGATATCTCGACCCACTGACATGTACTAGATCTCATGACCCTCTGATATGTACTACTGGATCTCCTCACTCTGTGCTGGATCTCCTCACCCACGGATCTCTACTGGATCTCCTGACCCTCTGATCTCTACTGACCCACTAATCTCTACTTGATCTGCTGACCTTTAATCTCTACTTAGGGGTGTAAATGAGCCGAGCCTGACACTATTCGAGCTCGGCTCTGTTCGAGCCTATATTTTTTGGATCGAGCTTTGCTCGTGAAGTGAAAAAAAAGCTCGAGGTCGGCTCAACAAGGCTCGATTTCATTAAGTACGATTAAATGAGCAAAAGCTCGGCTTGAGCTCAATTTGTGAGTTAAATTAAATAATATATTAAATATATAGAAAATAAAATAAAATCTTACTAGGCTCGTTAAGGCTCGCGAGCCTCAACGATCTTATAATGCAAAGCTCGAGCTCGAGCTAAACGAGCCGTATTTTAGGCTCAAGATCGGGCTCGGCTCGTTAAGGCTCAGCTCGTTCGAGCCTTTTACCTATCCGATCTCGGGTAGCTCTCGAGCCGGCTTGACTTGTTTACACTCTTATCTCTACTAGATCTCCTGACCCATTGTGGCGGTAGAGATGGAACTGGAGAGGAGTTGAAACATCTTCAACCTCTGTGCTCCCACTACCATAAATATCTTCTGAACTTCCATCTTCCGCTAATATGTCATCTTCAACCACATCAGTGGATCTCCTGACCCACTGATCTCTACTAAATCGCTCTTCACCTAGGAAAAGTACTATTAATGTGGCGATCGAATCATACTATCATTGATGCCGACATCTATGAGATATGCAACAAAACAACAATTCGGTGGTTGACTCACCTATCGACCTTATATGTTTTTATCAAGGGGAAAATTCCCAAAATAAACAATTCGGTTTTCAATTTCTTCAAAACGAACAAAGACTTTTCCACTTCCCAAATATAAACATCAAAATTTCATCGGAATATACTTCAAAGTCGGCGGATTCGCCGACTTACGTGTTTCTGTGTACAACTTACACGTATAATTTACCAAAGTCGTTGAATTCGTTTTCGCCGGAACAATTACCAAAGTCGGCGATTTTGCCGGAAGTTGAAGGGATTTTGCCGGAAGTTGAATGGTTTTCAGCGAAACGCCGGGATTGGAAAACGCCAGAAAAAAAAACTATTAATTAAATTAATATGTGGGCGAAATCGCCAACTATGGTATATGTTCCGGCGAAAACGAATTAAAATTACACATGTAAGTTGAACACTGAGACACGTAAGTCGGCGAATTCGCCGACTTTGAAGTCTGTTCCAGCGAAATTTTGATGTTTATATTTGGGAAGTGGAAAAGTCTTTGTTTATTTTAAGGAAATTGAAAACCAAATTGTTCACTTTGGGAATTTTCCCTTTTATCGAGTCCATAAAGGCTCTACCACTATGTACGTAAGGGTGTAAATGAGTTCGTGAGCTACTCAAGAACGACTCGATAAAAACTCGAATCAGCCTACCTTAAACAAGCTCAGTCCAAGCTCGACCATTTATTGGGCCTTAGTAGACTAGCCCGAGCCCGAGCCCAAGATTCATATATCAAGCTTGAGCAGGTTTGCGAGCCTAAACAAACCTTTTATTTACGTCATTTTTGTTTAATGTATTAAATATACATTTATATAATTATTATAATAATAACAATAATTATTATTATATATAGATTTTGATAAATATAATTAAATAATATATATTGTTGGACTTTGTGCCAGTGTAACGATATTTGACAATACTACTAACGAGGTAAAATCCAAATAGTTACAATTTTGGCAACGATTACTATCAATGGATATATTAAAGGTTAATATAGTCCATTACACGAATATATATATATATATATATATATATATATATATATATATATATATATATATATATATATATATATAAAGAGCCAAGATAATTATTTGTGAAATAGTTATCAAGGCGAATGAACGGTAAGAGTTGGACGCGATAATTATTTATGAAATAATTGTTATCATTATTTATCGGATTAATCACCAATCACCATTTTTAGCCAGGCGAAAAAACCGACGAAACATCAATAGAGTGGGCTCGTGTCCCAAAGCACGACAAAGCGCTTCAAAATGCACCACTTTGGCAACATCGATAGGAGCAAATTGACCAAATTTAACACTGTAATATTCAAGGAAATTCTGAAAAAAACACGGAAAAAGAATAACGAAGATTGGAATGCTCGAATTGTCGAGTGTACAATGCAACAGAACCTTCCGGACAATGATCAATGGACTTATCAAGAGAAGGAGCGACACTGGAGAACTTTAAATCGATGCCTTGTTTGACACAAAATTCTTCAACCTCGGATAAGGAAAGTTGAGAAACTTGAATAGACATATCGTTCTTAGACATTCTCGCAAACACAAAGAACATCAAAAATTACTTACGTGTAAAAAGAAGGATGGACCGATCGGAGCACTTGACAATGAAAATTGAAGAATGAAATCATAAGGTTTCGGTGGAGAAGAGAGAAAATGAAGAAAGCTTAAAAGAGTTAAAATGAAATTCAAAATTTGAATTTAATGAACATAAGCTACGTAGCTATAGGGCCATGATCAATGGTAATATTCAAGGAAATTCAGAAAAAGAATAACGAAGGTTGGAATGCTCGAAATGTCGAGTGTACAACGCAATCGAATCTTTCGGACACTGATCAATGGACTTATCTAGAGAAGGAGTGGCAGGGTAGAACTTCAAATTGATGCCTTATTTGACACAAAATTCTTTGACCTCAGATAGGGAAAATTTAGAAACTTGAATAGACATTCTCGCAAGCACAAAGAACAACAAAAAATACTTACCTTTAAAAAAAGGATGGACCGATCGGAGCACTCGACAACGAAATTTGAAGAATAAAATCTTAAGATTTCGGCGGAGAAGAGAGAAACTGAAAAAAGCTTAATAAGATTTAAATGAATTCAAAGGGGTTTTAACCCTTTAAAATTCAAAATTTGAATTTAAAGAACATAAGCTACATAGCTATAGGGCCATGATAACCGCCGTCTGTTGCTGTCAACTAGTCACATCAGAAAACTGTCAGCTTGAAATATGTTTTAAATAAAATGAAAAAAAAAGCAACGAGGCATATTTGAAGAAGCATAAATAAAGCAAACACTTAGTCAAATATGCTCACTACTATGCAATAACCACAACTAAATGGGAGGTTAATGACATGAGTAGGTGCGCTGACCTGGTCAAACACACAAAACAGGTAAGCGTACAAAGCAAACAAGTGTGACCAGCTCCTATAGTGTTTTGTAAGATTCAGAGTGAGATTCTAAGTTATGAAATAAAAGCCAATATTTTGAGTTATTGAAACTCTTGAACATTTTTTCGTTATATATTTAAAACTCTAAAATTATAAAATCAAAAACAGGTACCAACTGTTGGTCGCACGCCCGATCCTGAAAACCGGGGTGTGACACTCACTTGGGCGGGAACTCCTCAATATATAAGAGTGTCTTGGGCACTCCAGGTAAACGGAACACTCTCGCAATATCTCAACTGAATAGCTAACTTATTCTTACGCTGGAGGTTGATCGCACGACGTCCCCTCCTGCGGTGAGTTTAACGGTTCTTTTATCTTATCAGAAACAATCTAGTTGGTCATACCAAGGAACGTCCAATCCCTCATCCTTGTAACAACACACTTGTAAAACACGAAACTATAATACGTTTTAATATTATAAATTTTCATTACTTTGTTTCTTATACAATTAATAACTATTAAGCTTATATAATTACATAATATTTAAATAAATTAAAAAGATAAAACAATATAGAAGGATCTCAGTTTACTTTTCTTGAGTAGAAAGCAGATATAATTAGATAAACTTAGAAAAATCAAATGATGAACTTGATAGAAAAATGAAATGATGAACTTGAGTTTTATGTTTGAAAATTCAGACCTTAATTAGTTTGAACCATTCGTACCCTCGAATAAATTTAATATAAATGTTATTTTCTTTTCTAAATATTATCCATATTTGTTAACATAAATCAATGGAGAAACTAAAAACTATACAAAAAGAAATTGTGTGTAGCATTTAAGATCTAACAAATTTGTTTATAACTACATAACCAGTTCAGTTTATTACTTTTCTATCAACCACCTCTGTTTGAACCAATGTTTTCAGAACCGGACCGGACGTTGAACCGGTCTCCTTACCGGTCGGACCGGTCGGACCGGATTTAAGAACCGGACGACGTCAAAAATATTATAAAAATATATCAGTCTAAATAGCCATTAATCCTTTCAAAAATCACCAACAAGTCAATTCCAATAATTTTAAATTAACAATTACCTACGAAATAAGAAGCCAAGAGACTTAAAAAAGATTAAAAAAAAAATAGTCAAGCGGTTCAACCGGTCCGACCACCCGGTTTCCGGTCCGACCGCCGGTTCAACCGGTCCGACCACCGGTTCGCTGCAGAAACGGTTCAACACATGTAACCGGACCGGTCAGACCACCGGTTCCCGGTCCGACCGGTCCGGGTTTCAAAACATTGGTTTGAACAATCCGGTTATATAGGTCAAACCGGTTGAATTACGTGGTCTTTGTTTCTTACACGTACAGTTTATAAATATTTAATTTAATTATATAAGTAAATAAGAATTATATAAATAACAAAAAGATAAGATAAAAGACTAAGAGCACCTGCAACGTGCTTATCCGGTTGAGGCTGACGGAGAGACAGACAAGGCCGGAGCGTTGGAGTCCTCATCCGGCCACTCAGATCGGCTCAACCTTTATCGGGGTCCAAAGCGAATTATAAAATTAAAGCCATTTTCATTAAAAAAAAATACAATTTTTTTCTTAGAATCCTTACACATGGGAATATGATTATGCATATTTTTCGTATACATTTTCTTAAAGTTACACAATCACACGTAAAATTTGGAGTGAGTTTTAGTAAAAATAAAACTTTTTAAGTATACTGATTTTTTGTTCTACATGTCAAAACTTGAAAATTAAACTAAGTAAAATTTTAAAAATTTGAGGCCCCTTAAATATAGGTCCTAGGCATCCGCTTATTTTTTTGTACAGTTAATTGGGCCACCCCTGCAGTCACTCCCACGTTTAGATTTCTGAACGTGTGCAAACGTGAGGGCCTGGGCCCCATCTCTCACATACCATATAATGAATTATTTATATTTTATTAAAAGTGGGGGGTTTGGAAAATATAGTCTTGGAGTAAAAATTGATGTTTTTAAATGAGGAATGGAAATCTAATTGGACGCTTTTATTTTATTTATTTTTTTTTGCATCCACGGACCACCGTTGTAGATGCTGTAAGTTATTTTTAGAAGATTCTATCAGTTTACTTTTCTTAAGTTGAAAAATTAGGCAGATATAAGATAAACATAGAAAAATCAAATGATGCACTGGAATTTTATGTTTGAAACTTCAAACCTTAATTTGCTTAAAATTTTGTGCTTGCAGGCAACCTGATAGCTGTCCGCTCTATATAAATATACACTCATCTCTATTAGATCAAATTCACCAAAACATGAGGAAATCTCAACCAAGTTGTTTTGTGTTCATCTTGGTTCTAACTCTATGTTTTTTTTATTCACGGGGAGCCTTATCCTCCATTCTCGATGATACAGCAAGTTCAGAAGATTTCATAGGCTGTCTTCAATCCAACTCCAACAATGGCACCGTCATCTCTCAACTCGTTTACACCCCCGACAATTCATCTTTCCAGTCCATTTGGGAAGCTAGAGTCAACAATCTTAGGTTCATTAAACCATCCACTCCTAGACCTTCGGTCATTGTAACTCCAGCCGACGAAACCCAAATCCAAACGGTTCTTTACTGCACCAAGAAACACAGATACGAGATCAGGATCAGGTCGGGAGGACATGACTTCGAAGCCCTCTCGTCTTCTGCTGCAGTTCCGTTTGTTATGCTTGATCTCGTCAATATGAAGTCTATAGATGTGGACGTCGGAAACAGGACTGCATGGGTCCAGGCTGGCGCGCTGCTTGGTGAAGTTTACTACAGTATTTCTCAGAAGACCAACGCCTTGTATTTCCCGGCTGGTATTTGCCCCACGGTGGGTGTTGGTGGGTACTTGAGCGGAGGTGGTTATGGAAACCTGGTGAGGAAATACGGTACAGCTGCGGATAATGTTGTGGATGCTCGGTTCTTGGATGTAAACGGAAATATTTTGGATAGGAAGTCGATGGGAGAAGATTTGTTTTGGGCACTTCGTGGTGGTGGCGCTTCCAGTTTCGGAATAGTTCTCGCGTGGAAGCTACAGTTGGTTCCGGTGCCGGAAATAGTTACTGTTTTCAGGGTGAATATAACACTTGAAGAAAACGCTACGGATATACTCTATAAATATCAATATGTAGCACCAAATATTCATCCGGATCTGCTCATCAGAGTTCAAATCTCCAGCGAAAACATCGGCAACACCAGCAAGAAAACCGTACGAATGTCGTTTGAAGGACTTTATCTGGGCAAAATTGAAGCATTGCTTCCATTGATGGACAAAAGCTTCCCGGAGCTCAAGGTGAGACGAGAGATCTGCGAAGAAATGACAATGGTGCAGTCATCCCTTGTATTAGGAGATCAAGGACTCACAAGCTCGACCCCAACTGAGGTTCTTGCGAACCAATCTGCCATCGCCAGGCTGTGGAACTACAAACATAAATCAGACTATGTCCGCACTCCGATCCCTAAAAGTGGGCTCAGAAAGATCTGGAGAAAGTTGTTTGAAAATGACGGATCAGAGATTATGATCATGTACCCATTTGGCGGGAAGATGGAGGAGTATTCTGATACAGTAATTCCATATCCTCATAGAGCTGGGGTGTTGTACCAGCTGCTTAAGGGTGTCAATCTTGGCGATCAAACTTCAGACACGACCACGGTATCGCTTAGACGGATAGATTGGGTGCGAGGGTTTGACAAATTTTTAGAGCCATACGTATCAAAGAACCCGAGGGAGGCGTATGTGAACTACATTGATCTTGATTTGGGTGTTGGAAGTGATACTTATGAAGAAGCAAGTGTTTGGGGCGAGAGGTACTGGAAGAGAGACAATTTTAAGA
The DNA here is from genome assembly GCA_023525975.1 of Smallanthus sonchifolius. Classification (NCBI taxonomy): domain Eukaryota; kingdom Viridiplantae; phylum Streptophyta; class Magnoliopsida; order Asterales; family Asteraceae; genus Smallanthus; species Smallanthus sonchifolius. The sequence continues at coordinate 83,422,991 of CM042030.1, read as the reverse complement.
AGTTGATTCGAATCAAGGCAAAAGTAGACCCGGAGAATTTCTTTAGGCACCCACAAAGTATACCAGTTTTCTCAACATCTCGTTCGAGCTTTTGAGGCTCTTCAATCCCGCGTTTTTCTTTCATCAATAAATTTGTGAGTGTTGGGCATTCCATGTACAGGAATAATTAATATATGAATGTATTAATCAGCAATAAAAATGATAATGTTATAAATTCAAACTATTTTAAGTCCAGCACGATATTTGTGGATTTAGAATTTGGGTTTGTATTTGTTATATATTGTGTAATTTATGTCATAACAAATGGAATAAAAGAATCAATGAATTTCCCCACTTTCATCTTACGTTATCAGCACACATTGCTCTCCTAAATCTTAGATCCTTTTTCGTTACCAACAACACTCATCCCCAAATCACAGTTTTGAAACTGGGCTTTAATGACACGTGAACTATGACACACACTGTTTTTATGACGGGCAAAAGTGTGTGTCATAATTAAAAAATAAAATAAAAACACGGAGTGTCAACTTGTATTGGTCATCTTATAATTTCTAAACCCCGCCCCTTTCCCCGAATAAGACCTAGGGCTTCGATCGTCTTCACAAAAACACTCATCCCCAAAATACCTTTTCAAGAAGCAGAATGTACACAACCAAGTATGGATTGGAGAGAAATGACACGCGAACTATGACACACACTGTTTTTATGACGTGCAAAAGTGTGTGTCATAATAAAAAAATAAAATAAAAACACGGAGTGTCAAGTTGTATTGGTCATCTTATAATTTCTAAACCCCGGCCCTTTCTCCGAATAAGACCTAGTGCTTCGATCGTCTTCACAAAAATCGAATAGAGCTTTGGATGATGTAGTTGCCTCTGGTTCATCCAAATCCGTAATTCGTTTCAAATCTCCAAAGTTCGCCATTAGTCCGTCCATCTCAGGTCTTCCGTGGCATCCGCTTCCTTCTTCTTGGATTGGAGAGAAATGACACGCGAACTATGACACACACTGTTTTTATGACGTGCAAAAGTGTGTGTCATAATAAAAACACGGAGTGTCAAGTTGTATTGGTCATCTTATAATTTCTAAACCCCGGCCCTTTCTCCGAATTAGACCTAGTGCTTCGATCGTCTTCACAAAAATCGAATAGAGCTTTGGATGATGCAGTTGCCTCCGGTTCATCCAAATCCGTAATTCGTTTCAAATCTCCCAACAGTATGAAACACTTGAGACCTTATATCTCAATAGATGAATTGTTGTGGAGGTTATGAAACTTCCAATTATGAGGTGGGAGAAACGGGTGATAGAACTTGGATTCCTTAGTTGTCAAATGTATTGACTACTGTTATGAGATGATTCATAAATTCAAGTAATCTTTACACTCTGGGTGACATTAATGCTTGACTATGGAGCATAACTTTGGTGGCTAGAGATGGAAGGAGACATAGTCGATGATGTTGACAAATGTCTCTTTGGCTTGTAGGCTAAAGGTAAACGCTAAAGGAAGTCGTGTGGAAGCCTCAATGGCTTCATATACCTATGCATGGTAGGAGAAACTTGTAGTAGTTTGACTACAAGAGTATATGAAAATGGTGGAAACATGTTATGATTTGGTTAAGTGGCAGGTCTTTTGACCAAAGAGTATGCAATTCCTATTCTTGGAGGAACCTACTCTTATGAATGATCGAAGAATGTCAATTTAGTGGAGGGTGTGATACGACATGGCGTGACCGTAATTTTATAGAAATGTCGATTTCACTTGTCCAATTGAAGGAAGTCGGTGATTTTTTTTACCTATCATGGTGTCAAATTAGCTATAGTTGGAGTATTGACATGCCATTGTTCGATTTACTCGATGGTGAATGGTGTCGAACACCGACTAATTTGGTAGAGTTGATTGTTGGGAGTTAGAATCAATGATGTGATTCAAGACTTAGTGTAAAAGATCCTTGTAAGTGAACACAATTGAAAGTTCACTCAAGATGCGACAGAAATCCCTAGTCGAATATAGGTAGGAGGTGTGTTGATATTCAAATAAGGAACTTGGCGCTATAAAAGTTTTCCCTTGGAAGGGGGTGAACCGGGTTCGAAAAAAAACGTGGGAGGCTAAGTCTCCGATTTGTTGCACCGTTCAAACTTTATGTTGGTTTAGTAATTGATTTACCATTTAGAGTTACCCGAGGGAATCGAGTAAACTCTATGATACATTTTCATGGCCCATCCACGAAAATGTTTGACGGGAAAAGTTGTTGTTGCTTCTCATGGTAATGTTGAGGTTATGACTTTGAATCTCGTGGAATAACCAGAGACTATCTTAGATAGTGGGACGAATTAATTGTGCAATGAGGGATCTACCATGTATTATTCCTTTAAAGAACAATGAAATGTGGAATTGACTTTTAGAAAGTAAAGAGGGGGAAAGTTGAATTGCTACCCTAAGTTGTGTATGTGGTGGTACGTTTCGGGGACGAAACCCAAAGTTAGGAAGAATGATTTGTAACGAACCAACTTTCGGGTTTATAATATAACATGTTAAACGTATTATAAGGGTGTAAATAAACAAAATAGAAAATTAGAGGTTTGTTGCAAATATGGAGTTTTTACAAGTTTGGGTGAAAGGAATCAAATATTGAAGTTCAGGGGCTGTTGTGTAACTTCCTAAAACTCAGATTTTTTATGGAAGAATGACTCACACAAACACACATTTATGTGTGTTTGGATCGTGAAAGAGCAAGGAGAAAAGGGGGAAAGAAGATCAAATTCGAAATTGAAGTGTTTTATGTGAAATTTGTTAGATATGGAGTATTCATCTTCTTTAAAGCTTCAAGTAAGTATCTTTTCTTTCTCTTGAACCTCCATTAATGGAGTTCTTGGTGGGTTTTGGTTGAAAACCCAAATTGGGTTAATTGGTGGGGTGATTCGGATTAAATCTTGTTTAGAAGCTTTAATCTAGCATTGTTGATGTTGGAGAAACAAGAATTACTTGGTTTTAACACCTAATTTGATGTTTGAAAAATTAGGGTTCTTGAGGTGAAATTGGGGGTTTTCGAAATTGAGGTTGTTTGGATGGTAATTGGGGGTTGGTAAGTGTTTGTGGTGCGATTAAACACATAACCAAGTGTAATACCCAGGATTTTTCTGAACGTACCTTTTCAAAACCCTTGTACGGTTTGTCGTTTAAAACTTAAATTCTTAGAACCTTATACTTGATATGTATGTATGTATATAAATATATATATATATATATATACATTTTTCAAAAAAAATGAATGAATAAAAAAAAAAAAAAAACATATGATTTTTATTGTATAAATAATACAATAAATTTCTTAAAACTTGAAATCTTATTAGTTAATTATAAGATAAACTTCATAAATTATTTTATAGGGTTATAAAATAATAAAACTTAGTTAGTTTTTATAAAAATAAAACACATTTATAAAAGTCCGGGGACTTATCTGTCATTTCTGAAACTTGTTTTAAACATGGAACCTAACTTTTAACATAAAACGATACAACTGGAAACCCCAAGGACCTGTTTTGCCATTTCGCTAAACATCCGGAACCCAAACCAGTCACGGTTTCGAGTCCCACATCAACCGGTTTTCACCCTCTTTCACCCGAAACGCAATCCCGGCCAAATGCGTTGCACCTCGAGTTTCGCGTCCAGCGTGCGAGTCTATCCCGAGGTAATTCAATGCTCGAATCCAACCGTATCAACGCGTGGGTTCGAAATCGGAATTATTACTCCCAACCGTTCAAGCATTAATCATCGAAATCAAGTATAAATAACAGTTGCTACACATCAACGATACACCACTACAACTCCCTACACTCTCAATTCGTTCAAAACATATCTGCAATTGCCAATTCGAAGCCGTGACAGCCGATCGGATACCCATCTCGTTCTCGCTCGATTCACCACCGTTTCAAGTAATTCCAAATGTCATAATCTTCGTTTTCATTCAAGGATTAAAAGCCCTCTGTCAATTTGCAATGACAGAGGGATCTTCGACTCGAATTTCGAGTTTGAAAAGTTAGGGCTCGTACGAGAAATTGGGGATGAATCAAGATGTTGCTTATCAATTTAGTTTTTCGTATTTTAACTTAACGAAGCCCGTAGTCGGGTGGTTAAGTGTGTGCGTGTGCGGACCAGTCGACCCAGGTTCGACCCGGCTAAGCCGGTTTTCGTCCCTTTTATTTTTTTAAGCCTTTTTAAAAACAGTTTTCAAGTTTTAAAAATTTCTATAAATTCTGTTAAACTCTTATAAACTTAAAATAGATTTTATTTATACTTTTAGGTTCCGAAACTATTTTAAATGATTAAGACTTGAAATAAACAATTCTTTAAAAATAGTTTTAACCAATTAAAACTATAAAAAAATATTTTTTAGGAAATAAATTACTTTGAGTTTATCATAAACTTCTAATTATCTCTGTTTTCTTTTAAAACCTTAAAAATAAATAACTTCAAGACTTATTTATTTATATGAAACATTAGAAATAACTATACTTTATTTGTTTCCTAAATAATTATAAACTTATGAAACTAAATGAAAACTTTAAATATTATGAACTTTATAAACTTGTCTTCAAAATATAAACCTTATAATAAGTTTCATTTATCGTGGGTTGTCTAAATTTAAAATGATATTCATTTAAACTTATGAAAACATTTTAAACATTATTTAACTATACATATTTTAATAAATACTTAATACTTAAATGCTTTAATAAATCGTAAATGATTTATATTGATACTTTTCAATTAGATAAATATTTTTAATAATTATCTATCCTTAATAATTATGCATTCTTGAAACGATTATAATAAAACCTTAATTATTATTCGAAATAATAATTATCATTATATATTCTTTAAATAATTATTATAAATCTTTAATAATTATTTATTTCTTGAATAATTATTGTTAAACTTTAATAATTATTTAGTCTTTCATTTAACAATATGTACAAATACCTAGAAAACTATTTTAATTACCTATTGTGTGTAATTAATAATTGTGAAACTTTTAAATAATTATCTTAATCGATTATTCTAAACTACCAACTTATTAAGACATTGATATCCAAGTCTTACATTCAACACCCTTATTATAAACTTGATTTAAACTTCATAAACACAAACCATTCCCATCTTCCACTTGGAACCCTAGTCGATCTTGAAATCCTAGATCCTTACCATAGACTTATAGAATCATACTTAAATCTTTAAACTTGCATACTTAGGCTTATCGTAAAGATATTCTCCCTCCAAGTCTTGCAAAATACTTATCCGTGTCGGATACTATTCGTCATCCATGTGAGTATACTTAGCCCCTTTTTCCTTTCTATACTTTTGCGGTGAAACATGTTCAAAACTTTAAACTTATACAATTCTTGTACAACTATGACTAGATGCTTATTCTTATGTTAAACTTGAGACTTGTATGCTTAGATTAAACTTAAAACTAGCACATTCATTAGCTTTGATCAAGCCTATGGTAACAATGATAGATCTATTGTATTTGACCAATCCACCTTGATTGATTGACCCCTTCGGGGGGAGCCCTTGGTGATTGTTACTGAATTAAACTTTAAACTTTAGACTTATAAGGGTAACCTACGGGTTATGCCTAAACTTGGTTGGAGGGTTGAAGTGCACAATGTTTAAGATACTTGTTCTCATACTTACATTATAGAATGCATGAATCATAGTGAATTGTAATTCTTCTCAAATACTTGTTAAACTGTGTCAAAACCTTTGTATCTCACCAACTATTTTGTAGTTGACAGATTCTTTCACATGTTTCAGGTTTACATCATGAGACTTATTCGTGATCACATAGGATGCTTTGGACCTAGACTACTTAAATTAAATGTTGTATTCGTATTATTCTTCCTTGTATTAAATCTTAAATTATTCATTAATGAAATATCGAAACTTTAATAGTTAACCTTGTGCTATTGAACAACCGCGTCCGCCCCGACGTATAATCCGTCGTCGGTTGGGGTGTGACACCAAGTAATAACCCTCAATCAATTTGGTGATTTGAGAAATTTGGAGTTTGGGTGAAATTGGGTGGAACCCAAATGGGTCAAAATGGGTGAATAATTGTGTAGGGAGGTTAAAACTTGTTTAAGGTGTAATTAATCAAGTTTAGAATGGGTGTAATCCATAAGGTCTAGGGTGGGTGTTAGACCTCAATTGGTAAATGGTGAATCGGTGGATTAGGAGTTTGACTTTAACGGGTCAAACGGGTCATTTGGGTTGAAAGGTGGTTATTGGGTGTTGAGGGTTTGGTTAAGGTTGTGATAACCAAACTAAGTTAAGGTGTTGATCTTTAGATCATAGGCGTGTCTTGTATCTCAATTTGGTAAATGAATTGAGATCATAAAATTTCTAAATGCAAGTTGATTGCTAGGTGATCAAGGCGTTAAAGGAGCTAGCTTGGAAGACCAAGTGGAATTGTCTTTAGCTAAAGGTAAGTGATTTGTAGTTACTTAGTAATGATAGGAGTAGGTCATACAATTTGATTGCTAAATATTATGTAGTGATGCTTTGTATGATTATGTTGTATGCAAGAATCGGGAGGGTGAATTGTTGTTTGAAGTCTTCGAACTTCACAAGTGGGAAATGGGGATTGGGGTCTTTGAACCCCACAATGTCGGTATATAATGTATGGGTTATAAAGATGGATTGGTAACATGTGTGAACACTTGTTTGTATGTTTAGAGTCGGTATTTGAAGTCTAAGAACCTCACACGTGGTAATTGAGGTCATTAACTTCACATGTGGTGTTATTGTTTGAAGTCTTTGAACTTCACAAATGAGAAGGGGGAAATGGGATCTTTAAATCTCACGTATCGGTAAATAACGTAATGGTTATAAAAGATGAATAGAGGTCGTGTGTGTGCACTTGTATGTGTATGTTACAGAGTCTAAGAACCTCACCTAGTAGTAATTGAGGTCATGAACTTCACTAGTTGTCGTTGTCATTTGAGGTCTTTGAACCTCACATGGGAGTAAATATGATCATATAGAGGAGTTTGAAGTCTAAGAACCTCACAAGGTAGTTATTTGAGGTCATGAACTTCACAATTTTTTTTGTGGTATTTGAAGTCTAAGAACCTCACATGAAAGTTAATTGAGGTCATGAACTTCACATAGTCGTTTGTGGTGCCTTGGGGTCTTTAGAACCTCACAAAGAAGTATGGTGGGGATGTAAGGTGTTTAAAACATTCACAAAATGTTGTTGGTGGTTTAAAACGACTAGGGGTCGAGTCAGGAGGGTCGAAAATGCCAAAACTGCAAATTTGGGGTTGGCTGGTGCAGGTCTGGTCTCTAGGACGCCCCCTGGGCTTCTGGGATGCCTGGTGTCTCTCGGACGCCTAATGGGTTCTGTTTGCTTCTGGGACGCCCCAAGTGGGACGCCCGTTGGCTGAATTTTGAATTTTTTTTCCTAGGACTCTTTGGGGGGTCTTGGGACTTGTTGTATCATTACTAATGGTTATTTGTGGTGTTTTTGGATGTAGGGAAAGCTCCGGTATGATGTCTCGAGTCAAGCTTCGCGTTGGTTGGATTCTCTACTTTTTGGATGGTTGTATATGTTTGGAGTTATGACTCATTGTCGGGAGTCACCTAACTTGTTTTGAACTATCTCTTGGATGTTAAAACTTGTTATTTTGAAATGTCGGTCGGTTGTTTTTAAAGAAAACTATGTCGTTGTTGTTTTGTCGTAATTAACATGTGTCGTTTATCAAGGACGTTTTATGGGACCTAAATTCCGCGTATTTTGGAAGTTAAATTTGGTTGAAAAATTTTGGGTGTTACACTTCTCTTCCACGCAAAACTATTTGATAACCAAAAGCTCTGATACCACTTGATGCACATCGGATGCATTATTCAAATGTCTCAAGAACAATCGATTCCACACAATGGATTTTAACCAAACTAGGAAACCAAATCTATACAATTTAAAATTCAAAATAAACAAAACAAATAAAAGATAACAATAATTTTGAGACTATCCAATGCCTTCTCGAACCTTCCATCCCATCCACAGACGCAAGTTGGCCCTAACAAACCGGATAAGCAAAGTGGCGGCAAGAAATGATGTTGAAAAGCATTTAGACAACTAGTAGTAGTTCTTTATTTATTGACTTTTTTTCTTAATTCTAAAGGTTTTTTATTTAGTCTTGTAAAATGACTTTTTTTTGAAATGGTAGACCCGAGAGACCCGCTTACCTTTCTCGACAAGATGGAAGGAGATTTCAAGGGGTTACAACAGTGATTAACGAAGACAACCGGTAGCCCCCATTAGTGGTGTTAATGGTCGCTTTCGACAAGGCACAATGAAGATGATGCACAATGAGGGAAAAGTAGCAAGCCCGCATCATTTTCTGTTATCAAGGAAGGAAATCTAGTATTTTGATTGCTTTTCATAGTGCCAACTCTCTGACTTTCGTGGCTACCATCATTTTTCGGTGAAATTTTGAAACACACCACTTTTAAAAACAAAACTCTAACGCGCGGAAGTCTTAAACCCAGGAATTTTTTTTTTTTTTTTTTTAACCTGTCGCGTAGCGCGACACTCACAAGCCAACCCCCGTCGCGTAGCGCGAGGGGCCAGTTTTCACAGAAAGTTTCCAGTTTCCTGCAGGTTTCAGCACTTAACCAAATTTCCATTTTTCCAAAATACAAGACATTAAAAATCCCCAACACTTGGGTTTTGACCAAAAACACATCAACAACAAGTAAATACACTAAAACATCAATTGTGTATCAAATTTACATCCATCTACGAGGGTTTTTCCAAAAATCCCCAAAATACCAAAATGCATACGAGAACCCTTCACGCCTTGGACTTGACTTGGACTACTTCGGAGCCTTTCCTACAACCATATAAACATATCACCATTAGTAATGAAGATAAACATCACCAACAAGTATTTACAACTTGTTGTCACCCTTTTCACCCATTTGACCCGTTTGCATCTATTTGGTCTATTAGGGTTCCATACATTATCATTTCATCAACATATTACCATTGTAATGTGTTAAACATAACAAACAAGTAATTACAACTTGTTTTCACACCTTTCACTCATTTGACCCGTTAACACCCATTTGACCCGTTAACACCCATTTGGTCAATTAAGGATTTCATACACTTGTATATCACCTACAAGTTACTTTCATCATTTCATTATCACTTTTCCATTTCCATTATGGCACGTAGGCCATAACTTCATATCCCAAAGGATACGAGATCATAACTCCATAACTAATCTATCCATTATGGTACTTAGACCATAACTCCATATCCATTCTATCCATTATGGTTCATAGACCATAACTCCATATCCATTCTATCCATTATGGTTCATAGACCATAACTCCATATCAACATATCCATTATAGTATAAATACTATAACTACATTCCTTCAATTATGCATACAATTTCATGCTCATTCATACCACATAACAAATTATGCAACTTTACACATTATACATACAACCTTGCATAAAACTCATTTATCCCCGTTTCATTTATGATCAACACATGATCCATTTCCATTATAGCTTAACACTATAACTACATTCATTCATTGTACATACTAAATCATTCACAATTTATCATATCACAAGTATGCACACAATCACATAACACATAATCCATAAAATTCACAACTTGTTTTCATACCTTTCACCCATTTAACCATTTTGACCCGTTAACATTCAAATTGATGTTTGATTGCATACCACTTGTATTTCACCTACAAGTTTCATTTATGATCAACACATGATCCATTTCCATTATGGCACGTAGGCCATAACTTCATATCCCAAAGGATACGAGATCATAACTCCATAACCAATCTATCCATTATAGTATAAATACTATAACTACATTCCTTCATCATAACTAAGTAAGTGCAAAAGCACTTACCTTTCGGGTTAGAAGATCCCGCTCCGCCTTCTAGACCCACAATTTGATTACCTAAACATACACACCTAGTTTAGTAATCTAACATATACCAAAATTTCATTACAATTGAGTTAACAACTCAATTTCCCAATTCCAACCCAAATTGACCCGTTTGGGTTATCCTCATAACCAAACACCCTCTTTCACCACAAACTCACCTACTTGAGTTTCATTAACTTAATCTTAACACTAATTCTTCTTTCAAAAATTATTATTAAGTTAATTTGGTGTTTGTTCAAGTGTCTAACATCTTAAAAACACTTAATCTTCATTAATTCAACATTCTAGCATTATGATCCAAACACCCCCAATTTTCACCATATGAACCCTAACTTCTCATAATCAAAATCAAAGGGTTCTAAGATGTTAATCATCATTCTTTAACTTTAGTTTAGCTAGATTATCAATAATCTAACACTAATTATCAACATGCAACATAAATTTCGGATTTCTACAAAACCCACCAATTAACACATCAATGGTGAAATCAAAAGAATGATTAACACTTACTTGATGTTAGAAGGATGATGTGCAAGCCAACACCTTCACAATCCAAGCTTCAATTGCACGATTTTGACTTCAACACCTTTTTCTCCCTTTTTTCTCTTGAGAGCATCAACCCACACACAAATGAGAGAAATCTGAATTTTGACTTCTTTTAGTCAAATATGGCAGATTTGCCATTTTACACTTTCAGTCCCTCAACTTCCATATCACCCATTTTCATTCCAAAATTAGTTAAAAACTAATATAACCCCATTACTAACTTGAAACCCACTTGTTTCAACTTATTTCTAAAATATTATTTTCACCATAATATTAATTAGAAATATTTATTTATTTGAAAACGAAACCCGGATTTTGGTTCGTTACAAATTTTGTATCGACATTAATGAAATATTGTTAACACTCTGACATTATGATACAAGATTGTAATTGTATGCATGAGCTTCTAATAATTTTACTTGTCCTCAAGTTTTACTCTTTATGAGAAGTTTATTGACATAATGGTATGTTGGATTATGAATTATGTAAGAGAAGTTAAGTTGCTGCTAAAAAAGTTAGCATACCATAGCATATAACATTGCAAAATATCAGTAATAAAAAAAATAAACATAGTTGTTTATAAAACATATCATAATGCATCAAACACGCAATTTTGCACAAGGAACCAAAAATATGCTCATGAGGCTATATTTAGAGGTCTATAGTAAAGTCTAAAACCAAGTTTTAATACAAAGTAATTATGATAGTCACCTTAAATTAATTTGGTGCAACAAAAAATAAACTTGTAGTACCAAAAATTTAGTGTTTGATGAACTCATGAAAGGAAACATAATTCAATTTGCAAAACATATATTCAAATATTCAATAACATCCAACATCATATTTTGCACAAGCAACCAAAAACAGTTAAGTTTTCAAACCCATTAGTCTCAAAATTCCACACCAGAAGTAATGTTATACTACCTTCATGCAACTACTAATTATGCTTTTCAACAGAAGTCAAACCAATTGTTGATTTAGACTTTATCAGATTAAACGAACAAATATCTCCAGAAATAATTGAATTTGCCTTCATGAATGCAGTCCATCCGGATAGCGCATACCTTTTGGAGGTCTTGGACATTTCAATCCTTACTCCCAACTGTGACTGTACTCCGTTAAAATTAACGACGATCAAAGAATTCTTTTCATCGAGTTCAGCCATCCGTGCAACTTTGACAGGAAGACGCTAAATTGGAAAAAAAAAGTTTAGATTCAATGATTATTATCTTTTCATGTATATATTAAAAATGATTGCTACATACCATACGATTATTTGCAGTAATAGAGAACCGAAAAAAATCATCTTCAATGATTCATGAGCAGTAGTTTGGTGACTTTCAACATTAGGAGTTGGTTCATTGACATGATTTGTCACAATAGTTTGAACCTGAAAATTAATCAAAGAAACAAAATATTGTGAAGCTTGTGCTGAAATACATATTAGTTAAAAATTCTGAAATATTTAAAACAAAAATCATAACTTGTGAACCATCTGATAGTATATCTTCCATTATTTCATCAGCTACTTCAACTGATTCAGTCTTTGGAATAAGTCAAGGAGTGTAGTTTGGTGTGAAAATTGTCATTTAAAATGATGCTTGACTAATTTGACGGAAGTACATAAAATCCCACGGCTGCAACGAAGTGTCTTTACATAGCCGTAACCATCCATTACCAAAAACATATTGATCTCCCCTGATTGAAAGCCTAACCTTCCATGTTCGTTCACCAACATATATTCTATAATATCCATTGTTTTTTTTGTTTGAATAAAAACTTTGGCAAAATCTACAGGCAATAACTGAAACACAAAATGTTAAATCCAAATTGCAAAATAATATAACATGATTATCAAATGATTTTAAATTAATAAAAGCATACCAAGTATCCGAATGATGCATCTTCTACAATTTTGACAAATTGATCAGCACATACACTGTTGTTGAAAACTGATATTAAAAATGTTGAAACATCTATAGCTTTGAATACTATGAAGCAAAAATAATCAATCTCCATCTTTTGTACGATGTTAAGCCATCCCTCTATGAAAGAAAGTCTATCTTCAACATATCCTAATTTTACCCTCATCGTGTGTGTACCGGATACCCTTATATGTAAGGGATCTTTTGGAATGCCATCCCGATAAAAGCTTTTCACAAAAACGTCAGGCAGTTGCTTTCAAAATAGTTAAAAAAATATGTGTTAACACAATTGTTTTGAAAATAATAATTAATGAGATTTGAAAGACAAACTTACCAAATAAGGGGTTTCAGGGTCCTTAACAAATTTGAAGAAAGTTGGATGCATCTTCAATACAACCCTAATACAATGTTTCCAAAAATCAGAATTGTAAACATTGATACTACACATAACAATGTAAGATTGTTACTCTAGCGGATTATAAGAAAAAAAATTAAAATCGATTAACCACAAATCATGTGTATATTAGATACATATTCAGTAAAATCCTACATCGATTAAACACAAATTAGAACAGATGATAATCAACTGTAATACATCCCTGTTAATAATCAATCAAATTTAATTGTTTATCTTTTATGTAAACCAAAAACGATTATCATCAATAAATTTAAATCTATTAACCACAAATCATATGTATATCATGATTGAAGAGTTATAAAGATGATGTAAACCGATCGATGATTCAGTAAAGATATTAACATCGATTAACCACAAATTAAAACAGATGATGTAAACCGATCGATGATTGAAGAGTTATAAAGAACATACATTTTCGAGTTAGAACAGATCGATGAATGAAGCAAGTGCGGTGAAGACAAATTTTAGGATTTGTTTGAGCTTTGGAGTTTTGCGATTAGGCAGATCCGGGTTATGAAGCTATTAATAACATTTTAAACGGGTTGTGTTGTACCCGGACTAAAGATCCGCGTCTAGACCCGGATACGCATTATATGGGTTTATTTGGATCCATTTTGTGAGGTTAGCTGTGGTTTTGACAAGTGACACTCATTTTTACTCTTTTATTATATAGGATAGATAATTATGTGAAATAATTAAATATTTAAATAATATTATAATATTTTATTAAAAATTACTAAATCGTAAGAAAAATTCAATTATATCTTATCTTAAAATACAATTTTATAACTTTTAAATCTTCATTATTTTTATTATTTCATCGATGACTGATAAAATTGAACATACAAATCTTCATAAAAAATGTTGTTTTATAACAAGTTATATTTATTCAACCCATGTAATATATGGGTTTTAACCTAGTTGATAATACATAGATAGGAGGGAGTTTGCATAAAGATGAAACATTTTACCAAACGAGTGTCGCAACATACAACCGGTGAAAATATGATCAATAGTCTCGTCCACCTCTCCACACAGAGAGCATGGTAACGAGGTCGTGTGAATATTTAACAGATAATAATATATATTATTTATAAACTATATATACAAATAATAATATGTAGTATGGGTAACGTTAAATACATAATCAATTTTAAGTAGAGAGTCGTATAATACATTATACATGGTGCTTAGTAGATATAATAAAATACAGTTTAGATATTGCAGCTAAAACAAAGAGATGCACATGCGTTATACGATTTACAATTCTTTATTTAAAATTGATTTTGAAGTATGTATAAGGGTGGACGGGGTGGAGCTCGGGTTCCCCCTCGGGTTCCCACAGCAAGTCGGCAACACCGCCGCAACACCAAGGGGTTCACGGGTTCGCGAAGCCGAGCTTTAAGCTGTGGTTGATTGTTGAAAAGCCGGGTTTGTGAAGTGGGTATAGGGGAACACCGCCGCAACCCATTAGGTAGTTTATGTTTCAAATGACGTGACATTACATGACGCATTTTGATTGGGTAATTCTTAAGATACTTAGGGGTTGAAGGGGTTCCACCCCCTCCACCCTAAATATATACAATAAATATTGTTTGTAAAATTTTTAATAGAGTATAAATCATATTGTTTACGAAAATTAATCCATACTTTAATACTACAATAAAATGATTGTGGTGAAATAATTGCCAATCTTGCTATACCAAATACTAAACAATAATTTTTTTTTATTTTTTTTTAATACTAAACAATAATATATTTTTTTTTAAATACTAAACAATAATTAGTAACATGAAAACAACGAAGCCTTCTTGAATTTGGGTCGTAGGGTTGGATTCTCACAAAACCTAGCTTTGAAAGACCCATCTGAATTTGAAATTGAAACTAGCCATCGTTCAATTTTGCAGGCGACGACCAAGATGTCACGATCTGTCGGAGAATTGAGCCCTAGATTTCGGTAATGTGCCAAATTTGCATAGTTTTCTGTTTCCAATTCGTAATCTGAATTGTAATTGATGAGGTTTATGGATCTTGTTGTCTCGGTAGCCCCTTGATACCAATTTTTTTAAAATTTGTTTCTGTTATTTTGCGATATAATATTGATTATTGAGTAAATTTCTTTCATTTTTCTGCATAGATGAACTGTATTTGTGTTGAATATGAATTATGATAATTGATGACAACAGGGGTAGCTGTAGATTTGCCCATACTTTTGTAATGAAGAGGGTGACGATGATCTGACCATGGATGATGTAAGAAAGAAAAGTGAAAAAAGATCTGACCATGGATGATGTATTAAGATTATGTTTCCACAAATTAGATAAGCAATTTCAATAAGCAATCCCAAACGCTCCCTAAGAATATTGACTTTATCAGGGTAAATAAATTGTAAAGTTACTTAACTAACCCTGCCTTCAAATAACTAACCATTGGATACCATTGGATTTTTGATGTTTCAAGTCTCAGTAATCACTTTAAAGAACCACATCCAAAAAACCCCTTTGACAGGATTAGGCAATAAATCATGTTTTTTGGTACCTTTTATTACAGTTTGTTGAAAACGATAAGAGGGATACGGGTCAACAGAAGCCATCAGAAGTACAATGTGAATTGAGAAGTAAACCTCCATATGCTATATCACCCATGCATGAAGAAACATATTCTCATCATGAACCTGTTGAAACTACAAGTAAAGTTACATTAGCAGACTCCAAAATGACTGGGGATCCTGGGGCCTTTACTAAAGAAACCAATAGTGAAAGAAGCGACTAGTTCAACTAACGGTATCATAATTCCCCATGAAATTAAGGATCAAAAACATGTTGCTGTTGTTTTTAATAAACCAGTCACTTTGACAAAGAAGAAAAGCAGCCTCAGGGATGCAGTTGCTATGCTTCTTGACTGAGAGTGACTTCCAGATTCGTTTAAGTAGACGCGATGTGCAACATTTTATAGAAGTTTTGAACTTGTATATATATAGAACTTTGTGCCTTCAATATTTGTTGATTATCAAATTAAAGATATATGCCAATTAGTGATTTATATTTTAATATCTTCATTACGAGTTATAGACCATGCCAAGTACTTCAAATTGAGTAAACAGAGAGTAGCTTGGATCAATAATATGAACTTTGATGAATGCCTTGTTCTCTCTTGTTCTTTCAGTTAAAATGCATATGTTTATTACTAATTACGCAGCCGATATTCTGAATATCATATCAACTGAAATAAACAGATTAACAGGTTGAATTCGTAAATGGTTTGCTACATATAACTGTAAGCTTCCTTTTTGTTCCTCGCCCCCACCACCTTGAAGCGGTCTTGGTTCGTTCACTCACCCGTCTTCCCCTCCACACTGTCACAATACATGACATGTCGATCATATGGTTGGTGAATAAAACTTGAGAGGTGTATATGGTAAATCTTTTTTGACCAATTTGTAAAAATGAAAAAGTTTGTAGGCAATTTGTAAAAGTTGAAAATTTTAATTTGTGACCAATTTATAAAAGTGAAAGCTTATGGCCAATGTGTAAAAATTGAAAAGTCGACTGTTCACTTTGATTGACAAATATATTGTGGCCAATCTGTAAAAATGAAAAAGTTTTTGGCCGTATAAAAGTTGAAAAGTTCATTATTACCCCTTAATATTGACGGCGAATGTTGAAGAAACCGCCTCGGAATATCTGAACCGTTCGAAATCAAGGGAATAGATCTCAGACGTGTTAATTCCAACCGTCAAATTGCGGTTGTGTGTGCCCTGATCATCATAGCCGTTCGATCACAAGCCAGTTAATCATGACCGTGGACTGTTAATATCTTACAATGCATTGTATTACACCATATTACACCTCCTTAATCCTGATTTAATAATATGTTGTTCCAACAAACGGTATGAACAGTACATACCTTAAGTCAGTCTGTTCCGGCAAGTGGTGTTACGCTTTCAATAGATCCTCTAAACTGTAACTCATTTCCGGCGAATCTCCGCCGCCGAAGAACACCAGCTTCCCAACCCCACCAACATCGTCGCCTTCCGGCGCAAACCCACTTCCGCCGTTTTTCCCGCTACCGCTTGCTACTCCGGTAACACCACCACCCGCCACCGCCGCCGCCGCCGCTTCTGATCCTTTTACACCCACCTCCGACGACTTCTGTTTGTTATTTCTTAAACAGATGACTATCAATCCAATTAAAACACATAATAACAAAAACTCACCAACATAACTAGCTATTATAACTATACTCTTGATTTTGGGGGTGGGTGAGAGTAGAGAAGAGTTTATGGTTTCAATGTTTGGTGAAACAGCTGTCAAAAGGTTCAAGAAAGAGCTGGTAACTATCTTTTTCTTTGAAAAATATTTAATATTTATCTTGGGTAATTGATTTTTTATTTTTCTTAATTTTACATTTTATTATCCAAACATAAATTGTCTTTCTAAAAAGCAATCCATACATAAATTATAAATAAAAAAATATTATATTTAAATTAGATCTAGACATAAATTATAAATAAAAAATATTATATTTTTGTAAATAATCCATGCTCATATTAAAAACCGGTTAAATTACATTGAAATAGAGACAGACTTGTATTATTTGTTATTATATTATACATCAGTTGTATTAAATAAAAAAATCATTATGTGTAAGATATGTTTAAAAGTAAGATGTGCATGCTGACATGCTATGTAAAAATAAAAATATATTTTAAACAAAATATGTCAACCCGTCGCCGGCCACCGGACGGGTATAAAACTAGTTGGCATTGGTTGATAAATGTATCATATAATAATTAATAGAAACTAAATGTATACAATTAGATAAGTTTTAAATAAATTAAAAGGACAAACTAGAAGGCATAGTCGTAAAAAATTTAGATGGATCTCTCAATTCTTAAGGATAAAAATTGCGGCTTAAAATAAATCTATGATCATTAATAAATGTAAGAGAAAAGTAGATAAATCAAACGACAAACTTGACTTTTGTTGCTTAATTGTAATATCTAGAAATGTGTCCATTTGTTTTCTAGAACGATGAGATTTTATTAAAAACTAGCAAGATGTTAGGGCACTAGGGAACATATACACGTTACAAGCTAAGATTAAAATCACACAAGAATTCCAATCTAAAGATCTGAAATTTCGTCCTATTTTTAATACACATAAACGAGCTCGTCTTTATCTCTTCTACTAACTTCTCCAGAGGACGGTGACTGTATAGTTGAATATCCTCTCGTTTCTAGCCTTCCATATCGACTTTAAAGTCACCAAAATAATTGCTTGAATCAAATTTTTTGAAGAAACTTAAACCCATCAAAGAGTTTGATACATGTCGTACATCTTTCACTATATCTTTCACTGGGCAAGCAAATGAGAATGACACCATATAGCCAAATTTCCTTTGCAAATGGGCAAGTCATGAAAAGATTTTTTTTTTTGAACGGCAACACCTAGATATTATAGGATAATTGGGTTTCCCCGTGGCAATACCTAAAACATCTAGGGCAGCCCACCACAGGAGGAACCCCCAACTGGGTAAACCTTCTGACCTGACCACAGACCCTTTTTTTGCTGTGACCAGGATTCGAACCCAAGACCTCAACTATGAGAAGTCTTGAGGCTACCATTGCACCAAATGGCCAACGACAGTCATGAACAGATGATCGACACATTTTGTAGGTCCGTTACAATTTGCGCAATCTAAAGATTGTAACTGTATTTTTCTTCTTGACAACTCTAATTTAGTGGGTAATCTATTTAATGCCGCTCTCTAACCAAAAACATGTACTTTAATCAGGACCGGTTTACCCACAAATTAATAGTCTAGGAAAAGGTCTAAGTGTATTAATTTATTTAAATTAAAAACGACCAAACATGTTTGAACCATTATGTCTCTTTAACCAACCCAGCTTATCACGTCTATTTTGTCATGCTACTCAACCTAACAATATATAACAACCATTAAATCAAAATCAAATAAATATTAACATGTTTCTAGCGAACTTTAATAGATAGTTTTTGCTTTTTCAAATTAAATAATTTTAATTTCTCAATTGATTTTTGTTGGAAAATATTTTCTTGAAAGATACTCAAATTTAATATACAAAAAATACCTTGTCTGAATCAAACACATATTAGGTATAAAATAAATGTACTTACAAGTCTCGAAACTATAATGGGTTTTAATATTATAAACTTTCATTACTTTGTTTCTTATACAATTAATAAATATTAAGTTTTAAAAATGTGTATATGGTATTAAGAACCAACAAATTTGTTTATAATTAAACCTATGAAGCAGTGTTCGGACCACAAACAAGCTACATAACCGGTTCGAACAGTCTTCGCTTGACAAACGCGTGTCGGACTGGTTGAATTATGTGATCTTTTTGTTGCTCTCCGTTCTATATAAATACACCAATCTCCATTAGATGAAACTCACCAAAACATGAAGAAATCTCAACTAAGTTGTTTTATTTTCATCTTGGTTCTAACTCTTTGTTTTTTTAATTCATGGGGAGCCTTATCCTCCATTCTCGATAATACAGCAAGTTCAGAAGATTTCATAGGCTGTCTTCAATCCAATTCCAACAATGGCACCTCCATATCTCAACTCGTTTTCACCCCCATCAACTCATCTTTCCTGTCCATTTGGCAGGAAAGAGTAAACAATCTTAGGTTCATTAAGCCCTCCACTCCTAAACCGTCTGTCATCGTGACTCCTGTCGATGAAACACAAATCCAAACGGCTCTTTACTGCACCAAGAAACACGGATACGAGATCAGGATAAGGTCGGGAGGACATGACTTCGAAGGCCGCTCGTCTTCTGCTGCAGGTCCGTTTGTCATGCTTGATCTCGTAAAAATGAAGTCTATAGATGTGGACGTCGGAAACAGGACTGCATGTATTTCCCGGCTGGTATTTGCCCCACGGTGGGTATTGATGGGTACATGAGTGGCGGCGGTTATGGAAACCTGTTGAGGAAATACGGTACCGCTGCCGATAATGTTGTGGATGTTCGGTTCATGGATGTCAACGGAAATATCTTGGATAGGAAGTCGATGGGAGAAGATTTGTTTTGGGCACTTCGTGGTGGTGGCGCTTCCAGTTTCGGAATAGTTCTCGCATGGAAGCTGCGGTTGGTTCCGGTGCCAGAAGTAGTTACTTATTTCAAGGTGGATATAACACTTGAAGAAAACGCGACAGATATATTCTATAAATATCAAATTGTAGCCCCAAATATCGATCGCGATTTGCTCATAAGAGTTGGAATGGTCAGCGAAAATATCGGCAACACCAGCAAGAAAACCATAAGAATGTTGTTTGAAGGACTTTATTTGGGCAAAATTGACGCATTGCTTCCATTGCTGGACAAAAACTTCCCGGAGCTCAAGGTGACACGAGAGCTCTGTGAAGAAAAGACGATGGTCCAGTCGTCCCTTGTATTAGGAGAACAGGGATTCACAAGCTCGACCCCAACTGAGGTTCTTGCGAACCAATCTGCCATCGTCAGGCTGTGGAACTACAAAGATAAATCAGACTATGTCCGCACTCAGATCCCCAAAAACGGGCTCAGAAAGATCTGGAGAAAGTGTTTGAAAATGACGGATCAGAGGTTATGGTCACTTACCCTTTTGGCGGGAAGATGGAGGAGTATTCTGATACAGCAACTCCATATCCTCATAGAGCTGGGGTGTTGTACCAGGTGCTTAAGGGTGTTAATCTTGGTGATCAAACTTCAGACACGACCCCGGTGTCGCTCAGACGGATAGATTGGGTGCGAGGGTTTGACAAGTTTTTAGAGCCATACGTATCAAAGAACCCGAGGGAGGCGTATTTGAATTACATTGATCTTGATTTGGGTGTTGGAAGTGACACTTATGAAGAAGCAAGTGTTTGGGGCGAGAGGTACTGGAAGAGAGACAATTTTAAGAAGTTGATTCGTATCAAGGCCGAAGTAGACCCGGAGAATTTCTTTAGGCACCCACAAAGTATACCAGTTTTCTCAACACCTCTTTCGAGCTTGTAAGGCTCTTCAATCACGTTTTTTTTTCTTCAATAAATTTGTGGAGTGTGGGCATTCTATATACAAGAATAATATGTATGAATATATTGATAGATAATAAAAACGATTAGCATTTGTGTATATCTCTCAAATATTCATACATATATCTCTCAAACTAGTACATCAGTCAACAACTCCAAACATGACTTCTCAAGAAGAAACATATCCTCCATGGTCAATAATTGACCTTGAATCAGCCATTAGGATCAAGTATCACCACTGTTCTTCCTCTCGAACTAGTGAGGTGCCTTCACATCAATTAACCTTGAAGGCCAATTGAAGCTATGCAATGCTTCATCTCATCCAATGTTCTTCTTCGATGGCCCCATATCCTCAGTTAGAACCCAAGTTATATTCTTCGATGGCCCCATATCCTCTTCATATCTTGCTCTCACTGTAATAAATCTTTTGCTCCGCCAACTTCTAGAAAACACCGGGGTTCTCCTCTTACTCTTCTGGATCTCCTGACCCACCGAACTCTACTGATTCTCTTAACCCATTGATCTCTAATGGATCTCCTAACCCAATGATGGGTATTTGATCTCCTGAACCACTGATGTGTATTAGATATCCTGACCCACATACTTGTACTAGATATCTCGACCCACTGACATGTACTGGATCTCATGACCCTCTGATATGTACTACTGGATCTACTCACTCTGTGCTGGATCTCCTACCCACTGATCTCTACTGGATCTCCTGACCCTCTGATCTCTACTGACCCACTAATCTCTACTTGATCTGCTGACCTTTAATCTCTACTTAGGGGTGTAAATGAGCCGAGCCTGACACTATTCGAGCTAGACTCTGTTCGAGCCTATATTTTTTGGATCGAGCTTGACTCGTTTACACCCTTATCTCTACTAGATCTCCTGACCCATTGTGGCGGTAGAGATGGAACTGGAGGAGTTGAAACATCTTCAACCTCTGTGCTCCCACTACCATAAATATCTTCTGAACTTCCATCTTCCGCTAATATGTCATCTTCAACCACATCAGTGGATCTCCTGACCCACTGATCTCTACTGAATCGGTCTTCACCTAGGAAAAGTACTATTAATGGCGATCGAATCATACTATCATTGATGCCGACATCTATGAGATATGCAACAAAACAACAATTCGGTGGTTGACTCACCTATCGACCTTATATGTTTTTATCAAGGGGAAAATTCCCATAATAAACAATTTGGTTTTTAATTTCTTCAAAACGAACAAAGACTTTTCCACTTCCCAAATATAAACATCAAAATTTCATCGGAATATACTTCAAAGTCGGCGGATTCGCCGACTTGCATGTTTCTGTGTACAACTTACACGTATAATTTACCAACGTCGCTGAATTCGTTTTCGCCGGAACAATTACCAAAGTCGACGATTTTGCCGGAAGTTGAAGGGATTTGGCCGGAAGTTGAATGGGTTTCGGCGAAACGCCGGGATTGGAAAAAGCCAGAAAAAAAACTATTAATTAAATTAATATGTGGGCGAAATAGCCAACTATGGTATATGTTCCGGCGAAAACGAATTAAAATTACACGTGTAAGTTGTACACTGAGACACGTAAGTCGGCGAATTCGCCGACTTTGAAGTCTGTTCCAGCGAAATTTTGATGTTTATATTTGGGAAGTGGAAAAATCTTTGTTCATTTTAAAGAAATTGAAAACCAAATTGTTCATTTTGGGAATTTTCGCTTTTATCGAGTCCATAAAGGCTCTACCACAATGTACGTAAGGGTGTAAATGTGTTCGTGAGCTACTCAAGAACGACTCGATAAAAACTCGAATCAGCCTACCTTAAACAAGCTCAGTCCAAGCTCGACCATTTATTGGGCCTCATTTAGTAGACTAGCCCGAGCCCGAGCCCAAGATTCATATATCAAGCTTGAGCAGGTTTACGAGCCTAAACAAACCTTTTATTTACGTCATTTTTGTTTAATGTATTAAATATACATTTATATAATTATTATAATAATAACAATAATTATTATTATTATATATAGATTTTGATAAATATAATTAAATAATATATATTGTTGGACTTATGTGCCAGTGTAACGATATCTGACAATACTACTAACGAGGTAAAATCCAAATGGTTACAATTTTGGTAACGATTACTATCAATGGATATATTAAAGGTTAATATAGTCCATTACACGAATATATATATATATATATATAAAGAGCCAAGATAATTATTTGTAAAATAATTATCAAGGCGAATGAACAGTAACAGTTGGACGCGATAATTATTTATGAAATAATTGTTATCATTATTTATAGGATTAATCACCAATCACCATTTTTAGCCAGGCGAAAAAACTGACTAAACATCAATAGAGTGGGCTCGTGTCCTAAAGCACGACAAAGCGCTTCAAAATGCACCACTTTGGCAACATCGATAGCAGCAAATTGACCAAATTTAAGACTGTAATATTCAAGGAAATTCTGAAAAAAACACGGAAAAAGAATAACGAAGATTGGAATGCTCGAATTGTCGAGTGTACAATGCAACCGAACCTTCCGGACAATGATCAATGGACTTATCAAGAGAAGGAGGAGAACTTTAAATCGATGCCTTGTTTGACACAAAATTCTTCAACCTCAGATAAGGAAAGTTGAGAAACTTGAATAGACATATCGTTCTTAGACATTCTCGCAAGCACAAAGAACATCAAAAATTACTTACGTGTAAAAAGAAGGATGGACCGATCGGAGCACTTGACAATGAAAATTGAAGAATGAAATCATAAGGTTTCGGTGGAGAAGAGAGAAAATGAAGAAAGCTTAAAAGAGTAAAAATGAAATTCAAAATTTGAATTTAATGAACATAAGCTACGTAGCTATAGGGCCATGATCAATGGTAATATTCAAGGAAATTCAGAAAAAGAATAACGAAGGTTGGAATGCTCGAAATGTCGAGTGTACAACGCAACCGAATCTTTCGGACACTGATCAATGGACTTATCTAGAGAAGGAGTGGCAGGGTAGAACTTCAAATTGATGCCTTATTTGACACAAAATTCTTTGACCTCAGATAGGGAAAATTTAGAAACTTGAATAGACATTCTCGCAAGCACAAAGAACAACAAAAAATACTTACCTTTAAAAAAAGGATGGACCGATCGGAGCACTCGACAACGAAATTTGAAGAATAAAATCTTAAGATTTCGACGGAGAAGAGAGAAACTGAAAAAAGCTTAATAAGGTTTAAATGAATTCAAAGGGGTTTTAACCCTTTAAAATTCAAAATTTGAATTTAAAGAACATAAGCTACATAGCTATAGGGCCATGATAACCGCCGTCTGTTGCTGTCAACTAGTCACATCAGAAAACTGTCAGCTTGAAATATGTTTTAAATAAAATGAAAAAAAAAGCAACGAGGCATATTTGAAGAAGCATAAATAAAGCAAACACTTAGTCAAATATGCTCACTACTATGCAATAACCACAACTAAATGGGAGGTTAATGACATGAGTAGGTGCGCTGACTTGGTCAAACACACAAAACAGGTAAGCGTACAAAGCAAACAAGTGTGACCAGCTCCTATAGTGTTTTGTAAGATTCGGAGTGAGATTCTAAGTTATGAAATAAAAGCCAATATTTTGAGTTATTGAAACTCTTGAACATTTTTTCGTTATATATTTAAAACTCTAAAATTATAAAATCAAAAACAGGTACCAACTGTTGGTCGCACGCCCGATCCTGAAAACCGAGGTGTGACACTCACTTGGGCGGGAACTCCTCAATATATAAGAGTGTCTTGGGCACTCCAGGTAAACGGAACACTCTCGCAATATCTCAACTGAATAGCTAACTTATTCTTACGCTGGAGGTTGATCGCACGACGTCCCCTCCTGCGGTGAGTTTAACGGTTCTTTTATCTTATCAGAAACAATCTAGTTGGTCATACCAAGGAACGTCCAATCCCTCATCCTTGTAACAACACACTTGTAAAACACGAAACTATAATACGTTTTAATATTATAAATTTTCATTACTTTGTTTCTTATACAATTAATAACTATTAAGCTTATATAATTACATAATATTTAAATAAATTAAAAAGATAAAACAATATAGAAGGATCTCAGTTTACTTTTCTTGAGTAGAAAGCAGATATAATTAGATAAACTTAGAAAAATCAAATGATGAACTTGATAGAAAAATGAAATGATGAACTTGAGTTTTATGTTTGAAAATTCAGACCTTAATTAGTTTGAACCATTCGTACCCTCGAATAAATTTAATATAAATGTTATTTTCTTTTCTAAATATTATCCATATTTGTTAACATAAATCAATGGAGAAACTAAAAACTATACAAAAAGAAATTGTGTGTAGCATTTAAGATCTAACAAATTTGTTTATAACTACATAACCAGTTCAGTTTATTACTTTTCTATCAACCACCTCTGTTTGAACCAATGTTTTCAGAACCGGACCGGACGTTGAACCGGTCTCCTTACCGGTCGGACCGGTCGGACCGGATTTAAGAACCGGACGACGTCAAAAATATTATAAAAATATATCAGTCTAAATAGCCATTAATCCTTTCAAAAATCACCAACAAGTCAATTCCAATAATTTTAAATTAACAATTACCTACGAAATAAGAAGCCAAGAGACTTAAAAAAGATTAAAAAAAAATAGTCAAGCGGTTCAACCGGTCCGACCACCCGGTTTCCGGTCCGACCGCCGGTTCAACCGGTCCGACCACCGGTTCGCTGCAGAAACGGTTCAACACATGTAACCGGACCGGTCAGACCACCGGTTCCCGGTCCGACCGGTCCGGGTTTCAAAACATTGGTTTGAACAATCCGGTTATATAGGTCAAACCGGTTGAATTACGTGGTCTTTGTTTCTTACACGTACAGTTTATAAATATTTAATTTAATTATATAAGTAAATAAGAATTATATAAATAACAAAAAGATAAGATAAAAGACTAAGAGCACCTGCAACGTGCTTATCCGGTTGAGGCTGACGGAGAGACAGACAAGGCCGGAGCGTTGGAGTCCTCATCCGGCCACTCAGATCGGCTCAACCTTTATCGGGGTCCAAAGCGAATTATAAAATTAAAGCCATTTTCATTAAAAAAAAATACAATTTTTTTCTTAGAATCCTTACACATGGGAATATGATTATGCATATTTTTCGTATACATTTTCTTAAAGTTACACAATCACACGTAAAATTTGGAGTGAGTTTTAGTAAAAATAAAACTTTTTCAAGTATACTAATTTTTTGTTCTACATGTCAAAACTTGAAAATTAAACTAAGTAAAATTTTAAAAATTTGAGGCCCCTTAAATATAGGTCCTAGGCATCCGATTATTTTTTTGTACAGTTAATTGGGCCACCCCTGCAGTCACTCCCACGTTTAGATTTCTGAACGTGTGCAAACGTGAGGGCCTGGGCCCCATCTCTCACATACCATATAATGAATTATTTATATTTTATTAAAAGTGGGGGGTTTGGAAAATATAGTCTTGGAGTAAAAATTGATGTTTTTAAATGAGGAATGGAAATCTAATTGGACGCTTTTATTTTATTTTTTTTTTTTTGCATCCACGGACCACCGTTGTAGATGCTGTAAGTTATTTTTAGAAGATTCTATCAGTTTACTTTTCTTAAGTTGAAAAATTAGGCAGATATAAGATAAACATAGAAAAATCAAATGATGCACTGGAATTTTATGTTTGAAACTTCAAACCTTAATTTGCTTAAAATTTTGTGCTTGCAGGCAACCTGATAGCTGTCCGCTCTATATAAATATACACTCATCTCTATTAGATCAAATTCACCAAAACATGAGGAAATCTCAACCAAGTTGTTTTGTGTTCATCTTGGTTCTAACTTATGTTTTTTTTATTCACGGGGAGCCTTATCCTCCATTCTCGATGATACAGCAAGTTCAGAAGATTTCATAGGCTGTCTTCAATCCAACTCCAACAATGGCACCGTCATCTCTCAACTCGTTTACACCCCCGACAATTCATCTTTCCAGTCCATTTGGGAAGCTAGAGTCAACAATCTTAGGTTCATTAAACCATCCACTCCTAGACCTTCGGTCATTGTAACTCCAGCCGACGAAACCCAAATCCAAACGGTTCTTTACTGCACCAAGAAACACAGATACGAGATCAGGATCAGGTCGGGAGGACATGACTTCGAAGCCCTCTCGTCTTCTGCTGCAGTTCCGTTTGTTATGCTTGATCTCGTCAATATGAAGTCTATAGATGTGGACGTCGGAAACAGGACTGCATGGGTCCAGGCTGGCGCGCTGCTTGGTGAAGTTTACTACAGTATTTCTCAGAAGACCAACGCCTTGTATTTCCCGGCTGGTATTTGCCCCACGGTGGGTGTTGGTGGGTACTTGAGCGGAGGTGGTTATGGAAACCTGGTGAGGAAATACGGTACAGCTGCGGATAATGTTGTGGATGCTCGGTTCTTGGATGTAAACGGAAATATTTTGGATAGGAAGTCGATGGGAGAAGATTTGTTTTGGGCACTTCGTGGTGGTGGCGCTTCCAGTTTCGGAATAGTTCTCGCGTGGAAGCTACAGTTGGTTCCAGTGCCGGAAATAGTTACTGTTTTCAGGGTGAATATAACACTTGAAGAAAACGCTACGGATATACTCTATAAATATCAATATGTAGCACCAAATATTCATCCGGATCTGCTCATAAGAGTTCAAATCTCCAGCGAAAACATCGGCAACACCAGCAAGAAAACCGTACGAATGTAGTTTGAAGGACTTTATCTGGGCAAAATTGAAGCATTGCTTCCATTGATGGACAAAAGCTTCCCGGAGCTCAAGGTGAGACGAGAGATCTGCGAAGAAATGACAATGGTGCAGTCATCCCTTGTACTAGCAGATCAAGGATTCACAAGCTCGACCCCAACTGAGGTTCTTGCAAACCAATCTGCCATCGTCAGGCAGCAGTGGAACCACAAACTTAAATCAGACTATGTCCGGACTCCGATCCCCAAAAGCGGGCTCAGAAAGATCTGGAGAAAGATGTTTGAAAATGACGGATCAGAGATTATGATCATGTATGCATTTGGCGGGAAGATGGATGAGTATTCTGATACAGCAACTCCATATCCCCATAGAGCTGGGGTGTTGTACCAGCTGCTTAAGGGTGTCAATCTTGCCGATCAATCTTCAGACACGACCCTTGTATCGCTCAGACGGATAGATTGGGTGCGAGGGTTTGACAAGTTTTTAGAGCCATACGTATCAAAGAACCCGAGGGAGGCGTATTTGAACTACATTGATCTTGATTTGGGTGTTGGAGGTGGCAGTTATGAAGAAGCAAGTGTTTGGGGAGAGAGGTATTGGAAGAGAGACAATTTTAAGAAGTTGATTCGAATCAAGGCAAAAGTAGACCCGGATAATTTCTTTAGGCACCCACAAAGTATACCGGTTTTCTGAACAACGGCTTTCGAAGCTCTACGATCAGTCAAAAGAAAGATTCAAAGTATATATTATATGGTTCTAGTTCGTTTTCTATTCTTGAATAAATTTGTAAAGTGATGGGGGTATTCATCACAATAATAAAAATATAATAAACATATGTGTGTCAAATGTCTAAATAAATTTGTTTAGTGTTGGGAATCCTATGTACAAGAATAATATGTATGAATATATCGCTAGATAATAAAAATGATAAACATTGTTTAAATACAATCGCACATATATTTATACCAAATCTCTCAAACTCGTACATCAATCAAGACCTCAAAACACTACTTCGCAAAAAGAAACATATCCTCCATGGTCGATAGACAGAGTGACCGTGAACCGGTCTATATTCACTAAAGGACTGTGACTAATATGGACTGTATTCAAAATCTAGCATAATCATTTACATAGTTGAAATTTTAAACAAACAACCAGTGATAGCACACGCAATGGAAAGATCTACATATAGATGATTCCATTAGGAAGACAAAATGAATCTTAAATTGAGGTTTTCAAGTTCATGACAGGAATTATCTTAGTCAGCTAAACTGTTTATATAATTATTATTTTGTGGGTTTATATTCTATGATGTGAGAGCTTCACAACGAACCAAACAGTGTCCAAAACGGAACTAAGATGAATGGGATATCGATACTCGAAGTTGAGTGGTTGGAATGAAAAATGTAAAACTTGGATGATTCTAGTAGAAGTTTGTTGCATCTTTTTTATTAAATACTAACAAATATTTGTCATAAAGCAATATGTGTGTTTTGATTTTCGACTCTTAATCCATGTCATAAATCATATGGTGGTTTTTGTTTGTCTCATAAATCTGTTAAACTAAATTTTTTTTGTGGTTAATGCAATTAAAATATGGAGTTATGCTATATTAAACTATTTTTATCGTGGTTAATACAAATTAAAATATGAAGTTATGATTTCTATTTGTGAGAATATAAAATGAACATCAAGGTTCATTTTATCAAGTTGTGGAAAAGATCACACATTAGAAAGAGAGAAAAACTATAAAGTCATTTGGTCAACAAGTTTCATATAATTTAAGATGAGCACTCTTTAATTCTTTCTCCTTTTCTTAAACTTCATTTTTTTTCCCATAAACACATATTGTTCTGGTTGTTGTACCCTGGAAGACAGACGCGTACGTGTAAAGCGTGAAATCTGTTTAAAGGGGTCGTGTTAAACACGAATCCTCAACCAAAACCGTCAACAATTTAGTGTGCTTATGTTGTAGTCAAGGAGCATAGTTGAAGACTAAACGTGGTGAAGACTCGAGTCGAGGATACTACAAGAAGGTGTGGTTGAAGTCATCTTATGAAGACACCGGTTTGAATCATTTATTTATATATTGTATTTTATATTTATTTTTCATTTGGTTTTGTATAATATATTGTACGAGTTTGTTTCCCATGTATAACGAGAGTATCGTTATTACTATTATAATAAAAAAGTGACTCGCTATTAAAACATATATTTTAAAGAAAAATGAATTAGAGTGAAATGGAGAGGCACAACAAGCTTTTGAACAACTTAAGGAAGCTCTAAAGCTCTTGTATGGTCAATAAAACGTTTGTAGTAGAGACCGACTACTCTTCAAAAGGCATAGGAGTTGTGCTCATGCAAGTTAACCACCCTATCGCTTTTATTAGTCAAGCCTAATCCACAAAGCTGAGTACCAGGACAGGAAATGTATCATTTGAGAACTTCTAAATATTTTGAGAACTCGCGAAAACTCGTTAAAAAACCAATCAAAATCATTTTTTTGTTTTTACTACCTTTATTATTAAAACTAGGTTAAAACCTCGTGTTTTACACGAATTAAATAAAGAAAATATTAAATAGTTAGTATTAAAGATTTAATAATTTTAAAGTAAATATTAAATAGTAATCAAACAGAGAGTAATTACTTTGAAGTTTGTTCGTGTATTTCATGATTATATAAAAAAAATGCAATGTTATATATTTAGTAATAAAAATTTACATATTAAATATTTATGACATATTAATTATTACATAGTTTTTTAATACAAATTCTAGAAACGTTATATAGTTATTTTTTAAAAATGTTTTATAAAAAGAATAAAAGAAATGCTCAATATATAAAAATGTTTTATGAACAAACCTATTTTTTTTAATAAAAAACGTTTTATAAAAAATATATAGAAACCATTATTATTTAATAGGAGAGTGAAGATGGAAACAAAACTTATAAAAACAATTAAAGAAATTTGTATAATTAATAGAAGAGATAAGAGGGAAAAAAATATTGAGGATACATAGGAGAGTGATAACTGTCCCACCAAAACCTTTATTTATTATATAATATAGATATATATATATATATATATGATTAGGTTCATGTAAAAAGGATTTTAATTGTAAGAATGGTAAGAAGGATTTAGGGCCATTAGATTAAATTATAGAAAAGATTTAATGGTTGAGATTAAATTGTAGGAGAAAAAGTTATTGGAGGGGTATTTTAGTTTTGGCCACTTTTGTTGACTTTTTATCAAGTTCCCCCCCTCATTTTTAAACGTTCATAACTTTTACATACGACATTATTTTTTCAAAAAAATTACACCATAAAAACGAGCGTTTTTTTATCTTTAAAACGAGTATAGTATCGTTATAAACAAAAACGAATTTTTTTTACGTTTTTCAGCTCATTGTGTAATTAGTCAGGTCAATGTGTAATACAAGTTCATTGTGTTATACAAGTTCAATGTGTAATACAAGTTCATTGTGTTATATGTATTTATCATTGTGTTTTACGTTTTCCAGCTCATTATGTAGTTAGTCAGGTCATTGTATATTACAAGTTCATCGTGTAATACAAGTTCATTGTGTAATACAAGTTCATTGTGTAATACCACGTCTGGTCATTGTGTAGTATCTGGTCAATATGTAATACAAGTTCATTGTGTAATTATTCAAGTCATTGTGTAATGCAAGTTCATTGTGTAATACAAGTTCATTGTGTTATACAAGTTCAATGTGTAATACAAGTTCATTGTGTTATATGTATTTATCATTGTGTTTTACGTTTTCCAACTCATTATGTAGTTAGTCAGGTCATTGTGTAATACAAGTTCATCGTGTAATACAAGTTCATTGTGTAATACAAGTTCATTGTGTAATACAAGTTCATTGTGTAATACCACGTCTGGTCATTGTGTAATACAAGTTCATTGTGTAATTAGTCAAGTTATTGTGTAATACAAGCTCATTGTGTAATTAGTCAGGTCATTGTGTAATACAAGTTCATTATGTCAAATATTTTTCATCATTGTGTTATATGTTTTCATCATTGTGTTTTACGTTTTCCAGCTCATTGTGTAATTCACTCATTATTGTGTAATTCGCTCAAATATGTCATGTCATTGTGTAATATGCTCATTGTGTAATATCACTTCATTGTGTAATATCAGGTCTGATCATTGTGTAATATCAGACCTTGTATTACACATTGACCTGGTGTATTACACATTGACCTGGTATATTACACATTGACCTGGTATATTACACATTGACTATTATGCACTCCCTTTAAAAACAATAAAATGACACATGTCAAGCTTAGAATCCTTCTTACCCTTCTTATTTTTAAAACTCTTTTTACTATAACATAACCCTATATACCCAAGTCAAAATTTTATTTACGTATATCTCTTCGTTAATTACATATATACTCAATTGGATGATTGAATCGATCAGAAAACGACAATGGATGCTGGAATTGATTGGAAGCGGGAATTAGAAGGTTAGGGTTGGGGTCGATGAAATAAGAATAGTCGTATTTCTTGTAAATTTAAAAGGGTAATTTTATAAAAGAAGTGGATATGTGTAATATAAGTTTTGGTTGGATATATATGTAATTAAGGTTAAAAATATAGAGATATATGTAATTCTACTTTTTTTTATTTAGTTGTTAAACTTAAAAATAGTACATTCACCCATAAAGTATACGTGTTTTCCACACCATGAACAACACATAATTTTAAATAATATGTTTACGACATGTACTTCAAACAGAATATAAATTAGTGTGTATGGGTAATATCGTCTTATCTTATGTTTACTAAAGAAAATGACAAGGAAGTTTCAAAGTAAAGGGAACATGTAGTGATCACTAAAACCGAATATAGAATTATTTTATCTTTATGTTTATTGAGTGTTGTACAGTTTTGAGGTGTCAATAATCTATTGTTGATATGATGCATAGTTTGTACTTGGAAGAATATGATGTGACCACGACTACTAACCGACCAAACAGTTTGATTAATTTTAACCGATCAAACAAACATGTCTAATCGAGAAGAAAATAAATTTGTGATCTTGATCTGTGTAAATGTAGGAGCTAAATCAAACACCGAGTTTACCCTTATGTACGTTTTATTTACGATGATAGACGACATAAAATATGTAAAATACACTTTGACAAAATTTCAAGTATATATAATATTGGTATTTTTGTATGTTTGATTTTATTAGCTTATTTAGCTATAATTATAGTTGAAGGGCATTTTTAATACCTTTTTATAAATTTTATGGCATATTGTTTATTATTTATGATTATTAAGAAAATAAAATAAAGAGTAAAGTGTCATTTTTGTTCATGTGTTTTGACCATTTTAGCCACTTTCATTTAAAACTTTTTTTTTTTAGCTTTTTCGTTCCTGACTTTTCAAAATCTAGCCATTTTCATCCAACTGACTAACTCCGTTAAAATTTTAACGTTAAATAAGGAACAATTTGGTCTTTTCAAAAATGACAAGTTTTTAGAGGTTAATACATGGATGGTCCCAACCCCACCACCACCCCACTAGGGGTGTTCATCGGTTCGGTTAACGGTTTGTTTGATTTATTTGATTTGGTTTATTTGGTTTTGATTTTTTTTAACCCATATCCGTTAACCTAACCGAACCGAATTCAACCGAATAAACCGATTTCAAAAGAAAAGTATATACGAATAAACCAAATAAACCGAATTCAACCGAATAAATTGAATAAACCGAACCGTATTGGAAATATGTCTAACCAAACAAATCGAATAAACCGAATTAAAAAAAAAGTATATCCGTTAACCGAACCGAAAACCAAATTTGCAATTCGGATACGGTTAATAACCGAACCGAAAACCGAATTCACAATTCGGTTTGGTTTTTTTCGGTTACAGATACGATTCGGTTTTCGGTTTTTTTTTTTTTGCACACCCCACCCCCCCCTTCATCGTCAACATCTTGGTCGTCCCACCCTACCCTCACCGCCGGCAAGTCGTTTTTTCGGTGACTGAGTTTTCCATCTTTACACGATGAATGTTCGACCACTCGATCTCAAGGTGGTGACGATATTGATGATCAAACACTTATTTGAAGGTGTTTTTCCGGCAAGGCAGAAAGGCAACCCCCACGCCGTCACCGGTTCAATGTTGAAAAAGCACTCCTCCCCTCCCTTGCACCTCCTCCACACCACCGCCACCGCCATGTCCCTCCGTCCTTCACCCGCCGTAATCATCATACATATTTATTCGCAACACTTGATTTACTTTTAACTTCCTACTAATTGAAATTTTGTTGTACATGACAGTACAGAGGCGACCGGAATCAATGGCGCGGTAGAGGCTTCTCAAATCGCCCTTACTCTCCGGTTACCGACAACGTCATCAACGATAACAACGACGCCAATCATGAATTCCGTCTGGATTATAAATCTCATCCGCCGCCGCGTTTCAAATTTCGACCTAATTCGAATCCACCTTTCAATCACCACCCTAATCCACCTCCAGCGTATTCAAATCCCTACCAGCAGTTCGCGCCACCACCTCTGTACAATCAAAACCAACAGTTTCGATGGCAAGGACCGGCACATCCACATTTTAATCCAAACCAACAGTGGTCTGATTTCTGAAGATCTTGTGGTCTGATTTCTGAAGATGAAGTACGATGGACAAGAAAGGGTTAGGGATTATATATATATATTTGCCCCTGATTTAAAAAAATGGGTTAAAAAAAAAGACTTTTGAAAAGACCAGATTGCCCCTGATTTAACGTTAAAATTTTAATTGAGTTAGTTAATTGGATGAAAATGGCTAGATTTTGAAAAGTCAAATATAGAGAAACTAAAAAAAAATTTTTGAATGAAAGTGGTTAAAATGACCAAAGCACAGGGACGAAAATGACACTTTACTCTAAAATAAAAGATGTATAGAAGCTTATTAAATAATAAAGGGTGTACACGAGGCGAGTCCAGCCTAAGTTTGGCTCGTTAATTTAAGAGCGCTTGAGTTTGAGCTCGGCTCGTTTATAATCCATTTTAAAGCTCGAGCTCGGCTCATAAGTAACTCGGGTCTGACTCGTTTATTATTTGTTTATATATAATTATAGTGGAGGGTTCTAGAGAAAAATCTCGTTTAGGCGAAAACCAAGAAAACCACTTTATAGCCATTGGGAAAGAAAAAATATATTAATTTAGAAACTATCATCTTTAATTAACTAAATTTCCTAAAATTACTATTATTTCTGTACTCTCCTCCCTCGTTAATTATGATCAAACAAATCAATAAAAAAATACATTTACACATATGTAAACAAGTTTACATATATGCTTACGTATATTTAAACAGATCTACATATATATGCTTACGTATATGTAAACATGTTAACCTATGTGTTTACGTATATGTAAACAGGTTACGTGTGGAGATGACGTGGATGTTACGAGTGGAGATGATGTGGATGTTACGAGTTACGTATACGTAGCTAATACGAGTTACATATGATAAAAAAAACTCAAATTTACATACTTGTAAACATGAGTAAACAGAAAACAAAAAAAAAGGAAGAAGAATTGAGTTACATATACGTAGCTCTTACGAGTACGTAGGGAAATTGGAAAAGTTCTTGGTCAATTTCTGAAAAATTCTTGATCGATTCTTTTTAAAACTTATGATTGATTTTAAAGAGTGAGATCAAGAGAGAAATAGAGAAGAATATTTGAATAATGGAGAGAATCAAGGGATTTTAAAAAAATTAGATAACTATCAAAATTAAAGGGTGTAATAATTACATAATTAACCTTGAAATTAAAAAATTAAAAAGAAAATTTTCTAATTGATTGAGAGTGGTTTTCTTGGTTTTCGTCTAAATTTATGGTTTTCTTTTGATCATCTCCCTATAATTATGATTCTTATATAACATGATATATATTATTAGTTATTTTATCATAACTTTAAATATAGTAAGAATAAATATGTAAATATAAATTTAATATACTAAATAAAAATTATATGAACAAAAGACTCGTGCGATAGGCTAATCAAATTCGAAATACATAACACATGCTCAAACTCGTTTATTAAATGAGCCAAGATTGAGTCCGTTTACGCTCGACTTGAGGTTTTACTGAACCAATCTTCAACGACTAACGAACGACTTGACTCGTTTACGGAGATAAAATTAACTAAATAAATACAATGGACAGAATTAAATTTGATAGAAACATAACAAGAGTACTCCCATCATCATCAATCATCACCTATGCTCTTGGGTGGAATTGTGACATTGTGGCATCAAATGCTTATTGGGATTCGCACTTTCCCTCAACTCCAAGATTTACGCGACCAAAAAAATCTTTAAAAAGCTCCAAACAGAAAACCTTTATTCAACTCCCACCTCAGTTTCACTTTGTCCTCTGTTTTCCCATTGGCCAAACCTCTGTATTTTATTACACCAAAAGTGCATCTTCTCTGTGCTCAAAGCACCCAAAAAGACATAAATTTGCAGCAGTATGTGTGGTGATTGAGTCATGATTGAAAAAGACAACAGAAACAACCAATGAGAGCGCCCATCTCCAAAAGTACTTCTTTTATCAATCTATTTGCATATATTTTTGTTGAGTTTCAAATTTGTTGAACATGGGTGTTTGTGATTTCAATGAAAGTTTTGATTTTGATCTTTGTGTGAAGAATCTAGGGTTTTAACTTTTTTGGGTAAAGATAGTTTCAACTTTCAAGATTCTCTCAATTTGGAGACTCAACGCCACCCTCAATCCATATATACAAATTATGGATTCTGGTTTTCACCATGATCAAACTTTGAGCTATGTTCCGAATCGGCATGCCTTATCGTTCCAGTCGAGTGCCTTAGATAGCACAACTGAGATGATCGTGATGGGGGATTACTATAGGATGAATAGTAATAATAATACATCAGGCATGATGTTTTCTGGGAATTCTGGTATTGTAAACAGTAGTTCAGGATATGCAAAAAATGGGAATTCTTGTGCTTCTGTTCGTTCGGATTCGGTCCATGGGTTGAAGCATGATGCAGGCTTGGCTGTAGAATGGTCTGTTGAAGAACAGAATAAGTTGGAAGAAGGAATCTCCAAGTAGGTATCTTGTTCCAAGTTTATAATTATGTTTGACTAGTGCATATATTTCTTTGGAATATGTCCTAGTTAATTGTTCATCACTTGTTGTTGTGGCTTTCTGTTTTCTTAGGGAATGCTTATATGTGCTTGATAAAAGTGATTATGTGATACAATCAGTTGTAATAAAGTGGGACTAAGAATCTAATGTTTGTTTATGCTTTTTGTTGTTTGAAGTTACAATTCTGATTATTTAAGGATTTAATAGATAAAAAGACCAAAAAGATTTAATTTTTTTTTGTGTGTGAAAAAAGGGAGCAACTTTTTTGTAAAACACAATCAGTTGACTCAAATGATTAGATAATAAGAAGCAAAACCTGTTTGCATGGATTTTAAAAGACTGATTATCGGCGACTTCAAGCCTCAGTGATCAGATAATCAATCAATTCCAGTACACAAATCCAATCCTGCTACTACAATTTAGTATTTGTGAATCCTAGATTTTTAGATTCATTTCAATAATCTTGCATCCTTTAAGTAACATTTATATGTGTATGATCCATGGCTGTGATATATTGTTTTTGGATTTCATTCGGGTGACTCCTAGACTTGGTGTAGCTTTTTGTTTGTTAGTTGCTTCAATTTCTTACCCATGAATGTTTGATTACTAGTTTTCTTTATTACATGCCTATGGACTTTAGAATATATGTAGATATGCAGATGAACCCAGCATTATGAAGTGTATCAAGATTGCTGCTACATTGCGTGAAAAAACTGTTCGTGATGTTGCACTGAGGTGTAGGTGGATGACGGTGAGCTTGTTACTCATTTTTCTTGATAGTTTGGTGTTTGTTTATTTAAGATAAGAACATGATATCTTGATTATCAAGGACACAGGACTTATTAACAGAAAATAATAGGAAGACGAGGTTCACATTTTGCTCAATTGGCAATGCCTAAAAATATATTTTTTCTTGAAACCTATCAACACATGGGCAACAATTTAGATTCCTTCAAACATGTAGAGATTCATTTGACCAATTATTGGGTTTCTTCGCAGAGTAAACGAAGGAAACATGATGAGCTGCTGAAGTTGGGGAGGAAGTTAAAAGATAAAAAGGTATGCCTGTGCAACCCCCCCCCCCCCCCCCCAAAAAAAAGTGACCAAAGCAACCAAGCAAGTCTATTGAGTCGTAGAACCTTGTTGAAAACTAGAGGTGGCAAATGGGCGGGTTGGGTGATTCTGAAACACTTTATGTCCCAAAATTTATATCTTTTATAGAATTAGCATGCCAAATATGATTACAAAACTTATGTTATATCAATAATGCTCTAGTGTTTCAAATAAAATGATTTAGGAGGTTTTACACATTGAAATTGCACTTTGGATAGTTTCTTCTACCTGTTTCATTTTAAGCTATTTTTTGCATTTTATCAGTTTGACCCGTTCAAGATAAAACATAAACCCAATTAACACTTGAGTGAGTAAACTGGTGGAAACTACCACCTCTATCGAAAATGTTACAGTTTGGGTCTTACAAGGTATTTTATTAACCGTATTGCTTCATGGGGTCAACATTGTTTCATATATACAACTTCATTCCATATCAAGCTTGCATTTTTATTCAAAAATTTTCATGTGCCTTCATGTACCCTTTTTAATGGTACTTTTGTCTTCTTAGGCTGTACAAAATTGGACAAATACTTTACAAGGTTTACCCTTTTTTTGCAATTTGCTTCACACCTTCCTTATTAGCCAAATGAAACATTGTGCGTGCCTTTAGATTGAGGGTAGTTCCATACTTTAAGTCCATATGGTCATTAATGATTTATGGATTGGTATAAAGAATGGTGTAAAGCCGTGGCTTTAGATATCATACGTATACAATTGCAGTTAACTTAAATTTATCCTTGAAATCAATTGAAAGTCCTTAAAAACTAGCATTATGATTGTGTGTTTCAACAGGATAAATTGGTAGAATTCTCATCAAAGCCAAATACATCTTCAAATTCAACTTTGAATGTGTCACCTTTTTCTGTTACCATGAATAATCGGTTCCAGAATGGCGGTATTCCTTTGGAAGGTTAGTATCTTGTGTTTTTGTCTGTCACATACTGTAGTTGATTATTGTTTGGGGGTCAGATAAACAGTTTTGGATCATCAGTTTCGTCCCTGCAACAAAATTGATAATTTAAAGAAAGAACTTATAAACCCGTCTTATTATGACTTTTTACTCATATTTCTCATCTTTTAGTGATACCATAAGGAAAAAAAAGAGTATTTTTGAAAATAGACAAAAATGTTTTAGAAGTTTATCAATGAAAGATTACCAAAGAATATTATTATAGTTGATAAAAATAAATTATCATATTTCAAACGGTATATAAGAATATCTTTCTTCGTCATTTTATGTGTTAGTTGCTTAAATAATAAGAATTTTCCAAACACTTGATTATATGTTTATTACAACTTCAACACATCCAAGCATCATTTCTTGCTCAACTGATCTCTTATTCTGATTACTTAATATCACATAAAACGTTTTAAAACGAGCATCCACACGACCACTAACTGAAGGTCTTGAGGATTCTGTTAACACGCTGATTTTCCCGTGAGTGATGCAGCATTAAGTGTCTCCATGAGGCGTCTATTGGAACAAAACAACCAAGTTCTTGGTCAGATTTCGGCTAATATTTCTGCATTAAAAGTAAGTGTTTTGAATTCATTTTGTTGGATCAACATATTCTTGGAAGCTAACATTTTGTTTTTATAACATCTTGCTACAGCTGCAGGACAATGTCAACCTTTTTAGTCACGCGAAGAACAACATAACTGCTATCTTAAAGGAGTAAGTGAGAAATTCATTAAACTTGTAATTATCAAGTTAAGCAATGCAACATGAATGATTATTCTGGGCTTTGAAGTCAAAAGACATGTTCAAAAGTCAAATATGACTCTTTTTTCTAATTTCTGTACATATCGGCTGTTTAATTTCGTTTGGTTCTTAAAAATTTTTGCAGCATGAGATACATTCCAGGGCCGCCATTGCGTGTATCGTTAAACACAGATCTTGTTAATACCACTCTGCCCGCTACAAGCCGGTAAATAACAGTACCATAAGTCAACTGTCTGATAGTTGACTTTGACTTATTTTATTCAGTAATCTTTCGGGTAATCCACTGATTTATTCGGTTGTTGATTCTTGATGATGACAGACGGTGACGTTTGGCTCATAAAGTAGAATGCATCTGAAGAAAGAGCCAGATATTGATTGGAGACAGTCTGGTTGTAAGTATAGGATTAAATCTTATATAGATTGAGGTTTTTGGGCATATTCTATAGACCTGTATTGATTGACTATTTGTGTCAAAGTCAACTATACAAAAACTTGTAGAATGATGCCATTTTTAGAAAGTTAAGATGATTGCTTGCCTACTTGGCTACTACTTGCCTGCCATCATTTCTTTCATCATCTTGAAAGATTGATTTCTGCTCCATTTTATGTTTAATTTGACTTTAAGTAAGTCAAACCTAGTTACAATTTAAAGTAATTGATTTAGACTCTCTTAAAGAAACACCACATACATACTATCCAGACACCAGTTACCATACAGGCTGTGTGACCAAACGAAAGATGGTCATACGAGCCGTGTAAAAAGGGTTTTCGTACATGTTATACAGGTTGTATGTGTGTTACAAGGTTATACGGGCCGCTTGACATGGGTGATCGCACAATCATACGGACTATATGAAGTGACTGTCGTGACCACACACATCACTGACAAGGCCATACAGCCTGTAGGACCATTTTTCGATCGTATGATGATATCATCCGGTGTATCTATAGTAGCACCATTGACTTATTAGTATGATCAAAAGACAACTTGAAGTATGATTAAGATTATCACACAACTTTAGCATCAAACAATATCAAGAATTTAAAAAAATCCCTTCTACACAAATAGACGAATCACATTTCATTAATAAAATTAACAACCAACGAATCATATGCTCAAATGTTCATCTCTGGGCAAGCTCTGGACAGTATCCGACCATCTTCCCGGTGAATGATCACTGCTATTAGACGACACATGAGCCCCTTCCGCTCTCGTTTCCCTAATCATCCTCAACACCTCCTTCATAACTGGCCTATTTTCCGGCACAAGTGAAATACAAGCCATGGCAATGTTCAGAAGAGCCGTCAGCTTCTCCTCCGACGCCTCGTTCCCGGACGATGTCGGCTCATCGCCGGACTCTGTTTCTTCCTCCCTTACGGATTTGACCCATTTAGGGATATCCGACCCGTGTTCCAAAACAAGGTCCTGGAATGGAGTTTTTCCGGTGAGAAGCTCCAACAAAAGAACACCGAAGCTGTAGACGTCTGCTTGCTGGGTGAGCGGTTTTCGTGGATCCCGGCATTCTGGG
Organism: Smallanthus sonchifolius; assembly: GCA_023525975.1. Lineage (NCBI taxonomy): Eukaryota > Viridiplantae > Streptophyta > Magnoliopsida > Asterales > Asteraceae > Smallanthus > Smallanthus sonchifolius. The sequence continues at coordinate 83,381,763 of CM042030.1, read as the reverse complement.
GCGCGGTAGAAGAGGGAAGATGCGCTTGATTCTTCGGGGAAATCGGGGTTTCTGAATTGCATCAAACCGTAATCGGTGATGCAAGATTCGAAGTCGGAGCCTAAGAGGACGTTGGAAGATTTTAAGTTTCCATGGGTTAGGCCGGGATTTTGATGGATGTATAGGAGCCCGGTAGCTAAGTCCTCGGCGATCTTCAGGCATGATGTCCAGTGAAGAGGCTTCCCGCCGGCCGATGTTCTTGATCCTGCAGATTCATTACATAATTATTTTAATTTAACTTTTTTTAAGAACATATAACCATAATACAAGCTACAAGAAAAAATGAGACCAACTTATATAAAATTCGTAGGTTTGGGTTTATCATAAAAGGATCAGGATTAGTTTTAAGTTAAACTTGTGAACACGTTTAGCTCAACGGGTCATGTTTGGATTTACGAGTTAACCCGTACATTTTTTTAACCTTTTCAAAAATGTGTTTTACGTCACAAATAAAACTTGGATATTTTATATTAAAATTTAAAAGTTACAACAAAATGTAATTGTTTTATATACATTTGTACTTTTATTGTAAATTTGTAATATTAACGCATTAGGGAATTGATCATTTGAGAACTACTAAATATTTTGAGAACTCGCGAGAACTCGTCAAAAAACTAATCAAAACCATTTTTTTTTGTTTTTACTATTTTTATTGTTATAATACAACATAAAAAATGAATTTATATATATAAATTTACATGTCTTCATTTATTAAAAAAAATATACACTTTTGTAAGTTTACTACTTACACATGTGTAAGTGTTTACCATTTACACATTTATATAAATTTTTTTAAGGATAATTTAGAGAGAATTGATGAATTAATTGAAAAGATGATTAATTTTTTATGTTATATTTTAATAATAAAGATAGTGAAAACAAAAAAAATTGGTTTTAATTAGTTTTTTTACGAGTTCTCAAGTATTTATGAGTTCTCATTTGAATCTAACCCTAAAGCATTAATATGGAAAAAAAATTTTGGGTTATATGAGTTCTATTCGAATCAATTCGTGAATATTTGTATTATGTTCGTATTCGTATGTTTAACATAGAGCGGACCCGATCCGTTTACTTACATGTTGTTATAATTATAATATTATTTTAATATTTTGTATTTAAATAATTTATCTAAAATAATTGTTGTTATATGAAAAGGTGGAAGGTTCTTTATTTCCGCATGACATTAGGTAAATTATTTATTAAAATGAATTAAATATTATACAACTTTATAGTTGAAAATAAATTACTCCAATAAAATAAAATGTTACGTGCCGAAACGTACCGTGGATGAGAGAGAAAAGGCTACCATTGGGGAAATAATCGTATACGAGTAAACGTTCCTCCTTCGCTTGAAAATAAGCCCTTAGAGGCACCAAATTGGGGTGCCTCAGCCGTCCGATGACGTCCACGTGTCTCCGAAACTCCTCCACCCTCGGATACCTTGCGTCTTTCAGCCGTTTCACCGTCACGATAAACCCCGACTCCATCACCGCCTTGTATGTGCTCCCCACCGTCCCTCTTCCCAGCGTCTCCGCCGACGCTTTCAATAGATCCTCTAAACTGTAACTCATTTCCGGCGAATCTCCGCCGCCGAAGAACACCAGTTTCCCAACCCCACCACCGTCGTCACCTTCCGGCGTAAACCCACTTCCGCCGGTTTTACCGCTGCCGCTTGCTACTCCAGTAACACCACCACCCGCCGCCGCTTCTGATCCTTTCACACCCACCTCCGGCGACTTCTTTTGATTCTTTCTTAAACAGATGACTAACAATCCGATTAAAATACATAACAACAAAAACCCACCAACAGAACTTGCTATTATAACTATGTTCTTGATTTTCCGGTGACGGTGTGATTTTCCGTTGGGTGGGGTTAGATTCGCCGGAGTAAAAGACGGGGAAGGAGCTAAACTGCATGGAATGTTAAACGCGTCACCGCATAAACCCACATTACCGGAAAATGACGTGGAATTGAATCTGACCAGCACAGGGGTTGCCGGAATTTGTCCGGAAAGCTGATTATTTGATAAATTGAGAAATTTCAGCCCAGATTGATTCAAGGGTGGGACATTACCAGTGAATCTGTTGTCATCCAAGTAAAGAGTATACAATCTCTGTACATTGAGCACCGAATCCGGAATCTCGCCGGAAAGATGATTACTTGAGAGCACAATGGTTTTGAGGCGGTGAAGGGTGGTGAGAGACGCCGGAAACCCGCCGGAAAAGATGTTGTAACAAAGGTAGAGTGATTTTAGGTTTACTAACCCGGAAAGATTTGGGATTTCGCCGGAGATTGAGTTCTGTTTGAAACTCAACACACGAATCTGATCCAACTGATTAAGATTCCTTGAATCTAAAGTGCCACTCAAATTCAAATTTTCAAGAACCAGTTTTGACACTCTGCCACGTAAGCATTCTCTAACCCCATCCCATTTGCAGAAATCATTCCCATTCCATTGAAGAGAATTCGATGGATCAATCGAAGATTTCAGCCCCAAAAGTGCTTCTTTATCACCACTTATTGCACATTCAAACCACAAAACAACCAGATAAAGAAAAAAAACACCCCAATTACGACTCATCTTATCTGGGTAAGATCTAGACAGCAAATCAGAAACTGGGTTTTAATGGGTTTTGGATCTTGACTGATAAAGTCAACATCTTTTCATCCTCAAGAATCAGAAACCACCGTGGATCTGTATAATGTATGTGTGTTTGTGTGTGTTTCTTGAAGTTGTAGTTTGCAAAGACTCACGGACAGATGAGTAAGTCTACACGTGAAGTTAATCAGAGCTTTGCAACTTCAAGAAATACCATATTCTCTCTCTCTCCACACACACAAAATTTAATTAAGAAAATTGGAATTCAAATCTTGGGTTATTTAAATTTATAATCGAATCCTTGCACTTATTTAAGTCTTTTAAACATTTAATTGCATTTAATTCAATTGTTTTATTTTTAATAAAAATTGAGTAGTAATAATTTCAAGACAGATGATAAAAACAGGTGAAGAAATAATGAGTGTTGGGAGTAAATAGAGTAGACCATTTAAGTGGTACATAAATCTGTATCAGGATGAGCCAACCAAGACAACCGTCTTCTGGTTCACCACCAGGACCAGAATGGATGTCTCTTTTCTGTGTTTTTATTTACTTCACTTTATTTATTACACTTTTTTTTATTGAAGATCAACAATTCCAAATCGAAACATATGGGATATTGTAACACCTTAGCCAAATCTCATATCGGTCGTGGACATGAGAGATGGCTGGGTTCATAAGAAATTATCCACTTCAAATACCAATAATGCGTTTTGGATGCATTGGTTGTGGATGAGATAAGAACTTCACAGTTAAGTGTGCTCAGATTGAAGTAGTACCAGGATGGATCTCTCTTTTCTGTGTTTTTATATTTACTTCACTTTATTATTACACTTTTTTATTGAAGATAAAGAATTCCAAACCGAAACATATGGGATAGTGTTTTTAAAACGGTTTTGTGGTCAAGAATCAAAATGGATATAATGTGTAGTCGAAAACCATGTTTCTTTTAAGAAATTATTTATGTGTTTATATCGTTTCTGTTAATAATCAAGTCAAAAGTATATATTCGGATGTTTAGGATACGACACGTGTATGAGTTGTGACCATTCAATGCCAAGCGTCTATAATTTTTTCTTGCTTTTAGTTGTATTCTTTGTTTTGGTCCCAACACTTCGTGTTATTAAGTTTTATTATTTTGATGTAAATTTTCTTATATATGTGTGTGGTCAGCATCATGTCTTTGTCAAGCATTGGACCATATGATCACACTTTGTTTAACAACTTTGGAATGTCGGATCTTGTGTCTTATTTATGTTTCATATGGATTGTACGATTGTATTATATAGCATCGTGTGTCTAAGTTAGATCGGAGTCCTAGTTATTCAATTTAAAGAAAGTAATGGTGCAAAACGGAATAATGTCTTCGAAAAACGGAATAATGTCTTCGAAACGTATATTATACAGGGTCAATAACTTGTTAAATTTAAAGGATTATACAAGAATGTGGTGATGATCAAGATCTAATATTGAGCAGGCTCTCGGTCCCGTTTGATCTGAAGTAGAGGCGTTCAATTTTAAAAATGGTAGGGATAACAGTGGTTTTGCGGGTCCACGTCCCATTTTATTCCGTATGGAATGTGTATCAAAAATGATAGATTATGACTTCAAATAGGCAACATATGCAACTTAAACTCTATCGTGGTGTGTATGGAAACCGTGAGAACCTCATAAACACATTTACATTATGTAAAAATAAAAAGGGGGAAATTGAAAAAAAATGGTTTAGAGCACCTCCAATGGAGGTGTCTGTAGCCTATGTGGCGTTTAGGTGGAGGAGAGAGCGAAAACAGAGTGCAAATAATCCAAAATTCCAGATTTTGCGAGCGGAGGGAATTGAGAGAAGGGAGAAAGGGATGAGAGAGAAAATGGTGAGTTGAGACGTCCGTATCCATAGACCGTTGTGGATGTTTTTATTTCTCTCTCACCACTCTTTCTTTGATTTTATCTCACATCTCATATTTTTTTTACTAAATTACAATTTTTGTCCTTAATGCTTTCTAAAACTATGGAATGGGTCATTTAAAGTTTTGACTTTCACTCGTTGTCATTTATTTGCAAAAGTACTTATGAATTTTGTCCATTCCACTAACAGCAGTTAAGTTTTTCAGTTAAGTCACCTCATGTGCATTGCACATAAAGGCATTTTAGTCTTTTTACCTCTAAAAGAAAATTCTTGTAATTTAGTTAAATTTAATAAATTATTTTTATTTATTAATATATATATATATAACCTAAATTCTTAAAAGAAGTCCCCCCACCCCACTCTTTCGTCTTCCTGATCATGCATCGCCGCACCTCACCGATGCACCAGCTCCACCACAACTCCATCTCTACCGTCGCACCTCACCGCCGCACAAGCACCACAACCCTTTAACAGATCTGAAACCTTCCTTGTTGCAGGTTTGCATTGCACAGATCTGAAACCTTCCTCGTTCTGAAAAATGGGGTTTCAATGTGGGCGGTGGAGGGTTGCACGAGGTGGTGATGGTGGGGCTCTATGGTGATTGAAATCAAATGTCGCTGGGGAACCACCTTTGATTTTAGGGCTGGAAATCAAATGTCGCTGGAGAAGACGACCGGTTTATCAAAATGCATAAAAACCCCCCAAAATGGATCCATTATAGAATCTGCAGATGTCTCCGGAGAAGACGACACGCCGGAGAAGACGACCCACCGGAGGAGACGAGAGGCTCATCCCTCCCTATTCTTCCCCAAGACTCGCGACAGATTTACTACTTTTTATGTACCAAATTCATTTTAGAAAGATTGGGGGAACGATTTGAGATGGTGAAGATCCAAATCTAAATCGATTTGGGAGGGTGAACGACGATGGGATGTGGTTTGAGAGTGTGGTTTGTGGTTGTGGGTAACGGTAATGAGAGAGAGAGAGGGAAGGGGTTGTTGGTCACCGGAGGTGGTCGATGGTGGTGGTCGGTGTTCTTGGTAGGTGGTTAACCATGAGAGAAAGAAAGAGATGTCTTTAATAATAATAATAATAATATTACAAAAATTGTCCTTTAGATGTAAAAAGACTAAAATGTCCTCATGTGCAGTGCACATGTGGTGACTTAACTGAAAAACTTAACGTCCGTTTGTGAAAAAGACAAAATCTGTAAGTACTTTTGCAAATAAAAGACAATGAGTGAAAGTCAAAACTTTAAGAACTCATTCCATAATTTTGTAAAACGTAAAAGACAAAAACTGTAATTTAGTCTATTTTTTTTCTTTAAGTATGACAATGCGTACATTTACAAATGATAAAATGATATTAATATCATATTTTTTAAAAACAAAATCTTAAACATATTAAAATTCACATCTATTTTAGTCAATTTATATTATTTGATGTTTATTACAATTCTCACTAATAAAATACATCAACATAAGTGTGCAAGAAGTTAAAAGACGGTACATATTATCCAAAAGACTAGCCAATCACTTGCCATTCGCTACCAAACATTACGGCCAACAATTCATACCTAAAAGTCTAAAACGGCACTAGTGTTATATACCTTTATTAGGGGGGTTATTAATCACAAAAGTTCTTTTCACTAAACAACCAATCAATATTCTAAACACCCAAGAACGGATAAGTTAGGTGTATACATTCAGTACGACCTATAACAGAAAATACTTAGAAATCAGATAATTAAAGGCATATTTGGCCAAATGTTGTTAATTTCTGAATTTCTAGATTATGACCGGTTATACGAATTCTGATGTTATACATCTGTGTGTAGATACCAATGACAGGACGTGGTAGAGGACGAGGAAGAGGTAGGGGTAGAATACCTAACACTAGGTCTTGTACTCGCGACACCACATATACAAACCCCGATCCAAATGAGAACGTAAATATGAATGTTGAACCTGAGCAACCATTGGAAGAAGTCATTATGACTGAAACACAATTTCAAGGAGCAGTGGCATCTGAGGTCACCCGTGTGCTTCAAACAACTCTACCTAGAATTCTGGATGATGCTCTTAGGAGAAGGGAGAATCAAAACAGTCTAGGAAACCGAAATGAAGGGACAAGTGGTGTTGTTCCAAGAACATAAGACACTCTTCATGCTACTCCGGTAGGAAACAATATAGGAACCACCCGAACTTATGAAACAGTTGGGATAATGAACCAGAGCACCAGAATTCATGGCCACGGATGTAACTAAAAGAATTTCAGTGACTGCCATCCCAAACCATTCAATGGAAAGAAGGATGCCGTTGCAGCTTTGCAGTGGATCACATCTATGGAAGCTGTGATAAAGATGGGTGAATGCAGATCAGACCAAGCTGTGAAGTTTGTTGCCCATTCATTTGAAGAAGAGACCCTTGACTGGTGGGAATCAATCAAGCAGATGAAAGGAGAAGCTGTGACTGATAGAATGACTTGGGAAGATCTCAAGTCTTTAATTGTGAAGAGATACTGTCCATAAAATGTCGTGGACAAGATTGAAGCTGAATTTCTGCGGTTCGAAGCCTGAACCATGACTCATCAGGAGTACACAACCAAGTTCAATGAAATGGCCAAGCTAGTGCCACATTTGGTTACTCCCGAATCAAGAAGAATTAAATGTTATGTCCAAGGTTTACCTCCTAAGGTTCGTACCTTAGTAAAATCCATCTCACCTGAGACGATAGATATGGCTGTTGAAAAGAGTGTGATAATGTATGATGAGGTGGCAGCCCAAGAGCCACCAAAGACCGATCATAAGAGGAAACCTAAAGAAGTTGTTTACAAATTCAAACCGGGAAATAGTAAGTTTCCAAGAAGAGGAGGATTTAATCCCAACCCTTATAGAGACAATCAGGGAATGAAATGCCAGAGTTGTCAGAAGTTTGGCTATTTGGCAACCCAATGCCCAAATGTTAAATGCTTTAACTGTGGAGAGATAGGGCATTATAGGACTTTTTGTCCTAAACCACCTAAACAGAGAATAGGTGGTCAAAATAAAGGAACATGACGAGTGTTCGTCTTAGGAAGTGGAAATAAACAGAAAAATAAAGCTAAGGAGGTAGCATGTACTTTCTTAGTTAATAATATTTACGCCAAGATTTTATTTGATACAGGGGCAAATAGAAGTTTTGTTTCATGTGCATTTACCCCATACTTAGGCGTAAAACCGATTCCACTTATTAATGCCTACATCGTTGAAACTAAAAATGGTGAATAGATTAGGATAACCGAATCATACCCTGATTGTGTCATCAATTTTGGTGACGATAAGGTATTAGTTACACTAATGCCAATGAACTTGAATAAATATGAGGTTATCCTAGGAATGGATTGGTTAAACTAACACCAGGCCCAGATTGATTGTGACCAAAGAACGGTCAAGATTAAGAAACTAGATGAAACTAGTTTGATGATTCAGGGTGATAGTAAAAACAATAAGATTGAAATAATTTCCATAGCAAAAGCTAGGAAAGAATTAGTTAAGGGAGACAGTATATTCATACTCCATGCTCTAAACGTTAAACCCAAAGGACAAATTGCGGATATTCCTGTAGTCTGTGATCACCCGGATCTTTCCGGAAGAATTACCCGGTCTTCCACCCAATCGTCAGATCGAATTCCGAATCGAACTCATTCCTGGAGCTAAACCTGTTGCAAAATCCCCTTATCGTCTAACTCATTCCGAACTAAAAGAATTGATGAAGCAAATCCAAGAACTTTTAGACAAAGGATTCATTCGTCCAAGTACTTCGCCTTGGGGAGCACCGGTACTATTCGTAAAGAAGAAAGATGGAAGCATGAGGATATGCATTGACTATCGGGAATTATATAAACTGAATGTAAAGAACAGATATCCATTACCTAGAATAGATGATCTGTTTGATCAACTCCAAGGAGCCAAGTACTTTTCAAAGATCGATCTTAGATCAGGATATCATCAGTTAAAGGTACAAGAAGAGGATGTACCTAAGACTGCTTTCAGGACCAGATATGGTCACTATGAATTCTTGGTCATGTGATTTGGTCTAACGAATGCTCCCGCAGCATTTATGGACCTAATGAACAGGGTTTGTAAACCATTCCTTGACAAATTTGTCATTGTTTTCATCGATATTCTTATCTATTCCCGAATCCAAGAAGAACATGTTGAGCACCTCAAGATCATTCTGGAAACCCTAAGAAAGGAAAGACTGTAGGCTAAGTTTTCCAAATGCGAATTTTGGAAATAAGAAGTATAATTTCTTGGACACGTTGTGAATGAACGTGGAATACAAGTAGACCCAAGTAAAATAGAAGTTGTTATGAAGTGGGAAGCCCCAAAGACTTCGACGGAGATCAGAAGTTTTCTTGGACTAGCCGGTTACTACAGAAGGTTCATTCAAGACTTTTCCAAGATTGCTACACCTTTGACTGCTTTAACTCAGAAAGCAGCAAAGTTTGAATGGGGTACAAAGCAGGAAGAAGCATTCAATATTCTCAAAGATAAACTTAGCCATGCACCGATCTTAGCACTACCCAAGGGAAACGATGATTTTGTCATCTATTGTGACGCTTCCCAAACTGGTCTGGGTTGTGTGTTGATGCAACGAGAAAAAGTTATTGCCTACGCATCACGCCAACTTAAAATTCATGAGAAGAACTATACTACGCACGATCTTGAACTTGGTGCCATAGTGTTTGCTCTAAAGATTTGGAGACATTATCTGTATGGTACCAAATGTGTGATATATTCAGACCACAAAAGCCTCCAACATATTTTTAATCAGAAGTATTTACATATGAGACAAAGGAGGTGGATGGAACTAATCAACGACTACGACTGTGAAATTAAATACCATCCCGGGAAAGCTAATGTAGTAGCAGATGCTTTAAGTCAGAAGGAACGAAGCCAACCAATTAAAGTAAAAGCACTACGATTAGACTTGAAATTAGACTTAATGGAGAAAATCAAGGAAATCTAACCAAAAGCATTAGAAGAAGAGAATATCAAGAAAGAACGTATGATTGGGAAACAGAAGTTGTTATTCAGAAAAGATGACGGAATCATGACATTCGAACAAAGAATCTGGATTCCTAAGCTCGAAGCTATTCAAGAGAAGGTATTAGATGAAGCACATAAATCTAAATATTCCATGCATCCTGGTGCCAACAAAATGTACAAAGATCTGAAGACTCATTACTGGTGGCCAAACATGAAGAGATCGATAGCTCAATACATAGACAAATGCTTGACTTGCCTTCAAGTTAAGATTGAGCACCAGAAACCAGCATGCCAATTACAACAAATAGAATTACCTATCTGGAATTGGGATCGTATTACAATGGACTTTGTAACCAAATTACCCAAGACTCAGAAAAGTCATAACACCATATGGGTCGTAGTCGATAGATTGACCAAGTCAGCCCATTTCATACCCATCAATGAAACATACTCTATGGATAAGTTAGCCAGGATCTATATCAATAAAATTGTGAGCCATCATGGCATACCACTGTCTATTATTTCTGATAGAGACATGCGTTTCACATCTAGATTCTGGACGAGTTTTCAGAAAGAATTATGAACTCGACTTACCATGAGTACTGCCTACCATCCACAGACTGACGGACAGAGTGAACGTACGATTCAAACTCTGGAAGATATGCTGAGAGCATGTGTTATATATTTCGGAGGTAATTGGGATAATCACCTACCGTTAATCGAATTCTCCTATAACAATAGTTATCATTCAAGTATTAAAGTTGCACCATTTGAAGCACTATATGGAAGAAAGTGCAGAACTGTAGTCTGTTGGACTGAAATAGGAGATAGTCAATTATCTGAACCTGAAGTCATACAAGAAACAACAAATAAGGTAGTCCAGATTAAACAACGATTAAAGGCTGCCCAGGATCGTCAGAAGAATTATGCTGACAAACGACGTCGACCATTAGAATTCCAAGTCGGGGATTATGTGATGTTAAAGGTTTCACCTTGGAAAGGTGTGGTAAGGTTCAGGAAACGAGGAAAGTTAGGACCAAGGTACATCGGACCTTACAAGATCATTAAAAGAATCAGAGCAGTAGCTTACAAGCTAGATCTACCTGAAGCCTTGCAAGGAATTCATAATACGTTTCACGTAACTTGCTTACGCAAGTGTTTAGCTGATCCAACTCAAGCTATTGCACTAGATGATGTGCATATGAACAATAAACTTCATTTCACTGAACAACCAACCAAGATTCTAAACACCCAAGAACGGAAATTAAGAAAGAAATGTATACCAATGGTATTAGTTCAATGGAAAGGTCGGATTGGAGCTGACAAGACTTGGGAATTAGAGGAACAGATGAGAGTCGACTACCCTCATCTATTCACATTTTAATTTCGAGGACGAAATTCTTAAATGAGGGGAGATTTGTAACACCTCGAAAATCCCTTATAAATTAAAAGACTAAACTTTCCAAGTTTCAAAGTTAAAGGTGCATTATGGGAATAATCAAAGTCCAAGGACTTCAAATGAAAATTTCTGAAAACAAAAGGGTACCGGCCCGCTACCCAGGGCTTAACGGTCTGCTACGTGCTGAGCAAGGGAGCAGTGAGAAGCTGACACGTGTCCTATGACTCATCGATTGGAAACTGACGCGTGGAAGGGGTGGCGGGCCGCTAGCCAGACCATGTCGGTCCGCTACGTGTGCGCGAAGCCAAATAGGCCGCCTCAAAGGGTGGCGGACCACCACCACCTAGCGATTTCAACTCTTTTGCACACACAAACACACTCAAATACACTCACACACTCTTTGAAGATCCATTCCTAAGCCCCGGTTCGCGTACGAGAGTCCGGTTTCCAACGTTTCGACTCCAAATTGCCGTAGATAGTACTGACGTAAGGTTCCAACCCCCCATTAAGCTTTGGTTATGAATCATTAAGCTAGGATTATATGATTAAGTAATATATGATTATCTAGGAACTCTGCCCGAGGTGATTGCCACATTATTGATTACTAAGCCGAAATACTGCCGAGGTGAGTTCTTAAACTATGATGCATGAACCCAGTCATGACCTTGTCCGGCATGATTGATTTAAGAAAATATTTTGAGAATCTTGAAACGATTGTACCGATTGTTTATATATAACATATTTTAAGCGCTTATTGTATTTCACTTGCCCGTGGAACGGCATGTTGGACAGGACCCGTGGAACGGTCTTTGGTTATATATAAATTAAATGATTGTTCAGTTGGGTGTTGAAGCCCATGAACGAAATATAGGTGTTGAAGCCCATGAATGTGTTCAAGATACTTTAGCGAGTCATTTTAATAAACTATTTTAGTTTATGAATTCACCAGTTTTGTGCTGACCCATATTTTATCAAATGTTTTTGAACGCATCACATGTAGTCATTAGGCAAGGCATTCCAGGTCTAGATGATGAAATGATGAATGATCTAGATGATGGACGCTAGGAACTATAAGTCCCAAATGACATGTTCCTTGTTAGGAACAAACGATGTAACTTTTGTTAACGATTATGTAAACCATGTTTTGATGTTAATAGAAGTTATGATTTAGTCTTCCGCTGTGTGTTTTTAATATCAACATCACAGTAACTAGAAGGCGACCTTCTGACCAGTATGTAGTTATCCGACAAACGGAATGTTCTGTCTAGCAAAGGACGGTATAAATCTCTCATAGACATGTCATTCTTTCCTAAGAACGTCTCTGTTGGAGGTACTACTCTGGTTAGATAATTGTCCTGTGTTACGAGCAGGACACCAAATCCAAGCATCAGAACCATCATGGAGGGTAAAGCCTCGGAGCAAATCCTCTAATTCAATTAACTGAGAAGCTTCGATGCCGCCCCTTGGCACTCTACGCCCCTCCCATTTCCAACCCTCTCGACCCCCCCAGTCAATAATAAAACATTTTTTGTTGCGCTCCAGATTAAACAGTCTATGAAATCTAGAAGCAAGAGTATAATTTCCCAACCAAGGGTCAAGCCAAAAAGAGTATTGGTACCGCTACCCACCTTTTTGCGCATAGAAGAAAATGAAATAATATGTTTATCATTAAGAAGAGTAATAGCTTTATATATTCGGTTCCAAACACCCGAACCCTTACCTAAAGTAGTGAAATTAAGCATCGACCCTTTGACACCGTGTAGAGCATTGATCACCTTAAACCAAAGAGTATCTGTATTATTAACATACCTCCATTGTCATTTGTAGATGGAAGCAAGATTAAGAGCCTCTAAACTGCCTATACCCAAACCCCCGTTATTTTTTTTTGGCTAGAACCAAATTCCAATTCACCCAAGGCAATTTCTTAGTATCATCATCACCACCCCAAAAAAACTTAGCACGAGTAGATTCAAGGGAAATCCTGGCCTTAGTCGACAAAAGAAACAGAGATAAGTAATAAGTCCCAATTGATCCAAGCATTGAAGAGATTGGGGCTGATCGACCCCCTATAGACAAAAGATTGGCTTTCTAATTAGATAACCTCCTGGAAAACTTCTGGATAATAGGATCCCATCCCTTACAACGAGACATATTAGCACCAACTGGGATGCCCAAGTAATTAAAAGGGAAACTTTCAGGATTGCAACGAGAAGTCTTTGCAAGCCTTTCTACCTCTGAACGCACCACCCTCGCTCCAAATAAACTTGACTTGTGCAAGTCTATTTTTAAACCCGAAGCCAAATAAAAACAATTAAATGCCCTGCCAATATTCTCCATGTTCCGCTCAACCATTCCCCCATAAGAATAACATCATCCGCGTAGAATAAATGAGAGATAGAAAATCCACCAACACTGATGCCATGAAATAAGCGGCCTCCTCGATAGCTTTAAAAGCCACATGTAATCCTTCAATCGCCAAAATAAAAAGAAAATGTGCCATTGGATCTCTCTTCCGTAAACCTCTCCAATTGGAACTCCATAGAAGGTCTCCCATTAACCTTAATAGAAGCTCGGGCCGAATATAAACAAGCATGAATCCACCCAATCTATTTACTACCAAAACGAATGAAATGTAGAATAGATTCCAAGTAATCTCAACTAATTGAGTCATACGCTTTGGTAAAGTCAATTTTAAAAAGAAGCGGTTTCTTCTTGCTTTTACAACAACAATCCACTATTTCATTAAGGATCAAAGGGCCATCTATAATTTGCCGGCCTTTAATGAAAGCCGACTGCTCCGAGCTAACACGAGATATCTTATTAGCCAAATGTTTAGCAATAATTTTATATCGCAGGCCAATTAGGCTTATAGGTCTAAAGTCACTAACAAGAATATGGCTATCAACCTTTGGAATCAGGGTAATGAAAGATAAGTTTCAACTTGTAGGAAGAACTCCTTAACAAAACCATAGATATCGTACTTCATTAGATCCTAATATTTTTTTATAAAACCAAAAGAGAATCCATATAGACCAGGCGATTTCTCATTACCACACAACCAAATTGCATCTTTAATCTCTTGCAATGAGACCTCATCCTCGAGAAAAGAAACTTGGGCTGAAGATAAGGACTTAAACCGAGGGATGCGATGAGATGAACGTATTTGACACCCTTGAACGCTTTAAAGCTCCCACTAAAATAGTTTAAAAAAAACTCTTTTTAATCTGAGATGGATCTTCTATGCTTTCCCCTTCATCTTCAATGCCTCTTATCAACAATTGACGTCTTTTTTGTTGATTAAACCCTGAAAGAATTTCGAGTTCTCATCTTCTTCTACACACCAATTAACTTTAGCTTTTTGGGCAACATCAAGATTAATCCTCCTTTCCAAATCCGCAATTTGATTCATAATATTCCTTCTATCCCTCCCATTGTTTAAATAAGTTATACCATTATCGATATTTTTGTCCATTAAGGACAAAGAGTCACACAAAATCCGAAGACTCTCGAAATCCTTACTCCGGGCGGAATTCCAAGATTTAATCTTTAGTTTAATGAATTTACGCATGTTTTTAAAATCAATAAGACGGTTAATCGATAAAGCATAGGACTTATCTCCTCAAGCGTCCTTAATTAATTGGTTAAACCCATCCAACTCCATCCACGAATTATATAGTTTGAATGGGTCGGGCCAAAATCCTCCTTTTTTGTTTCAAGAGAATCAGACGATGATCAACAATCACCAAAATATCGGGAATGGTTCCTAAAAAAGATTCATTTACAATCCACTCGAGTAAAGTTGAAACCACCCATGGGAACATCAATCAAATTCCCCTTAAGAATGAAATCGTTAAAATGCTTAGCGCCAGAAGAAGAGAAAGACGAACCCATTCTTTCCAACTCGTTACGAACCGAGTTGAAATCTCCAAAAACCATGTACGGACCCGGATTATTAGCCATGAAAATGAGAATGTATTGCCAAAGGTTACATTTTTCTTTCTCGTCTTGAGGCGCATGTACATTAACCATGAAACATCTCATATTAAAAAACAACCACTCCCCCTCCACAATCACAAGATTACATGTACAATGAATAGATTATTTGCAAAAAAACCGAGGGGGTCCCATTCCCAAATAGATAAAATCCCACCTGACCCCTACCACGAGCCGAAGAAGTCGTGAAATGGAATTTATAGTTACTCCACATACTCTTAACCTTAGATCCAACAAAGACATGTAAGTTTCTTGAATCCCCAAGAAGTTATTAACGCTCGGCCTGACACCCGCCGCAGAGCGCGGGTATAACCAGCTTTAGCATTAAATTTAGAAACCAAGGTCATAATCTTTTTTTCCTTTTAGAGGAATTCCTGCTCCCACACATGTTAATGGACATCACATTCATTGATCCACCAACTTCTCACTCATTCTAATAATCATTTTCCCAAGGTCACCCGTACAACCGCGCATATCAAACCCATTTCAACATACATCAACAATTCGTTAATCATCAAACACATGTCTGTTGAATATCTCCATTTTTCAGTTTAGAAAAGGAGATACCTTTTACCCTGAGTCTCCCACCGACGAGATTTCATAACACCAATAGGGAGACATGTAACACCGTAGACAAATCTCATATCGGTCGTGGACATGAGAGATGTTGGGTTCATTAGAATGTCTCGCCTCAAATAGCACCAACACGTTTTGGGCGCAATGGTTATGGATGAAAGAAGAATCCATAGTTAAGCATGCTCGGGTTGTAGTAGTATCAGGACGGGTGACCTCGTGTGAAGTCTCCACCCACATAACCAAAAGCAAATGCGTGAGCTCTTAGTAAGCAAATCAGATACTATTATTTTATATAAGAGACCATATGTTAGGGTTGTGTACGGTTTGGTTTGGTGCGCGGTTATGGCCATTTCCAAAACCGAGATTGAAACTTCGGTTATGCAAAATTCCCTTCCAAAACCGAAATTGATACTTCGGTTATGGTCAGTTCGGTTAATCATCGATTATGGATTGATTAATTCGGTTAATTAACCACTATAATTAGCTTGGGCTAAAATTTGGACTAAATACTCATTGTCTAAACTGAATGACCGTTGGGCCACTTGACTAGGTGGACCAGGATCGCTGGGCCACCCAGTCTGCTCTTCTTTTCACACTTTTTGGACCATATTGGTGGAAAATGAAGATAGGAAATGTGAAAATTGAGCTATAAAAGCTGGAAAATCACAAACATAAGATGGTTCGGTTTCGTTTAATTCGGTTATGGAAGATGGCTTAACCGAATGGTTCGGTTATCTCACTAGCTTAACCATAACCGATTGGTTTCATCGGTTATCGATTAATTTTTTCGGTTATCGGTTCAGGGTTCGGTTATGATTAGGTTTTTCTCACCCCTACCATATGTTACAGAACATGTCATCAAAAATAAAATATTATGCGCTAATCATTGTTTAATGGGTGATATAAAAATACATTAACTAATTGAAATGACACACGCCACATGGAAGCATATTAAGATAATTAGATAAACCATCACTTCTTACAAAATGAGAGACGCTCTCATTTATGCCTTGTAAAATTTCGATTGAAACATAAATTTGTTGATTTTATTCAAACACGTCTATAGTCACGTTCACAAGACTCATTTCTAATACATGAACCATCTACTTTTTCTAACTTTAAACTATATAAATAATCAAAAATTGGTTGATAAAAGTGACTGTTTTTTAAATAATTATAAAAATTGTTTATTAGTATTGTTGAATTAATTAAAAAAAGGGAAAGAAGATGAAGTGAAAGTTATGTGGTGAAGGGTAACATAGAGTTGGGTTCACGTTAAGATGATGTGGGCAACATGTTACGCCAGTTGTCACTCGGACATTAATGTTGTATTCCTACTTCCATCCAACCACATTTACTATTTTTTATTTTTTATTTTTCATGAATAAAGATTTACATATTTTGAAGTAATTTCTTTAATATAATTTCCTATTTAAAATTAAAATTTTAAAATATACATGTTTAAAAACAATTATTTGAATTCAGATAAACATTGATTATTGAGATGACAAATATAAAGGAGGGTTGCAGAGAAAACCAAAAGTTACACGAAAACTAAAAAATCAACTTTTGACCATTGATTGAAATTGATCAATGGATGAGATTAATCAGTGACAAATCTGTAAATCTATACTATATAATAAATAAAGGTTTTTTGTATGACACGTGTCGCCTCCACATTCATTCTCATCATTTTTTTCCGTCTCTCTCTCTTATTAATACATCTCTATCTTTTAATAATAAAATAGATTTTTAAAGAAAATATTAATCTTTATATTAAAAAACTCTCACTCAATCTTTCTCTCTCTCCCATCTCCACCTAAAATCATTTTCATTCAAAATCAAAACTTAAGATTTACACAAATATTTAAAGAACGGTTGAAGTCGACTGCATTTTTTTTTTCATTTTTTCAATAATTACATATATGCTTACGTATATGTAAACATTTACACATATATGCTTACGTATATGTAAACATGTTTACATATATATAAACGTGTGTCAACATAAACAATAAAATGGGGAAAGAGTAACCGAGTTACATGTACGTAGTCCAGAGAAAAAAGCTCAGGTTTATATATTTAAATATGGATCAACAGAACATAAAAAGATGGGAAGAAACCAGTTACGTACCAATTACGTATACATAGCTACGTAGCTAATATATTAATATTTTGAAGATAATCTCATCAACTAGAAATCAACTTAAAATTTCATGAAACTGACATCACCATGAGTTGCAGATTACATGATAAAAGCATCTTCAAATGCTCTCAATTTGAGTTTAAAATGTGCAGAAAAAATGAACTTCGAAACTAAAATTGGGAACGAAATCAGACATATGACCTTATGCATACACACACAAATTCAACATAGTTTTCATTGATTGAAGTTTGAACGATACCTCCTCAAATTCCTACAGGTAAGCAAAACAGTTAAAAAAACCAAAACCAAAACCAAAATATATGATGATATCCAAATCCAATATAAAATTAACTAAGACTAAAATTGAAATTGACATGATATCCAAATCCAATATAAAATTAACTATTTTATGAAAGAAAGAGTGGTCGATTTGGAAGAACGTGAAAGTTGAAGAGTGATTCGAAAAGAGTTTAATTAATTATATTTAATTAATAGTTTGAATGTTTAGATAAAGTTATATTTATCTATTAGTTTGTTGAAGTTAGTTTAGGATTGCAATTCAGTATTTGAGTAGGATTAGTAAGGTTTATTTATTATAAATAAATGGTTAGGGTTTATGTTTTGTAAGTCAATAAGAAATAATAAACAGAAAGAGTCGATCTTGGTTGAGATCAAATTTTGTGTTCGTGTTAGCCTGATTTCCAACAATTGGTATCAGATGTTGGTGTCTGCGGTTTTGAGAGTCGTGTTTCGCGAGGGGGAGCAGCCCTTTGGCTGCAGGGCTGAAGACGAAGAAGGAGCAAGATTCGTTCTTGTTAAGAAGGTTTGAAGGAAGCAAGAATGTGATCTTCATGAAGGTTTGAAGGAAGCAAGAAAGAAGGAACAAGGAAACTTTTCTTGTTAAGTAGGCAATCAAGAACCCGTTTTCTTGGTTGAATGAAGGAGTAGGAAAAACAAGAACTTTTCTTGTTTAGTAGGCAATCAAGAACCTTGATTGAAAGAAGGAGAAGGAAGAACAAGATTTATCTTGTTAAGAAGGCTATCAAGGACTCTTGTTCTTGGTGTTTTGAAGGAGTACGAGAAAGAAGGCAGTCAAGAGCCAGATCTTGAAAGGTAGTCAAAAGTCAGATCTTGAAATGCAGTCAAGAGTCAGATCTTGAAAGGTAGTCAAGAGTCAGATCTTGAAGAAAGTAAGAAAGAATGTATAAAGGTAACCTGATTAGCAAGAAACTTGGTTTCGAGTAAAAGCAAGCAGAATCAAGAAAGCGTGAAGAAAGAGCAAGAAGCAAGTCTAAATCAAGATTAAGGAGGAGAATGAAGGAGTTAATCTTGATTTTACGAAAGAAAGAGGGGTCGGTTTGGAAGAACTTGAAAGTTGAAGGGTGATTCGAAAAGAGTTTAATTAATTATATTTAATTAATAGTTTGAATGTTTAGATAAAGTTATATTTATCTATTAGTTTGTTGAAGTTAGTTTATGATTACAATTCAGTATTTGAGTAGGATTAGTAATTTTTATTTATTATAAATAAATGGTTATGGTTTATGTAAATTGAAGTCAAGAATTAATAATAAGAAAGAGTCGATCTTGATTGAGATCAAATTCCGTGTTTGTATTCTTAGGCCTGATTTTCAACAAATTCAATATAGTTTTCATTGATTGAAGTTTGAACGATACCTCCTCAAATTCCTACAGGTAAGCAAAACAGTTAAAAAACCAAAACCAAAATATATGATGATATCCAAATCCAATATAAAATTAAATAAGACTAAAATTGAAATTGACATGATATCCAAATCCAATATAAAATTAACTAAGACTAAAATTGAAATTGACAATAAATGTGGCTACTGTTTTGAATCTCGAAGGTAATTAAAAATAATAAAAAGGGAAATTTAAGTTTTAGTGCTACTGTTGTTGGTTGAAAAAAAGTATCAAAGGTGCTTGATGCTTCAATTTCTTTGATCTCCAAACAGTGTCGACGCTTTTCAAAATCCCCTTGTCACTTACTTGCAACTTTAAAACCTAAACATACATATATACATCATTACATGTACATCAAGATTTTTGGGGGAAGAAATCAACAATATATATATATATATATATATATAGGGGTATGTTCTTTTGAGAACCAACAATATGTTAAGAACCGTGAGAACCGCATTAACTCTTCCTCTATTTATAATATAAATTGACTAGAATTCATGTACATTTCAATATGTTTAAGGTTTGGTTTTAAAAGACCTCGAATTTATAGTCGTTTTTTTAAATGCATATATGTACTCACACTATATGCACAAATGAATGCATATATGCATATTTTTACTTTTTTCACTAAAGCGATATGTACACGTTTTGTGCGGTTCTTTCGGTTCTCAACATATAGTTGGTTCTCAAAAGAACATGCCCCTATATATATATATATACACACACACGAGATTGATATATATCTTCAATAAATTGAAAATGGAATGATCTGCAATTTTAATTAGGATATGAGATGAATATTTTTGAATTCTCAAAAGAAATATGGTATGAAATAGAAACGTAAATACGGGAGAAAAGTTAGGAATTTGGATGGAAGAATAATAAATATTAAATATAAATTATGGTAAAATTACTAAAATACCCTTTAGTATAAAAAGAAAATGATTAATATGTAAATTATCTGATTGGTTGATATTGATTTTAGCCTAACTTTAGAGTTTTGTTTTGAACCTCTCCTTATATATCTTTTTTTTGAAAGGCAGAAGATTGATATAAAACCAACTAGCAAGGAGCTAGAGAGAACAAGAACACAAACAACAAGAAAAAAACAAGGCAACAACTAAAATTGAAAAGAACACCAACTATCCCAATCTATAGAGCTGATGGATGACCTGCTTTTCATCCACAAAAAAACTTGAGCTCTTGAGATCTTCAATAAGCCAACTGAGCGAAGCCCTTTGCTCCCTAAAAACGACTCCGTTCCTCATTCTCCAAAGACTCCAGAAAGCAGACAACATAATCACCTGGACGGCTTTGCTTCTGCTATTGTTGGCCCCAACTGATTGGAAAACCTCCGATAGGTCCTTGACAGAGAAAGCAAAGATAGGGGGAACATTGCACCAAGAGCTAACATACGCCTACAACATGGACGCGAAGTAACAAGCTATGAAAAGGTGTTCAGCGTCTTCAGGAGCCTGACCACATAAAGGGCAGAAAGTAGAGATTAGATCAACCTTCCTTTTTGCCAGGGCAAGGCAAGTCGGGATCTGATCGAGTTCCGAATGTCAAGCCAGAATATTTACTTTTAGGGGAACCCAATTACACCAAGCCATGACAAAGGAACTCGAAGGAGGGGAGGACCCATTTATGCAAAACCTCAGAGATTTGACCGAGAACCCACCAGGAGTGTCCGGTTGCCAGACCTAAGACCCATCTTTTTTTACCATCAGATCAGGTAATCGGATATTAACCTTGCGCATGGCGTTATCAAGTTTCTTAATATTCAACCACACCCCAGGAATATTACTTCTGCCCGGAATAAAGGCCAAATCATTTGAGGGTTGGTGGATACTCCTAATAACATCCTTCCATAACGAGTGGGTCTCAGTTTTATAGCGCCACCACCATTTTGCGAGAAGTATTTGGTTAAGGGACTTAAGCGAACCAATCCCCCAACCCGCTATTCTTTTTAGAAGCACAAACCCTTTCCTAACTTACCCAATTAATTTTGCGAGAAATACTTGATCCACCCCACAAGAAGTTTCGCCTAATCTTTTCCAAATCGTTGATGACTTTGATCGGGGCCTTGCAGAGAGAGAAGTAAAAAACCGGTAAGCTATCTAAAACCGACCGAATGAGCACCACCCGACCCCCAATAGAGAGATTTTTTGCTTTCCATACCGACAGCCTAGCCTCAAAGGCATCAATTACGGGCCGCCAATTTTTAGAGTAGTTCATATTTGCCCCAACCGTAAGATCGAGATAAGAGAAGGGTATAGAACCCACTTTGCAATGGACTTTGGCAGCCAATTCACCCACACAGCCAGCAGGGACGTTAACTCCCATTAAACTGCATTTCTTTAAGTTTAAATTCAGACCCGAGACAAGATAAAAGCTACGCATGAGACGGATTAAGTTCTGTAAATTGGAAGATACCCATTCCCCCACTAAGTTAACGTCATCAGCAAATATAAAATGGGATAAGGTAGGCCAATTATTAGGCAAAACAATGCCCCGAAAGGTTACTATTAAAATAATAACTCGTAATAATAAAATAAAAACTAATAACAACCATGTGATTGTTCTAAAACAAACCATCCAACCTCATTGCTTTAGACGTTACTAGTTCTTTCTATTATTTTAACTAGCTTAGATCCCGTGTACTACACACGGGATGAAAAATATCAATACATAAACTTCTTAAATATTTATGTGTATATTTTACAGGTGTAAAAATGTATCATATACTAAGGATAGAAAACAAAATTCAAAATACGTAAAAGTTAAGATGTAATTGTGTTTCGAAAATACGTTAACTACTATTTAATGTAATTTGATTTTCATTTATTATTTGATTGAAAATAAAAGTTACATAATTAAATTTCAAAGTTTCTGATAGTACGGGATAATTTAAAGTAAATGTGTTTATTTGTATAATTAATATTTTCTTTAAAAATATATTATTATTAAAAGATGGAGAAGCATTTAATAAGAGAGAGAGGCGGGAAAAAAATTATTAGGATGAATACGGAGGCGACACGTGGCATGAAAAAACTTTTATTTATTATATAGTATAGATTTATATGGTTTTATTTTAGTGGCAAAATAAAACAATCACAAAAATAATTATAGTGCCGACAGTTTGATTTTACGTTTTTACGGTGTCAAAAGAAACATTTTATTATTAATTAAACGTCTAAATTTAGTAGTGGCTATTGAATAATAACGCTTAAAAATGCCAATTATAATTGGGCGTTTAATTTGAAGGAAAGTGTCGAAACAAAAATCTGAAATCATGGAAAGCGTATTCGGTTATTTCTTGGAATGGGATGTGAATTCCAATAAAATGATGAGTTTCATAACGTAACGGTAAAGATTATGTCATTCTTTATTAATTAATATTAAATTAAGAAAATTAACTGATAGTTGTACCAAGTGTTATTAATACAAAACATAAAATATATGTTTAATTAAAGTATAAAGGTTTTTACGAGTGACCGGTAACTAGAATCATTCATGGATGGATAAGAACGTAGAAAAAGAATAAAAAACATGTCCATAACTTCTAAAAAATAATTAACAAGTACTTTTTTTTTGTAATGACGTTTTTATATTTGATTGTATCTTTTTATTCTTTGTTTTAATTAAGTCTTGAAGATTTGTTATTTTAATATTTTTAACCCGTTTAATTAAAACTAGAGAGTTTCATCACGCGCGTTGCGGCGGGTTTTTTCCTCCCTAAACCCTATGGCATAACCGATCAGTAAACCTAAAATCAGTTAAAGAAAGAAAAAAAAATTAATAAATAAACAAACAAACAAAAAATTTAAAAAAACTTTAAAAATGATTTGGTTAAATAAAAACCTAAAACTAATTAAATAAAAAAACAATTTAAGAAAAAAAAAACAAAAAAGACAAATCACGTAGAAAAGGAAAAAAAGGGTTAAAATCGGGGGTGGGGTGGGGGGTGATTGGGGAGCCGCTCCTTGGGTGAAGGGGGCACTCAACTCATTAAAAAATTTTACTCATCAAACTGTCCAATAAAATTTTGTCAACTCAAAACTACTCATTTACTCAGATTTTATTGAAAACATCCTACTCAAACTACTCACCCACTTTAAAAAAAACATTTAAATAAAAAAAGTGTGTGTGGTGAATGGTTGGGTCCACTAGAGAGAGAGTGGGATTCATTCGAGTAAAAACACTCAGCCTTTCAACTCGATTGAGCTACTCGGTTTGATGGGGACGGTGTTCCCCTTTTACCTGGTCTCCATCTCTCCTACTCGGCCCAAACCAAATAGGGTGCCCCCTTCACCCCAGCTCCACCAAGCCATCCTTTGGTATTTAATGTGGATACAATTGTATTTACAAATGTAAAATACCTGCATTTAAAAAAAATAAAAAAGGCGGCTAAATCATTAAATGTCACGTGTCATCTTGGTAAAATAGTAAGTTGGAACTATCCATCGTCGTTGTAACTTTATATATATAACGTTTACCTGTCAAGCCATTAAAGATTAGAATAGAAAAATATATTTTCTAAAGTCAATATTTGTCAGCCGTTTTACGAACCATTTAACCTGTTTTTTTACGGCTCATCAATCCATTTAACTCATTTCAATTTGATTATAGATGAATTACACCCCGTTTAGAACAATGGGTTACAAAGATCGTTTCGGGTTACACAAATTTAAGTGTTTCTATGTTAGGTTGATGTTTTTAACATGAATAAATATACGAGTCATGTATAGGTTCATTAGTTTAACCTGCGACGATTGACACCTTAATTTGGAAAGTTCAATAAAAGCAAGGGGATCAACTTCTTCACATAATCCCTGCAACTTCCAGTCCTATATCGTCTCGGCAAAGCACGAGGGCATTAACTGGTGTTGTTGTCTGTGGTTGAATGGTGCACTGGAGTTGTTGTCGGGGGGTTGTATGGTGTACTAATGTTGTTGTTGGCGGTTGAATGGTAGAAACCGTTGTGGTTTGAGACATTTCCAAGAAGTGAATCAAGTGTACTTTTGAGTTGTAAGCGGTGGTATAAAAATTGTCATTGTTTATGTTGGAAATTTAGTGAAAATATGGGATTTCAATCCTCAAGTTGAATGGTTCGATTGAAAATTTTGGAACTTAGTGATTCAATTGAGAACTTGTTACAACAAATTTGTCATGAATCATTTAGAGACCTTTTGATTTCTCTCTAAATCAGAAGAGGAAAATGAACATCTTGTTCATTTTTAGAAGAGGAAAAATAGTAACAAAACTTTTCACACTTTAGAGCAAGAGAGAAATGAGAGTAAATCTTGTTCTCACCAAGTTCCCTAGAATTGGGAGATGAGTTCTCTCTAATTCTTTCATCATCTCATACTTCATCTTTTTTCTATCTTTTCTAAATACATAATTTACCCGGTGATCAGAGGTGGCTCAGTGGCATGTGCCACCGCGCGAGGCACGTAATTTTGATGGTTTTCGAGGGGCATAAAATTTATATATATATTTTATAAAAATTATAAAATTTAAACACATTAAAATTCAGATTTATTTTGGCCCAAATTTAATGGGCCTTTCTTATAAATATAAGTTCACTAGCTTATAACCCGTGTACTACACACGGGGTGAAAAATATTAATACATAAAATTCTTAAAATCTTTATTTCTATATTTTACTGGTGTAAAAATGTATTACATAATAAGAATAGAAAACAAAATTCAAAATATGTAAAATTAATATATAATTGGGTTTCGAAAATACGTTAATTACTATTTAATGTAATTTGATTTTCAATTACTATTTGATTGAAAATAAAACTTACATAATTAGATTTCAAAGTTTCTTATAATAGGGGATAAATTAAAATAAATGTGTTTTATTAGTATAATTAGTATTTTCTTTAAAAATATATTATTATTAAAAGATAGATGTGTATTAAATAAGAGAAAGATGCGAGACAAAATGATGGGAATGAATATGAAGGTGACACGTTGCATGAAAAAACTTTTATTTATTATATAGTATAGATATAGATATTCTATGGGTCTTTCTTTGTAGTCGCACGGGGCATTTGAATTCTCGGAGACGCCTCTGCCGGTGATACCTCGGGTGCGTGGACATCTCCGGCAGTACACGTACTGTTCCGGTTGTTGTACCCTGAGAGACAGACGCGTTCGTTTAAGAGGAGGCGTGAAATCTGTTTTAAGGGACCCGTGTTAAATACGAAGCCTCAACCAAAACCGTCATCGTTTTAGTGTGCTAATTATTGTAGTAAAGGAGCATAGTCGAAGACTCAACGTTGTGAAGACTCGAGTAAAGAATGCTTCAAGAAGACGTTCGTTGGAGTAACCGCTAAAGACATCGGTTCGATCAATTTGGCACATATAAATTGTATTTTATATCTAATTTTCATTCGGGTTTATGTACGGCATTGTACTATTTATTTCCCATGATTAACGAGAGTATCGTTATTATTATTTTATAATAAAAGGTGACCCAAGTTCCTACAGTTTCTGCACTTGTGGACGTCAAAATTTGTTTATTGAGGGCGTAGGGCGTTGAAGGCACTCTTATTATGTATAGGACCTGATGCCGATCCAGAGCCTGACCCGGATCCGAACCGTGATCCGATCGATGACCCTTAAGCCAGCTGGACCCGTACCCGATTCAAGTTATCTTTAATTATCAAGTTTATCTTTGTTTATTTTAATTTCCTAAGTTTGTGGAGAGTTTGTTTGGTTTTATCTTTTGGATGTTTATTTTCTTTAAAACTCTTGTAATCGGGTGGAATAGGGAGTTTTTGAAATTCTATTGAAACTTTATCAATCTTGGAGTCTTTCTTCAAGTTATCACCGTCGCCGGTTTCAAGTGGTACCAAAGCACGGTTGTTTCAATGGCAGGTAGTGGAAGAGATCCTCGTTTTCATCTCCGTAGAGACGCCGATAGCGGCAACGAATATTATTATCGAGATCCATGAGACATCGAAGAAATTGAACGGCTGCAACGACGGGTCCGGGACCTAGAGTTGCAACAGGAAGATCGTTGGGAGGAAACTGAAACTGATTCACACATTGGGGACGAGGGGGCATTGACAATCAGAACCCTTTTGCTCGGCGGCATTACAATCGGGGAATACAGCAACCAGACCCACTTCGAAACCTGGGGATTCGGTTGGAGATTCCAGAGTTCGAAGGGCACTCTCAACCCGATGAGTTTATTGATTGGCTTAGTACTGTTGAATGGGTGTTTGAACTCCGAGACATCCCGGACAAGATGAAGGTAAAACTCGTCGCTGTTAAATTACGTAAATATGCATCATTGTGGTGGGATCACATTAAAAAAAAAAGAGGCCAAGAGGGTAAGTCAAGGGTGGAATCGTGGAAGAAGATGAAGAAACTTTTACGGGCCAATTTTTTACCCGCCAATCATCGTCAAGATGCATATCTTGACTACCATAATCTGAAACAACAGTCCTCAAACGTGGAAGATTTCATTACAGAATTTGATAGGCTTCGAATGAGGTGTGGAGCCGACGAAGAGAAGGAACAAGTAATAGCCCGGTTTTTGGGGGCGTTGCGAACAAAAATTTCTGATATTATGCAACTACAAACATCTGGAGGTAGAGAAACAACTAAAGACCAAATCGAAATCCGCCGCCAACCGTTTCTCTTCAACGGGCCAGAGTTCCACGACTGGCGTGACCACTAGCAAGCTCGGCCCAATCAAAACCGATGCTTCAAGTGGTCCTAGTCCACCAGTAATACCGTCCCCTATGGCGAACATGTGTTTTAAGTGCCACGGGTTGGGTCATCTTAAACGAGATTGCCCAAATAAACAGATGGTCACCTTCGTCGATGAGATGGCTCCCGTTTATGACACTGAAGACGAGGCTGAACATGATGATGGTGAATCCGATGTTGTATACCCTGATAAGGGTGAGGCGTTAATTTCTCAATGTGTCCTTAGCACAGCTATTGCCAAAGCTGGAGGTGATACTTTATGGTTACGCAACAATATTTTCCGGACTAGGTGTACTACGAAGGTGTAACATCCCAATTTTTAAGAGAATAAAAGTCCAGGGACTAAAGGTGTAAAAGTCCTAAAGTTAAAGGACTGAAATTAAAAGAAACTTTCAAAATCAGACCGGTAGCGGACCGCTACCGGCTTCTTAACGGTCCGCTACGTGCGGATGAAGGAATCATGAGGGAATGACACGTGGCAGTGACGCATCTGGTGACTCAGCCCTATGACGGACCGCCACCAGGCGGGTAACGGTCCGCCAGCCGCAATTGGCTCAAACAACGAGAAGGTGACACGTGTAAGCTGACTCGCTGAAAGGAATTGGGTAGCGGACCGCTACCCAGAGTGTGACTGTCTGCCACGAGCGGAATACGCCAAACACCTGGCAAGGGGCGGTAGCGGACCGCTACCCCCTTGCTTAGTGGTCCGCCACTGGTGCGCGGACAGCCCTATAAATAGGTAAGTTGGGCCTTTCATTTGAGAACACAAATCATAAACCAACACACACAAACACTTGCACGCATACCGAGGCAAGGCAAACGCGACGGTTACGAGCGTGGTGGTTACGAGTGCGGAACGTTAAAGTTACCAACAAGGAACAGAGAGACGTTTAAAGAAAGGAACGAACTTAGGAACTATCTGAAGATAAAGTAAGTACACTGGACCCGTACCCTAGACACAAATACGTGAAGTATGTGTTTAAATTGATACGTGATATGTGAATTTTGTAATATGACGAGGGAACGGGGTAATGACAGATTAAGTCTAAACACTAAACGGGAATAATGGAGTAATCACGACGTATTCAAGGGGTGGTGGATACGCCGCTGGTACTTCCTATATATAAACTTCTTAGTACAACGTGGTGAAACCATTATGAATGTTTATGGGTATAGACTAATAAATAGTGATGAAATATAGTGAACGTGTGGGATAACATCCAACCGGTATGTAGTTATCTGACAAACGGAATGTTCTGTCTAAGAAAAGAGTGGTATAAATCTCTACTAGACCCGTCACTCTTTCCTGGGAACATCTCTGTTGGAGGTACTATTCTGGAAGGAAAATCACCCCAGTTTACAATATATGACGAATATGAATATATGATGGAAGTGTACCATGCATGATGAATGTGAATACATGATGAGTATGAATACGTGGAATGCATGATGAATACGTGAATGCATGATGATACATGCAAATATGAAGGAGTATCTAAACCCTAAAATGGAATAACGGAGTACTCACGAAATATTAGAAGGGTGGTGGATACGTCGCTGGTACTTCCTATATACAAACCCTTCTAATGCATCGTGGAGAAACCGTTACGAAGTTTTAATGTGAGGACTGGTTGGTGAGTAAATCAAGTATATACATGAGATACCCGGCCAGTAAAGTGGATCTCAATAAATAAAGAAGAGAACTAAAGGAAACTCTAGGCCTGCGGGGCTGAAAGAGTAACTCTAGGCCTACAGGGCTAAAAGAGTAACTCTAGGCCTACAGGGCTGAAAGAGTAAAAGATTCCAAGCCTACGGGGCTGTGGAATGAATGAGTCTTCGTGACAAATGCGAGGGGTCTATACTGACGAGTATAAGAACCTTGCAAATACTTGGACCGGAGGTATGGCCTAAGATGGTTGCAAGGGGGTTAGCACACCCATAAAATACGTAAATACGTGATCGGAGGTACGTCCGAAGATGGTCACGGGGGCACCGAGAGCCCGAGAGAATGTGAATAATAACATAAACCTAAAGGGTTCATAATAAAATGAAAAGATGCAGTGTACTTACTTAGCAAATGCTAATTCAAAAACGTTTTCCAAACACTGCAGGAAAGAAGCACGTGGAATGAAGCTTCCTGTGGACAGAGCTATCGGAGTTGTAAAATCCCTATATAGGATGATGTAATTATATTATCCTTTGTAAAACAATATTATTATAAATGAAAAAGTTGCCTTAGCCGTCATGGCAAGGTTTTATGAAACTGGGACCGTTTTTCACAATATAATACTCTGATAAAATAAGGAATAAGTAGGGTGTTGCAGAAGAGCAAGGTATGTACTGTTATCATAGATGGTGGGAGCTGTGAAAACATGGTTGCTACAAAAATGGTGAAAAAATTGGGATTACGTATGGAAGATCATCCTGAGCCATACCAACTCACATGGTTAAAAAAAAGGGGAATTTGGTTAAGGTAAATCATCATTGTTTGGTGCAATTTTTGATTGGCAATAAGTACGCCGATGAAGTGTGGTGCGAAGTGATTCCCATGGACGCGTGCCATAAAATACGATCAGCGAGTTAAACATGACGGGTTTCACAACACATATAACTTCAAGAAGGATGGCATAAACATTACCCTTGCGCCCCTAGATCCCCGCGAAACACACACAGAAGCGTTGATCCTTGCCAAGTCAGAATTTCTGGATTATGCATCATCCACAACTATTCCCATCATGTTCTGTCTTTTCGTAGCCAAAGAAAACCCCACTGCCGCTGGTATCCCACACGAGGTACAACCTCTCTTTGACGAGTTCAAGGATGTTTTTCCCGATGACATCCCACCGGGTTTACCTTTAATTCGAGAAATACAACATTGTGTCGACTTTCTTCCAGGTGCTAGTATACCAAATAAGCCTTCATACAGGATGAACCCGAAAGAATTTGAAGAGTTGCATAGACAGGTCACCGATCTTCTTGAAAATGGGCTTATACGGGAGAGCATGAGCCCGTGTGCAATCCCGGCATTGCTCGTAACGAAACCGGGTGGTGCTTACCGCATGTGCATTGATAGTCGCGTTGTTAACAAAATTACTATCAAGTACAGGTTTCCCATTCCTCGTTTCAAAGACTTACTCGATCAACTACATGGGGCAATAGTTTTTTTCAAAAATCAACTTGCGTAGTGGTTATCACCAAATACGTATGAGACCCGGAGATGAGTAGAAAACTACATTCAAAACCCATGACGGACTTTACGAGTGGATGGTCTTGCCTTTCGGGTTATCAAACACACCGAGTACATTCATGAGGCTTATGAACCACATCTTCAAACCGTTTATAGGTCGGTGTGTGGTCGTTTACTTCGACGACATCCTAGTTTTTAGCAAAACCGCCCAACATCACTTTCGCTACCTGCGTGACATCTTCTTAGTTTTGCGGGAACAAAAGTTATACGCTAACCGAACAAAATGCCATTTTCTAACATCAGAGGTCATCTTTTTGGGGTATTTTGTCTCGGGTCAGGGCATCCACATGGACGATACAAAAGTGACATCCATCACCACATGGCCGACACCTACATCACTACAAGAGGTTCGGAGTTTTCACAGTTTAGCTTCCTTCTACCGCCGCTTTATACGTAATTTTAGCACCATTGTGGCACCCATTACCGAGTGCTTAAAGGCGGTAAGTTTTTATGGACGAAGGCAGCTCAAGTAGCCTTTGACGAGCTGAAAGTATGTGTTACTCAAGCACCGGTTTTAGCTTTGCCCAACTTTGTGTAACGAACCAAAATCCAAATTATAATGTTATTTGTCTAAATAATATTATAGGGGTTAAAGAAATATAAAACAAGGTGGAGGGCTTGTTTAAATGGTGCATTTTATCTAAGACTTAGCTCAAAGGATCTTGTTTATTGAGTGTGATTGAAAAATCCACTCAAGGTGGATAGAAAACCCTAGTCGAATATAGGGAGGAGGTGTGTTAATATTCAAATGGGAAACTTGGCGCTATCAAAATTTCACTTGGAAGGGGGGTCTTCGGGTTTGAAAACGTGGGAGGTTAAGTCCCCGTTTTATTGGACTGTTTAAACTTTATGTCAGTTGGGTAAGTGGTTTACCATATAGAGTTACCTGAAGGAATCAAGTAGACTCTATGACACATTTCGTGTGGAGCATTCAAGAATATTTTTGGTGGGAGAAGTTGTTGTTGCTCCCTGTGGTGTTAATGATGTTGTCATTTTGAACCTAGTAGAAGAACAGGTGACTATCTTACAAACTAGAACGAATTACTTGTGCAATGAGGGATTTACCATGTATTATACCTTGAAAGCACAAAGAAGGTGAATTTCACTTTGAGAAAGTAGAAAGAAGGAATGTTGAATTGCTACCCAAGTTGAGTATGTGGTGACGGGTTTCGGGGACGAAACCCAAAGTTACGGGGGGTGATTTATAACGAACCAAAATCCAAATTATAATGTTATTTGTCTAAATAATATTATAGGGGTTAAAGAAATATAAAACAAAGTGGATGGCTTGTTTAAATGGTGCATTTTATCTAACTTTGGATGAAAGGAGACAAGTTTTGAAGTAGAGGGGCAGATTTGAAATTTTGGCAAATCAGATTATATGGTGGGGTGAAAATGGCGACACACACACTTTTATGTGTGTGTGTGTCATGGATTTGAAGAGAAAGGGAGGAAGAAGGAGCCAAGAACTGAAATTGAAGTGTTGTTTGAGAAATCTGATGGATTTGGAGTAATTATCTCCTTCAAGCCTTCAAGTAAGTATATTTTCTTCCTCTTGTAACTCCATTGATGGAGTTCTAGGTGGGTTTTGGGTGAACCAAGCTTTGGGGCTACATTGGGTTGAATTGTTGAGAGATAACTTGTTATCTAGCTTGGTTAATGGTAATGGAGGGTAGATTGTTTCATCTAAACATCCAATTTGGTGATTCGAGAACTAGGGTTCTTGAGGAAAATTTATGGGTTTTCAATATGATGATGTTTAAATGATAATTTGGTAGATGACAAGTGTCTTTGGTGTTAAAAGACACATTATTATGTAAGAAACCCAATCTAATTTGATGATTTGAAAGTTAGGGTTTTTGAGGATCAAATTGGGGATTTTTTTATTTGGAGATGTTTGAATGTTGAATTAAGATTGGGTAAGTGTCTAGGGAGTTATTAGACACATAATTAACCATAAAACCCCAATTTTTATGGTGAATTGTAAAATGGAGTTTTGGTGTAAATTGGGTGAAACCCAAACGGGTCAAAATGGGTGAATGATTGTGTTGAGAGGTTAAAACTTGTTTAAGGTGTAATTAATCAAGTTTAGAATGGAAGAAATACATAAGGTCTAGAGTGGGTGTGAGACCTCTATTGGTAAATGGTGAATTGGTGGGTTTGAAAGTTTGACTATTATAAGTCAAACGGGTCATTTGGATTACAAGGGTGTGTTGTGTGTCAATTGGTGATCAATGGATTACTAATTATGAATGGGTCGTATAGGTGATCAAGTAGGAAAGGAGCTAGCTCGGAGGATCAAATGGGATCATCTTTAGCAAAAGGTAAGTGCTTTGCACTTACTTAGTAATGATAGGGGGTAATTGCACATATTTGATTTACATGTTGGTTGTGCAATATCTTATATGTGTTTAATTGTATGTTGAAAATTAAGAAAATTGCATATGGTGAAAATATGCAAGGGTGGATGTGTGGTGTTTGAGGTCTAAGAACCTCGCCTTATTGTTTGATGAATTTAGTTAATAAACTTATATGGTGTATTGGTGTAAAATTGACTTGTGTGATAAAAGTCAAACTTGTATGCATAATGTAGTTTGAACTTGGTGTAGTTGACTATGTGGTATATAGTCAAACTAAAATGTAAAATATGATAAATTAGTGTAGTTGACTATGTGGTATATAGTTAAACTAAAAGTAGAATGTGGTAATTGGTGTAATTGACTTATGTGGTGTATAGTCAAACTAAATGTGGTGATTTTGTGTAATTTGACTAATATGTGGTAAGAGTCAAAGTAAAATGCATTTGGTGGAATTGAGGAAATGAACCCCACTTATGTCAATGTAGCTTGAAGTCTTTGAACTTCACTAACGTCGTTGTTGCTTGAAGTCTAAGAACCTCACACGAAAGGAATTTGAGGTCATGAACTTCACAAGGTTGTGTTGTGGCGTTTGAGGTCTTTAGAACCTCATATATAGGAGTTTGAAGTCTAAGAACCTCACATGGTAGTTATTTGAGGTCATGAAATTCACAAGTCATTTTGTGGTGTTTGAAGTCTAAGAACCTCACACGGAAGTTAGATGAGGTCGTGAACTTCACATAGTCGTTTGTGGTGTTTTGAGGTCTTTGGAACCTCACAAGGAAGTATGATAGGGTTGTTAGGTGTTTAAAACATTCATGAAATGGTTTTGGTTGCTTAAAACGACTGGGGGTCGAGTCGGGAGGGTCGAAAAGGCTAAAAAATTGTAAAACTATTTGGCTGATTTTGGACCGGAGTAATTTACGGCGGGCCGGAGTAATTTACGCCGCCTCAAAGTATTTTACACCCAAAGTGGTCTGTTTACGGTCCTATTTACGCCCAAAGTGAAAAATTGTCGTTTGGGGTCGATTGTTGGTGTAAGAGCTTGGGGGGCTCATCTGGGGGTTGTATATCATTACTAATGGTTTATTTATGGTGTTTTCTTGTAGGTAAGCTCCGGTTGAAGTCTCGGGTCACGCTTCGTGACGGATTGGATTCTCAATACTTTTGGTGGATGTTCATGGTTGGAGTTAGAACTCCTGGTTGAAGAGTCTTTAAACTTGTTTGAACTATCTTGTTGATGTTAAAAATGGTCGTTATCCTTAACGTGTTGGTCGTGGTTTTAAAACAACTTATGTCGTGGTCGTTTTGTTGTTATTAAAACGTGTTGTTTTGTCAAGAGTATGTCAACTCGGACCTATTTTCCGTGTGTGTTGAAAGTTAAAATTGGTTGAAAAATTTGGGTGTTACACTTTGATGAAGTTTTTCAGGTGGAGTGCGACGCCTCGGGTCTTGGCATTGGCGGTGTCTTGAGCCAGTTAAACCGTCCCATTGCTTTCTTTAGCGAAAAACTTAGTGACACGCGGCGGAAATACAGTACGTACGATAAGGAATTCTATGCTATTATACGTAGCCTTGAGTATTGGCGTCATTACCTTCTGCCGGGAGAGTTTATTTTATATTCGGACCATCAGGCTTTGCAATTCATTCAAGGTCAGTCTAAACTTAATCCGAGGCACGCTAAATGGGTTGAGATGTTGCATGATTATTCTTTCGTGATTCGACATGAAGCGGGAACTTCCAATACTGTGGCCGACGCTTTGAGTCGTCGCCATACTCTTTTAACGTCCCTCCGCATTCAGGTAACAGGTTTTGATTCATTATGTCATTTGTATCAAGATGATCCAGATTTTCAGGAACAATGGGTCAAATGTAACCTGTCACCGTTTCAAGATTATAGCATCAAAGATGGATTCTTATTTAAGGGGCGCCGCTTATGCGTTCCACGGTCGTCGTATCGTGAAGCAATCATATTGGAATGCCATCAAGGTGGTTTAGCCAGTCATTTTGGGAGGGATAAAACAGTGGCATTAATACGTGATCGATTTTTTTGGCCGAAATTAGATAAGGATGTAACTCGCCTTCTGAAGCGGTGCGGGGTCTGTCATATTGCAAAGACCCATAAGACCAGCCAAGGACTTTATACACCGCTACTGGTTCCGAATGGACCGTGGGAAGATGGCACATTTTATCACGAACTCACTCAAGATCAGTCTTGACTTTGTTTTGGGGTTACCACGAACTCAACGCATGAAGGATTCCATAATGGTGGTTGTTGACCGTTTTTCTAAGATGGCACATTTTATCCCCTGTGCAAAAATGTTTGATGCTTCTCAAGTCGCTCGACTTTATTTTGCAGAAATTGAAACACTCCATGGCGTTCTTAAGACCATCACCTCGGATCGCGATGTCAAATTCGTTAGTCATTTTCGGAGAACGCTTTGGAAGCAGTTGGGGTCAAAGTTGCAGTTTAGTAGTTCCCATCATCCCCAAACCCACGGGCAAACCGAGGTTACTAACCGTAGTCTTGGCAATCTACTTCGTAGTCTCGTTGGAGACAAACCCCGACAGTGGGATTTAGCTTTACCACAGGCTGAATTTGCCTATAACACATCCAACCA
Source organism: Smallanthus sonchifolius (assembly GCA_023525975.1). Lineage (NCBI taxonomy): Eukaryota > Viridiplantae > Streptophyta > Magnoliopsida > Asterales > Asteraceae > Smallanthus > Smallanthus sonchifolius. Next base: position 83,346,406 of record CM042030.1, on the reverse strand, counting down.
TTCGTCCACAGGTTGTAGTCCATTTTATCGTGTACGGTCGAAACCCGTTCACTCGGTTAGACCTGGCTCCCTTGCAAGACCCGCAACAGTTCAGCGCCGAGGGTGAGGAATGGGCTACACAGATTAAAGAGCTACATCAGCAGGTTAGAGATCAGATTATTAAGCACAACCTACGGTATCAAAATCGAGCTAACCAACATCGGCGCAAGGTTGTGTTTAAGGAAGGAGAACTTGTGTGGATTCAGAGATTCCCACAAGGTCGTTTTGGTAAGCTTCATCCCGGGCAGATGGTCCTTTTCGTGTTCTCAAGAGGATCAACGATAATGCTTACAAAATTGATCTGCCGGGACACTACAACGTATCGGCTACTTTTAACGTTTCAGATTTGGCGACCTATGTGGAGGATGAAGACGTTGACTTTGATTTTGACTCGAGGACGAGTCCTTTTCAAGTGGGAGAGAATGATGTCGATCCAGAGCCTGACCCGGATCCGAACCGTGATCCGATCGATGACCCTTAAGCCAGCTGGACCCGTACCCGATTCAAGTTATCATTAATTATCAAGTTTATCTTTGTTTATTTTAATTTCCTAAGTTTGTGGAGTGTTTGTTTGGTTTTATCTTTTGGATGTTTATTTTCTTTAAAACTCTTGTAATCGGGTGGAATAGGGAGTTTTTGAAATTCTATTGAAACTTTATCAATCTTGGAGTCTTTCTTCAAGTTATCACCGTCGCCGGTTTCAAGACCATTCATGACCATAAAGGAGCGAAAGAGAGCAGGTCGCCGAAGCCAGTGAGGGAGACGGCATGGACAATGAAGAATAACATAAATCAGGAAAGACGGGGATGTTAAGTTTTTTTTTATGTTTTTAAGTAAAAAGACAAAACATCATCACAAATATTTAATAGATTTTCATCATGTGTTACTGAAAAGGACCAAACATGTTATTCTTCAACAAACGATAGAAACCAAATTCATTATTAAAAAAAGCAATCAAAACCACAAATATCATACTTGTAAATATAATTTGTAATTTATTATGTGTATAATTTGATTCTTTCAAATAGATAAAAGTATTATTTAATTGGTAGCAAACATAAGTGTGGTAAGAGAGTGCATGCGAAAAGAAGCCAAATTTGAATGTCTGGCTTTGAATTTGTCGTTGCATGCATCATCACGTGTCCCATGGGTTCACCTTTGATTAGGATATGATCTTATTTTTGGCTTTTGGGCATTGTTGACCCTTTTATGTCTATACGCATCATTTTGAAATCATTGTATTTTAAAATTGATATAATCATATAAAAGAATTAGATAAATGTTGGTTATTGAAGTGAAATAAAATCAAATGAGATGAGTTTATGTTCAATAAAGCTAAAACTCAACTTTACCAGTTAAGTTAGTTTTGAATTCAATTCGATAGTTCGATGAATATTCTTGATATAGGTTTAAACTTGGATTCGAGATATATTAAATTACTTAGAAGATATTTAGCTATGGTCTATGAAGGGGTATCACCCCACAAACCCGTACCAATGTTCTGGATTAGGTCAAAAGCACCGGTCCAGATCATAGATAAGAACTCCCGCACCTATGCTCCGGATTAGGTCAAAAGCTTCGGTTCGGAGTTTAAATAAGAACTCCAATAGATCCAAAGCAGGACGCACAAACGTCTCGGAAACGTGACGATAATCGACTCGGAACCTTAACGAATCAGGTGGGGACCATGAGAATAACTAAAGTAACAAACTAATGACACGGATGGCACCACCTGACACGTGGTCGAATGACGTATCACAATGAAAGGTATAAATACTATCCCAAAAAGGAGAAGTAGATCCTATCTTTTCTTCCTTTAAATTCACTTCAATGAACTCCTTACTTATTCTCACGTCGAAGCTGAGTCACAAGGAAAACCCTACCCTGTGACGAGACTAACGGTCTGTTCATCTTGCAGATAAGCATTTCCTTGTCATTCACTCCATATACATAACCGGATGGATACTTAATCTGAAGGTGTTCCTCAAAGGTTAAAACTTAAAACCATCTCTTTGGGAATTTACTTCATCAGTCTGTAATATTTTTTTATTAGAACTAAAAACCATTAATAGTGTTTGTTATGGAGTAGTTGTTTGTTGGTTAATCTTTTAATAAAAGTTTTTTAGTTATTTCTCAATGTGATTGTTAATTTTCTAGAAATTGCCAAACTCATTTACGTTTCACATCATTGCAACCAACCCTAGGGTATTCTTGAGAAATATCTTTGAAATTTTGGATAAAAAAACATGGCATTACTCTTTCATTTACAATCCCACTTTAAAGTTCCATGGACACATATTACAATTTTATTTATTGTAATAAAAAATATTAAAAAGAATATTAGATAGACCTAAATATTTACCTACTACACCTATTGCGTCATAGTGAAGAAAAACAGTAAAAAGAATACCAACTTCTTTGATAAGCAGGAAGTAAACAATTGTGAAATGAGAAACATATAATCTAAACTTGTTTCCGAGGGTTACTTATAAAATACGAACTTAGCTCGTGAGTAATTTTACAAGCTCGAATTCAACTAGTAATTTTACACATTGTTTGTATTGTGCAGTGGCAGAGCCAAGATTTTTTTTCCTACGAGGTCATTATTTTTCAGTGCTAGGATTTCTAACAACCAACATCATAAAATATGGATGAAATTTAAATACCCATTTTAATTCTCTAAAGAACTCACTATTCATTCTCTTTCTTTTCTCATATTTTGTGAGTTTAGGAAAAAAATTGAAAAAAAATCATTATTTAATTAAATAGAGATGGAGATGAGGATGAGGTTTTTAAAAAAAAAATTAGTTAAATTTTGAGAAATCAAATGTGTATGGATGTATTTCTTGTCAAATGACCCAAAGTCCAGTAATCTAAATGAACATTTGTGAAAAAATACGTTACCCTTACAAACAAAAAGTCTAAAGTAATCATGTGGATTTAAAATGACTAAAAGTTGAATATAAAAACAGTTACCAATTTGTACAAAGTTTCAAAGTCAAGACTCAAGAGGCCTGGGATTCCAAAGCCCGCTTACGAGCAGCAGCTCGCTCCAGTGCCTTAAGCCTGTTTGATTCTATGCGGGCTTTTACTTCTTCTGACATTTCAATACTGTTGCCATCTGTTGTCTCACTTGCCAATTCTTTTGGTGCAGATGTATCACCACATGTACCCTCCTTATTCAACGGCCCGGATGGTTCCTACCGACAATCAAAATCATTACTTTTTCTTTTCTTTTTTTTAAACAATGGTTGTAACGGGTCAGATCGACTCAAAACACTTTTATATAAAATGATTAAAAATATATATTATTACAATAACAATTTATGCTTACTTCAGTAGTGTTTTCAAAGATCTCATCAAACATATTGTGCTGGAAATCATCTGGGTCATGATTGGGCAAAGTATCTTCCTGATCAAACCCCTTACCTGCAAAAAGTGTATAATTGAGTTATTTACTTTAATAGTTTAAATGAGTGTAATACAATAATTTCTAATATAAAAATACCATGTGAGAATCTGAAGAACATCAGTGTTTTAGGTCCCTCTACTTGCTAGTACACAACATGTTATATGTACAGAAAACCAATGGCTTTTATCTTTAGTTGACCAGCTTGTACTCTTATGTTTAAATGTATGACTTTTCGATAATGCTGCTATGATAAATTTACTTCTAAAGTTATACTTCAATACTATAATAACTTTACAGTGAAGGACAATGACTTGGCAGCACAGTTGTTTGATATGCATCAAGCAAGACATCAAGAAATAAAAATAGAATAAAGTGATAGGTATATTAATTTTATTGCACAATGATACACTCTGAAAAAATTAGGGAGGTACCTTGTTCAGGATTTAAGTTTTCGTGTGGCTCATGTGTTTCGAGTAGCTTGGTTGGGTCCCCTCCGTTTGTAATTCTTTCTCTCAGATCATTTATGCACATCTGGTAAAGCCGATGATTGAGTATGAACACAATTAATTTATAAGAATGAAAATGGAAAAAAAAAATATATTAAATGAAGAAGAGCGGTGTCAAGAGAATTTATACCGAGGAATAATATATTATTCAGCAAGGTGGATCAAAAGTGATTGGTTTAGGAACATGAAAACTACTAGACGTCTATTAAAATAATAGTAGTACAAGCAAAGAAGAAATGGATATTTAGAAACATGACATTTGCTGAGACCAAATACAAGACTACCAGTAACATAATAGTGTTTATTGTGTATAGAATTATCTGAAATATTTGGCCATGTGTTTTGCAAAATACTTTGCTTAAAAGAGTGAGGATAAGGTTAAAACATTCTTGTAAATATTGAAGTCATATGGAAATAAATCACAGAGTATGAGCAGGATGCAAACTCTAGCTCCTTATGCTCTTCTATGGCATATGTGGACTTGAAGAATCTTATAAATCCAAAACTAAATGAAATTTGGCTACAACCTTCTTCTAATGCGACTACGGATTCTTAATTTTGTCGGAAAAATGTTGAAACACATAAACATGTGCTCTCAGGACTCTTCAAAATGGCAGATTTAATATTCTTTCACACGTTTATTTCCTGAAGATTTTTACATGTATTCCAACGTGTTTTTCTCCAGAAAGAAAAAACAATGTCCTTTCTTATTCTACCTCAAAGAAATTCACCAATGTTTACAATTTTAGGCATGGATGTATACACAATCTAGAATAATGAACTCGGACTTCATGAATATCCAAAACTGCCAAGACTTTTAAAGTTATTGCAAGTATGAATGGCTCTATATTCTTTGATCTAAATTTTTTCTATAGCAGTGAATGATCTTAGAAAGCAATCTTCCAGAATGAATACATGTTACAGCATGACAGTGCAAAGATTTAAATATGAACAGAAAGATTCATTGAAAAGGCAACTACACTTCAAATATTGAATTTACTGAAGCATCATTAACAATGATTTAAGCTAACACTACCAACATGATGAAACTAAAGTAGAGAATCATTGATGTGCAAATTTTGACAGTTATATTAGCATCAGCATCAGCAAGCTAGTGACATTCAATTACTATTATAACTTTATAAGTGTCAACCCCTAGCACCAGTAAGCAAGTGACATTCGATTTATTGAAGCATTATCAACACCGGTTTGAAATAACAATACCAACAATTGTAAAACTAAACTGGAGAATCATCGTTTCACAATTTGACATTGATACTAGCATCAGTGAGCAAACAACATCCAAATAATATTAGCAGTGAAAACTACCGATATCAATTAACATTAGCAACACATCGTCCACCAACATTCAATCTACATTTATCAACCTTCACAGCAGTTTAAACCATAATATTCAACTAATTTTAAAAGGGTAAAACTTATTATGCATTTAAATACAACATAATACACCTGATACAACAGACCATATGTTGTGTTTTGTGACTGCAATAGATAATGATAATAAATATTTTACCTTGACACGTTTTGAGCTGCCAACTTGTTCTACCTTGTGAACAAAGTGGTCGAATGAGTAGTAAGGAATCAGATGTGAGTGCCATTCTGCATACAAGCTTAGGAGATTCCCCAGATCACTTACCTGCATATGTTTTCATGCAGTTGGATAAAATATAACTCTTTTAACTTGATATACATTTAGTATATTTAACTGAACAATTAATCTCCTCATTTTGCATCCTAGTTGCTAGTTTACAACTTTCTAAAATACTATAAATTCAAACAAAAGAGACGAAGTTAACTCGTTACCAAGGTTTCGAGTTTTCATAATTATGCTAGGCAAAATGGACACTGCAGTGAAGATAAATTTATGTGATGAAGTTGGCTAGTGACTACCATTTTTTCTTTTGTGTCTCTCTTTGAAATTAAAATAATGTCTACTAAATCAGCAATTATGTTATGCATAAAACCAAATCAAAAAATCATTATTGAATCCTAGGATTCATGCATAATCATCAGTGTTCAACATTGACCTTAGATGGATCCATAAAATTTTACGATAGAGCACCACTAAGAAATTAAGAAACTACGATACTAAAAAAATTATAAATCCTCCTAATAGACATTTAGCAATATTATGAAATCCATGTTAAATACATGTGTCATAAATATGCCATGATGCCTTTTACGGCTTTGTTACTAAGTGAACTCAACAAAATGTGTCACTAAAAACACAACTAAAGCCATACATGCAGGGCCGGCTTACCATGTTAATAATTAAGCTTGAGCTTAGGGCCACCAAAAATTTGGGGCCCCCCAATTTAAGAGAAAAAACATTGTATACATATAGATATATATGTTTATTTCAGTAAATGAATGTATAATCTATCTAGATGAGATGGTTTTACCCTTATCCCTTTATAACAATTTTATATCAATGGTCATCTGTTCGACTCCCAATTTTACCTTTTTTCTTTTTTTTTTCTTTCTTTCTTTCTTCTAGATTTAGCCATGTGCATTTGCCCCTTTTTATCTATTTTTTTTTCTTTCTTTCTTCTAGATTCAGTCAAGTCCTGATGTGCATAATTTAATTAACATGATTAGCCCAATACATGATAACTAATTTAATTATATGAACTTTTTTTAAACTAATATAATTTATAAATCATACTTTATTTAAATTAACAAACTTAAACATAAAATAAAATAAAATAAAGTGTGAAAATAATTTTAGAATATATCTTTTTAATACTTTTCTATATTATTAAGTTAAAGTTCGTTTTTCGTCTATATGGTTTGATCATTTTAACCATTTCGGCCCAAAATGAGAATTTATGTCATATTTTTCATGGTGGTTTGGGCTTATTATTTAGATAATTTTTATCGTTCAAAGAAATTTCCGACGTATTTTACGATTTATAAACCTATACAGTAATAAATAGCCGATGTATTTTACGATTTATAAACCTATACAGTAATAAATAGCCTACGTATTTCACGATTTCAAATAAATGTTTGTGTATTAGAGACTTGGTTGATTACCTTATTAGTTGCGTAGTTGATTACATTATTAGTTGTTTAGTTGATTACATTGTTAGTTGTTGATCCCAAACATCGAATTTAAAAAAGGGCCCCGGATTTTTTGTTCGCTTTGGGCCCCCAAAATGGTTGAGCCGCCCCTGCATACATGTTCACCAAATCATAAACCAAAACAAACCACATAACCTGAGTTCAATATTATCATGTCAACCTAGTGCAAATTGGCATAGGAAGCATGAAAAACCATACACTACAGTGCGCCAATAGAAGTCTATTGTCATGTCCAAGTCTTGGTTTTAAAAAGCACGCCTCTAGGCGCAAGGCGGCCTAAGGCACAACCCGCGTCGTTTTTGTGTAGGTAAGGTGAGTTGTGCACGCAAAGTGCAGGTGAGGCACGCTTTTCAGGCAAAAGATCAGCACAAGACGCAGGTCTGAGGCGTGCTTTTCGTACAGGGGCTGAATTTGTGCTTCAGGATGTTGTACAGCAGGCTTTTTAGGTTGTACATATAGGTTATTTAGATATTAAACCATATATAGATATATAGAGCTTATTTGTGTCTAAATTTTAGGTAAATGATGCTAGAAACCTATGAGAAATATGTTAAAATTTTATTTAATAAATTGCGCCTCGCGTGTGAAAAGCGGTGAGCTTTTGCACTTTGCGCCTTGGTTTGTCGCTTTTTAAAACCAAGGTCTTAGTTGCATAAAATACCACTTGTCAGCAAAAATATTGGTGTGTAGTATTATGTGATAGAATAACTCATGTGAGTTTTGAGAAGACATTATGTTCATAAGTTAGAACTTTAATCTTCATGTTTATGCTTTCTTAATCATGAAATAAACTCATATTTATACATGAGGTCAAGAAGGGATCAACTCATTGGTAGATTAGGATAAGGAAAACAAAAGGCCTAGAAACCTTGCAACTTTATTCTTGTAGCAATTCATAATATTGCTAATTACCTTTATGAACACTTAACTAAACATATAACAACGTGGAATTGAAGATCAAACTGAAAGGCAAAATCAGCATACCTCGTGGCCACGGCCACGGAGCTTGAGAGCTTTAGGGAAATGCCGAAGAACGAATCCAATACCGTCATCGGAGAGAAGCAGTTCTGGAGTGAGCTTAGGTCTGGTTTTCGGAGCCTTCTTTGGCTTTTCAATTGGCTGTTTTTGTGCCTGAAACGAGGCTCCACCGCTTGCCTTGAAAGGATGCGATGATGCTGCGGGTTTGTTACTAGATCGGTCATGGTTAGTGTTAGGGTTAGGGTTAGGGTTAGTGTTGGGGTTTGACGGGCAGTCACGGGACCAATGTCCAGGGCGGCCGCACTTGTAACAACCGGTCGGCGCCGCACCACCGTTAGTATCCATTTCTCCGATCTAAAGTTTAGTGTTTGAATCTAGGAGATTTGGAATGTGATTGAGATTGAGTTGTCTTGGCGGGAATCCGAAGGGAAGAGAGAAAATTGGCGGGATGTCGATAAGTTACATCGAGGACCTTCAAGTTTATATGTTACTGCTATATCTTTTTTTTGAACTGTCAACGAATACTATAAGACCTGTCACCCGGGTAAACACATTGGCGAAAGGCCACCCACGCCCTCAAATGCAGACAGCGCTGGTGACCCGCCCGTCCACCATTCCAGTGGAAACCCACCACCCGAAGACCCATTGTGGTAAACCCCTAGCCCACCTCAGCATATTGCACCAAGTGAGTGTCGAACCATGACCTCCACATTAGAAGACCATGGAGGTGCCTGCTCCCAAACCAATTGATCTGGGCTCATTGGCAATTACTGTTATATCTACCTCTAAACTATAAGATAGCTGTCATTTTATTATGGGGCCTACTATTGTCACACGGAGTTTGCTATTTGGACACGGAATTTTCTGGCTATACGCCTCGTATAGGTCAATACGGGGCGTATAGCCCCTAACCTTAAAAAACAGACTTGCAGGTGTCAGTTCTTGTCTGGCGGCTGAGCTATACGCCCCATATAGGGCTATACGATCCTTATACGACCCATATAGGCCTATATGCCACCTTTTTTTTTCAAACTTGAGCAAATTTTTATTTGTATATGGCGAGTATAGCCCTATACGCAGAAGCCTATACGCCCTCATATAGGCCTATACGACCCCTATACGCCCTCATATAGGCCTATACGACCCCTATACGCCACCTATGAGATTTTTTCCCAAACTTGGTCTTATTATGTGTAGAGCAATGTGGAGTATAGCTCTATAGGCAGACAAAAGGGCTATACGCAGAGTATAGAGCCTATGCTATCTATACGCAGTCGATTGCTTCTCTTGAAACAAGATTCGAACAATATCAACAATATGAAGAACTATTTGGTTTTTTGTTTCCTAATAGGTTAAGGATACGATACAATACTACAGTATAGTATAGCTTAGTATATCATAGTATTGTAAGACACGATTTATTGTGTGACTCTTATAATCATTTATCTAATTATTAAATGATCAAATGTAATTATTTATTTATTTAATAATCTGTGGCTAGTAATTAGTTGATTGGCCTAATTACTCTTAATGGGCCATTAATGGGTTTCCCCTTGGGTGTACATATATATAGAGAGATAATTAGAGGGAATTGACTAATGATTATTCAATTACTATCACCACTAAATTCGTCCCTCTCTCTCTCTCTCTGAACCGTGAGCTTACTTCTCACGCTAAACCATCCTAACCGTACACCTTAAATGGGAACCCGATCCAGATCAGTGATCATGACGTCTTCCCTCTCTACGGTTAGCTTATCAGGTATTCAATTATTATTTGTTTTCCATTATCATGTTTCAAGAACTGATCAACATGTGGTATCAGAACGTATGTTGCTTAATCAGTTATTGTTTCATTCCCTAAACTGGAATTAAAATCGGAGAAAAAAAGTCTTGTTAAAACCGTAATAAAAAAAACGTTTTAATTCTTATTTTTTCGGAAATGGTCTTAGTACCAGGTTTCAATATTATACGTTTTTTTATCTTCTAAGCTCGAGATGCTTAATGTTTTTCAAAATATGTTAAAAATATGTTTCATGATTTCGATTCCAAACTTTAATCTGATATTATTGAAGAACAGTTTATCTGATGTTCATAAACTGTTCTTCGTGTTCATCATTATTTTCGATGAAATCCCCTTAATTAGGGATGAATAATGATTTTGATTGTGTTTTCCTAAAATCATGTAACTTTATCTCCAAGATTTCGAATTAAAATATTATTTTATTATTTTAAATAAAGAAACTTGGATATACTAAACAACTTAAAAGATTTTCGAAATTTAAAATACAATCAAAATCCCTTTTCGCACTGCCTTATCAGGATCACCTTCACAGTTTTAGACTCTCACGGTTATAATTCATGGGTAAGAATCACGGGTTTTGTTTACGGGTCTTAAGTTCACGGGTCTTAAATTTCACGGGTAACAGTCCACGATTATGAGTTTACGGTTCATGTTTCACGGTTTACATTTCACAGTTCAAGTTCAAGGGTTTTACAGTTCACGGTTTACTTTCTAAATGGAATAAAGCTATTATTAGCAAGTCATTAGCATCAATCAATCTTCTAAATGGAATAAAGCTATTATTAGCAAGCCTTACTCCATGAATTAGAATAACATTTGGGATTTGGTTGAATTACCTAAAGGGTGTTCATAACTAAAGAAAATCTTAATGGAAACGCACGATTGATTGCTAAAGGTTATACTCAAGAAGGAATAAATTATCAAAGAATCTTCTTACCTGTTTTACAAAGATTTCTTTTAGGATCATTACTGTTCTAGTAGCTTATAATAACTTAAAGCTACATTAGATGGACATTAAAACAACTTTTCCTAACATTGACCTACATGTTCATAAAATAACCTGAAATTTCTAAAGTGAAGGTTAACACTTATTCTGTAAGTCAATGAAATCCACGTATGGGTTGATTGAAATCATAGTGCAACTCTCTTCATTAACAACTAAGTGAATTTGTACACCTAACTCATGATGAGTGGGAGCAACTAATGTAAACTTGTCCTTATATAGATAACATTTTATTCGGAGTCGTGGTTTGAAAATAATACAAATATATATTATTTTGAAAGTGAAAATATCATAAATATGAGTTATAAATTCAAACCGAGCATACGGGTGGTTTCCCGGGCTAAAACACATTAACATAATATTGTAATAATAGTGGGATGATTTTTATATTAAAAATATTAATTAAAAATGGTTTAAAAATAAAAACAGTGTGGTGAGACTCGAACCCGGATCTCTCCCACACAAGCACACACAACTAACCACTCCACCCGCTAGGGCTATCGCAAATAAACCCGGATTGAAATGGTTCTAGTCAATAACTCCCATGTGCTCTTATTCCCAATCGATGTCGAACCAAATCCACCCTCAATCCATCGAATTCGATATCAGTTGGTTACAAAAGCATAGGGGTTTTACACATCGAGCATTGACGATTCTCTGTGTGTGTGTTTAGTTTGGAAAACATCAAGCCTAGGGTCGTTTAATTACAGATTCAAGTGTCGAAACCCAAGATATGAACTCATAATCAATTAGATCAGATTCGATAATGAAATCGGTTGGAATTAGAGGGCTTTTATTAAACAAAGGATTGCGAATCTGACTATATGATTTAATTGAATTGAGGTTGAGTTTAAGATCGAAACCCCCAAATCGTTTTATGAACAAACCCTAGTTATAGGATCTTGAAAAATTCAATGTTGTTTGATTCAATTAGCATGGGGCTTTCAAAGAGCATGGTATTGCGAAACTAATCATGTAGTTTAATTGGATTTAAATTGGGTCTATAGTGGAGTTCGATTAAACCCGAAAGTACATGAACCCTATAATCAAAACGTGAAAAATCCGATAGTGTAAGCCCTAAGAGATGAAAACGAGTCTATAGACGTGTTTAACTACCTGACTCGATGTCGGACTGATGGAGATCGGTTAGAACACAGTTCCGACTTGCGTGGGTTAGTCTCCGGCAACTACAACTTCGTCTCTGACCAAAGTGGATGGTGTAACAAGTTCTGCGGTACTCAATTTAGATGCGCAGGTGATCAATTTCAGTATGAATGATTGAATTGATGCGAATTGGTGAGTAAAAGGGACGAGTTCGACGGTTACTACTTGATTACCCATAATTGGGTTTGATTACGAATCAATGTCTGTGTTAAGGCTTTAATGATGGACGATTATAGTGTTTAAAGCGTTTTACAGTTACAAATCGGACGAATTTGAGGTTTGTAATTGAATTTGAATCAAGATATTAGGGGTTTGACTGCTAGAAGTCAACAGATTGCAAAATCATACGACTTTGACTTTAAAAGTCAACACAATAGTGTTTTGGTTAATTACACAACTAGTCCCTGCAGTTTTAGTTTAATATTTGACAGGATTAGTCCCTAGAGTTAGAGATAAGTCAATTAGGTTAAGATTTAACTTGGTTTAGTTAACGGAGTTAATCTGGAAAGTTCGGAGTGTCACACACGCCAGGTTTATACACACCGATATTGATGAACTATACGCAACGTATAGCCCTATATGTGGCGTATAGTTCATCTGAGGAAGAAGATGAAACCATACGCCACGTATAGGTCTATACGTTGCGTATGACTCAATTTCTCGTTAACTGACCTGCGTATGATCTGGGGTCGCCGCGTATGGCTTGGGTTGCCCAGTAACAGAACTGCGTATGGCTTGGGTACCCCGCGTATGGCTTAGGTTCCCCGGTAACAACCTATACTCCACGTATTAGGCTATACGTGGCGTATAGTTTTTTTTTTAAAATAAATATTTTCTTAAAACATTTAATTTAAAAAATATTTTATTATTAATTTTTAAAATATTAAAAAAAAAAATTTATTATTATTTTTAATTTAAAGAAAAACAATTCATTATTTTTTTAATATTTATATTAAAAAACATTTAAATAATAACATTTAAATATAAAAAAATAAATTATTATTAATTTATATTATTATATAAAAAAACATTTTAATATTAATTTTTAAAATATTAAAAAAACAATTTATTTTTAATTTATATTATTTTCAGATATGGCGGGTCACGATGATGATATTGATATGGTCGAGTTAGATGATCTTGCGCAGTACCCGTATTTGCATTTTCCTCCCGACTCTGACGCTTTTGGCCGATGCCAGAAGCTATTTTATTTATATTCAGTTGTTTTATTTATGGTCGAGTTATATTTTATTTATATTCATTTGTTTCTTCTGTTATGTATGTAAAAATATTTGAATGTATATATTTAATTTTTTGATGTAATGTATATAATGTTTTGGTTATTTGTTTGTACTGTTTAATTTGTTTGTTTGTTTGTAATGATAAATTATAAATGCAAAAATATAATAAATGTTTAAAAAAGATAAAAATTATATAAATTAAAAAAAAGATAAAAATATATAATTAGAAAAAAATTTAAAAATTATATAAATTAAAAAAACGTAAAAATTATATAAATTAAAAAAAAACTTATATTAACAAAGTTATATAAATTAAAAAAAGATAAATATAACATAAATTAAAAAAAAACAAACTTATATTAACAAAGTTATATAAATTAAAAAAAGATAAATATAACATAAATTAAAAAAACCTATACGTGGCATATAGACCAATACGCCACGTATAGGCTTCTTAAACCCCAAAATCTGTCAAGTTTGAAACAAAAATATAACCCGTGACCCATACGTCTCGTATAGTGCAATACGCCACGTATGAGTCCTAGTCGCCAGACAGAGAATGACACGTGGCATTCTCTATCAGTGAGATTAAACCCTATACGCCTCGTATTGGCCTATACGAGGGCGTATAGGGTGCGACGTGTGCAATTAGTAATATTTTGTGTCCCATTAGAATTCCCCTTTATTATTTTTGTCAAAAAATAATTATTTTATTTATGCACGTGTGTATTTTATAATTAGAATTTTAGTTATGTGACAAAATATATATACTAACATATTTGTATAAGTGATACTTTTTTTTAGTTAGGGTGATTCTAACCACACACGAAATATTACTAATTGGACACGCTGTAACCCTATACGCCTGGTATAGGGCAATACAAGGCGTATAGGGTTTAAGTCTGCTGACACGGAATACCACGTGTCATTCCTTGTCTGACGGCTGGGATCCATACGTGACGTATTGCAGTACACGTGGCGTATAAGGCTATACGCCACGTATAATATTTTTTATTTATTTATATTATATTTATCATTTTTAATTTATATAAGTTTGTTATTTTTTTTAATTTATATAATTTTTTTTAATTTTATATAATTTTTATCCTTTTTGTAATCTTTAATTTAACATTTTATATATTTTTTTATATTTTTACATTTATAATTTATCATTCCAACCAAACAAACAAATTAAACATTATAACCAAACATTACATATATTTACATCAAAACACTAAATATATTACATCAGAATGTTTTTACATACATAACAATAGATACAACTGTAATTATCCTATTGTATTTGGGCGTATTTGTATAGTTTTGTAATCGTTTTGTATCGTTTTGAGTTTGTTATGAGTTCAGGTCATAATTGCAGGTTATAGTGTGCTAAGGAAGCGGAAAACGTAGCTAAATTCTGGAGAAATCGAGCACACGGAAAAGATTGGAAAGCAAGAGAAAGAAATTAATTTTATGTGAAAGTTAGCTCCTCGCGGTACGCGATGAAGGATGCTCAAGTCCCTCGCGGTACGCGAGGGAAGCCAAATCCCGCCCTACTAAAATGTCCCTCGCGGTACGTGAGGGGCCAGCCATATTTCTCTTACGGTACGCGAGAGACCCGTAAATTCTGAAAAACCCTAATTTTGAAGTTTTAATTGTTTTACCTGACTATTCCTCCTAGACCACGATTTATTGGCCATCAGAGGAAGAAAAATAGGCGATTTTGGCAAGAAGGGAAGCATTGAGATCAAGAGTTTGGAGTTTGAGAGATCAATCAGGTTAGATTCAAATCGTCCGGTCACGATTAATCTTTCTTCTTTGTTTATTCAGTATTCTTGAACCATGTTTATTGTTTTTAACTTTGAATCTTCTGGTTTCATCATGATTCTTGGCTAAAACCTTAGAACTACCTAGGTTAAAGATGATTGTTTGCTAAAGTTTGGATTTTTATTGGTTTATGGATCTTGTTTTGGTTTTTATGCTTTAGTACAGATCTGATTTCAATTGTTTAATGAGTATGCATGCTTCGTTTTGATCTTATGTTAGTTGATTGTTCCATACATGTCTTGATGAATGTCTTTCATGAATAGGTATGTACTAGATCGCTTACTGTGTGTTTGTAATTCATGTGTGGTTTGCTAGACGTCAGTAACCATAGGAATATCAATTAACAATTTAATAAACTAAGTGTTCTTCTTATCTAAATACCTGCAAAGTGATAGATAATCGATTAGTCTTCGGTGTTAGGGTTTCTGAGTGTGAACAGTCTGAGAGGATGTTTCCTTAGTGTTCTAGTATCGTTGTTAATTCGTGTTAAACAAGTTGAATTCAGGTTACTCCATGCATCTTTGATGTATTGAGATAGTGAAACCGAGAGGTGAGCTGTCTATTGAGTTCTTTAGCATAGTTGGTGAGACCGAGAGGTAATCCGACCACTGGTGAGTATAGTATCCCTTGAGTCTCCTTCTGGTCACATCCTGAGAGTGATCAGGAATCCATTAGGTAGTTTTGAGGGTGTTATCAGAGTCTAGTTTGTGTTAGAGTCAGTGTCTCGTGGGTTCGATATCCGGACTTCCATTGAGCTGTTTTACAATTGATAGGTACACTTGCCTGTCTTTGTGGTCTAGTTTAGTAGGTTTGTCTAGAGTTTAACTAGAGTGTCTAGGTTAGTTTTGTGTTTGGTTTATAGACCGTTTGACCGACATCAGCGTGTGATGCGCATGTCATTCGCCTATACGCGGCGTATAGTGATGAGATGGTTGACTAGTTGTAGAAAGTACCTCGTACCCTAAACTGCATCGTATGGTCCTATACGATGCGTATAGCGGTTTGAAATGACCAACTGTACGATGTTGTTGTGTTGGAAATTGTGAAGAGCCTATACGCCTCGTATTGGCCTATACGAGGCGTATAGAGCCCGGTCCCCATAGCAATTCCCGTGTCTTGTTAGTAGCCCCCTTTAGTTATGTATAACCCGACTAACTGTTAATGTATATAAATAGTAGAGGCTGAAGAACTTTTGTTACACTTCGGTTCAACTCGAAAATAACACGAAAAAAAAACATATTTTGAGTTTGTTAGTATAACCCTACTATTAGACGGGTCAAGCTGAACATGACACGTTTAATAAATATGAAATTCATACATGACCTCTTTAATAAACGGGTTCACTTTTTAAAATAAATTTTAATACAAATAATATATTAACTTTAAAACATTTACTTTCTAAATAAAAATAAAATATAAAGACACTGCTAATTAAAACTTTTTTTTAATAATCAAAACATTACGTAACAATAAAAAAACATGATTAAAAATTACATAATACGAATTAAAAAAAAAACACCACTAAGCATCACATTTGTTTTACTACATTTTCTTTCAACAATTCAATCGCTCAAAGCGCCACTCCTTTTAGATGGTTGGAGTTACCAGAGCAATGAATGGTGGAATCAGAATAGAAGGAGACGAGGTAAACCTCTACAAGAAGGTTACAAAGTAGTAGTCAGGATCTTAAAACCTATCATCTCGATCGCTTCTTGGCTTAACTTTAACTTAAACCGGGTTTTTTCCAATCGTAACTCGTTAAATTCAGGTTGAGCTTGTAGGATTGTTCAGATCCATTTCTTAGATAAAATTGAAGTTTGTAATAATAGTAATAATATAGTAGAGAGAATTTATAAATTAGATGTGAAAAGGTTAAAGTTTTAAAGTAGTGTTTATAGGAGGTAGATGTTGTATTTCTTATTATTAGTTAGAGTAAACTGCAGTTTTCGTCCATGAGATTTGATGGTTTTAATAAGTTCAGTACACCCCTAATACTCTGAGTCCCTAAACTTACATTTCTTAACGCTTTTAGTCAAATTTCACTAACGTTGTTAAGTTTTTCAATTAAATCTTGTTAAATGACCAAAATACTCTCTTCATCCCCACTCCACCACCACCACCACCCACCTGTCACCCTCTCTTCCGGCAGCCGACCACCACCTGCCACCACCACAATAGTGGTGTGTTGAGAGAGAGAGAGAGAGAGAGAGAGAGAGAGAGAGAGAGAGAGAGAGAGAGAGAGAGAGAGAGAGAGAGAGAGAGAGTTTTGGGTTTTTATATTTTAATTTTTTTGATTTTTTATATAAATGGGTAAAAATATCAAAGTACCCTCATGTGCCTTGCACATGACAATACCTAACGAAAAAATTAACTAGGTTAGGGGCAAATGATATAACGTGCAAAATTTGTAAACATAAAGGATGGTCTCTGTTAATTTTTTTGACTAAAAGTCAATATCTGAAAAATGGTATAAAAATGACGACTTTGTAATTTCCTCTATTATCTATGTTAAATTAGCTAAATAAAACATATAAATAACTTGGAAAATGCGCTCCACTAAACCCTCCCGGCTTCCACGTTAACGCTCCCCTTCTTCATCAATTTATTTCCTTGCATTACGCCACCAATATCCCCACCCACTCTACACGCTCTCTAAATTTATTGTATTATTTTTTATATACTTCTATTTCAATTTAATATTTTAACAACGATATCTATATTTATACTCTCTAATAAATAAAAGTTTGGTGAGACATTTGTTATTCTATTATGTATCCTTAACCTTTTTTTCCCGCCTCTTTCTCCTATTAATTATACAAATTTTTTTAATTGTTTTTATAAATTTTTGTTTCCCGCATCTCTCTCCTATTAAATAATAATGATTTATATAATTCTTTTTATAGAACACTTTTTATTTAAAAAAAATAGGTTTGTACATAAAACATTTTTATAAATTAAACATTTCTTTCATTCTTTTTATAAAACAATTTTAAAAAATAACTATATAACGTTTCTATAATTTGTATTAAAAAACTATGTAATATGTCATAAATATGTAATATGTAAATCTTTATAACTAAGTATATATAACTTTGCATTTATTCAACTCGTGTAATACACGGGATTTCTAACCTGGTCATTTATAAACATAAGTTTTGTTATATACAAATTATCTTGAGTTATTTATTTTCTTTTGTTTTTATATAAAATATATTTTAAATGAATAATGTATAATCACATTTACAAAGTATTACAGAATATAGCGACAGAGAGAAATATAGTGAATTATTATCATAGAGTTATATAACTAACTTTTGTATAATAGTTATAACAATGTGTATAAATGATATTATATAATTCTCATAGTTTTTTTATTTAAAATTATTTTATATTAAATGGTTATCTATATATAATATATACCTCCAATAATATATATATATATATATATATATATATATATTTACTTTTAAAAGACAATGTCGATGGCCAATCAAAAGCCACCGACAAAACCTTCAAGTCTGTTTAATACTATTCTTTTCAAGGTTAAATTCAAAAGCTACTAATGGTTCAAGTGATAAGTTTACTACAATTTTAACTTGCTCTCCTGGGTTCGAATCCCACTGATGATGTATATATTTTTTCATGTTTTTTTTTACTTTATTTATTTACTTTGTTTTTTTTAAATTTTGTTTTTTTTTGAGCGATTGTGTCGTTTCAATGTTAGGTCCTGTTTACACTACAACATGCTACGCATAATACTATTTTCTATTTATACCGAACCGCCGCAACTTCGTAAGTTTCTTTATGTATTTAACTACGTCAATGAAACCGTCACAACACGCGTAACTAAGTTGCAAACGCTACGCATCGAACTTCGCAAACCCGTCACATCGCGCGGACTTGATTTCTAGTATATATATAATTTATAAATCCAATAAATTATATAATTGTCTAAAAATGTTTCTTTTGCTTTTATTTATTTAATAATTTTTTTATTTAAATCATATTATATATGTATATATACACACTATTATATTAATGCCTACGTGCTTTAGTCATCTAAGAGCATTCACAGCCGGTTTTGTATAATTGTGTGAGTGGGTTTTGTATATTTTATGAAGTGGTTGTGAGTGGAGGAGAGAGAAAAGATACAATTTTTTTGTAAATATAAGGAAAAATGTAGTTGTTTTTAGTGTAATTATAAGGATAAAGAGAGAAAATGAGAGAAAAAAGGTAGATAAAGTAGTGATTTTTAGTGTAATTATAAGGATAAGAAAAAGAAATATAAGGATCCGGCTAAGAATGCTCTAAGTGGATAAAGTATTTTTCCACACGTTAATAAATAGTCGGAAACAACACGTTATGGGAATTGATGTATTCAAACCACGACTATTTTACTCGATCAAACAAGCAAACATCAAAACACTTTAGGTAATTAA
This sequence comes from Smallanthus sonchifolius, assembly GCA_023525975.1. Lineage (NCBI taxonomy): Eukaryota > Viridiplantae > Streptophyta > Magnoliopsida > Asterales > Asteraceae > Smallanthus > Smallanthus sonchifolius. Next base: position 83,326,889 of record CM042030.1, on the reverse strand, counting down.
AGTCTACATATACAAATCACTTGAATTCCTTTTAATAATATAAATAGTATATATATTAAATACAATCAAATACATTATTCGAGTTGGATTCTAATATTTCATTAAAATATTACAATCTTTCTGAAAATTAAATTAAAATAAAGTAGCGACTACTAGTAAGTCTAAACCTGGTCAAAAATTGGAAAAACGTGATCAGTAGTAGGTGTTTACTCTTTCTTTCTTTCTTTCTTTTTATGGACATGGTTTTCTACCAACAATTTGCCATAAAACAACCATTTACTTAAAGACCAAAGTCAACCTCAAAAGTGCGACACAATCAAACCTTTTAACTCTTCCTTGTATTGTTTTGACCATTTAGTATTCCATGTTTACACGTATTCTAAATATATATAACTATATATACTCTAATGGTTTAATGATATAGTGTTTGTCCCTCACAAAAGTGATGTGAGTTAAAATCTTTACAAGTACAAAATTATGTGATATTTAGTTATAAAAAATTGTTGTTCAAAAAAATATATCTAGCTATATATATTATAATATATAGGGTGCGGTTAAAATGATAATCAATATTTATGTGATAACCGTGATAACCACTCTCAAACATAGTGTTACGTATATGTAACAATTATCATTCTATTAGTGTTATATATACGTAACACTATGTGTCACGTATATGTAACATTATGTGGTACGTATATATAAGACTCTTCATTTCCGCATCTATGCAGTGGCGGAGCTTGAAAAATTAAGAAGCTGGGGCCAAAAGTCAGAAGACCAAATTTTTTTTCCTATCGCTATGTTTCGGGTTATATATTCGGGTCATATATTCGGGTCGGGCCAAACAAATCAATAATAAATAACTTTAAATATAAAATAATCTATTATAATGCGAGAGAAAAATGGTAAGTACCTGGAAGAAAATTACAACTCAGCCCGACGACCTTTAATATTTTTGAATTCATCGATTATGGATTCCGAATCAAACTTATTAGCAATATCTTTTTCTATGTAAATCACCAAGCTATTCGCGAGATACTCGTCTGCCATCTTATTGCGAAGCCGATTTTTGAATATTTTCATTGCTGAAAATCCTCTTTCTGTTGTTGCAGTAGAAACTGGAAGTGTCAAAATAAGCCGAACCACTCTATCAACCAAATAATAATTTTCATGTTTCTGAGTTTCCACCAGACTTTTGCATAAATCTGAACCACTCTATCAACCAAATAACACTGAACCAAGCATATTGGAACCTACGAGTATGATTCTTTGAACCTTTATTTTGATACTCCGTAAGACTTACTTGGTAAGGTCCTAAAGAAAGATAAGCACGTCTTACTTGTTCTCTTAAATGAACCGGATACTCCCAAATTGGTTTTCGTTTAGCTGGATCTCTTTCTATATTGTTAATATCCACTTCATTAGCATTATTTTCTTGTTGTGGAGGTTTAGAATTAGCATGATTTTCTTGTTGATTTTCATGCTCTTGCGGCTCACTTGTTGCTGCTTTGTGATGTTTGCTTACTTGCTTATCATCATTTCTTTTCTCTTGTTCATCATCAATTCTTTTGAAAAAAGAACTAATAGTTAAAGTTTTCAACTTTTCCATAATATGCCTAACAAAAAAAAAACAATAGTCATAATCGATTTCATTTCATCAATTCATTATTCATCATCAATCAATCTATCTGTTGCTCGTCATAATCTATTCATTAATTCATTATTCATCATTAATCAATAATTCTTAAGAATGCAAGAAATAAATAATCATTCCTAATTATAATCCTAATACTTAACAAGAATACAACAAGACCAAACGTAAACCAAACGTACCCAGTATAATCCCACACATAGCTAACGCTATTAGTAGGGTCTGGGGAGGGTGTGATGAGGGCAAACCTTACCCCTATCCCAAGGGATAGAGAGGCTGCTCCCGTTTAAACCCCCGGCTCCATGGGAAAGAAAAAGATAAAAATATAAATAAAATTAATGAGTAATAAAGTAAAACAAGAATGAAAAAAAAAATCAAGAAATTAAGAATGAAAAAAAAAATCAAGAAATTAAGGCTTGATTCAAGAATGTAAGAAATCAAAAAATTAGGGCTAGCTAGTCTAGTATAGTACCTGTGATGTAAGCGGAGCAGCGAGCAGCCTAGCAGGGCGCCGACGACTGGTGGTGGACGGCGAGCGGCGGCGGTGAATGGAGGCGACGGCAGCAGCGATTTGGGCAGGGAAGCAGTGGTGGTGAACGAAAATGATTTGGGGCAGCAGGGTCGATCGATGGTTTTCTTTTAGGGAGGTTAGGTTAAAAATAAGTTTTCATTTTTCATTTCTCACCCTAAACTTACACTTTTATTTTTAAAATGAACAATATATTTTTTTATCGAATTTTTTCATTTCCCACCGATAACTTATCAAAACAATCTCAACATAGCAAGAATTCTTAGGGAAAAAGTAAGCGGGGGCCAATAATTCTTTAGCGAACAAAATAAGTAGGGGCCGGCTCTATACGTAAAAAAAATTTCGGACAAAAACGGAAAAATTAGCACTACTAACGGAAAAAACGGCAAGGGCCGGGGCCCTCCCTGGCCCCTTGTAACCTTCGCCCTTGCATCTATGTTCAAGATATATGTTCAAAGAGTATTTAACAACTAAAAGAAAAAATAATTTATAAATTATGTGATTGTTTGAGAGTGATTATCACGGTTATCACATAAAAAGCTGGTTATCATTTGAACTCTTCTCTTAATATATGTATATACATGTATATGAAAACCGCATCAAATTCAAAGTGATTTTTTCAATGTGAAATGTAGGAAGTGATATCGTTGATCAAACTATTTGCATGGCTAAAATTAAGACGGTGGTAATATAGTAATTAATATAGAGTTAAAAATGGTTGAAGTGATAAACTGATAATAATAGAGTCAAGCTCAATTGTTAAATTTTTTACATTTAATTATAGTTCCATCAATTTAAAACTATTTGCTGGCACGGTGTTGTTATAATGGTACATAAAAACTTGTTACACGATATGTTGAGTTACATTACAATAATGCATCCAAGTTGTTTAGTATGATGTATGAAAAAACCGTGTGAATACGATGGTACGTTCAAATTTCATAGCATTGTATCGATGTGTCTAAAACCATATGTAATTTAAAAAAAAATGCATTTACCATCCCCTAAAGTACAAGTGTCATGTCATAGATCATTTGTGCATCTTAGACGTAAAAATCATATTATGCATTGACCCGCCATGTATGTGTAACTAAAAACATCTAGACATCTAGTGGTTATTATAAATAAGTTATATATGTTGTCTTAATGCATCAAATTTCATATGATATCATATTTTCTCCATATGTGGTGTAACAGTTAATTAAACCTAATTGAAAATCGATTTTCATTTATGTTGTTGTCATTTAAATAATTTTAATATATACATCATATATTAAATACTAGCTTAGATCCCGTGTCTACACACGGGGTGAAAAATATCAATACACAAAATTTTTAAATCTTTATGTATATATTCATAAAAATACGTTAATTACTATTTAATGTAATTTGACTTTCATTTACTATTTAATTGAAAATAAAAGTTACATATTTAGATTTCAAAGTTTTTTATAATAAGAGATAATCTATATCTATACTATATAATAAATAAAGATTTTTCATGCCACGTGTCGCCTCCATATTCATTCTCATCATTTTTTTCACGCTTTCTCTCTTATTAAATACACCTCTATCTTTTAATAATAATTTATTTTAAAGAAAAATAGTAATCTTTATATTAATAAATCTTCTGACATATTTCGACGAGTGTATGTGTTAACATATTATATTGTATTCCACGGGTTTATTCAACACGTGTAAAACACGAGTTTTTAAAAAAATAAGTTTTTTTATTACTTAATATATAATATTATATTTATTCAACCCGTGTAAACACAAGATTTTAACCTAGTTTAAAATAAATATGTTTTATTAGTATAATTAGTATTCTCTTTAAAAATATATATTATTATTAAAAGATGGAAGTGTATTTAATAAGAAAGAGGCGGGAAAAAATGATAAGAACGAATATAGAGGTGACACGTGATATGAAAAACATTTATTTATTATATAGTATAGATATAGATATATTAAATATAAAGTAGTTAAATATTCTAACATGTAATAGACGATATGAAATAGATATAATTTATGAAATTAACAAAAGGGGTTTTAATTAATTAGTTGTAATTTAGTTATAAATAAATTAATTAATTATCAGTTGTTGATAGTTATAAAAGGGATTATTTAATTAAATAATTATCAAGTTATTGGTAATTAAAATTTTAAATAAATCAATTAAATAATTATGGAATTTAAATTATAATTACCAAAGTTGAATTTCAAAATGGTCCCTACGATTTGAGAGTTTATAAATAGAGATGTAGGGTCAATTATTTGAAAGACGATAAAATCACAAAACCCTAATCTTTCTTTCTCTCAAAATCGTCACCGCCATCGCCAGCCGACCACCACCCGTCGCCACACGTCGTGTGCCGCTGCCACGGTTCTACGTCGTCCCGCTGTCTCTGTGTGAACCGCCAGCAGCAACCAAGTTTTTTTTTTGTTGAGGGTGGATCGTGATCAAGACCTGAAGGAGTTTAGGTGCTTTGGTTGTTTTCGTGTTATCGGATCTAACGACTGGGTTCGTTGATTTCATGGTGTTTCTGACTTGGTTAGCTATTTATGTGAAAAGGTATGCTTTTCACTAAACACTGTATGGTTGGTTTTATTTGTTCTATTTTGGTTTTGCATCTGGACTCCTGGCTGGTGGATCAAAGTTTAGGTTTGATTTGGGTTGTATACGTGCTTCCGCTGTTATGTTTATTACAAAGTTTTTTTAACCAGTATGCGAATCTCAACATTGCAATCTCAATCCTATACCTGGTTATAAAAACATGTCACATGCGCGTCGGGTACCCGTTCTCATTACCATCGGGTTCACGGTATACCCGTGAGCATCGTGTATACCCATTTTATAATATCATGTGTTTAATAATTCCTGTTGAGATTCCCACTACCTGCAATCAGTTCTTAAACTCACCTAAAAGCCGACTTGAAATATAAAGTATTTAACTACAACTCTATAATCTTAATAGTTTTAAAATTCTAACAACTTCATCATACTATTTATTGTTTTTTTAATCTATACTACCTAATAAACAAGTAAACTAAGAGGACAGTTGTCACATTTCTAGGCCTTCTCATTCTCATTTTCCCGCATCTCTCTCGTATTAATAATCAACTCCACTATTTTAGGCAACTAAATTAATTATTTGTTTCAATTTTATCTACACATTTTTGAATTTAAAATTGTGTTTATCATCAATTATATTTTTATGAATTCTACAAACTGAAAACAATTTTACAGCCAACTAGGATTCAAATAAAAAACTTTTAATCATATATTTACATATTAACATTGTTTCATTTTTACGAATGTATGTGTTAACAGATTATATTATATTTTATTCAAGTCGTGTAATACACGGGTTTTAAAAACATGAACTTTTTATTACTAAGTATATAACATTACATTTATTCAACCCGTGTAATACACGAGATTTTAACCTAGTTAAATAATATACTAATATATATTGGTTTAGATGCGGATAACATGTTCAGGTAATCGGACAAGTATCACGTATTACTATATTCGTCATAAACCTGTGAAATTTGTTGAAACTAATCTCTTACCCGAATGCCCATCTCAACTGTTTTAAGTTTTCCCATCAAGTTTGGGTTCCTTTTGTAATATCCGAGATTTTTCCGACCTATCTTTTCCTAAAACCTCTGCACGTATTATTAAATTAAAACTCGACTTCATATTAAAACTATTTCCTTAAACAATAAATATTAATTTTAAATTAATATATAGTTAAGGAAAAATAATTTATACTTAAAACATATATGTGTATATATATGTGAGGGTTATTTAAAAAGTATAAATATATATATAAATTCATAAAACTTTATAAGTTTGTAATTATATAAACTTAATACTTAAACTTACAATAAATCTTATAAATCATTTTATAAATTTGTATTAAACATATATATTTGATTTTATAAAAGTCCAGGGACTAAAGTTTGCCATTTTAGAAACTTATTTTAAACTTAAATTTAAGTTTATGCATAAAATGATGAAGGTTGGAAACTTCAAGGACCTGCTTTGTAATAAACCCAAACTCCCGGAACTCAAACCCAGTCGCGAGTTCGAGTCCCGCCAAGTCCGGTTTCGCCTTCGAAGTTCCAAAAAACGCGTAATCGACCAAGTTCAACGAACCTCGAGCTTCTATTCGCGCATGCGGTCCTGCCCCGAGGTGTATCAATGCTCGAATCCAACTGTAACCACGCGTAAATTCGAAATTTAATCCGTTTAGCTCAACCATAAACCTCCCAACAAATCTAGCATTTAATCACGAAATTGATTATAAAAACGGATTGAGGCACCTAGACGACACCACACACAAACTCTCTAAACCCTCAATTCGTCCGAATCGAACTTGCATTACCGATTTAAACTTGCGTCTGCCGTTTCTAAAACTCAAGCTGGTTCTTCCTCAATCCGATATAAAAACAGGTAATTCGTATGGCCAATCTTGTCGTTTTCATTCTTAGATCATTAGCCCTCTGTCAATTTACATAAACAGAGGGTTAATCGATACGTAATTGGGAAATTCGATTCTAGGGTTCATAAGGAAAAGATGGGTGATTTGAGATGCTGTTTAACTAATTCATTTTCCGGTTAAAACACTAGCGAGGCCCGTAGCCGGGTGGTAGTGTGTGCGTGTTCGGACTCAGCTTGCCCGGGTTCGAATCCGGCCAGCCTGAGTTTTGATGTTTTATTTTTTTTATACTTTTTCAATCAGTTTTAAATACTTTAATTATTTTTATAAAATCTGTTAAACTTTTATAAACTTAAAACTGGTTTTTAGTTACATTTTTATCTTCCAGAACCATTTTAATTAATTAAACTTAACTAAAAGTTATAACAATTAAATCTTTAAAAATAGTTTTAAATACTTAAGATCCATAAAATGCTTTTATAATTTTATAAAAACTTATATTTGTACAAAAACCATTTTATGAAAACAATAAACTTAATTTATCTATTTTCGGAATTAAAGAAGTTTTTTTTAATCTTTAATTTAAGTTACAAACTTTTAAAACTTATATAACTTTTACAAAAACAGGAATTTTAAACTTAATAAATCTTAGACTTACACATTTTATAAAACTTATAATTTTGTATAAACAGAAAACTTAAATGTTTATATAAAATTTAAATAGAAAAAAAAAATATATAAATCTACTTTATTAAATACTTATAAACTTATAAACTTTACAAAATGAAAATAGAAACTTTAAAAACATTTGTAAAACTAGTAAACTTTATTTAAATACTATAAACTTAAAAGAAACATTATTTAAAACCTTTATCAACTTATGGTTCTATTTTCAAAATATGAACCTTATAAGAAATTCTATTTAAACATAATTATTTATGCTTACAATTTCATATTATTTAAACTTAGCACACTTTAAACATTATTTATTTACAAGTTAAATTGTGAAATAAATATTTAACATCTAAATACTTTAATAAATGATTAAACGGAATATTTATTCTTATAAGATAAGTATTTATCCTTAATAATTATGTATGCTTAAAATAATTATTATTAATCTTCAATCACTATTTACTCTTTGAATAATCACTTATCCTTAAAAATTATTCATTCTTTTATTATTAATCCTTGTTTATTCTTTAAATAAATTCTTAATAAATACTCATCCTTTAAATGATTATTATAAATCTTTAATAATTATTTATTCGTTCAACAATTATTATTAATCTTTAATAATTATTTAGTCTTACACTTACCTATTGTTACAACCTTATTTATGAAAATGTTTAGAAAACTAGTTTAAATTATTATTACCAACTTGTGTAATTAATAGTTATAAAGCATTCCTAACTAATTATTTTAAGTAATAATTATTCTAAACTATTAAACTTGATATCCAAGTCTCACATTATTCATTCAAAACCTTATTTGAAACTGTGATTTAAACTTCATAAACACAAACCATTCCCATCTCCCATTTGAAATCCTAGTCGATCTTGAAATCCTAGATCCTTACCATAGACTTATAGGATTATACTTAAATCTTTAAACTTGCACACTTAGGCTTATCGTGAGGATATTCTCCCTCCAAGTCTTGCAAATACTTATCCGTGTCGGATACTATTCATCATCCAAGTGAGTATACTTAGCCCCTTTTTCCTTTTATGCTTTTGGGGTGAAACATGTTCAAAATTCTTAAACTTATACAATTCTTGTACAACTATGACTACGTGTTTATTCTTATGTTAAACTTGAGACTTGTATGCTTAGATTAAACTTAAAACTAGCACATTCATTAGCTTTGATCAAGCCGATAGTAACAATGATAGATCTATTGTATTTGACCAATCCATCTTGATTGATTGACCCCTTCGGGGGGGAGCCCTTGGTGTTTGTTACTACATTAAACTTTAAACTTGAGACTTATAAGGGTAACCTGCGGGTTATGCCTAAACTTGGTTGGAGGTTTGAAGTGCACAATGTTTAAGATACTTGTTTCTCATACTTACATTATAGAATGCATATATCATAGTGAATTGTAATTCTTCTCAAATACTTGTTAAACAGTGTCAAAACCTTTGTATCTCACCAACTATTTTGTAGTTGACAGATTCTTTCACATGTTTCAGGTTCTACAACATGAGACTTTATCGTGATCACATAGGATGCTTGGACCTAGAATGCTTAATCAATTAGACTTATATTCTGGCTATGTATTTGATTTATTCTTTGTATTGAACCCTTGAATCTGTTATTAATGAAATATTGATACTTTAATAGTCAACCTTGTGCTATTGAACAACCGCGTCCGCCCCGACGTATAATCCGCCGTCGGTTGGGGTGTGACACCTTTATCACCCGTAATGCTTTCAAACCCACACTCTCACATCGTTTAGTAGGTCGGGTTTTCCACACCCACTCAAACCACTCATCCAACTATGCACGTGGTTCACATTATCGATGGTTTTTAAGACACAAATCCGAAGTTTGAAGAACAAAACAAACATTTAAGGTCTTTAACAAGAAAATGCAATTGTGAACAACTACATATGATTTACAAATTAGAATCATTAACTTATTAGACTATTTAATACCTAAAATATTAACAGGGCCAATGTTGTATTTTTACATAACATATATGATTTTTGGTATATGCCTTGTTATATACGTCATAGTTATCTTGTATTATACTTGTTTTTAAATAAATGTCAACCAAAAAGGTTGAAATAAAAGTTTGATGAAAACAATGAGATCTTTGGAGACAGTTGTTAGAAAACACAATATCCAAGGTTGTTTAATAATTTTAATATTTCATCCGATCAACGATAGTCTATTTTCTATTAACGAGTCATGACATACATGATACATATGTATTTTAACACCTAACCTATTCACACATCTCGCGATACTTGTTACACCTTATTCCATTAAAAAGTATATTCACGTGTGGTGTGCCAATGTGTTTGTGTTACTCAAACTAGAAACCGAGAATTCATGCATCTAACATTTTGTCACCTAAATAATCTACCTTTAATTTGTTACGTTTTATCAAGCGAAACAGGTAATCAAAACCACAACTAGAATACGTTATTTTGCTCTAAACACACGAGCGACTCTTTTTGTATTATTGAACTCGACTCATGAAAGTTACAAGAAAACGAATACACTAATAGACCTTTTATAGGACCTTTGCTTGTTAACCAAGTTTTACTAAACATATTCAAAAACTACTGCTACTTATTCGAAGACTTAATCAAATAAACAATAAAATAATTCAACATCTATACTATATAATAAATAAAAGTTTTCCAATGCCACGTGTCGCTTCCATATTCATTCTTATCATTTTTTTCTCGACTCTCTCTCTTATTAAATGCACCTTCATATTTTAATAATGATACATATTTGAAGAAAATGTTAATTATACTAATAAAATACATTTATTTTAAATTATCTCTCATGAAATTTGAAATCTAATTATGTAACTTTTATTTTCAATCAATTAATAAATGAAAATCAAATTACATTAAATAGTACTTAATGTATTTTCAAAACTCAATTATATATTAGTTTTTACATATTTTGAGTTTTGTTTTTTTATCCTTAGTATATGATACACTAGGTTAAATTCCCGTGTATTACACGGGCTGAATAAATATAATATTATATATTAAGTAATAAAAAATATATTTTTTGAAAGCTCGTGTTTTAAATGAGTTGAACAAACCCGTGGAATACAATATAATCTTAACACATATACTCGTCAAAATATGTTGAGAGATTTATTTATTAATATAATAAATATAATATATAGATTAGTATTTTTTTTTTTTAAATATATTATTATTAAAAATAGAAATGTATTTAATAAGAGAGAGAGGCGGGAAAAAGATGATAAAAATGAATGTGGAGATGATATGTGGTATAGAAACCTTTATTTATTATATAGTATAGATTTTTACATCTGTAAAGTATATATATAAAAATTTAAAAGTTTTATATATTAATATTTTTCACTCCGTATGTATACACGGGATCTAAACTAGTTAAAAAATAAAGATAAAGATAAACTTAATCTCCTCCAAGCCACCCCCCATGAGATCAACCTAAACCACCCTTTATCCACAAGTGTTGTATTCGTTCAATATAATTGTCTGTCTTACTAGTCACCAATAACACATCAAACATTTCAATATTCAAACATAAACTAGAATTAAGTAGCACCGGTACATATATATTTCATAACATTTATTTTAGTTGGGACTTATAACGATAAGCACTTGATCAATGAAACCTACTTATACATATTGGATACCGCTAGATCATGGGTTTGTTGTTAGGGTACTCACGGGCTCAAACTCACACTGAACCAATGATCGGATTTCATAAAACCAAAGATTGGACCTGGTAAGGGCAAATTCCGATCAGTCAGTTCCATTAGTTAAATATGTTCAGACCTTTTGATAGGTTTCATTATAATTATTTTTATTTTTAACCAATTGAACACGTTGACTCTTTGATTTTAACAGTTCCTTAATGTTTGTTTTTTACACATTCAACCCCGCTCATCCGTTATTCGCACATAAAAACCACACCTGCCTCATGTATCATGACGGATACAAAAAAAAGACTCTTTTGGCCAAATGAACATATATTATAAATGATGAATATGAATTAAAACCGTCTATGACAGATCGAAATATGATAAGTCGATGATTACTTCTTCATTTGATCGATCAAACATAAAAAATGAAATTATTTTGTTTTGAAGAGGTGGTATTTTATTAATTCCATCATAAAAATGAATCTAATTGTATTTTGTTTTCGATCCAAGACAAAGGAGTTGGTTACAAAGTCTCCAAAAGAAGAGATTTGTTTTCAAGTCATTGTCCCATTTCTGTTTTTCTGTTGTTACTTTTATACATATATTTTAATTTTTTCGGATAATTCATAAAATCATACACTATCATTTTGCAAGTGCCGCTAAAAAACAAAATAAAAAATATATCATTTCGTTATGTTCTGATTACTATTTTTAACAAAATATCAGTTACTAAATATAAAATTTTCCATATCTTCACAAATTATTTTTTTAGATACATAATAAACTTTCTATTCTAATAAAAGATTTTACAATTTCATCCATTTATGTATTGATATTGGTTTATTTTTTAAAGAACCTGTTTGATAAAGTTGGCTGGATAACTAACTGGAGTTGTAAGAGAGAGGTTTTCGTTATATAAAACTTTTGGTTTAAATAGCTATAATGGCCGTTAAAAAGTGTACACTGACAAAAAAAATTATATAAATGTTTATTAGATATATGATTATTATTAAATTTTTTTAGATAATTTAATTCTTAACATATCCGTGAATAAAATTTTTTCTCAAATATTTTCCCAAATAATTCATCATTTATCATTAATTTTTTTTGTCACATTACCAGCATATTTAACATTTATTTATAATTAAACTTTTTAGTATATTAAAATATTTAGTTTTCATATCATATAAATAAATATAATAAATTACATTTAAATATTACATAACTAGAAATAAAAGATTATAGTAAGATATATTTAAATATAAAAAGCTAAACACAACTAAAAATGAAAATATATAAAACAAAAAAGTAATTAAAATTTGGATGGGCCACGATGGCGTCTGTGCAGTCAAAACGCTCATGAACCAACCCGTATAATACGTCGCCCATGCCGTGTAAGCTACAAGACGTCTATGACTTACTCTTGACCTTAGGCCATGGGACGTGGGAAGGGGGCGTGGAACCCGGTGAGGGACGTGAAACACCACTCCCCTTCCACGTGAAAAGCTTGCCGTGGGAATTCTCATGGGATAAAGGGGGTGTGAAGGGAAAGAAAGATGTCATTTGATTGGTTGAAAGATGGTGTGAAAATTTTCACATGATGAGAATACCTCCCCCTCTTATGTGAAATTGTGAAAATTATCACTCATGTGAGTATACCGGATAACCTTACGGGTGCTCTAAGATGGGATGACAAAAGCAAGGGCAGAGGATATAAGGGGCCCGAGGGGGCCCCGCCCCCCCCCCCCCCCCGATTTTTCGCTCAGAAGTGTTAATATATACGTATTCGGCCGAAAATTTTATAGTTCCGGCCCCCCTATATGAAAAAAAATTCCCGCCCCCCCCCCTGCGAAAATTTTCAAGCTCCGCCACTGGACAAAAGAACCCAAACTTGACGGGAAAAACCCAAACTTCAAAACATTTGGGACGAGTAATTGGGTATGAGACCGAGTTTGATATTTGATTATACCCGACCTGATTACCCCAAACATACATACCCTTAACCATTTTCTTTTTATAATCGTTTGTCCATGGTAATGGAATAATCTCCATATTAATAAATTTTTAATTTTTATATTTATAATTTTCATAGTTATTTAAATTATATAAAAATTAAATTGTAAAAATATTATATGGAATCCCACTTGTTAACTTTTAATAGACTAACCAATATACATGATATATACGAGTATACCCGATACCAGACATGTATTAAGTCTATTATATAAGATCAGTTTTAAATCAGATATGAGACTGTGTTATCAATACTGGACCCAAACACGTCCCATTTTCATCCCTAATCTAAACTTAATTGCTTTAGTTTTTTAAAATAAAAATCAAATCTTTCTTATTAAAAAAATAATCCCAAAAATAAATAAAATATGGTCCTGTTGGTAGTATTAGTTCCTCAGCATTTGCCACATAGTATCTCATCTCATCTAAGTACCCTCGCCGGACCCCGCCGGTCACGTTTGTCAGTTTGCACCTCCTTATGCTGACCAAGCCTTCTTGACCCCTCTCTCCCCACAACCCTTCATATATTTCCTCCCCTCATATCACCGCCACTCTCAAATTCGTATTTCCATTCATCTCATTTCTCCCCTTTCCCCCATTAAAATTTTCATCATTAGAGCCATGGGGTTACCTAATGGAGCCGCTGTTGATATACACCTAAATTCTCATTCGATTGAGTTTTTTGACGGTGAAAAGAACAAGAACGAATCCAACGGCGATGATTACGGAGAACAAGTTGATTTGGATGATTCATCTGTGGATGATTCCAGTAACAGTGACGGTGGTTCCGATGATATTGAGAAGAGAGAGATCCGTGTAGAGGATGAAGAGAAAGAACAGGCGTTAGATAACGCCGAGGGTTTAGGAAACAGCTTGAATTGCGGTGACGTTGAACAGACGGTGATATATCCGCCAAATCCGCAACTTCCAAGGCCGGAAGCACCACCCGGAGTTCTCGTCGTTTACACGGAGGCGGAGAAAACAAAATCGCCTACGTCAATTAAACGATCAAACTCCTCGCCGGAAAGTGCGGTGCAGATACCGGCGATTGGTAAGTTCTTCCGAGAGAAGAGCAATAGCTTATCGGCCGCGATAACGAAACGGTTATCGTTACTAACGGACGATAACGACGTTGATTCGGAGAAACGGAAGGTTTCAAACGTAACGGAGTTTCATCTATCCGGACTCAAAGTTACAGTAAAGCTTAAGAATGAAAAGAACGAAGATGAACAATTCAAAGGACGAATCACCTTTTTTTCTCGATCAAACTGCAGAGACTCGACGGCCGTTCGGTCGTATTTTAGAGACCGGAAATTACGCTACGTGGAGATCAACGTCGACGTGTATCCAACCAGAGAGAAGGAATTGATCGAACGGACAGGAAGCTCAGCCGTGCCTCAGATCTTCTTCAACGAGAAGCTCTTTGGCGGACTTGTAACGTTGAACTCGCTGAGAAATTGCGGATTGTTGGAGGAGAGAATGAAGGAGCTGCTTAGCCGGAAGTGTCCCGACGACGCTCCGGCGCCTCCGGTGTATGGATTTGACGATCCGGAGGAGGAAAAGACCGACGACATGGTAGCGGCCGTTAGAATATTACGGCAACGGCTGCCGATTCAAGACCGATTGATGAAGATGAAGATCGTGAAGAATTGCTTCTCGGCGTCGGAGATGGTGGAGGTTTTGATTCACCAGTTTGATTGCGGGAGGAAGAAGGTATCGTGATTTCTTTTACTTCTCTTTTCTAATATTGATTCCGTGCATCGCGGTGTTGTTATATCTCGTGTGCTTGTTTGCTAATCATCGTTAATTTCTTAGCGATCGTGACGATCACGAGTAGTTTAAATAATAATTTGAATCAGAATCGTAATAACTTCCGCGGCTGTAGTGTATATTATTCGAGTAGGCTGCGAAGTAGGTGATTATTATCCATGGATTGTCGTTGGACTTCCAGATCCAATGTCTAAAAGAGCGTTGACCTAATTCCGCATTTTTGAAATAATTAATAAAAAGAAAAAACAAATTTCCGAAAAACAGGTTTTAAATTTTTAAATAATGTTTTAAATTTTCTTAATTTCTTTTTCTCGTATGGGATTTGAACCGAGACCTTCAAACTTACATGTTTCAAGAGGCTTTGTCTTTACCACTAGGCAATCAACTGAGTGATAATAATGTTTTTAACTATTAGCCCTATTTCATTCAATAATTTAACCGGTCATTCCGATTTTTAAAACCGATTCACCGTAAAATCAGTGGTTTTCTAAAAGTTTTCCTAGTCTTTATCGTTTTTATGGTTTATTTAAAAGTGACTTTAATGACACGGATCATTTTCAGGTTAACCGGTCAATCTAGATCAGTTTTTAAAACACCTTAAAAAATGTTGGTTATTCATAAAAGTTATCATAAGCATATATGAAGCATGTGATCAAATAATGTTACAAGCCATTCATCACATATCATAATTGAATGTTATAAAGTGTATCTCATATTAAGTAATTATTCATACATAATGTATGATAACTTGTAACATGATTTGGGATTAGGGACTTTTTTTTACTTAGGGTAAATGTTTAGTGTTTGTTTAAAGGATATTAAAGTCATCATTGATGACACATGGTTCACCACCTAATTGATTCTTTATTGGTAACATAAATCATGACTTCTTTGCTGCATGCTTCTGGGTCATATGCTTTCTTGAAAATCGTACATAACTATACAATAGTATTTATTTTGTACATCTTGTCTTCAATATATTAAGGGCCTACTATATGCCCCGTTATCCATACATCATCTCTCACATCTATATAACTTGTAGTCGTATAGATGTTAGAGATGGTACGATGGTGTAAATTTAATTGTCCCCTATATTAAACCGCAAACAAACTCACATATTCATTATGTAATTCTTGACCCTAGGCCGTGGAGATGGGCAAACAGCTAGCAAGAAGACACTTCATTCATCATGTTTTCGGGTAACATCATGATATTCCTTATTTTTTTTTAAACTTAAAAATAAGGTGATAATTTCGAACCATTTATAGATCGGCATGATTCTCGTTATATTTAAAAAATGTCATCTAATGGTAACGAGGTTTCTTTATTGTCATATTAAAGTTACTTAAAAAAAATTAATACAAAAACCACTCGAGTTTCAATATTATTTCATTTGTGTGAAATAGTTCATAAATGGTTAACACTTAACACTAAATAACTTAAATGAGACAATTTTAAAACTTGATTACTATTTACTGATTTTTTTTTTTTTTCAAATTTAACCTAAAGGAGCATGTAAATGTGAAAAGAAGAAATCATAGTAACCAAATTTTATTAGTGTGCTATTAAGATCATTCATTTTAACAATTTATGAAAAAATTCATAATAATGAAACAATATTGAAATTTTTGTGTTTTTTCTTGTTGGAAAAATGTTTGATTTATTTTAGTTAAATAATATTGTTACGTGGTTACTATTTAATGATTTATCTCTTTTATTAAAAAATTAGAAACCTAACTCTATCATTTTATCACCTCAAGTTAGAAACAAAGGATATACTAACTTTAATCAATGTATTGTAACGGTGTTAATCATTTCAGTTTTCGGGTTATTCAGTTTGGGTTATTTTGTTAGGGTTTTGGTTTAAATGAATGAGAATTCGGTTTGGTTTTTTTCAGTTTCGGTCCTGTTCGATTTCAAACCGAATAATGAACACCCCTAAGGTATTGATCATGCTGCTTGTGCATACAGGGAAAACGAATTCGAGGATGGAAACCATTTTTATCTGTTTCTTGAACACGAGCCTTTCATTCCTCGATGCTACAACTTTCGCGGTTCCACCAACGATCTCGAGCCAAAAGCTGCTACTTTAATTAGCCAAAAACTCTCCAAAATAATGTCAGCAATACTTGAATCATATGCATCTGAAGATGGTTGCCATCTTGATTACTTGGGTATCAGCAACAGTGAGGAATTCAGGAGGTATTAATTTCTAACCAACTATAAAATGATTATATTACAATTTCACATGATTAAATTATTCAAATTACTTCACAGATATGTTAATCTGATGCAAGAACTTCAAAGGGTGGATATATCTACACTTTCGGTTTCTGAAAGGCTTGCTTTCTTTCTTAACCTACACAATGCCATGGTCATCCATGGTGTCATCAGTGTCGGTCATCCCGGGTCAGCAGTAATTGATAGAAGATCCTTCAATTCTGACTTTGTATACATCATTGGCGGGTGCCCGTATTCCCTTACAACAATTGTTAATGGTGTTCTTAGAAATAACCGTAGAGCACCTTACTCGTTTACCAAACCTTTTGCTTCTGGTGACAAGCGTTTAGAGGTACGTGTGCAACAAATCGTCCCCATTTATGGCTGTTGTTAGATGTGGTAAAATGGGAGAGTCGTAACGGGTTCAAGTCAAAATTAGGGGTGACAATTTCTCCCATGACCAAGAAGCACGACAAGGAAATAGTTAGGATTTCGGTTGTCATATCTAACCCGTTTAATAAACTGGTTGTGCTCAGGTTGACTTGTTCAACCCGTTTAATTAAATAGGTCGACCGGCTTAATCCGTTTGTTAGAACCCGATTAACACGTTTACAACTTGACAACTTCCCGTCCGTTTGACATGTTTAGATATATGAATTAAACGGGTCGTGTTTGGGTTACACGATTATAAGTATGTATGGGTTATGGTTGATTTTTTGACACGAATAAATATATGGGTCGTGTTCGGGTTGAACAATACAACCCGCTAACCCGACATGATTAACACCCCTAGTCAAGGTGACTACTTTTTCATGTGGGGTTAACTTGAAACACTTTCTATCTAAAAAATTCATTTCATTTTTATGAATAAGTTAGTATGTCAATAATAATCTTGTTTTCAAACAAATGATTTTCATGCCGTGAAAATACACTTTGGTCAACTTTCATGAATAAATGGGCCGAAATTGCCACATCTGGTTGTTGCTTCCATGATCTCATATGCTAAAACATTTTTTTAAACCTCAGTTAGCATTCCCACAAGTTAATCCATTGATTCATTTTGGTATATGCAACGGGTCCAAATCAAGCCCGCCCGTGAGATTCTTCACCCCACAAGGGATTGAATCTGAACTCAGATTTGCTGCACGAGAGTTTCTACAAAGGGATGGAATCCAAGTGGATCTAGCCAAGAGAACAGTGCACCTCACTCGTATCTTCAAGTGGTGAGCCAGCTAGCTATCCATACGAACCACTTAGTCATTCTCACACGGACTCATGAACTAAGATGGTGTTCCTTGTTTCAGGTTTAGTGCCGATTTTGGGCAGGAGAAACAGATGTTGAAGTGGATCACTGGCTACTTGGATGCAAGCAAGGCGGGGCTGTTGTCACATCTTTCTAGTGACGGTGGTGCGGTGCATATTGCTTACCAGGATTATGACTGGTCCATCAATTGCTAGGCTCGAACATCTTGTAAATAGAACCATGAACTTGAGTTCAATTATCCCATGCTACAAGTTGTATTTTTGTTTGATTAAAGAACCCATTTCAAAAGGAATGGAGTGATAATATGATTTGTATTTGATTTTAACATTTGTGTTTGCTATGTCAATTATATACTTACAGAGATCAATTATCTTTTCATGTCTGATGATAAATGTTATGGAGAAAAGATTTGATAAGGTTCGGTTCGGTTTTGGAAGAGTTTGATCCCAAATCGGCCCATAAATCAAAAAGAGTTTAAGAACTTCTAGAAATATATTGGGCCGGAATGAAATGATGATAAATTGATAACTAAACAAAAACCCGACTTTTTAAAACTCTAAAACCGATAACGAGTCTGGAGTCTTGGTTTTGTTATTCTGATTTCAAACCAATTTTTGCTAGGGGTGTAAATTGTGTTGGGTTGGTGGGTCGAATGATTTTAGGTTAGCGGGTTGACAGGATGAGTAGGTGAACTCAAATCTCAAACAGAGCCCATATATTTATTTGTGTAAAAAACCATCAACCTTAACTCGTACACACTTAAAATCGTGTCGTGATTCAGGTCGACCCGATTTTATTTGCAAATATGAGTAATTTTTGTCGACTTAATAACAATTTAAACAAACAAGGACTCCAACTCAAATGAACTTATTTTATAATTGATGTGTTTTTAATTGTTTTTGTTTTCTATCTCTGGTTCCCAACTAACAAACTTGGATTTTATATTTAGCTCAAGATTAGAGAATCATGATGAAAAGTGTTGAGTGGTACTTCCGGGAACACCATTCCCACTGGCTCGGTAACGCAAAAATCACTAAAAATCGGCATGATCTCGTGGATTGATTACCGAAGAAACTACGGTCATGAGCCCAACGTTCGGATTTCAACGAACATGACCCCCCCCCCCCCGGCTAGTTAACGGTTATTTAAAAAAATAATTAAAAATTAATTTTTAACACTATAAGAACCAACTCAAATTATTGTTTTTACACACACAATTCTCAAACTATTCTCTCTCAGATTATTATTGTTTTTGCTTCGTCTCCTTGGATTCAAGGTCTCGTAACGCGAAGAAGGCCAGTTTGACCCAAACCAAATCCAAAAAAATCGTCGAATGATCAGAAATTCAACATCAATCTCAACCACACCCACAAACATTCCTACAATTTCAACACTTTGCCAATTCTCCCTCGCAATTCTCGCAATTTTCTCAACAAATTCCACAATTTCCCACTAAACTATCCTATAATGAATCACGTCTCCAACAAGATCAAACTATCCACAGCCCATTATATTACCACAACCCAAACATGCCTCGTCAGCAAACCGAGGAGTCCTCGGATGAAACCGATGAAGAAAACATACGCACCACGTCTACAAGGGTGAAACTACAACCATGGAACGACGATGAAGAATTGGTGTTGGCAAAGGATTGGATCGCGATATCCGAAGATCCAAACCAAAAGTTTGAAATCAACAAAAGTCCTATTTGTTTTGGAAGCGAGTCCAGAAACATTTTACATATAACGTTGGGGGCGAGCGTAGCATCCATCAACTTAAATCAAAATAGAAGAATACGAATACGGAGATGTCCAAGTTCAACGCTATATACAACAACTAGGTGACCAACAAAAGAAGCGGTCAATCAGATTCAGACATAATGAAGGCGACTCATATACATTATAGGCTCTACAACAAAAGCAAACCCTTCACTCACGTGTCCTCACGATACATTGTTAAAAGAACATTCGAAGTGGGTTCAAGTTCCTCTCATGAGTGCCGAGTTTAAAAGCAGTCATTCAAAAGATCGAGGATATCTGCATCTCAACCCCAAACTAGGTATTCAGAAGACGAGTTTCCCATCGACCTCAATGGCCAAGGCAACCTCAATGACCAAAGCGACATCAACAACGAGGACGAGGATTCCGACCTTTAATACTAACTTTTGGTCTAGTGCCGTTACTAAAACCACTTTTACCCTGTGATATCAACTGACACTTATAGTCTAATGTTGTTACACAAACCACTTTTCTGATCAATATTTCTTAGTAGCATCACTGGAACACCGACCTTTAATACTAACTTATGGTTTGACAAACCTGAGAGTTTGAGTCCATTTAAAAAACTGGTTGTTTAAAAAACAAACCAACTCTTGATAGTGACTGTCCTTGCGTCATCGTAAAACATACAACAAGTGGAAATTGTTTTTTCTTTGAAATTTAAAAGTAATCTTTTTATCTAACGGTATCAAACCAATTATAGGGATAAAAGTGCGACTCCCAATATTACTTCCAGATATGATATTTGCTTCTATAACACGATTACCGATTTATATCACCTGACACCTGTATTTTAGTACCTTACATAAACCATTTTTCTGATTAATATTTCTTAGTAGCATCACCGGAACACATACCTTTAATACTAACTTATGGTTTGACAAACCTGAGAGTTTAAGTCCATTTAAAAAGTCAGGTGAGTATAAACTTTCATCAAGGTTATCATGAACATAATATGACTAACATATACTATTTGAACTTAGGTATTCATGTTCATCTCCGGGAAATATTGATTACAATCGATCATTAATATCTTGAACGACTTCATTCTTCGGTGCAAGTATTGCTCTTTCTTGAAAAGGTTTTGGTACAGTTAGATCACATGCCATTAAGCCACATACATTTAGGTAAGTTTAAAAACTTTAATGTTTAGGGATTTTAATATAATAAGATTAGGTTCAGATGTTTCAATAAATATTTGAGTAAATTGTCATTTTCATTCATGTGATTAAGTCATTTTTTGTCAGTTTTCATAAAAAAAAATTATTTTTCTCCTTTGTTTCATCATGGTTTACAAAACTTGGCATTTTCATCCAACTAGTTAACTTCATCCATATTTTAACGTTAAATGAGGGGTATTTGTGTCTTTTTATATATTTCTTTAAAAAATAAAAAATAGATGGAGTTAAGTGATTGGACACAATTACCCTTCATTTAACGTTAAATTATGGATGGAGTTAAATGATCGGATGAAAATAACAAGTTTTGTAAACCACAAGGACACACATGAGAAAAATAATTTTTTGTATGAAATTGATAAAAATTACTAAACCACAGGGACGAAAATGACAATTTACTCAATATAAAAAAATATATTGATTTTTTTTATTGATTTTTGTATACTACTAAACATAGTTATAAAGGGGAAGGATATAAGACACCATATGTTATACGAGCCGTATAAGTTGTGTTTTTTTATACGAGCCCTATTAGTTATGAATTTTTCTTATACGAGCCGTATGAGTTGTGTTTTTCTCTTATACTAGTCGTATAGCTTTCTGACTAACATAAAAATGATTGATATGATGGAAGACGGTGTACACCGCTTATAGATGACATACGGACAATATAACCTTTTTTTTACCATTATACGACCCGTATAATAACGCCACTTAGTGTTCTTATTACCTGATAGTATATATAACAGGACCTTTCTAAATTAAAAGTTTGGTCGGTCAGGTATACAATAAATTATAGAAGTCTTAAAATCTATCCAAAAATTAAAACCTAGCCGTGACCTAAAAAAATAACATCCTGTGTATAAACATCAATTTTCCGAGGATCTTGTTTCGAAATCGAACTCCGAACGCATTCTACTTCACCTGTGAAACCTTGATATATTAATGGATATAAACCGCATATTCAAGCCCATATCTCGGTTGCATTTGATTTCAAAGGTACATCGATTCCCTGCTTTTACCCTATTATTTCTAATTCGGTCAATTTCTTAAATTGTTTTTCTTTCTGCCACTCGATTAGGGTTCTGTATGTATGTTTCTAATTGTTACATTATCTATTAATTTGCAAAAATCTTGAAGTTTAAACTTCATTACTGATTGTTTCTTGTTGTACAAGGGATGACTTGCCACATTACAGAGCTAATATTTATATAAATAAGAGAAATATTGAAAAAAAAGATCAGATTATTTATACTTTGAAAACATAATTTAGGAAGCTTATTTGGACTTGTATGTTATGCAGGATTTGAGAGGCGGCAGTTGCTTAATTCTCTAACTTAATATGGGGAGGAAAAAAAAGAATTTATGTCTAGGTGCATATATAAAGTTTTTAAATATAAAATCTTTAATAAGGAAACTTAAAGTTTAATGCATTTCCATACTTATGATTTAAATGACTTTATTTGAATTTGTTTAATCTTTTGCTACAGAGACTCGAAAAGGTGGAAAAATTGCTATTGATTTTGATATTGATACCGATACAGATATCCAAGAATGCACAAGTGCAAGTGCCCAGCTGGGATCAAAGAGTTTGAACCATTTATTAGAACAGTTATATGAGAAAAGGTGCATTTTTTTATAAAAAAAAACACTGCAATTTTAGTCTTGAAATTTTGTTTTGATGGTCAAATTTATGTTCATGAGCTTAATTTTTGAATAATTATCCAACTGTTTAGGGGGTCAACGAGGGAATCTACGCTTTCTTCGATTATCCAGAAATATAGCCTTGGCTTTCAATACCAATTTTGTGAAAAAAAGTCGGTATTTTTCTTTATCTACATAACATGCTTATAAAAAGTTTGGTCTTGTTGTACTTGTTCAATAATACAAAATAGCTTAAAGTGAGATAAATGTTCTTTGACCGATAAAGTTTATGTTCTTGCAGCTTCGCTGAGTTACTTTACCAGTGCTTGAAATCTTTTAAAAGGGCTTCAACTAAAGAGAGTTGTTTGGCTGTTGAAGCCCTTGGTAGGTTGCTCCCTTTAACTGTATTGTTTTATATTCATTTTATAAATGTTCATTAACTTTTTTTTACATTTGGGTTTCCATTTTTTCCCAGGATTATTAGCTATCAACATTGGCTGTGGGGAAAACAGTCATGAATTGTATAAAGAATCAGCCCCTGTTCTTTCAGAAGCTCTCAAAACCGAGTCTCAATCAAAGAAGTTAAAATTAGTATGCGCTTACCAATTTTTTTATTTATTTATTTATTGTATTTTTTATTTATTTACTTAGTGTTACTAATTCAAGACTTACTTGGTAGATTTTGGATTGTTTGGCTATTATCACTTTTGTTGGCGGAAACGAATTAGACGAGACTGAAAGATCTATGCAAAGTATTTGGGATTTCATGCACTCAAGAGCAAATAGTAAGGTATGTTGGATCATTGTAATTATATAATTTCTTTATCATACTAAAGACATAAATTATTATTTGCAGGTCAGCCCAACCCCACCGGTTTTGACACTTTCAAAAGTTACTTGTCTTTAACCATTCAAGTCTTGACCCGTTCATTATTTGGAAATTGGCTAACTGTAATTTGGGCTTGTAAACAGGAATCTCAGAGTGCAGCTATTTTTTCTTGGACACTTCTTCTGAGCACCATGGATAGTTGGAGAATCAGTTACAAACATTGGCAAGGGTAATCCATAATAATATATTATTTTATCTGTAATTTTCTAGATAGAGGTGGCAAAATGGGCGGGTCAAAACAGTGATTTTTTAGTACCAATAAAATTTTTATTATTTTATCTGTAATTTCTGGTTAAGAGGTGGCAAAATGGGTGGGTCAAAAGTCAAAACAGTGATTTTTTAGTGCCAATCAAATCGGGCCAGTCGGGTTCGTCTATGTACTTTTTTGCAATTTTATATACGTTTAATGTGTTAAAATATCATTACAATATTAATTTGTTTAATAAAAGAAATTTAGGTTTTATGCATTTTGAATAGACTTTGGGAAACTTTCGACCCATTTGCATTTTAGCTACTTCTTTCATTTTACCTATTCGGCCCGTTTGAGATAAATAACATCCCAAACTGACCCATTTTACTATAAACGGGTCAAAATCTCCACCTCTGCCATCACTATTAGGAGATAACAACGTTTTTCTAACTTGTATAGAGCGATTCCCTTCTTCAAGAATTTACTAGAACTAGACCACGAACCTACTCTCATTGGAGCTAGGCAAGCACTAGCCCTAATACTTGAACTAGGGTGCCTTGAGAAATTTGAAGGTGACACCTCAGCAACAGAAGATATTGACCTCAAAAACATATTGAAGGTAAAATTTTCCATCCTTAATCCTACAGTATGTTTCACTTAACCACTAAGGTTTCATGATTATAAGCAATACGCGTGCTACTTTTAGGATGGTCGCGTCCCAGAAATTTCTGTAAAAGTTGGTAAACAAATATTAAAAGTCGACACGTTACTTCAACAGATTCAGGTATGTCTTTTTTCATCAGGACTTTGCAAATAATATTCTTAAAATGCTTTTCTGAATTGTTTTTTTTTTATCTTATATAGCTTAATTTTCTGAAGCGGTTACTTGGTTCGGGTTTTGGTGTGCACATGAAGGTGGGGTTTCCTTCACCTTCTATATTCTATATGTTTTATTATTTTTTTATTGTTTATTGGTATAACTAACTGAATATGTGACACAGGAAAATGAACTCTTACATGATGTTTTCAAGTTCAAACCAGAAAAACGACAACCGGGCAGAGAACTATATGTAGCTGAACGTGACGAGGTTAGTTTCTTGCTTTTTATGAGTATTTTTAATTTTTTTCTTTGTATACACCTTTCTAAAAGTTTACAATTTCGTATCTACCCCTCCAAATTTCAAAATATCATATTTACTCTTTCAGAAAATTAAAGTTCTCATATATACCATTTCCATAGTAAATAAAATAACATCAGTTATTGGGGCAATTTCATATATATCCCTACAAACTGAAAAAATATCATATATACCCTTACAAACATTTAAAAATATTGTATATACCCATTTCATTAAAAACAATTTAAGAAATGACTATTTTCACTTATTTTTCTATAACTTTAAAATTTTATATTTACCAACTTTTAACATTAAAATTGCATATTTACCCATTTTTAACTTTAAAATTTTATATTTACTCATAAACAATAGTTTTATCAAAATATTATATTTAACTTTCTCGCTTTCTTTTATAATTTTTCCAAATTTTCTTTTATAGTATTTATTTATCATATATGGAGGAAGTCGTTTTCTTTTAAAACAATGGAACTCGCAATCGACGATGCCTTCTGATTAGGTTTGGAGAATCACGATGGTCACCGTCAAGAATAGGAAAACGGGTGATCTTTTATGTACGCTATAGAACTAAAAAATTAGGCTGTAAAAGGTCATATAATGGACAAGGGTAGAATGGTTATCAAGTAAAAGTCATTTAAATTTTGGTATATATGATATTTTTAGTTTGGTTGGATATGTATGATATTTACCTCTTAGTTATTTAGTTTCATATTACTTGTTTCACTGAATAAATAAAGAGAACATTATGTCCTGTCCATCTATTCAGTGAAACAAGTTTTTAAGTACTTATTTTATTCGCAATGGATTGGGTAAATATAATATTATGAAATTGGAGGGTAAATAGTAAATACACAACTTTTAGCTTTTTGAAGAATATATGTGAAATTAATCCTTTACGATACGCGATTAACTCAAAATTATCCATTTATAGGCTGCTATTAAACTTTTTGTTCCTGATGTAAGAAGAGAAGACAGCTTTCAGGTACATTTTTCTATACTTATTATAAGTATCGCCGGATACAACTTTACTCCATAAGTGTTTTTATGAATTCGTTTTCATTTTATGTTTAACTGCAGCGTATTCACAAGTCACAAAACTCGATATTCGTGAAGGCAAGAACACAAATACGAAACAAGAATCGCGATATCAAAGGTAGTTTTTGTTCCCAACGTAAGTAGAGTAATAGCTGGAACATGTTCTTTGTATAAGCCAAAGGTTTCAAATTATAATATTGCTTTGTTAATGAAAACCTAAAATTTGTTTATTGTTCATGTTATGATCAATCATGTACTCTTGTGTAGGGGAGGATCAATGGTGTTCTGGAGATTGATGTTAAATCTAAATGTGAACTACACTGCCTGCTGCTTTATTTTTTTATTCTTTTTATGCTGCAAACAGTTGATGTTAAATTAATGATTATATTTTTTTATTCTTTTTTTTTCTGTTCTGGAGTATGGTGTTAAATTATACCTTTTAAAAGATTTTCAAACAGTTATATTTATTTGATCTGTTCTGTTTAATTATATTTTAATTAATTATTTGTTAGTTGAACCTTGAATTTAATCTTAGCCTTGAAGCTTAAACTATAAAAACCCGCGACATATCTGTAACTGTGAAAACCCCTAAATGTGGTTTGTTTGATCATATTTGGGATAGACGTTCTCAAATCTGATCGTCCACAGGCATGGCCATTTGTTTGCGGCCGCATTGGCAATTTGGTTCCTGAATTCCTGTGAGTCTAAAAGAACCGGAGTCACATCCGATCATAAGGTATTCAACATCGCCATCCTTGATCATCTGTCAGACGTCGCAATTCCATAGGAACCCACCAATGATCTTAAGTTTATACAAACATGTTGCAAAAGTAGAATATGAACATGTGGTTGGCCAATAACGACCCCAGAGCTGGGTCAGAATGGGTCGGGGCAGACTGATAGATGCTAGGAAATGCAGAATGGGTTGGGGCAGACTGATAGATGCTAGGAAATGCAGAATGGGTCGGGACAGACTGATAGATGCTTGGAATTGAAAACTTGATTGCTGAATTACACAACCCAATTCGAGATGGGGAATCTCCAATTACAAGGTATAAACCTCAATAGATAATAAATACATCGACTGAAATAGTAAAATGCAGAAACTAAAATTGAGGTGGGAACAATTATGTATTGAAATCTCCACTCCCTGAAATTGTGGATCACCCCTTCTCCTAGAATTTTGAATGTTCTCCCTCCATCTGACTTCCCTCCCTCTCGTTTCCCTTCATTCAGTTGTTTCCTTCCATTTAGCTTCAAATGGGCGTGACCTGATCCATTGTGACACAATCCCAGCATTGGGTTCGTATCACAGACCCACTTGCTGCTGAGTGAAGGGAAAAGATTGGGTGGTGGGAAGATGTTCAAAAATTTGGGAATCCTTCCATTAGCTTCAAATGGGCCTGACCAGATCCATTATGACGCAATCCTAGCATTGGGTTCGTATCACAGACCCATATCACAGACCCACTTGCTGCTGCTGAGTGGAGGGAAAATATTGTGTTGTGGGAAGATATTAAAAAATTTGGGAAGGGGGGTGATCTTGGATATTTTAATTGTATTGTAATCTCTTACCAGAATTTGGAGACTTAATCCTTCTCGAACTGGATTACAATATGTAGCCGACTAGTTATCAATTTCATCGGTTGATTCCTTCGATTTTTCCGGGTTCTATCATTGGCACATAATCATTAACATGTTAATGCTAACTATCTCAGAATTGACATAATTACTTTCATATTCTAGCAGACAAAACCAAACATGCCATTTCCATCATACACATACCAAACATGTCATTAAAGGATGGAAATACATAAAAAGAGTTTTATCATATCAGTTCAGACATAGCTCACCTATTGAACAAACCGAAAAATTTCATGATATATTATTAATGCATATGAAAATCATGTATGTCATCTAGTCTTCATGATACAGGTATAAGCCGAGTCCAAAACGAGCACATGCTTTGCAAAAAGCAATTTCTTCAGCTGCAGCAACAGGGTCAACACCTTGACCATTGGTGGCAGACGACACTGTTCCAGTTGATTCACGGTGTGCCTGCATTAGTAAGGTTAAAAGACCGTAATCAACCCTCTAGAATACAACAATTATAAGATTACACACTTTTTACTAATATAGGGCTCAGTTGTACTTAAGTAAGCCTGGCAAAATGGACGGGTTGGGTAGTGTAACAGTTGGCATGTTTCATAAGAGTGACCCATTTGGGCCAACTAGATCCAAATCAACTCATTTAGCAAACAAAAATACCAAAACAAATTTGAAGAATGGGTTATGACTTCAGGTGTTTACTTGTGTCTTAGCGTCCTTTGTAGCTAATTCAGTTAAATTATGTATGAAAATATGGGCCCTAACCTTAACCTTTAGCATGGTTAGAAATACGAACCAAGTAAAACAAGTGTAAATGTAGCAATATACGATGAGAATAAAAAAAGTTTCATAACCACACATGGAGGAAGAGACTTATGATTTGGTTCACAAGACACAAGCAATGGATTCCTTTAATCTTTTTAACATAATGACCAATCACACTCTAAGCTTGAACTTCATTGTTAATTTGGATTACAACTGCATAAAAAATGACGTGATCGATACGTTTGAGAGAGTTTATGTATTTCAGTGTTTTAAACAAGAAACTCCACTCTCGAAATTCAAAAATATAAGTCCATATTCAAGAAGCTTTGATCAAATTCAAGCTTCTGATCAATATGCTAAGATCATTAATCACCTAGAAATTCAAACTGCTAAGGGTGTCTAAACTTGCCTTGAGACAAAGACAATAAAAAGATGAGTAGATTGTTATTTCATCCGGTGTAAGTAAGAAGCTTCTTTTGGGATCTCCTAACAAGTAATATGTTCTCTTAAAAAGAATCCTTTTCATGTAAATGGATTATATACCTTAGAAGACATCACTACAGACTTTATGAACTAGTAAATATGGTTAACCAAAGTAATATAATGGTTTGGGCATACCTCTCCATCAGAACCACGAACTGTGAGACGGTAAACCACGGTCACACTTCCACTATCTGAAAAAATTACATCACGTATTTCTCCACACCAACCTGAAGAAAGTATTGCAGTGTAAGAAACAAAATATGTGGCCAAGTATTGATCTCATAATATGAAATCTAAAAGCTAGCGTCTGTGACTATGTACAAGATCATTAACAATTTAACATATAAACTGCAAAAATATAAACTCAAATACATTAGAAGAGAGCAATCCCTAGCTATTTCATAAATGCTCCTAAGATTCAGACAGAAGCCTTAGTTAGATTCTTGATACGAAAATTGGTGAGCCAAATGTGCAGGTCTTGGCCTCTCTGTAAAACTTCTAAACATTGTGCACATGTTACAAATCTACCGATTGTTATGCTCTGCTTTGTACTCTCACTTTTTTCAAGTTTTCTCAAGATCACTACTTCCAAAATTGTATCTTTGTTTTGCTTAAACAAGTTAGGATGGTTTATATTCATTCTTCAACTTAATACACACACAACGAATGAACCAAAAACACTTTCAAAACCTACACACTTCATAGGCACCTTTTCCCTTCTTTACAAATCTGCAAATCGCTTCCCTAAAGCACCCAACTATAAGGCTTCCTATCTATAAGACTGGTAATAACATACCAATCAGTCTAGTTGTATTATGATAATTGATTCCCCCTAAATTAGCCATCATCCACCCAACCTTCCTAATGTCCCCAATTGTCCTGTTTATTTATATCTTTTAAAACAGAAAAAAGAGTTTATCAAACTGAAAAAATAGCCAATCTCATCAACCAATAATTAGTATCATTTTTTAGGTTTTGAAGAGCAAAATGAGGGATTGCTTCATGGCCACAAACGCACCTGGGGCATAGAAACTTAACATTCTGTTCGCATGGTACCTGAATTTAATCACTCAAAAAAATCAGATCAAAATGATTCACATAAACAGAGAATACCAGTTTGTGAATGTATGTTAATTTGAAGTGTACCAAGGGATGAAGGACGACTGAGTACTATCATCTTGCTTCAGGATGATGTTATCAGGGATCCGCTTATTGAGGTCTCGAAGAATCTCAATCAGAGGACGCGTGATGCTTGAGGACCAATTGTCCAACGGTACCACGTAATTCGAGTTAGGCACGGCTGATCCCGCCATGCCCTTACTATTGCTATTAGCATCGCCGCCGAGTGCAGACACTTGAACACAATTTCCTCTCCTGCCGCCAACCCTATCGGTTGTTGTCATATTCAAGTTGAAGGAATTTGGAAACCCTACCGCTCTGGTGCCCGAATTGAATGTGATCGGCGCCGGAAGGCGAAGATCTTCCATCGCAGGAGCCACCATTGGACATGCAACGAAGCTGGCGGCCATTTTCTCCGGCCAGTGCTGATGTTCCTTTGACTAGAAGCGAAGGGTGTTTGCAGATGCGATGGGTAGGTGAGGCTGCTACCTGCCAATTTCTACTAGGGGTTTAATAGCGAACCGGTCCACCTTCGCATGTAACTGCTACCTGCCAATTTCTTCTCGTTTTCACAAATAAAATATCATTTTTTGGATTTAATGTTTACTTTTTCAAATAATAATACCTAATTACAACTCATTTAACATAATTTTATAATTAATTTCATTTCACATGAGGTAAGAGGTTATGTAATACCAAAAGTCAGATTGGAAAAAAAAAGTGTAAACATAAGTTTTTTTTAACGGTGTGGGCTAAACCGGCACGTCCCACCAGGGGAGGCTCGTACATCAGTCTACCCATACAACCCCCAACGAATTCGAATCCGCAAAGGGTGTTTCTAGTTTTTATGAATTGCACCTCACAAGATTCGAACTCATGACCTTCACAAAGAGAAAACCTCTTGGGAAAACCCCCTGACCATCAAAGCAGAACCTTGGTGGCAAGTGTAAACATATGTAATGGTCAAGTCATTGATTTAAATTAAATTTTTTATTTATTTTTGTGAGGCCTCGAACCCGGGAGACCTCACTTATTGGATTTACTCATCAACACATAGCACTTTTAAACATAAGACATTCATTAACACAGCGGAAACGTTTTAAAATCTTAACATACGCAGCGGAAACATACATGTCTAAACATAACTAGCCAATTACAACTGAAACTTGTCTTAATCAACATAATCAAATAAACATAACATAAAACATAAACAGGATGCCAGACACTGATCTTCGGGTAACTCTTCTCTCTAAACCAAGCATCCACATCCGTCAACTAATCTGCACTTAACTGATATGCATACTAAAAATCAGCAACGCTGAGTGAGTTCTAACGTTTACTTTAAATCAATTATACAAAAGATTTACTAAAACATATATATATACTGCCCATATGGCTAAACTTTACATACTTTACTTTTCAAACAGTTTAAAACGTATAATAAACCGTCAATTCCTCTTTACTGTACTGCCCTCATGGCTTACATCCATGAACCGACAAGTACCTGGTCAATGCCCCCATGGCTAACGTCCATGAACCGACACTACCGCTAATCCGTCAATTCCTTGTCACTACTGTACCGCCCCCATGGCTAATGTCCATGAACCGACGAGTACCTGGTCAATGCCCCCATGGCTAACGTCCATGAACCGACAATACCGCTTAACCGTCAATTCCCTTTGTTACTACTGTACCGCCCCCATGGCTAACGTCCATGAACCGACGAGTACCTGGTCAATGCCCCCATGGCTAACGTCCATGAACCGACATTACCGCTAAGGGGAGGTTGCGTGGACCTCCCGAGCAACCGCCGTCACTCATCCCAGTTGTACAACCGTTAACGAACCCAAAGGTTCTTACTAATGGGTAGAACCCATATCTGACATCTTGTACAAGTAACATCTGTCCCAAGGACCTTTATAGCTGGTACATATTCCCGAAGGAAAACTGTTCACTTTACTGTTCATAAAACTTTCTGTAAATCTTGTTCATAACTTAACATATATCATGCCTTTGTTTATGTATATAAAAATATAGTAAACGCTTGCTAAATGATATATCTTTGCTTTTACTGAAATATATCTTAACACATATATCATGCCTTTGTTTATGTATATAAAAATATAGTAAACGCTTGCCAAATGATATATCTTTGCTTTTACTGAAACATAGCTTATCATAAAATACATCTTACTTTCTGAAACATAGCTTATCATAAAATACATCTTACTTTCTGAAACATAGCTTATCATATATATCATGCCTTTGTTTATGTATATGAAAATATAGTAAACGCTTGCCAAATGATATATCTTACTTTACTGAAAACATACTAGCACATATATCATGCCTTTGTTTATGTATATGAAAATATAGTAAACGCTTGCCAAATGATATATCTTACTTTACTGAAACATACTTTTGCCTCTTTTAAACCTTTCACTAAAACATAGTTTTTCTTCTCAGTTTATAATATATAAAATATAATAAACACCTTACACTAAGTATGCATACCACCCCTAAAGAAGGCAAAAAGGGGATTAGAACTCACCTGGTATCTAAGCTGCAACGATCTACTGGATCTCACACAATCTAAACAATCATAACAATTTGACACTTATCAGACTTAACTCGACGCTAAACGGTTTAACTACTCTAACATACTGACTTCACTTAATCAGACCTGATGCCTGCGCACTTAGCAAGTGCGCAGACTCTGCCTCCTGCGCACTTAGCAAGTGCGCATTCTTCCCTTCCTGCGCACTTAGCAAGTGCGCAGGCTTTCCTTCCTGCGCACTTAACAAGTGCGCAGGTCCCTCTTCCTGCGCACTTAGCAAGTGCGCAGGACCTGCTCTGTGCGCACTTAGCAAGTGCGCACGACCTGTTCTTGGCGAAAAACCCTAACTTTCGCATTCGGGTCTGATCACTTCAAGATCCCGAACCTGTTTGCATTCAAAACGCTCGTTTTCCATTAAGGAACTCAAATCTATGCTTATCTTTCCGTTTCATCTGATTAAACATAACCTTTTTACCCAAAACCCGAAAAACCCAAAAACGAACAAAAACTCAGATCTAGGAGAATCGGTTACCTGTAATCACTTCCTTTTCGTTGCTAAACACTCACGAGACTCTTGCTAACGATCCTTGAAGCTTTAATCCGAAAACCGGGACTTTCTCTCTCTAGACTCTCTCTCTCCTCTCTCTCTAGAATCCGAAAATGAGGATGGAAATGGGGCCTTTGGGTTGTTCTTGAGGCTTATAAGGGCCCAAACCCTTCCCCTTTCGGCCCATTCACCCCGGCCCAAGCCCGCTTCCTTTCTTTTTATTTAAGTTTTAATTCCTCGTGAATTCTCTCGTGCTCTAAAACTCGGGATGTTACAATTTTAAAGAATTAGTATAAGTTAATTTTAAATATTAATTATTTTTAAACACTTATTTATTAAAAAACATAAATAAAATGTTAATCTATTTTTTTAAACATTATATATTAGAAAAACACTTCAATTTGAAAATACATAAATAATCACGTACAATACGATCGTTAGCAACCTACCGATCCCAATTAAGTCGAGCTCTATGGATATGAAGATTCGACACGATGACCTATAACTTGGACCACAGCTACGGATACATTCATGAAAATCTCATCAACGATGACGACGATGATGATGAATCTATTTTCTAGAAAAAAAATGGAGGGTGATTAGAGGTAATACGCATTCATGAAAATCTCATCAGCCTCAAATGATGACGACGACGATGAATCTATTTTCTTGAAAAAAAATGGAGGGTGATTAGAGGTAATATGATAATAGAAAGTAAGAAGTGTGAAAAATAATGAATAGTTTATGTATTTATAAGATTTAAAATTGAAATTTTAAATTAATTTTTTTTGTGAGTCGTTCCACAACGGCTAGAAAGCCTCGACCCATGCGAAATCTTCCCCTCACGAACGTGACCCGTCCCATTGAGACCAGGCACGGTTATGAAACAAATTGTTATGGTAAAATATATGATACCGATTGTTATGGTGAAATAATTTTAATTAATAGAAAGTCTTTGTGTGTATAAAAGGGCAAAAGAGGAGATGCACGGTTATGTAGTTATACACAATGACTTTTCAATATAAAGGAAAATTAGTTAATAACAAATTTTTATTGTCAAATATTTTTGATATACTTCAGTTTATAAAAAAATGCATAGAATTAAATCCATAAATTTACACTATTTAATTTGATATGAGTAGTGTCATGTAACTTTTTTAAAATTATCATTTTTAACATGACATGAAATATTGTTGATCTCAACAATGTCTCGGTCTGTTTACACCATTGCTTATAAGCAAAAGGAGTCAACTGAGTTTTGATGCAAGTTTGATGTGTCGTTAATATGGGTCTTGGCACACGCGTGTACGTGTAGTCAATTTGTAATACACTTGACTACTTTATTGTAAAACACTTGAAAACACATACCGAATATAACAATGTATTAAACATTTACAATGGTGCGTCCAACAGTTTCACTGACAATATAAAAGGTCAACGTTTTTTTATGAATTTATCAGGCACATCCAAACCATTATAACAATGTGTTCAACGTCTTAGGTTTAATTTAACATGCATTTGTATAATATAAATGTCTAATAGGGGCAAATCACAAAGCCCCCAGTTAATTGAATCCCACAAGTGTAAGAAGGAGACCAAATTTTGTTGGCCCTTCCTTACTAAGTTCTATTATAGTTTCAGTGAAATTATTCCCTCCATCTCCGTCGGCTATTAGTTCCTGCGACCATCCATATATAATACCCTACCAAAAATCACTGGTTCTAAAATCAAATTCCAAATTTATGATCACATACACATGAACATACATTTTTTTACGGGTTTTTTTAACAAGATGATACCAGGTAAACAATTAGAGAAAACATATTCTTTTGAAGTCACTCGAGTTATGTATGTACTTATCTAACTAAATTCTTAACGTGACATCTTCATTTCTAGGAGTAGGGTTGACCCGTTTTAATGAATCCGTTTCTTGGCCGAGCTAAAGGAAAAATCATGGATCTACAATTGGTGTCTAAGTCATTATAAATGTGAGTACAATTTCACAACTTTCATAACTTTGATTCGTTGATAAGTTTTTGATGCACATGTGTACGAGGGGTACGTATTTCTTATGACAACAATGTCCAACTAAGCAAGCTTCATGCATGTGTTCAAAACCATTTTATCAATACTTAATACTTGATTTTTAGCTCTAATACTTGAAAAAACCAACAACCTTTACACACTAAGATTCAAGAAAACAACCATCCTTAATATAATAAATCACTATCTCTTTAACATCCCGGAAATCCGAAAAGCTAATGAAACGGGTAATGGGCGACCCGGATCTTTATTAAAGTGTAGCCAAGGCATGGATTGCCACGAAAAGTGCGTTTAACTCATGAAAGTGAACTGGTTATTAGTTTAAAACACGGTTTGGAATCAAAACGTACGAAAGGGGAACTTAGAGACCCGGGTGTAAAGCTTAAAAACAAGTTAGGAGTAAACCCTAGCCCCATTCGGCCTAAGGGAGTCGCGACGGCATTAGGAGATAGGAGGAGAAAGGGACGATCGAAGGAGGTGTTTCCGAGACGGTTCCGACCAAGAACTTCACATCTAGTCAAGGTAATCCTCGTTTAATCTTTGTATGCATCTATTTACGTGTTTGATAAGAGAACTAGTTTAGGGTTTTTGTGTTCTCGGCTGTTGTCGACGAAAAGGGGTGGCCGACTATGGTGGTAGTGGCGGCCCGCGTTGGTGTCGGCTGGAGAGGGATGCAGGTGTGGTGGCGGTGGTTCTAGGTGGTACTAGAGGGTAGCAGGTGACGTGATGGTGGTTTTGAGGGAAACAGGGAACGATGACGGTACGTTGGCTGCTGTGATGGTGTTTTACGGCGGTGGACAAACGGGGGTGATGTGGGTATTGCATCCGGCTAGGGAGTAAAGGGTGATACACGGTGGCGGTCACGTCTTAGGAAGTAAAGGTGCACGGTGTTAAGGAGGAGCTGACGGTAAAGATGCTATGGTGGTGCATGGTCGGTTAGGGTTTTGCACGGCAACGTTTACGTGCGTGCATTGGAAACCCGACTCAGGTGCACGCGTTTCGAAGCTAGGGTTACATGGCAACGTTTTGGGAGATTAGGCACTTACGTGCATGCATGGGCGTTCAAGTTAGGGTGTGCAAGTCCTATACGGGTCAAGGCAAGTTAGTATTGCGAGACGACGACGGCTAAGGTTTACAAGAGGAGGTTAGGGTTTTGCATGGCACGTACGCGTGCATGCAAGGAACCCGGTTCGGGATACAAGACGAATGTCAGGATTTTTATTATGTATACATTATTCGATGTACACATTGAACGTATTCCGATCAGGGATCGCGCGCAAGACAGGTTTGGGTTTCAAGCATGGACGGACGAGTTATAGAGCGAGGACCGAGGCTCAGCATACCGGTGAGTTTCTAATCCCCTCTTTTAAATATTTTACTATTTTTGGGGCTATCGTATATACTTACGAGAGATGTTTAACGTATTAAACGTGTTAAGAGTTTTGGGTTTTAACCCGATGTGTTTATGAACTAAAACATTCAATAATGAGTCGTAGGGCCTACGAGGGTGTTTATGAGATCATGTGATATAGTCTTAAAGGTGGGTAAATGGTTGTGGACCGTATAGTGACCTAATAGGGGTGAGTCGGGATTGTATTTACAGGTTGTGTGGGTACGACTAGGAGGTGTTACAGGGTGTGCACGTACGTGGTATGTGCTTAGATAATGAGACATAGTATTTGTATGTGTGTTGCTATATTAGCAGTGTATTGTGATATGAGTTAGTCGGGTGAGTCGGGATATGAGCTAAACGCTTATGAATACGTATAGGATACTTATCCTAATGCTATGTGTGAGGTGCATGTGCAGTTAACGAGTCATGTACAAAGAGTGTAACGTTACGTGTTTATACATGTGTTGTGTGTATTGTGTTGTTGTCCTAGTGACACGACGGGAATTGTTATTGTGTAGTTGTTCTTGTGACACGTCGGGAATTGCGTTTGCATGGTTGTCTTTATGGCACGGCAAACGGGATTGTGGAGGACTGAGTCCTTCGGGAGGTCACCAAAGGTGGCAAATTCTGAGCAGGCTAATGATGAGCTCGGGGTGTGTCGAACGCCCTGACGAGGGTAACCCTTACGAGGGTGCAGAGATGAGGTATGTGTTTGTGTGTAAGTATATATGTGTTAAATTGCATACAAGTGTTGAGTTATGTTTATTATACGTGCAATGATATTAATGCGATGTGTAGATGATATTTATGAAGCGAGTAGAGTTAAATTGACCGTTGTGTCTAGATATTGATGTGGCGTTTACAACTACCGTGTCAGATGGTTTGTAAGAGCCTTGGTCAAGGCTGAGTAAGTCGATGTCTAGGGATTTGTTGTGTTAACCGAGTGTCGAGTTAATATGTGTATTAGAGTATGAGTTATTAGTGTAGCAAGTTCGATCTATGTCGACGAGACCGCGGGATTGTTATTATGGGATGAGTCTTTGATGGTGAATCTTTTGGGATATTGTAAGATAACGGGGGTCATCTATCTAATAATAAATGAAAAAAACTATTTTATAAAGATCAGAGGGTCTTGGGTGAAAATAAATATTAAGTGAGACGAGTTGGCTTTTGTTTAAATTAAATTATTAGAACTCACTCAGCGTAGCTGACTTTGTATGTACGTTAGACTGTTTTGCAGGTGAGTTTTGAGGACAACGTATCTTGGCTTTGGAGCGGTGCTACTCGGATCGGTGCGCAGGCATTCGTGAGGTAAAGTTAATAACGTTAATGACTATAGAGAGCAATAATTATTTTAGAAAGACTTCCGCTGTACGTTTGTTAAATAAAAACGAATACTTTTAAAGATGATAACTAGTTATGAGAACCAACTGTAGGGTGCCCGGTTTGAGGCCTTACAATCTCTAAGTGTGACATGTCCTCTTTTTATGAGGTCAACTATCATTTTTTCCGCCCAAACTAAGCCAACAACTGAATTTGTCAATTAACTTTGTCCCCAGTCAATTAATTGAGAAATTATATGGCTCAAAAAGATAACCTGCTATATCAAACACAAAATCTGGGAATGGTTAATTCGAAATTCAAAAGATTTAGATAAACATCTCTCAACACATGCAAGTATTTAAATCTTAATTCATTAGTTTTTTTGGGTTTTGACTATATTTCTTGAACTAGGGGCTTATGAATTTTGTCGTTTCTATTGACTAAACGGGTTTCTAACCTAGTAACATGATATAACAACACTTACCGCATATTCTCACGGCACATATAATATAACAATTACAATAATAATTGTCATTGATTACGCTATAAAACATTAAGAAAAGAAAAATCACAACTTAAAATCATAATAAAACACAATTTGCCGAAAGAAATCAACACCCTAACTCACCATTATAATAAATATCATCGAGAGTAGATGAGTCGCCATCATCGAAGCTATGTTCACGGTAAGAAAATATGTCAGCGTTCGAAAGAAAAATATACATGGTAACCTGAATGATGGTGTACATTAATGGAGAGAGGGATGGTAAAAGTATAAACTAGAAAAACGTCTTAGTTGTTTTTTCATATGGACCATTTTCTAGACAAGTTTATGACTTTATGTAAATTAAATGGCCATTGATTGGGGTTGATGATCAAATAGTAGAGAAAAATCCTTTAGGAATACGAAGTTTTGAGGAGGTCATGGGTTCAAGGCTCACTCCCACAGGAATAAAGACAGGGGTAGAATATTTGAGGAAAATCCTTCAGAAATACC
The DNA here is from genome assembly GCA_023525975.1 of Smallanthus sonchifolius. NCBI lineage: Eukaryota > Viridiplantae > Streptophyta > Magnoliopsida > Asterales > Asteraceae > Smallanthus > Smallanthus sonchifolius. The sequence goes on along the minus strand of CM042030.1, from coordinate 83,287,922 downwards.
AAGGTTTGAGGTGGTGGTGGTGGTGGGGGAATAGAGGGGGGTAGAATATATAACGTTTTTTAACCATTCGAGTTCTTAGAGTATTTTGGTCATTTCAGAAAAAAAGTTAACTGTTAAATCTAACGACGTTAACCATCTGGACTCAAATGCAGTAAGAAAATTAAAAGACAGGGTTCAGAACGAAGTTTTGAAACATAAGAGACTCAACTAGTTTTTTTTTTAACGGCAACACCTAGATATTCTAGGATAATTAGTTTTCCTGGGGCAAGACCTAGAACATCCAGGGCAGCCCACAACAGGAGGAACCCCCAAACTGGGTAAACCCCCTGACCTGGCCACATAACATTTTTTTTTTGTTATCAGGATTCAAACTCAAGACCTGCACTATAAGAAGTCTTTAAGCTATCATTGGAAGGTTAAAATAGTAATGGTAAAAATAGTAATTTACTCTAAAAGTTTAGAACTAATTTTTAGAATCTTAATGAGGCAGGCATCTTGTCGTACAAAAATAAGTGCCGTCACAAATTAGGGTTTGTAGGACAAAAACCCTTGTAAAACCCTAGGACCTGCAATCATCGTCAGGAAGAAGAAAAGAGATATGGAGACGGCGGCGGTTGCAACGACGGAGATACATGGAAGGGGAAGAGCAATGGTGGCCCTACGCCCTTTAAAAGGAGGTGAAATCGTCCTCCGCGACTCCCCGATCGTTCTATACTCCGCCCTTCCTTTTCAGTCCGACGATCACCGGGACAACAATGGCTACTGCTCCAATTGCTTCATCAGCATCACACAAAAATCGCAAAACGTCTCTTGTTCCACCTGCGGATCCCCATTTTGTACCCTAGACTGCCAATCCGCCGCTTCAGCCACCTCACACACCCCCTGGGCATGCCAAGCTTTAATTCATCTCCATGAATACTTTTTCGGCAACCGTCTGCCGCTAGACCTCCAGATCCAGGCTCGATTTCTCGTCTCTGCTTACAACCTCGCCCTTACCTCTCAATCGAAGTTTCAGACATTGTTGTCCCTTCAAGGATCCGTTCCTTCTCAGTCCGACGCCGTTTCGGATTCCGTTTCCGGTTCAGATTCAGATTCAGATTCATCTGCTAATTTTATTCATTCGCTCATTTCCTCCGTATGTCCTCCTCTGCCGCTCGAATTAGGGTTCTCTTTGGAGCTAACTAGGGCCTTGCTGGCGAAAGACAAGCTCAACGCGTTTGGATTGATGGAGCCTTTTTTGGAACAGGAGGATAGATCAGTGAGGGCGTACGGAATCTATCCGGTAGCATCTTTCTTCAACCATGATTGCCTTCCAAACGCTTGCAGGTTTGATTATCTTGACGCTGCTAAACCGTCATCAGCTAACAACACTGAGATCACGGTTAGAATGATTCACGACGTTCCCCAAGGCAGGGAAATCTGTTTGAGTTATTTTCCGGTCAATTTAAAGTACCACGAGAGGCAAAAGAGGCTCAGAGATGATTACGGTTTCGTGTGTGATTGTGATCGATGCAAAGTGGAGGCCGGTTGGTCTGAAAGTGAAGAAGATGGGTTAGATATGTCCGATGATGATGATGATGATGATGACGGCGATGAAGAAGGAAATCAAGAAACCGCCATGGATGAGGACCTTGATGATCAGATGGAAGGTGAAGATGGTGATACGATGAAAGGAGAAGATGACTTTCCTCACGCGTACTTCTTTTTGAATTACATGTGTGATCGAAAGAACTGTTGGGGAACACTGGCTCCCCTGCCTCCATATGCTGCCGCAACAACTGGTGTGATGGAATGCAATGTTTGTGGCAATTTCAAAAATCTTGATCAGGTATGAGGCATGTTTGTGAATTAATTTCAAAAGTTTTGACCAGTTATTTAGGAAATCTTGATATCAAGTTGATGAATCTTGTTGTAAGAACTTATGATGTTAGTTTTATATAATACAAATTCATGCTTGTAAGTTGATAGCAGAGTTGATTAACACCCCTAAAGTTGGTTAGGTTTAGGTGTGTGCAACGGGTCAGAACCGGACCATGAATGGTTGGGTCGATCTTGGGTTTATCGGGTTGGGTTTAATCGGGTTTGGGGTTAGGTTCGAAATGGAATTGGGCCTGCATCAAACATTACTGTTAACTGTTTTTTCTTTTTCATTCTTTTGTCCATCTACAATAATCAAGCATGCTGTTAAGAACCTATACATACATATAGTTGTAACCATTATTTGAGTTAATCAATCAAATCAGAAAATTCTCCCCAATTACTCTCTCTCTCTCTCAATCTTTTGCTTTTTTCTCAATTAACATGGTATAAGAGTATAATTGCTCGATTATGTGATTTCATCATCATATTTGTAAATAATAATAGTTTTTATTTTTGGGAATTTTCGTAGCAATTAATTTTGCCAAATAATTTGACGTTTAATCTTGACTTGTGACGTTGCGTTTAAATTCTTTTAAACGCAAACTTGATTAATGTTGCACAATGTGTGACATTATAGGATTATACGCATACCAAAAGCAATACTGCCATATCTTGTTTTTTCCACATACAAGTTCAACATATATAGCTCAGTCAATGAACCCTACACGTGACATGAATACCAATCATTGAATCATTTGGAGTTTAACAGAAAATTTTATCCCGATTCATTTTGTTAAACTTCAAAGATTGAGATAACCCGACCTTAATTGAATAGGAAGGTTAATTGTGGTCATGCACTTAATTACCCGTGTAGGCATCTAATCATGAATATTGTGTTTTGACTAATCATACCAGAATGCGATTTGCATGATGTGTATATGTGCTATTTTGCTTTCTTTCAGTTCAAACATTCTGATTTGGTGATTTAATTATTGATTTTTATACAACTTTATTTTTCAACCAATACAACTCTATAACGTTTTGGCTAACTTTATTTTTTTGCTACTTTTTAATACATTTCAATTCGAATATAAAGCAATTGGATAAAAACAATGTGTAACTTGATGTATCTGAAGTTATGAGCCAGTAAAATAAGAACGAAAATGATGTAACGGGCACGATGTTGCCCAATTTTGAATCTGATGATATTTTCAAATTTAGTCATTTTGTTTAATTTCGTTTTATTTGTAAAACATGTGAATCCTGGATATCGCTAATTCTCGCGTTAATTTATTCATGTAATTTCTTGATTATACGTGTCAAATTTAGATTTTCTTACAAAAGGGTATTATGTACAATTATTTGATTAAGAAATTTATGGACTATCTTTTTGTATATGCTTTCTTTTTACGTAATTTTACATTAATTTGTTACTTATTTATAAAGATTTTTTATATATTTAGAACATTGTGTAATCTTATATTTTCTTTTTTATACAGCTCGATTTAACTCGACCTACTGTTGGTTTAAACAATGCCGTAAGGTGCTGACACAACGATTGTCAAGTGTATGAACCTAAAAGATCATGATATTGATCGTTGGCCATTTGGTGTAATGGTAGCCTCAAAACTTCTCATAGTGTAGGTCTTGGGTTCGAATCCTGGTCACAGCAAAAAAGGGGTCTGTGGCCAGGTCGGAGGGTTTACCCAGTTGGGGGTTCCTTCTGGAGTGGGCTGCCCTGGATGTTTTAGGTGTTGCCCCGGGGAAACCCAATTATCCTAGAATATCTAAGTGTTGCGGTTCCAAAAAACAAAGATCATGATATTGGCATGTTATGGCCCATTGAATATGCATATAGATAGCATCTCATCTAACATTATCTTATATATATATATATATATGTGACATTATATATATATATGTGACATAGAAATAATTAAAGATTTCTACTAAATAAAAGGAAAATAGCATACTTTTATGTAAGTTTAAAACAAGATGTTGACGTAACAATATCTATAGCTGGTTGAATACTAGCTTAATTAGAGAAATTAATGCATGAATCATCTCCATTATTATTAATCACGCTAGCTATATACATGTATTATGTATATCATCTTCACTTTCATTCATATCCTTCTTATTGTACCCTGCAACATAAGTTGGTCGAAATACATTCATTTCTATATATGCAAACACATTAACAATTATGAATTTTATAGCAGTTAGCAAAAATATTCAGTTGTGTAAATGTTAGAAGATTAGAAACATTAGAAACTTTAAGATCAAAATAATTCTCCATACTTCGTCCACTGTTTCAAGCGTGGATTTTTAATCATGTCCTCTTACTGTAAATATAAAGATTTAACTTGAGACGACACATTTATTTGAGTATTTCACAATTTGAGGGCTTTCACCAACGGACACAGCCTTCGGAAATCCCTCGGTAAAAGTAGTCACCGTTGATAATCTGGCGGTGGTAGTATGTGGGGAAACATCCGCACGATTTTATAAAAGTTAGCACCAACAGATTACCGATGTGTGTCATGGCCAGACATCTAGCAATGGTAAATTCACCGATGGATTAGCAACGGAAGTGTCATCGACATATTATTGCCAAATATTTATAAAATCATTTTTTTGGTATTTTTCGATTTTCTACTATCCGTCGGTAATCCATAAGTGATTAAATGATGATTATAAAATTTAGTTTTGATATTTTTCAGGATCTTCTACTATTTGTCGGTGATCACGACGGTATGAGTCGTCCATGATAGTCAATTTTTTAGTAGTGAAAATTATTTGCTCTAGTCTAAACATAGTATATTTAGGGTTATAGTGTTATTACGTTGAGCAGTTGAAGGTAGGGGTAATCTTGTAAGGGATATGAACATCGCATTTTTCAGGGAGGTCACCGGCGTATTTTATTTTAATTCCTGGGACTAATTTGGATTCTTGTTCCATGCACTGACAAGCCATCTGTCGGTCAGATCTAGTGTCTGCATCCTTGTATAGTGACTTCAAGCCATTGCAACACTTTGTAGGAACCTGCCCGCCTCTAATTAGGTAGGTTGCGCATGGAGTTAGACTACTCACCACCAACCTGCAAGTCACCGCACTCTCCATTGGACGGGGTACGGTTGCCGCCACCACCATGGCGATGAGCGCCGCCACAAACGGCACCTTTGCTCCGCTTTCCATTGGTGTTTTACAGTGTAAATTTAGAGAGATAAAATTAGGGTTTTTTTAAGCAAAAAGGTTTGCATGGATTGTGAGTGTTAGAGAGAGGGGTGTTCAATATATAATATATGACTTGAGAAAAATGTGTGTGAAGATAAATTTTTGCAAGAAACTTGTAGTTCTGCGTCTAGAATTCTAACATATAAGGTTGTAATAGAAATCTATATTTGTATTTCTTAATATTTAAAATTTATTAAACTAGTTATATATTTAATGTATTCAACTATAATTATCTTATTCTACAATATTAGTTTTGGTGTTGGTTTAAGTTCTGTTTCTATCTTTTGGTGTGACAATCTAGGTGCACTTAATTTATGTTCCATGTCTGAAGAAAGCATTATAAATCTGATCAATTATAAACGAACGATATAAATGATAAATTCAAAATTAAGTGAAAATATTCCATTTGATGATACTAGCATGAAAATTTAAATAGCATACGCTTGAAAAATGATCAATTAAGAGGAAACATCTAAACATTACTTAACTCTATACATTTTGAAAGGGGCGTGGCATTAATAGTTGTAATTTATTATTGGCTGTTTGTGACGGAGGTGCCATGTGTCACTCATGCATTGGCCTTCTTTTTATTTCCCATGATTTTTTTTATAAAGGATTAAATGCACGAGATTAAACACAAATGACTTCCTGGCCCAACAGCAAGGCCGCTCCGCGTGTTCCCCATTTACTCGGGTTCGAATCTTGGGGCTGGTTTTTTTACGTCAAAACATTATTAAAAATAAGTATACCGATTCCTCATGCGTTGCGACGTAAACATAACTCAGTTATTGCGCGTTCATGTTATGTCGACATTTGTCAAATTCATTATTAAAGTAAAAACAAAACAATTACACGTTATGCCTTGTTAAACCGCGAAATCAATCAACGTCTTCGAAACTTTGTGAAAAAAAACCAAAAAAACATTACGTAAACTCACGTGTTGCAGTTAGAGCATTGATAATATTTAATACCTTGTATTAAAAAAACAACCGCTTTATACCCGCGCGTCGCAACAAAGGCGTAAACTCGTGACAAAGAATCAGCATTTAAACATTAAACCCGCGCGTTGCGGTGGAGCTATACGATGACATTAACGTGGGTAAGGGCGCGATTGCGAACTTAGTTACGCGCGTTGTGGCGGTGAAACTAACGTGCTTAAGTACATAAAAGATACGTAATAACTTGAGGCGGATTGGTCTTAGAGATTGAACCATAGGTATAGAAAAGTATTAGAAAAAAGTAATCAAAACTAAAAAAAAATAAGATATCTAAAAAGGAAAAAAAAAAGAAAGAAAAAAAAAAAAATTTGGTTACAGAATTTGAACCTGTAACCTGCAACCAAGGAGACATTTTACTTACAAAGATCTAATCAACCAACGAAAGGCAATTTGTGATCACAAAATGGAAAATCAATTATAAAACATAATCTAAGGGCTTTGTCGGTTCGCCTCCGACATTATCTTTTAAGGGTAAGGTAATACTAAACACAGTATTAAAATAACAAAAAGAAGCAAAGGAATTGAATGGGGAAAAAAAATCAAAACCGGCTCAAGGGGGATCGAAGCTCAACCGCCTCTACGGAGGCCCAGGAGCGCAACCACCTGAGTGGTCTCTTAGTGTTAAGTTAAACACGGTTAAATATTATATAAACGAAAAGTAATTAGAAGAGTACTGTTTTTGAACTTACATTTTTAATATATTTCAGGGTTTTTTTTGCTATTTATGGATTTATCTACTTTTAAAAGAAATTAACAAATATAAAAAAATTATTTATGTAAATCAGAGTCACAGTCAAGGCCCATCAACACATCCAACATGGCATCCATTTTCTTCATATATTAAATAACTAGGTTAAAATCTTGTATATGGGTTGATAAAATATAATATTATATATACTTACTAATATCAAAATATTATATTTTAAAAAAATCGTGTGTTACACGGGTTGATAAAATATAATGTTATATACTTAGTAATATAAAGTTTATATCTTAAAAAACTCGTATATTACACGGTTTGAATACATTAATTTCTATTTAATATAATTTGACTTAATCACTATTTAGTTAAAAACAAAAGTTACATAATTAAACTTCAAAGTTTCTTAAAATAAGAGATAATTTAAAATAAATGTGTTTTATTAGTATAATTAATATTTTTCTTTAAATATAAATCACTATTAAAAAAATAGAAGTGTATTTAATAAGAGAGAAAGTCGGGAAAAAAATGGTAAGAAAAAATGTGAACGCGACACGTGGCATAAATGATTTTTATTTATTATATAGTATAGATATTAAACATTGTATTAAAAAAAGTGCAAAGGAATTGAATGGGGCAAAAAATAAAACCGCTCAAGTGGGGATGAACCCGACTGCCTCTACGGAGGCCCAGGAGCTTTCCACCAGCTGAGTGGTCTCTTATTGTCAAGTTAAACATGGTCATATGGAGCCATGAATTTTTTTCTCTAAGTCTTTTTTATACACGAATTTCAAAGTACCCGACAAAAGATTTTTTTAGGTCGGTTTGGTTCATTTTGGTGATTGGGTCGGGTCATTCACATACTAATATACGATACAATAATGAAAATACTAAAATTCAAGTAAAAGTTCAAGCATTCACGTTTCACGTAAATATTCAGCATTCTTTAAAAGTACTAAACATTCAAATATTCAAGAATCAATGTTAAACAATCAAGAATCAAGTTTAACACTCAAGAATCATGATTAATGAATAACAAGAATCACTAATAAACAATACCTAAAATTACAATTTTGGAACCAAAAAGAAAATGGAAAATAACACTTTTGTTGCATACTCGTTGTTCAAGTGTTTGATTTCACTCTTTGGTTGCGATGGAACTGCCAATTGAAACTCGCAAGGAGATTCCGATTGAAAGAGAATTATGAATGCCGGTTTTCTTATTTTTTATTTATTTAGAATTAGGTTAAATGGGTTAATGGTTATTGACTCATTGAGTCATGAGATAACAATATAGAGTTAATTAAACTTTGTTATTGGACTTATAATTAAAATGGATCTAGCCTACTCAAACTTTTTTATTTTTAAACAAAATAAACTACTAATTATCAAACAAATTTTGATGGAGTTCAAATTTAATGCAAATTTTTTTCTAGGTTTGGGGTCAAATATTTTCTTCTTAAATTAATAGGGTTAACCTTCAAAAAAAGATTGTGATCGATTGACAATCATGTAACCCTCTAATAAAAATTTGTAATTGACTGGGGTCAGCCCTGGTACGCAAAGGATACCTCTGCCCCTGAATAGGGTTAAATATTATATAAACAAAAAGTAACTAAAAAAGTTTACTGTTCGTAAACTTAGATTTTTTATATATAACTAGTTAGAATACTCGCGCTTCGCGCGGGCGTCAGGTTATTTAATTCGCTCATAATAGGTTCGGTTTCTCACAGTACCTCAATGGTAACGGCACTCGATATATAGTTTACGATAACAAAAATAAAACTCGATTTTGATTACAACTCGATTTTCAAATAAATGTATATCATAACGTTTAAAATAAAATATAAAATAGCCGCACACTCCGTTCTTTGAAAAAACTTAACGAACTCAAGTTATTAAAGAAAAAAATATATTATATATAGTAGAAGAGATGAAAACGAAAAAAAAAAAAAATAGTAAAAGCATGAGTTGGCACATATTCAGTGGTGGTGATATTGTTCAAGTAAGGTTTCATTTAATCTATTACAAGCTAGTTATACCCGCGCTACGCGGCGGGTGTCGGGTCGATCGTTAATAAAACGTAAGCGAAAATGTAGGCGCAACAATAAAAATAATGTTAATAAAAAAGAAATGTAAAGCTAAATAATAAAAAAGGAAAAAGGTTCAGGTCATCGAAAATCGTAAAAATGAATACCGATACTCCGATAATACTAATACCAACAATGATGTTGTTCGCTCATAACAGGTTTGGTTCGTCACGGTACCATAACGGTTACGACACTTGCTATAGGCCACAATAAAAAAAAACTCGATTTTAAATACAAATCCGTTTTCAAAAAAAATTATATCGGAACGTTGAGGAAAAAAACACTAAAAACAGACGGCACTCGATATACGCTACGATAAAAAAAACCCATTTTCATTCCATTTTCAAATAAATTTATTTCGGAACGTTTAAAAATAATCCTTGATTTGGTTCAATCATCAGTTTAAGTTTAGACATTGGGGTTCCGCCACGGGTGTCAGGTTCATCGTTAATAAAAAATTAAACGAAAACGTAGGTGCAACATTCAAAATAATATTAATAAAAAATAAACCTAAAACTAAATAAAAAGGGGGGAAAGTTCAGGTCGTAGAAAACAAAAAAAAAAGACCGAGAGCGGTTATGATAATACCAATAACGGCAATTATGGTGTTCGCTCATAGCGGGTTCGTTTCCGCACGGTACCACAACGGTAACGGCACGCACTATAGACAATGATAGAAAAAAAAACTCGATTATGAATAAAACTCCGTTTTAAAAAAAAACTATATCGGAACGTTGACAAAAAAACTAAAAATTGTCACGTACTCGCTTTTTTGAAAAACGTTAACGGACGAAAGTTATTAAAGAAAAACGAAATAATTAGATAATTAAATGGGTTAAAAGCGTATTTTATATATAGTATAAGAGGTGAAAATGAAAAAAAAAACACCACACGTGTCACATTTTAAAAGGCAATGTTACCGTGGAAGAGAGTTGTCCTTTAATCTAGATTTCAAAATAATATTAATAAAAAATAAACCTACAACTAAATAATTAAAAAATCGGGAAAAGTTTAGGTAGTAGAAAAAAAAAAAAAAACAAAGAGCGAGAGCGGTTATGATAATACCAATAACAGTAATTATGGTGTTCGCTCACAGTGGGTTCGTTTCCGCACGATACCACAACGGTAACGGTACACACTATAGGCAACGATAGAAAAAAAAACTCGATTTTGAATAAAACTCCGTTTAAAAAAAAATTATATCGGAACGTTGACAAAAAAAACTAAAAACTGTCACGTAATCGCTTTTTTGGAAAACGTTAACGAACGAAAGTTATTAAGGAAAAAACGTATTTTATATATAGTATAAGGGGTGAAAATAAAAAAAAAAAGTTAATTAAAAAAACCAGACGTGTCACATTTCAAAAGGCAATACTGTGGAAGAGAGTTGTCCTTTAATCTAGATTCTAATATAACGTGTAAAAAAAATGTGTTTGTGATGCTATTTTATAAAATAACCTATTTTCTGGAAAAAGAAAAAAAGAAAAAGAAAATTCCCAACAACACAGTTTTGCTTAGCCCACGCGTTTGGGCAGCGTACCCATGTAACTTGATGTTTGGGCCGAATCTTCTCGGGTAGGTCTTCATAAATGGCGCGAGAATTTCCCGCCAAAACATACAGACCTAAAACCTAAAAAGGGTTGGTAAGCGGTGATGCGCCTTCACTCACCGCACTAACACAGAAGAGAAATGGCGGGAGGAAATGCTGGTGGAGAGAATCGTCCCAACGAGTCGCCGTCTTCGTCAGATCAAGGCGGAAACTTAAATTCCAGTCAATTTAACGGCAATCCGCCGTCCACACCAGATTCTCCTACTTCCGCAGGGTTCAACACAGATCAGCTTCCTTTTAATAGCCGTACGTCTGAAAATTACTCCGATTACGACGACGACGAGGCTGCCGTTGATCCAGATATTATCCATGACGAACCTGAAGAAGTCGGCGAGGATGAAGAAGGGGAAGGCGAAGATCTATTCGGCGATAATTACATCAAGTAAGTCGTCAGTTACTCAGTTATCTCTCTATTTCGCGTATATACACAAAACAACTTAACATAACCTGTTTTTGCGATTTAGTGATTATCGGAGGATGGATGAGCACGATCAATACGAATCGGCTGGTCTAGATGAATCTCTAGAGGATGAGAGAGATTTGGATCAAATCATGGCTGACCGTAGGGCTGCAGAGACGGAGCTTGATACTAGGGACGGTGTTGCTTCTCAACGAAAACTCCCTCGGCTTCTCCATGACCAAGGTCTGTAGTTTGCTGCTCTCTTCCTTGGTTAATTTGTGTAAATTGGAGCAACTAGGCATAGCCAGAATGATTTAATAGCTACATCAGCCACTTATTGTATATTAATTGTAGCTTTGTATGACTAATCATGGATGCTTGTTTTGATGGTACTGTATTTCAAAGTTTTATGTAATCTCTAACACAGAAGTGTTTATTGCCATTTTGATGTTCTGAGTTTACTTGTTCTTTATGTTCTTCCTGGTAGGTGCCTCTTAAAAAAAGTTCATTTATATTATGTAGTATGTTAATTTTTCCATAGTTTTTAATTAGCATGGTTTATGGCTATAGCAGCCACTTATTGTATATTATGTATTTACGTGTAGGTTAGTTTAATTAATTGCTGATTTGCATTTAGGTGACATTATATTGCTTGGCAAACATATCTTTAAAGTTCAGTATACTCTTTCAATGCTTTTCGTATTATCTAATACAGTATTGTCTTGTGCATGGAAACTCTGATTTTCATATCGATCTGTATTCCTTGTTACAATTCTGAAGTTCCAATGTTCAGTCATATTCGTCTTGTTGGTTTGCAAACCTTGTTTAGCCATTCGTGTCATCAAATTCACTTGTAAGCTCGCTCCATTAATATATGATCAAGTCGTGTTTTTGTATTTATGGTTACAGATACAGATGATGACAGCTACCGGCCTTCAAAAAGAACTAGAGCTGATTTTAGACCTCCTTCTAGTCCAGCATTTAGCAGTGGTGGAGGAGGAGAAGGAGGCGGCGGCGGTGATGGTGATGACCCACCCACGACTGATCATACAGATGATGATCTATTTGAGGTACAAAGTCTTGTCTTATTTCAGATTGTGTGCTTCATCTATCAAGCGGCAACATCTCATCATATAGTTTGTTTTTTGGCATTTTTTTTGTAGGATGATGATAATGATGAAGGTGAGTTTGAGATGTACCGTGTTCAGGGAACACTGAGGGAGTGGGTTACTAGAGATGAAGTACGTCGCTTTATTGCTAAGAAGTTTAAGGAATTCTTAGTTACTTATAGAGGCAAAGACACCCAAGAGCATAATTATCTTAGACAAATAAATGAGATGGTTTCAGGTAAAGAGTCTCATTTTTGCTATATATACAAGTTCTCTCTTTTGGGTAACAAGTCATGTGATTCAGTGATTGTTATATTCAATAAATTATCCATGTTTGCAGTCAACAAGTGCAGTCTGGAGATTGATTATAAACAGTTTATCTTTGCCCTCCCAAATATTGCCATCTGGTTGGCAGACGCGCCACAGTCTGTTCTTGAGGTTATGGAGGAAGTTGCTAATAAATTAGTGTTTAATTTACATCCAAACTACAAAAGAATTCACCAAAAAATCTATGTCAGAGTTACCAACTTACCTGTTTATGACCAAATTCGCAACATAAGGTATCACTTTTTTTATTGCTTAGAAGCTGCTGTATTATTGACTTAAATGTATGCATTTTTAGAACCACTTTGCAATTTTTTTTTTGTTTCAGGCAAATTCATTTAAACACAATGATTCGTATAGGAGGTGTTGTGACTCGAAGATCTGGAGTTTTTCCTCAGTTGCAACAAGTGAAATATGATTGTAACAAATGTGGGGCCATTTTGGGACCTTTTTTCCAAAATTCATATTCAGAGGTGAAAGTTGGTTCCTGCCCAGAGTGCCAATCAAAGGGACCGTTTACAGTCAATATTGAGCAGGTGACCTATATTTACCTTTTCTTTTTGGTAACATTGAAAATGATTTTTATACTTATAATACTCTTCTTGTGTCAGACTGTATACAGGAATTATCAGAAGCTTACCCTTCAAGAAAGCCCTGGCATTGTTCCAGCTGGCAGACTTCCACGATACAAGGAAGTGATACTTCTGAATGATCTGATTGACTGTGCCCGCCCTGGGGAAGAGATTGTAATATTCTTTTCACTCGGACTATGCCTTAGGGTTTTTCTCTCATACCAGTAAACATTTTAACAATTTTGTTTTGCTTTTTTCCTTCTCATTTCCAGGAGGTTACAGGAATTTACACAAACAACTTTGATTTATCATTAAATACGAAAAATGGATTTCCTGTTTTTGCAACAGTGATTGAAGCAAATCATGTTACAAAGAAACAAGACTTATTTTCAGCCTATAAACTTACCCAAGAGGACAAAGAAAAAATTGAAAAGTTGTCTAAAGATCCACGGATTGGAGAAAGGGTATGTTTTTATGAGATTGTTTAGAAAACTATTAGAAGATGCATTCATGTCTGTTATATAACATCTCATTTTAATATGAATTATGTGTGAAAATGATCAGATTATCAAGTCAATTGCTCCATCAATCTATGGTCACGAAGATATAAAGACTGCAATAGCTCTGGCAATGTTTGGAGGCCAAGAGAAAAATGTGGAAGGGAAACATAGGTTGCGTGGAGACATAAACGTGCTGCTGTTAGGTGATCCTGGAACCGCAAAATCTCAGTTTCTTAAGTAAGTTTCGGTTAAATTTTTTTTTCCAATAGTCTAATCATATAAAATCAACTTTAGTTTTAATTTTGTTGTGAATTTTGTTTGAAGATATGTTGAAAAGACCGGTCAAAGGGCAGTTTACACAACTGGAAAAGGAGCTTCTGCAGTAGGTCTTACAGCAGCTGTGCACAAAGACCCTGTCACACGGGAGTGGACCCTTGAAGGTGGGGCCCTTGTTTTAGCTGACAAAGGGATATGTCTAATAGATGAATTCGACAAAATGAATGATCAAGATAGGTAATTAAGCTCGTTCGTTTGTATATGGGTTTATTTCTAATAAATAAATAATTCATATCTAACTTGTGTTTTGACTTTCATCAGGGTAAGTATCCATGAAGCTATGGAACAACAAAGTATAAGCATATCCAAAGCTGGAATTGTAACTTCCCTTCAAGCACGATGCTCTGTTATTGCTGCAGCTAATCCAATTGGAGGAAGGTGGGCTAAAATAGTAAAATTGCATAACTATTTGTTTATCTTATCTTTGCTAGTTATATTCATCCGTGCAAATGAATCTAATACTTGGTAAATGGTAATTTTTGCAGATACGATTCCTCCAAAAACTTCTCACAAAATGTTGAATTAACAGATCCAATTGTTTCCAGATTCGATGTTCTCTGTGTTGTGAAGGTTATATCTATATCACTCAAGCTCTTTTTGTTCATGCTTTTGTGTCATGTTGTAGACTTGTAGTTAACATGAATGAAAGTCGGTTTGATGCAGGATGTGGTGGACCCTGTCATGGATGAGATGCTTGCAACGTTTGTGGTGGATAGCCATTTCAAATCCATACCAAAAGGTACTAACTTGGATGGCAAGTCAAACAACAATTCTCAGGACGATAATATAGACACTGACATGTTAGCAGATCCTGAGGTAAGTTTATTCACAAGTCACCATTAGTTACTTTGCTAAAATTTTATATCTTTTCATAAATATTTTTTGGTTAACTTTTGACCCGTTAGAGTTAAAACATACAAGTATATGGATTACAATTGCCAACCGCCTCTTTCCTTTAGTTGATGGATAAAGCTTTTTTTTCCATTCAGATTCTTTCTCAAGACATGTTAAAGAAGTACATCACATACGCCAAACTAAATGTATTCCCAAGGTTGCATGATGCTGATCTAGACAAACTCACACGAGTTTATGCTGAATTAAGAAGAGAATCTTCGGTGAGTCTTGTAATAAAAAAACATTTTAGCTTAAGATTGTTAAGATTTCACTATGTTTTAATCAAGTGACACGGGTGTAGCATGGGCAAGGAGTTCCAATAGCTGTAAGGCACATAGAATCAATGATCCGAATGTCAGAAGCTCATGCCAGAATGCATCTCAGGCAACATGTCACTCAAGAAGATGTTGACATGGCCATTCGTGTTCTGCTTGACTCGTTTATTTCTACTCAAAAGTTTGGAGTGCAGAAGGCCCTTCAAAAGGTATTATATGGAGCGCGTATATATATTTTTTTAATAAAAAGGTATGTTTTTGACGATATGAAATCTATAAATGTTTTATGGTGCAGAGCTTTAAAAATTACATTACATTCAAGAAGGATTTCAATGGAATTGTGTTGCATTTACTGAATCAAATGGTGAAAGATGCGCTACATTTTGAAGAGATAGTTTCCGGATCTAAGAAAGATGTTCTACATGTTGATGTGAAGGTGGATGACTTGCAAAACAAGGTACTCCAGTTTTTAATTTTTTTTTATTATATTCTTTAATATACGGGAGGAAGTTGAATGATTGAATGCTTATGGTTGTTTGGTGTCTGTGCAGGTGTTGGAATACGGAATAACAGATCTGAATGCATTCTTTACAAGTGCTGAGTTCGGCCGTAACTTTGAACTGGATGAAGAAAGGGGTGTGATAAGGCATCATTTTGTAAGATGATGAACCAAGTGATGTTTGTTTGGAAGTTATGGTAATTTTGTCATTGGAATTTGGAAGAAATAGTTTTTACTTTATTGATAACTGATGATATTTATGACAATTGTTTCTTTTTATATTGCACCTAACTGCTTACATAACATTGTTGCATTTATTTGTTGTGTACTTGTGTTGGTAATTGAAAAGGCCTTTGATCCAATAGGTAATGTTTATGCTTAACATGTAATGTGATGACATGTTTTGACTTGGATTAGGGTTTGGAAAAATTATGTAGTCGGGCAACACCCCCACCCTCGTAGCGGTGTTTGACGGCTTTTGCTGGTGAGGTGGCATGTTGCGCCAAGCCACTTCGCATAGTCTAATAGCCATGCGCACAATCAGTCAAAGGATTAAATGGTTTCTTAACAGCAGTTTTTTACTCAATATCATCTAAACTTACACTTTAGTATTTGAACCCTATGCTAAAAGACCATGGGCCAAAGATTAAATAGTTAACGGCTTTAAAGTGTGCTAAACTTTGACACATTGTATTAATGCATAGTAAGTTAAAATTATTGTCTAGAGTAGCATATCAAAATCACCGAATCAAAATTATTGTCTTCACTTATTCTAGCTTTTGAATTATTAAAAATTGGATACATACGTGTCTAGTTTTATATGTTTTGGTTCAAATTACAAATGCCTGTCTAGTTTTATGTTTTGATTCAAATTACAAAGTAATTCTTAGTTTTCATTTTTCAATCACTCAATACATAATATTACTTGTTGCATTATAATGTAAAAATTTCAAGTTGTTTGTATTTAATGAGAATAATTTTAGTATTCTACAAATAATTACAATAACCGTCAAATTTAATACATTTAATTCGCGATTAAATATGTGAATGGAAAAAATGAGTGTTGTATTAAATTTTATTAGTCTTGATATAAACATATTTGTATTATATTAAGAGTTCTACAAACACGACTCTTAAGAGTCTTAGAAATTATAGTTAGGCCACTCGGAGTGGTACCCTTCCACTTCAAACTACCCTCTCAAACACACCAATGAGGATATGCCACCTCATTTTGACAAACTACCATTCATGGTGGAAGTGGTACCCTCCAAACTTGGTCTTCTCCCCTCTTATCCCCTTTCTTTCGGCGGGTTCCAAAACCCGCTAACCTTACGTGCACCTCCTTACCCGCTTGAACCTGTCTTAGTGGGAGTGGTACCCGCTATTTACCCGCAAGCATACCCGCTGGGCACTCCCACCTCCCTTACAAAACTAAATCTTTCATAACCACCCTTAGGTTAAGAAGTCAACAAAAATTAATGATGGTCAGCTTCTTATTCATAAGACTAAAGCTATGTTTTTCAAAACCCATAAAACAAAACTCAAGCCAATGTGGGACTAGCCCACTTGATAAAAGATTTTTTTTAGGGGGAAAAGGGCAACAAGGATACAAACTAAGTGCACCGCCCATGACATTTTACCTAAGAGGGGAAGACCACAAAAAAAAACATACACTAACTCAAACCAAACAAGACATAAACCTCTCAAGTTACATTTTTCATAAGTTTTGTTGTGCCATCCGTTTCTGAATCAACCTCCTCAAACTCATTTTCATGAGCAACCTCGGTATCCATCTTCACTTTGTCCACCCCCTCCTTGGTACCACCCAATTCAAAGAAGTAACTTCTAAGTGCATCCGACCATTTAGAAAAAAACATCATAAGGGCGCCGGGGTGGGGTGCTCTAAAATCATAATAAATTTGAGCTTCATTTTTTTTCACTATCCCAAAATTTTAAATTGCCATCATAATAGTCATCAATTTTACCATCTTGGTCATCGGTATTATTTAATGCATCAAATTTATTTGAGACAATAATAGATTTGGTAGAGGGTTTTGCCTCTTAGATGGGAGGTCCTGAGTAAAGATGCACAAAAAAAAAACGGTTTGAAAAGTTAAACCGGTTTCAAACCGCAAACCGAACCGACCGTGAACTGGTTTGATATTAGTTCAAACCGCCGATTTGAAACCTATACATTGAAACCGGTTTAACCCGAACTGGTCAAAACCCCTTAAAAACTAGTCTCAAACCGGTCAAACCCGGTCAACGCCCCCTCTCAAACCGGTTTTGACTTATTGTTGACCAAACCGATCCGGTTCGGGTTAAAAAACCGTTTTGTGCATCTCTAGTCCTGGGTTCAAACCCATGCATGGGGTGATTTATTTGGTGTAATTTAGGAGTATGAGTATGGTAGATTTGCCGATAAAAAAAAACAAAACTCTACACTAAAAACACTTAAAGTATGTATTTAAGACTATCATAATACTAAAGCTATGTTTTTATTTCAAAAATCCATAAAACAAAACTCTACATCGCCACCACCACCGATCTCCAAGACTATCACTCTCGGTTGCGTCACGTGTCACAATTATGTGAGTCTAAGATTCTTTTTCCCGCTTATTTTTTCTTCATTGCTAACTAATTAATATTTCCTTACTAACTATTTAATATTTCATTTATTAATTCCTAAAGCTTCATTATTATTCGATATTTCGTTTATAATTCTTAAATCTTCGTTACTAATTATTTAATATTTTCTTTATTTAACCTGTGTAAAACACGGGTTTCTAACCTAGTTATGATAATAAATAATTGAAGTATGAAAATAAAAACTAAAGAATTAGTGCTTAGAAAAAAATTTAGATTAAAAAATAAAAGAAATCCATAATGAGCGATGGGATGGTGCATTTCACTTGGTGTAATTAGTGGTGCATAAAATCGGTTTATGCGTCAAACCGAACCGTTTCGAATGCAGTCAAACAAGGCCAAAACCAGTTCAGACAAAAATATTGATCAATTTAGAAACCGGTTTCTAAAAACCAGATCAGATCATATCGAATCGAAATCAAGCCGGATTCAAAACCCAATTCATCCCCAAACCGGTTTCACTCGAACCATTTTCGTTCACGTTTTTTGTTTCGGTTTCGGTTTTGGATCACGAACCGATCCGGATGTGCACCTCTAGGTGTAATAAATGTGTAATTGGGTGACTAGATAAAATTGATGGTCCAAGAATAGTTGGGCCGTTTGCAAGTTAAGTTTAGCCTACACAATTGACAACTTGGGCGCCTAGTTTCCTTCCTTCAGGTAGCACCAGCAGCAGAAGCTCCATTTCTTTCACTAGATGGGCGGCGGCCGGAAGTTACTATTCTCGGCGGCGGCGGCGGCGGCAGTTGGTGTAGCTGCAGTGTTGAAATTCCAAGGTTCATCATCATGGGACAAAGATGCGGTTGTGGAATTCTTCAAACACATGTCCGATCGGTTGGGCGATTGGGCGATCCCAGTCTACGTTGCGATCCACACCATCTCACTTGCTTTATGCCTTCCCTACGCCGTCTTCTTCGAGGCCGGTGCTTCTCTACTGTTTGGATTCTTTCCAGCCTTGCTTTGTGTCTTCTCCGCCAAAGTTCTCGGCGCTTCTCTCTCATTTTGGATTGGAAGGTATCGATTAAGTGTTTATGTTTGCTTTTTTTATTGAAATAGTTACAAATAGGTGTTTGATTTCAGATTCATTTTGCATAAATTTTAGTTTCAGTTTGTAGCCCTAAGATTGTGTTGCTTTGGTTACATTCCACCAGCTATCTTCAAACCCCCCAAGTTACCCCTTGGATCTCAATAGGTTGTGCTTCCCCTTACAATACCTCATCACGTATTTAACTTTGACCTTCGTGAGGTATGAATTAGGGGTGAATAGGCTGTTCAACCAAGTATCTTTTTTCCCGTTTAGCTAATACACACATTGTAACAGGCCTAATAACAAATTAGGCAATAAAAACACAGTTAATAAAAACTAGTATCGGATATATGACCAAACACAAACATATTTAATGTGGATAACTTGTTCTCCTACGTCCGCTTCTTAAGATTTTCATAAACTAGAGAGTGCTCCTTAAGGCGGAGAATCTTTATAATTACAAGGGACTTAGCTATGTATACCTCTGAATATTGAAGTCATGCCACTGAAATATCAAAATGCGACCAGAGTTTGGATATGCCAAGGTTCTTTAAGTAAGCGTCTGGTGATCCTAAAGGATCTTGTAAAATGAATTTTATTTGCTTCTATAGAGTAAGTGCACAATACAAATAAAGAACTTGGGAGGTCGTGTTCATGAAGAGATTTTGGAAATTTAATTGATCTTTGAATGATTAGTTACTCTTTCATGCTTTGAAATATTGAAGTAAAGTTTCACCGGTGCATCAAACTTGCGGAATAAGTATTTCATGCTTCTGAAACAATAGTATGTGCATGTATATATAAGAGGTATTTATCTTATAAGTGCAATCTAATACATTTACAGGCTTCACTTGAGTATTGATTTCTTCTGATCTCTAAGCTTGACTTGATCCTTGCTTTGTTTACTTAAAAAAGTTCAACCATTTATGTGGTTTCTTCATATACATGAGCATACATAGGGCTTATCTAGATAAGTAAAAGGAGGCGTGTGCCCCAACAAAACCTGACTCTCTTGGCACATGTCTTTTACCTCAAGCGTCCCATGTAAAGTTTGTCATATATCTTAGTGGAATTTTGTTGCTGTATTACTTGTTTAGTTTTAGATAGTTAAAGTATGGATCATGAAACACCTTACTTATTTAGTGGTTTGGTTTCGATTTGTATATATACATACATACGTGCATATATAAACACACCCCTGTATTCTTAACTTTTACCAAATCTGTTAATATTAATATCCATGTATCATGCATCTGTATCCTTGCACCATGGCTTCAATGCCATCATGTATGTCTTGGTGGTGTAAAGCCAATTAGCCCATAATATGTCTTTACCCTGCGTCCCTGCGTGTTATATTTTACCTTCATGTTATCTTATCTATGCTGTTTGTTTGAGGATCGTTCACTGACTAATCATGGGAAGCACACTCAAATGTCTCAAACGGATAGAAAAATTAGCTACAAAGGAAGAACTGGTTGTAGGTCGTCCAAAAGTCTATTTTTGATGCATAGTATTATAAAAATAATTAAAAAGTTAGCTACATCATAAATCGTTTTATTAAAAAGTTACTATAGTATTATAACAATAATGTTTTTGTGACATAATTAACACTAATTATTTATAAAAAAATATAGAATTTCTATCTTTCTTGTAATGATCTTAAGGTATTTTCCAGGCTTATTTTCAGGAGTTCTAGTTCGGCAACACGGTGGGCACACGAAAACAAATATTTTCATGTGCTTTCAAGGGGAGTCGAACGTGACGGTTGGAAATTCGTTCTTCTCGCCCGTTTCTCTCCCATACCCTCATACATCATCAATTATGCTTTGGCTGCTACAAACGTCCGGTTCTTTAACGATTTTCTGTTGCCAACCGTTCTTGGGTGCTTGCCTATGATCTTACAAAACACATCCATCGGTAGTCTTGCTGGCGCAACCGTGGCTACCTCCACTGGGTCCCAGTCAAACAAGTCAAATATCTGGTCATATGTATTTCCTATGATGGGTATTTCCTCTAGCATTCTTATTTCCTTGAGAATCAAGAAGTACTCTTCCAGTATCTCAATTGATGATAAGCCTGTTGAGAAGACCAGATGACATTGTTAAAAGGGTAGTGACTGAAATTTGGTAGTTGGTTGTTCATGGTTAAAAACAGTTAAAAGTTATGGTTAGTGTATTTGTAATTTCTAAATTTTATGATTGCTGCCTTGCTAAGGGAGTGATGTGTACACCATAGTAATTACTTTGCAAACTGAGGGTAAAATAGTCAAAACAAGTTGTTTGTTTTAATTGTGGGTTTTATTTGGTTAGAGCATTGATGGTTTTCTCCTTCTTCATCCTTATGGTTTTGTTAAAAACCACTTTAATCTTTAAATTTTGCTGATCTTTTTAAAACTACATACATCTCATTCCTATTTCTATCTTTATTTAATTAAATAGTATTTTTTTATTAGTTGTTTATTATCATTCTTTTTTCTTTCTTTCACGCACAAAATATAGGGAAAAATTAATTGAATTCCTTTTTCTAATTTCAATTGACGATGCCATCACACATTCAATCGATCGTGTATCGACAATTTGATCGATGATCCCAAGTTCTTCCCTTGATTGATGATGAATCTTGATAATCTGGCTCTGATACCAATTATCAAAAACAAAAAATTGAATAAAATGAAATACAGATTGATAAATCAAACGTGATTTTTTATTGCAAACTTTTATCATCGATCGATTGTTCTACAAAATCGATGCTTATATACATAACCAACCGGTGCATCCTAAGTGACACCTTTTGGTAAATATTAACCTAATTACAATTTAACCCTTACACAATACAATATAACACTCTTTTTTAAGGCAAATTTCTTTATTAATGTGAGAGTGAGACTTGAATCTGAACCTGATAGAGATTCGGTCAACAAAACTCTAGTCCGGTCAAATATGTCAACTTGGTCCAAGATGCACACGTGATGGAAGTTGCAACCAAATTATCCCTGTTCTATTTTCTGTATTTTATTAATTTTAGTTTTTTGCATTTTCTACTGATTATTAGGTAGTGGGCAAGTGGTTTTTATTAACTTCTATTTGGTAGTTTTTGTTTTACTGTATGTATTTTTTTTTGAAAGGCGAACCTTGAATGTTGTGACGTCGCACCCCTCGTCACATGGGAGAGCCTCGTCTAACTCCGGCCAATATATTGTCTTAACCGGGCCCACTTGGAGCCAGAGTTGGAGAGCTTTCAAAGAAAAACCCCACCCAATACGGCCCCTTCCGGGCTTAAGGGAGAGCCGAGGCTCGAACCCTGGATCGGCGTGGGTAAAACCCTGGTGCATCAGCCTAAAATGCCTCATTTGCGATGTCGCAGAAATTAATGGTGATGGTAGGGATTGAACCCGGGTCCCTTGGGACTTCAGGCCTCACCTCAACCACTACACCCCAACCTCTTTGGCTTTACTATATGTATTGATGAAATGAAAAGGGAGAAGAATTAGAAGAAAAAAACTTTGCTGTGTTTCTCTCATTATGTGAGTGACCCGGTTTCCATGCTAGTTCAAGGTGGCAACTTGAATGGTGTTTTTGGAACCCAAATTCAATTCGAGTCGTGTGACTGTATCTCGTTTTGAACTGGACTGCCCTACGAGTTAATCTGTATCTCGAGTTAACCGTAGAACTATCTGTTTCTTTGCTAGCTCAACCGTGGCGCGTTGAGTGGTGATCTTAGAGCCTATATCTCAACCGTAGTGGTGTGACTCTATCTTCGGTTTCGACATCGCAGCCCTACCGTTTGTTTGGTGGTGTTTCTGTATCCAAACTAACAGTAGCCTATCCTAAATTATCGACCGTTTGATTTGAAACCTGTGTTGTCGGGCCCATCTTACAACAGAACCCATGACCTCCTCAAACCTTGGTGTTTCGAGAGGATTTTCCTCTATCATTGGACCACCAACTCTAATGACATACAATATAACACTTGACACCTAAATGTTTAGTTTAAAACATCGACAAAGTGACCCTTATACTTAATAATAAATATTAAGTTTAGTTGAAAACTCCAATACACGAAGTTAATGAGAAATACGTCCTTCGGCACCATGTAAGCCGTCTTACAATAGTGTGTGAAAGCATTTGTCTAATTGTCTTATAATTAAAAAAGTTTTAATTAAAATGATTTGGGAAAGATTTATGAGGATAATAGATGTCGGCAAGCTGCAGAAGAAGTTAAAAATGGTGATTTGATTCGGAGATTCGCAGACAGACATGGAAAAGGCAATATCATGTTACGTGGTTGGATGCGTGAATCTTGAAATAAACGAAAGTTTGTTTTTGGTGGGGAACGTATAATAATATTATTGGAATAAACAAAATAATTTTTGTCAAATTTTAATGAGGTTCGATGACCGACCAGTAATTCGGATATTAAAACTGGATAAATCACTATCAAAAATAACGATTACGACTGTCACCCGAGACCAATATATATATATATATATATATATATATATATATATATATATATATATATATATATATATATATATATGACAACACATGCGAACCCGTGCGTCTACGTATGACATAATAATCATATCTCAATAATCATATCTCGTACTTGTTATGGTAACCACGAAAAGGAAATTCCTTATCCTGATGACGATGACGTATCTACAATAAGCCTATAAATACCCATTCACCAACCGGGAGATGCACATATCTACTCACTCACCGTATAATAATTAATCTCACGTCAAAGTCGAATAATAGAGCTCCTGTGAGTCTGACAAGATTAGGACATTTGAATCAGGATTTCATCAACTATCAACAATGTAGCTTAACATTGTTTGTCACACCCCCACCGATGGCGGAATTTACGCGAGGGGTGACGAATTGAAATCATCACAATGATTAAAAGAAATACTATTAAATTAACCGAATAATTGCATTACATTGTTTTAAAAACACACAACCAAATAAAATAGATAAACAAATAGTCTTTATTAAACTTTATAATAACTAAATCTCCTAGAGCCAAGTCTCGAAGTCCTAGCGCGATTGTAACAGCAACCTAGTTATTAGTACCTGAAAAACATGCTAAAATATGTCAGCTATAAAGCCGGTGAGAACATAGGTTTAAGTAATTACATAGTATAGATAATGAAGATTTTTGCAATTCATAAACAAGATTCAATAACAAGTAAACAAACTTTTATACATCGATTCAACCAAACCTAATGACAAGATTGGGTTCCCATAGAATTGATATAGCATGAATAACAAGTTTTGCAGTTTCTGTATATTTAGTCTCAAGTTGATATCGTATCTCGTCAACTCAAGAACTAGATCGGCATGTCATGCCCATAGATCTATGACTTACTCCAGTTGGCTTATCCCAAGTTAATGGTTGTAGAGTGTGTATAAAACCGTTTAAGTTTACAAGTATAGAAAGTTGTTATTGAAAATACAGAAGTAGTATTTGAGTTTGATATAGTTTGAACAACCTTTGATATACGAGCATGTTTTCCACCCCAAAGATAAAAAGTAAAAGGGGCTATGTGTCTCACCTTGCAAATGAAAGGGTTGAACTTGAACTTGTAGTAACTTGGATCGAATGCTTTAACGACTCCCTAAGTTAAGTTTGTTACGTTAGAAACAAGTTAAGGATAGTCGAGGGGTTGACAATGTAATTAGTTGAAAATGGTTGTTGTACACTAGAGTGGTTATCATTCCAGAGTAGTACCTCCAACATAAAAGTTCCCAGGAAAGAGTTGGTTGGATCGGAACCCCGTCTTTTCCTAGCCAGAACTTTAATGTTTGTCAGATAACTACATACTGGTTTGAAAGTTACCCTATTTGTATACTTGACCAAGTTTAGGGTTTGTTTGGTAAGTTTGGAAAGTATAAGGGCTAAAGTGAAAATATAAGTTTAGTAAAGATAGAAATGAAATAAGTTAATTATTAGAGGGGTTTAATTTGAAGATAAGGAGTTTTAGTAAAAACATGATTTTTGAAATTGAAAGGAACAAGAAAGATCAAAACCAAGTTTTTAAATTAAAGTTTGAACAAGTTTAATTAAAATAGGGTATTTGATCTTCGATAGCTCTATGATTATAACATAAACATGCTAGGGAATAATAGATCTAGCTAGTTATGAGGAATTTTTGAAAAGAAAAGTATGAACAAGCAAGAACATAAGAAGAACTTACTTAGAATGGAAGGATTTAAGCTAGACTCTTCCAAAAGATGAGAAGAACAACCTTTAGTTGCTAGAGAGCCCTAGAGGATTGTTGAGGTGTGAAGAATGAATGAGGTTTAAGGCTCTATTTATAGGGTGGGTTTGAGAGGAAAAAGGGGAAAAGTTGGTTAGGTTTTTTTGATTAGGATAACAAAGGTGATAAACATAGGTTTATAAATCTTAGAATTTTTTATAAAACTTTTGAATAATGGATATAGGGGTTAGTTCACGAAATTTTGAGGATATGGATGATAGGATTGAGTTCAAAATTAGTTAGTTAATGGATGGAATGGATTAGGATAGGATTTAAGAATAAAAATAATGGTTTTAATTCATTTTGGATAAGTTTAAAGGAATTAATTGATTTTATTAATTTAAATAATAAATAATAATATATAAACTTAAAATTTCAAAAATTATATTAATAATAATGATATATGATTGAATTTACAAAAATTAACCAGATTTCGAAGACGTTACAAAAGGAACCCTGAAATTTACGTATGTGTAACTTTTACCCTTGAAATTATATTTTAGTCAAACGAAGTTACAAACTTGAACTGTTTTTATTAGGTTAAAGTCTAAGGCATTCAAAGCTACTATAAGTAGCAAGATTAAGAATGAATACCAGAATCAGATATAGAATCAAAATATAATATACAAGCCGTTCTATGCGCAATAGAATACTCGCTTTAGACTAGACTTGAAAATTTGAAATGAAATGATATCACAAGTGATATGAAGCATAAAAATGTTTATTGTATAATAAATCAATCAAGGTTACAAGGTAGGATTATAGGATCAGGCATAAAAATCAGGGATGTCACATTGTTACATGCTGGTAATATATTTTTATGTACTTTTTTAAGAATAACTCTTAGATTTTCTAAGATAAATACATAATAACCTGCATCCTGCACGATTTGAACCTTAACCTTTTGGTTGTAACCACTTAACCATCAAGATGTCCCGTTAAGGACATATTTTAATGTATTTATGCATAATATAATTGAGATACCTATATAATTATTTTATGATTAGTTTGGTGTTCTGTATTGACATTTTCGTGTTTGTCTTATAAGAAAAACATAAGTAGCACATGGTTTGAAGTATGAAATAAAAACAAAATAAAATACTCAACGTACACCATAATACCGTTTTCTGTTGATAGTTTATAATATAAACTAAAAGAGATTCTATCTCAATGGATTTTAATTCTGTGAAACTAAGGGGCCTTGCCTAACGTGTCAAAGAATAACCAAATATAAATATATATATATTTTTTTAAGTTAAAAATAATTTGACAAAATGAAAATATTACGTTTTAATTAAACTCTAAATTTCATCCCTACATTATATGTCAACTTCCTAATTTATTCAATAGACTTGTTTTATTTGCATTATTGGTCTAAAATAATTGAACATTTAATGTTTGAGCCGGTGTATATTTGGCTATTAATAAATCGATATAAAAAATATTAATATTAATAATAATAATAATATCACATAAGAGCATATGTAATCGGCGTTGTAGAGCCTATTTGGCACTCTTAACACACCGGCACACCGTCCCCTGGGCGTGATGATGCAAATGGTGGTGGTGATCACGGGCAAAGGGGTGAGAGAATGTGTTTTTAATTTTTTTTATTTTGATTGCCAACCACAATCATACACCTTATCATCTCTTTTTATCACTATTACTAATCCATTACACATCTTTATGGTGATCACCGACTGTTTATGTGACGCCTTTGTGTCAAAGGTTTTTCATCACCATCACTAACCTACTACACATCTCTAGTAATGGTAATCATGTTTTATTATTGTTTTATAAAGCCGCTCAAAAAAATTACATTTATAAAAATACTTGGTTTAAATATCATCTAACTTTTATAAAATGTTTCAACGCTTAAAATTGAATTACATAAAAGTAATTGTTATGAATCAAGATTACAAATTACTTATTTTTTTTACTTGTACAATTACTTTATCTTCGTTCCCAATCGTCGCATCTCTTTTGTTCCTTCACATTGATCTTACCTCTTCTAAAAGTTTTTATTTTCCTTTTATTAGAGACACACGTAAAATTGTTTAAGAAGGCTCTCTATGATCTTAAGCAAGCATAACGCGATTTCCTTGTGGTCTTTTATTTACATGACATGTCTCATATATCTCTCAGTGACTTGTTATATTATTGTATATGTTTATAGATACTATTATTACCAGAAGTTCTTCCACATTTGTGATTGACTTGATAAGTAAACTTCATTCTCAGTTTGCATTTAAGAACTTGAGCAATTTTACCTATTTTCAAATGATTCATGCCATCTACTTTGGCTGATAACCCTTTTGACATTCAAAAGTTTTTATATCGTAGTCTTATTAGGGCTCTATAATATCTGTTATTGACTTGCCTAGTTATTGCTTATGATATCAATAATGTTTTCTAGTTTATATGAAAACCTATTGGCAAACACTAGTTTGCAATCACATGTATACTAAGGTACCTTAGAAGTACATATTCTCATGACTTATCTATTTGACATGATCGATATTGCACTACATGCTTATTTAGATGTTGATCGGGTTGGATGCACTCATGATCGTCGGTCCACTCCTGGCTATTGTATTATTTTAAGCATGACCATATCAGTTAGAGTTCCGAAAAGTAACATATTTCGAGGAGCTAGGTTTAGTTTTGAATCAAAGTTTGTGCATGTGATGTGCTACATATCTTGCTTATATATGATGTTTCATCGGTGTACGAAACCTGTTGAGATTGATTTACAATTATTCATGACATGGTTTTATCCCAAACTCTTTGGGTTCGTTATGTTTATATTGTTGATTAACTTGCTAATATCTTGACCACGTGATTTGTTACGACCTAAACTCTCTAGGTTCGTGTCTTGTTCTCATAGTCTAGTGTCAACTAACTCTAATGGTTTTATCCATACAAGTCATACAAGAGACATGATAAAGGTACTACGCCCTAATAATTCATATCACACGTAATAGTCATCTCCTTGTGAAACTCCTTTTCCACCTAGCATCCCACGTTATTTGAAAGTATTCAAATTTCTTCATATGATTAACTATTTTTTGGAATAGTTGTCTTCGCATCCGAAACCTTGATGTGAATGTCTCAGCCCCGTATATTGGATTCTCAAAGAAGTATTCTTTCACGAGACGATCATGTGTGGCTTCACGATCTCTACGTACATAAATTCTTGTACTTGCGGTATCTTTGTCATTTAATGATTGTTGAACAATTGTAGCAATCAAATGAAAATTATCCACTCCCGTTTCTTCAACTACATCATGGTATGAATCTCCAGAACATGATAATGATGATGATGAACTAGAAAGTAAAAATGAGGGAGAGACATGGTATAAAATGTGTATTAAAATTTGAGAGAGAATGAATAAAGATAGGTTGAAAAAATAATATTTGAGATGGTTTAAATAGGGTTAAAATTTTAAATTAATTTAAAAAAAAAGTTATTTGCAACGGTAATGTGACCGTTGAAATGGGTCGATTCTCGGTACTCGCTTGGCATGGACAACCCGAAAAAACTCCAAGAACTTCATACTAGGAGGGACGGGCTATTGTTCTCGACAGGCAACGACAACCCCAAATCCTGACCCTCATCTCACAAACACTCCGCCCTCTCTAATGACTGGCTTGCATGGAAAAATGATATGAAGATTAAGATAAGTTTGATGAATATACTAGTTAGTAATTCCTTAAATATTTATAAAGTAAAAGTTTATGGATAATATAAAGGGAAAATTACCAAAATGGATATTTGACCAGTTGGCTTTTTCAAAATGGACATGCATTTTTAGCCGTCTAAAATATGGTCATCAAGACCAACAGCCGGCTATGCCGGCTAAATATTCCGTGCTTGAAAGGAAACTGTCAGATCCTACACCAATCAAATTTGACACGTGGCATCACGAAAATTTTAGCCGGCTCTTTTTTTTTTCCGGTTTGGCTCGATTTTAGCCGGCTATTTGAATGTACATAGCCGGTTATTTGTCTTAAAATAAACACAACAATCATATAATAAGTAGTCAAATACATTATAAGTTTAATATCTTAAAATAAACACAACAATCATATAAAAAAGTAGTGTTCAAATACAATATTAAACTAATGTTTTACACAACAATTATTTTAAGACATTAGTTTAATATTGTATTTGATCACTACTTTTTATATGATTTTTGTGTTTATTTTAAAAAAATAGCCGGCTAAGAAAAGTCAAATAGCCGGCTAAAACCAAGCCGGAAAAAAAGCGCCAACTAAGCAGTATAAATAGACGGCTAAAATTTCCGTGATGCCACGTGTCAAATTCTGATTTTTTTGTAGGCTCTGACAGATTCCTTTCAGGCCCGGAATTTTTAGCTGGCTGTTGGTCTTGATGACCATGTGCATGTCTATTTTGATAATTTTTCCTAATATAAACGAATAATAAGGAATTATTATGGGGAAGGGTGTTTAAGGCTTGCTAATATTAGAAGGTCACTTGCATGGAACATGATGGAAGGAACATGTCATGTGCACATTAACAATATTAATAGTTAACCACCAACAAAAGATAGATATTTTCCAATTTTAATTAGGTTTATCTTTTATTTTTTTTAATCATTATTTGATGTTAATAATCTTCGATATGTGAAAAGCTAGTTAAAAATAGTATATAATTAAAGTTAAGAGCTAAAAAGTTTGTTCGGAAAACCGAAGATATGAATTTTAGCGTTAATTTTATTAAAATCTTTTAAACTTTACACCTATGGTGGTGTGTATCAAAATTTAAAATTACAATTTAATGTATTATTTTCATGATTTACAATTACCTTCTAACTCACTTCAATTAAATGTATCAAGTTTTTTCTTATGTGACGAACTTTACTTATGTAGCTTGCAACGTATGCATTGGTTGGTTATAACTTATAATTAAGTTGTCAAGATGTATTAGACTAATAAAAAAATAAGGTGTTTAAATGTATTAAATAAGGATTTGAATTATTTTCTTGGTCACAACTGTCGTTCACTTCTCTCATTCTTGTCTGTTAGGGGTAGAAGAAGATTGATATCCCAAAACCCAAAATTGGTAGAGGTTTTGCTTCCATTATTATCAATGAATGAAGTGGTGAATGTATCTTAGGGCGTTTGGCTCGTGGAATTCGTTGGAATTGGAATTGGATTGAAATTGGATTTGGAATTTGAATGATTTATTTGAAATTCATACTGTGTTTGGTTAACATATATGTTAATGAAATTGTACTGTAAAAATACTTAAAAAACAACTACTCATTAAAATGGTGAGCGATTCTGAATTCCATTTAAATTTGGAGAAATTTTGAATTTCATTAGTTGAAGGATTTGGTTGGAATTAATTTCAATCTCTATTCATTCTTTTAGCCAACCAAACATGTTGTCAATAAATGTAATTTAAATTTCAATTCCACTGAAATCCTATAAATTCGTGCAAACCAAACATGTCCTTTTCTTTTTTACGCTATTGTTGGTTTAGGGTTTTAGATTTTATATAATCAATCATGGTTTTGTGTTGATGACTTAATCAATGTTAATGTTTGTATATGTGATTTTTTTTAAATTGTTGTAGTTTTTAGTGTTAGGAATTGTCTTTTATTTGAGATGTAATAGGGTTTAATATTTTTTTTATCACAAACAAAGTATTACACTTTGTAAGTGTAAAATTTTTATGTTTTGAAGTTTTGTAGTTGTACTAAGGATTACCCTATGAATAATTTCATGTATATACAAGATGATCATTTGAGATTCACGAGGACTTGGAATCAATGTTCATTATGAGAGAGTTTTTATGTTAG
Organism: Smallanthus sonchifolius; assembly: GCA_023525975.1. Classification (NCBI taxonomy): domain Eukaryota; kingdom Viridiplantae; phylum Streptophyta; class Magnoliopsida; order Asterales; family Asteraceae; genus Smallanthus; species Smallanthus sonchifolius. Next base: position 83,256,756 of record CM042030.1, on the reverse strand, counting down.
AGCCATTTTTTTTTCCTGAAAAGCATACCAGGATCCTCTTGGGACATAAATGTTATCTAAATCGGGCCCAATTATCCTGTCAATGCGAATTGAACCCCCAACCAGGAGGAAACCCACAACTGGGAAAACCTTCTGGCTTAACCCAAATAATTGTTTCATGTGAGACTCGAACCCAAGACCTCCACTATGGAAAGTCTTGGGGCTACCATTACACTAAATGGTCAACGGTTAGAGCCACTATTATATAAATATACAATTTAGAAAGGAGGTTTGTGAGGGAGACTCATTGTTTATTTAGTGACTTTTATTTTCTAGTTTTTATTTTAGCCTTTATACTATATATAATATACGTATTTATCTCGTTTACTTTTCTACTAATTTAATTTTTGTATAATAACTTTCGTTCTTTAGCTTTTTAAAAACGGAATAGGCAGCTATATTTAGTTTTTTTTAAGCATTCCTTTATTATAAACTAGGTTAGACACTCGTGTTTTACACGGGTTGAATAAAAAAAATATTAAATAGTTAGTAACGAAGATTTAGAAATTATAAAGTAAATATTAAATAGCAATGGATATTTAGGAATTAATAAGAAAAATATTAAATAGTTAATAATAAAAAAAATAATCTAAAAAAAGAATTTTAAACTCACAAAATTATAACACGTGTTACAAAAAGTTAATTATTTATCGGTATAGATATACAATTTACAAAGAAGGTCTGTGAGGGAAAGTCACTCTTCATTGAACAATGACTTTTTCTAATTTTCATTTTAGCTTATTATACTATATATAATATATGTATTTATCCCAATTACTTTTCTACTAATTTGATTTTTTTAATAGTTTTCGTTCGTTAGCATTTAAAAAAACAGAGTACGCAGATGTCTTTAGTTTTTTTTGTTGATATTCAAATATAATTTTTTTTAAACCGAGTTTATTCAAAATCGAGTATTTTTGTATCGTAAGCTATAGCGAGTACATTTACCGTGACGAACCGAACCTACAACGACCAAACAACAGCGTTGCCGGTATTTTTATTATCAGAACCAGTATTAGCATTCATTTTTATAGTTTTCGATCGATGTAAATCACTACTTTATTTTTTGGGTTACATCGTACAACATTTGTGTGATGAAATCATCGTAAATAAACTTTTTTCTATCGTAAACTATACCAAGTCCCCCGTGCCTTCACGAACCAAACCGATAACGACCGAACAACATCGATACCGTTATCAGTATTATTGGAATTGATGTTGCTACATTTTGTATTGTTTTCGATCGATGTAAAACACATGTCGTTTTTTTTAATTCTAGTTTTTAAATTATATTTTTCTTTATAACTTTTTTCCGACAGTTTTTATTTTTATGGTTTTTTGTTCGCGGCGTTTTACATTCATTAAATGAAATTGTTTTATTCGTTTTCATTTTTTTTCATTTATGCAACAACGTTACTCTTCGTGATTTCTGAATATATCATCGCTAGATACTTTTTTGTCAACATTTTTTATGTTCGAAACCGAATCAACATAACACGTGCAACGCCGCAGCGTGCGTGTTAACGCACACTAGTTTAGATGTGAGAATGATACGATAGATTATGAGAATTTCAAGAGTTTGTTATTTATAATATCAATTTTTTTATGTTTTGAAGTTTTGTATTGAAAATCATGTTGAAGATTAGAATAAGGTTTTAAAAAGATAGAGAATAATGATGTAAATATGTGTTTTTTACACGAGTCAAATTTGTCTGGTGACAGTGAAGGTGGTGTTTTACGATTCCTGACACTTGGGCTAAACACCATAATCTTAAAGTACGTTGAATTAATACTTTATCTACTAAGCAATGATTAACCACTTGCGAGGAAGAGTTGATATGGATGAGATTAACTATACTGATCAAACCACTGGGCTTTGGTCCAGTGGTAAGGCAATGAAGGTTTGAACAAAGCCACGCAAGTTTAAACCCGAGCCACACCGGGTTTTAGTCCGGAGTGCGTTATGCTAGTGGGTCTTGGCCCGTGTAGCGGCGCAACTGTTGTCAAGTGGCAGCAGGCTCTATGGTTTTCGGGGGAACGCCTAACTCCTCGCTCTGAACCCGCAGGCCCGGTTCAGACAACGTAGTGGTCAGGTATTGAGGGGTGATGGGTCTCCGACTTGTCGAAGATGCGACTGTCACTCAACGAATGAAAGTCGTCGTTCAAAAAAAAAACTATATTGATCAACAAGTTGTAAAGAATATCATAAAGATAAAAGAGCCACATAGTTTATGCAATTGATAGCCATTACCTACCGATTTTTTTTTTGACAATTTGGATCACTGACGAGCCACTGATCCACCCAATCATCTCCACCTTCTTTAGGAGGAAACCCATCATAGGTGAGAAAACCCCCTGACCCAACCTAGACCTTATTTTTTTTGTTACAAGTGGGACTTGAACCCAAGACCTTCCAATTTTAGTAAATTCTTGGGTATACACCTTTATCACTACACTAAGCTAGTGGTTGTTTACCTACCGTATTAACATAACCTTTTACAAGCAGTGATTAACCACGTGCAAAAATATTATGTGAGCTGTGGATACCCAAACATATAAAAGAAAAACTAAATCATGGAGAGAGGGAGGTGTTTTAAACACATCCTAGTTATCAAGTAATATTAAAAATTGCCGTTCTAACAAAAAGTAATATTAATACATATCCTAGTTATCAAGTCAAAGTTTCTGACTCTTTAAGTCAAATTTGTTTCCTTTTTTTGTTTACCAAACAGACTACCCACTCTCTTTCCTCTTTCTTTTCTTATTTATAAAATTTTAATCCACATTTAATAATTGCATATTGAATACTTTAAACTTTTTCCATAATTAATCTGCTTATTATAATATATTATAAAATATTTTAATCCACATTTAATAATGCACGCATGTAATAATACATATGGATGGTGATTTGACAAACATTATCTTACTAATATTATGATATTGGATGGATGAGTAAATATATAACCAAATTTTATTATATTTATAAGCACATTAAAATCATATAAACACATATACACATTTTTTAAAATTTAAACATAAAATGATTATTAAACCATTTTTCTTTCTCTCTTCCATTACACTACATGTGATTATCTTTATACATTACACATAAAAACTTATGAGATTCTATAATTCTGTATTTAAATTGATTATGTATTACCGAAGAAACTTTTTGGAGTCAAGCAGCCTACCTCTTCACCTCTCGGTATGAAGGTAAGACTTGCTTCTATCTCATCCTTCCTGGATCATACTAAGATTTTATTAAAAATGTTTGTTTGTTATTTATTATTATTATTATTATATTATTATGGGTAAAAGAAGTAAAAGGTGTTTGTTATTTACAAATGAATGTTGATATCACCTCATTGTGTATCAAGAAACAGTTAATCCAATAAATAGGGTTTCTGATCAATATAGCTGGCTTTAAACTGTATCCTCCTGTATGCCTGTTTAATTATTGCTCTCCTGTCTGCTATCATCATCTTCTTTATCTTCAATAATATCACATACATACACACACATATATATACACCCTCCTCCGCCTCCATTTATCCACACTCCTCCTACTATCTGTATCCACCCTTCAAATCTTTATTGCGGTGAAACAAGAACAATGCGTCGGAATCAGATATGGGGAGGAGGGCATCTGGTCTGGATGTGTCTGTTGGTGTTAGCAATGGCGAGGTTTGCCATCGGAACTGCTCCGAGAAAGCCGGTGGACGTGCCGTTTGGTCGGAACTACGTGCCCACATGGGCGTTTGACCATATTAAATACTTCAACGGTGGTTCGGAGATCCAGTTGACGTTAGATAAGTACACCGGAACAGGTTTCCAGTCCAAGGGGTCTTACCTTTTTGGCCATTTTAGTATGCAGATTAAGATGGTTCCCGGAGACTCCGCCGGCACCGTCACCGCCTTCTATGTATGCTTTCTTAATTACTTTGTTAACTTTTAAGTTAAATTAGTCTCCGTTTTACTAAAATGGGTGTTGGTTTTTTATAAAAATGATAGTTGTCGTCCCAAAACTCGGAGCACGACGAGATCGACTTTGAGTTCTTGGGGAATAGGTCGGGGCAGCCGTACATTTTACAAACCAACGTGTTCACCGGCGGCAAGGGTGACCGGGAGCAACGCATTTATCTCTGGTTTGACCCCACGACAGCTTTCCACTCATACTCAGTCCTTTGGAATATGTACCAGATTGTGTAAGTTTGAACAACTTTTCAACTTTTATTTTTTATTTTTTATGTTACTGACGCACCATATGGTCTTATTGTGTTTTAACATTGTTCCACATGGTACATTACTCTTATCTCGGACATAATAGGGGCGGTGTGACATAATATGGCCCGTATCACCTTACTAGCTATACGGTTCATATGATCAAATATGGCCTGTGACGGACCCAGAAAATTTTTGGTTTGGTTGACTAGTGATATATAACGTGCATATAACACTAAATTTTTTTATGGGGACGATCGCGGGGCTATTTTAAAATTTTATGAGGGGATCAGGCGGCTGCCTCCCGTATCTCCTTACTAGGTCTGCCCATGAATATGGCTCGTATTGGATTATACGGCCCGTATCACTTGGTCAACGACAATGACTAACATCACTAACATGTAATATAGCTCATATTGGGCAATACGAGCCGTATCATGCTTGGTCAAACAGATAATGATCCAGACATGCCACGTCACGTCTGAAACATAATACAACCCAACACGGCTTGTATCACCTTACCAATCATACGGCTCGTATTAGGCTATATGGGCCGTATCAATTGGCCAATGACAATGGCTGACGGGCAATATGACCCCCGTATAGATAAAATTTCCCTTTTTTTATTTTAGTTTGAATCTAATTACATGAACATTTCACTGAAATCAAGTTACTTGCAGGTTTTTCGTGGACGATGTTCCAATCAGGGTGTTCAAGAACAGCAACGATTTGGGGGTCAGATTCCCATTCAACCAACCCATGAAGATTTACTCCAGTTTATGGAACGCCGACGATTGGGCAACCAGAGGTGGGTTGGAGAAGACCGATTGGTCAAAGGCACCATTTGTGGCTGCATACAAAGGCTTCCACGTCGACGGCTGTGAGTCGTCAGTAAATGCAAAATTCTGTGCCACCCAAGGCAAACGCTGGTGGGACCAGAAGGAGTTTCAAGATCTTGATGCTTTCCAATGGCGCCGTCTCCAATGGGTCCGCCAGAAGTACACCATTTACAACTACTGCACTGATTGGAAACGGTTTCCGACCATGGCTCCGGAATGCAAGAGAGACCGTGACGTTTAAAAGTGTGTTGGATTCTATATATTATTATATTTCCATTAAATCTGCATCTCTTGCTTATTAGAATATATATTTCTAAAGTAAGGGAGGGTCAGATTTTGTGATGTGTGACTATATGTATGTATCCTAATTCCTATGTTGTCATTGTATTCTTTCTTGTATCTTATTCAATTACAATTTAATATTGTGTGATTATTACGTGTTCTTGTTGTGGTCAATTTGATTTTTGTTATCTATGAGTCAAATGGTCATAATAAACAGCTTAAAAGGAGTTGGAAAAGATTATCGATTTGCATATGCATGTTATGTTTTGTCTTACTTGTATTGTATCATAAGATTGTGTTGTTTAAGATATTATTATGCATTATGTTGGATACCCTACTCATGTCAACTCCATATCTTTTTGGCTGTCAAATGAAGACTTATTTTTTTTTCTCATGGTTTCTATAGATTTGTTCTGGAAACCGACATACTGCATATGGTTCTATCAGTCTAAGACCTATAGGCTAAGACTCAAGAGTATCCGTAATTATCCCTAGTAAAAGTGGTGTAAGTTTAAATTCGGCAAGTAATAAGTTTTAGGTGTACGGTTTGACCCAAATAACCATTTTAATTCAAAAGTTTAAATTTAACCTTTTTAGTCAAATAGTTTTATTTTCGTATCAATTAAAACCAGATGTTTAACACCGTTAGATTTTTCTGTTAAATGAAAGGGGCATTTTAGTCTTTTTACGCATAAAAGACCAATTGTATAACTTTTTGAAATAATTTAATAGTTGGAGGGTTATTTTGTAACTTGCTTAAAATAACAAAATATATATTTGTGTTTAATAAAGCAGGTTACAGGGCGTTGGTTCATCTCTCTCTCCCCTAACTTCTTCTTCTCCGGCTAGAGACCACCGCCGGCCATCTCCAGCGACACATGCAACTTCCGGCGATGGTTCATATCTCTCTCCCCCTGTCTGAACGGTTTATCTTTCTAACTTCCAGTTAGTAGTAAAAACCCGAGGGCACAATCATTCTCTCACGACAAAAAAATCAAAGAATTAAAAGAAGAATTCGAAAAGAGATGAACAAGATTTTGGACGGTTTTCATGGACTCACCAGCTTTAAGCTGAATGAACCAGTACAGTGTAACAGAACACATGGGTGTTCGATTTAATAAAATAAAGGACACGTGGTGACCTGACGTGTGGAGTTCTTACGTAAGACCTGAGGGCGAAAAAGAGCGTACCCATGCGTGTTTATCGTTGAAATGTTATTTTTAGCTGAATGTGATTTACTAAATATCAAATTTAGAACTCACTATCGTAAACTGACTTGTTTTATCGTGTATTTGAGGTGAGTTAGACCTCTATTACAATGGCAATGAGTTATTGTATAGAAGACATCAGATGACTATTTGTTAAGGCTAGCATTTAGCACAATGAAACTCTGATTTACATAGCATTTGACGAGGTTGATTGTATTTATAGTTTTAATTAAAACCTTATGAATTATGTCGTGTTTGGTTTATATACAAAGACTGTTTTGTGAAAATTCAATTGTCATCACCATCACCTCCTTTAACACCTCCAAACCAAATCCCTTTTCTCATCCTTAGTCCCTGCCATCTCTTCCTTCTCCAAACGCCTCTTATTCACTTTCCAAACCAAATCCCTTTCTCATTCTTATGGATGTGTCTCACACGTGCTTTTACAACTCTCTGTTTTTTTCAGCTGCATCCACTACGATTCAACGATCACTGCCACCACCATTTGGTTACTCGGACTTTTCCGACCTTGATTTGTTTTTTTCGGCCACTGGCCAAGTTTGTGTTTATGATTTGCATGATTACCTTGGGTGGATTCGTGGTTTTTTTGTTTTTACTTCTTGTGTATGCATAAAACGTGAGATTTTACTGGATATGTTTGTTTGTTTTTTTATGTATAAAACATAACAAAATAAAGATTACCAACTTCAAAAGATTATTTTCACCAGCAAGTGTTGGACACCAAAAATCAATAAAGAATAAAAACAAACACATTCCATCCTCCCAACACCTATTCTATTTCTTTCCCCTCTCTATTCACAGCAACTGGTTTCTTTCATACCCCCTGAGTTCCTCTTCTCCTTATCTCTGGCTGCATTTTCTGTCATGAACTTTGATGCCAATCTATGCAAATCAGGTGCAGCCATCCATTTATTTGAACGGTCCATTGGATACGATTCACATCTTTCAAGATCAAGCTCGTTTCCATCAACAGAACTCTCTGTTTCATAGCTCTTTTTAGAAAAATTGATGCTAAACGCGTACCCAAAATATCTTGAACTATTGTACTGGGAATACACTTCGGGTTTTATAAATGCACGGAAATCATTTTGGGAACGGGGTTTTTTAGAGAAGAGGGCTTCTTTTACATTCTGAGCACATCCATGGTTGAAGGGATTCTTCCTTCTCTCGTATCGGTTTCTGAAATTTTCATAAGTAGTCTGCGTAAAAAGGACAGCTTTAGTGTGTGTTTGTATCTGTGTTTCAGAATCATTACGCGATATGGAAAAGTAGTATTAATCAAATAATCACATTTTAGTGTTTGGATAAACAAACTTTTTGTTCTGATCATGTGAAGAATGATCAGGGTTCTTGAAGGCCACCAGCCTAGCATAAGCTACGATTTACCTGATCTGGCTGGTTAGCAGGGTATTGGCGAGTCCCATGAGTTTTCTGGTAATAGGTTACAAAAAAGAAAAGAATGAGCAGGGTACCTGGTTGGTGATGACCAAATAAAGATGAAATGCAGACAGGCCTCCAACAAACCATTGAACCGTAAAAGTGTAGCTTATAAGAATCCCGGATACAGGGGACTTCATTATAGCTTCCCAGAGACTAGAACCGTTTTCTTGCATAGTCATGATGATGTTTACCCAACACATGGTAAAAACATAAAAGCAGAGGAGTGCTGTTGAGGATACAAACATGAAAAAGGATCGGTAATTCCTCTGAAATTCACAAATTGATATAGTTAGACGAGTAACTTTTGAATTCTAGTAATAGTATGAATATGAGAAGGAACATTGCATAATAGGAAATTAACCGTTTCTATATGAATATTTGGAAACAAGAAATAAATTAACAGATTAAGGGGGTGTTTGCCGTTTGGATGTGCGTTTTGAAACTGATTATCTGATTATTTTGGCTCGGTACTCATTTTAGTGTTTGAATAAGAGGGTGTCTGGTTGTAACAAAACACACATCAAAACACCCCCTAAAGGAAATGAAAAATGCAGCTCCTTTTCTTGATGGATGAATGGATAACTATGCAGATATGATCAAAATATCCATTTATAAATAAAAATGAGCAGAAAAACATGACTAGTAAAGAACATACCTTGCCGATGCACTGTCCAACCCATGGGCAATGATGGTCAAAGCGGTCAACACAGTTGTTGCATACAGAGCAATGTGAGCATCTTGGCGGGCGATAAAGCAAGCAAGTTTGACAAAACTTGACCCTAACCACCACTCCATTAACATTAACACTTTTTGTAGGTGCTAGAAATTTACCACTTTGCCCTGCAGCCCAGTCAGTAGACATGCTAGATGCATCCCAATCATCATCTAGATCCGGAGAAGGTGGATTTCGGGGAATAATTCCAGGATCTCTTCCAGCAACAACGAAGATAAGGACAAGAATCTGCAGTATTTAACAAATATCAATAATTTTTCATAATCAATCATTGCTTTTCATCATTCATAGTTTCAACGGTTGTGAACAATGTAACCAAGTCATTTAAACAACATAAACGGTACTTGTTCGATATATTTTTTTATAACGATGAAAAGGTAAGATTATCATTAACAAATTATATAAAAAAGAAGGAAAAACTCACATATAAAGTGAAGACAGCAGGAATAGCTACTAAAATCAGGCCTATATTATTGGGGAAGTAATTCACAAGACTTTGAGAAACCAGAGAGCAAAATAAGATTACTGGAACCACAATGAGACTGATAGTAAGGTAAAGGGACCTTGCATCAGGTCCAAATATTAATCTGCCCCTAAAAGCAAATATCTGCAAGAAAACAATAAATTAAAAAAAAACATAAGGGGGGTGTTTGGCAACTGGCATTAGTTTTCAAAGTCACATATAATTGGTTCCTAATGAACGGGTGTTTGGGGTTACTTATTTGAAACTACTTATTGCCTTAATAAAAAAGTAATAAGTCATAAGTTAAAAGTAAGTAGCTCTTACTTCTCAAAAACCATTAAAAGGAGAAGAAAAAGTAAGGAAAGCCAAACATACTTTTGACTTATCTCCTTTTCTAAAAAGTTAATAAGTTATAAGCAGCTCAAATAAGTCAATCCAAACACCAGCATCTGATTTGATAACCACTTTAGGAGTAACAAAACTAATCCTGATTATCTGATTCTGATTATTCCATATCACATAATCACTTTCAAAATGCACCTCCTAAATCATGAATCTGACCAAACAAACATGCATCATTTCGACAATTTGCGACCAAATTACATATGGAAAGTGGGTTCTGTCGATATCCAGGTTATAAATTTATAAACTTTTTGATTAAATCAAGAAAATGGGATCATAAACACATAATCATACATTGTTTCCTTTCCAGACTTGGTAGAGACGGATTGAAGGGGCGTCATGATTGCTGATTTGCCTGTCTGATAATCCGTGAGGAGGAAGACTATTTCTTTTCATGGCGTTGCAATGCTTCCTGCCCCAAATATCCTGCGACCAAAACAAACAAACATATGATAAAATCGAAATTCATGATTGTTACGAACAGGATCATGAAAACAACAATGGGACCTTTTCTTCTGTGAAGAAAGAAAGGGAAATGGGGCCAAGGGAACAGAGCAACCCAAGATTGTTAAGAATCAGAAGAAATTGATGTTGAAAAAGGGATTTATTTGGTAGCGACAGAAACCCCTTCTTCCCCCCCACCCCTGCCTGCAATGTATCTACGATACTGCTCTCTTAGTTATCTTTCTTCCTCTCGTCCCTTTGTATGTTTATTTAAATTTCTTTCTTATGAAACAACAATCTTCCTTTTATTGCTACACTTTTCACTTTCATTAAAAAAGAAAAAAAACGCTTAATATATTTGTACGTAACCTGTAATAAAGTAGACTAACGTTGTACAACATAGAAACACACACGGTTATAATGTTATATAACTCTTTGAGTTATGGTTTACAAAAGTAATGGATTTGAATACTAAAGGTTTAAAGTAACAGTTTTAAGTTTTATACTTTCAATTTTGTATCGAGTTTGAGTAAAATGATTAAAATAGTCTTAGCAAAAAGTAACAGGTTTAGGTTTAGGTTTAGGTTCACATAAATTGTGAATGTGTATACACTTGCTTCCAAACTTGGTGCCCAAGGTTCTTGATCTCACCTTCAAGTGACATATGATTACAAATCTTTTCATTTAAATTTAACGATAAAATTAGGCCCGCGCTCTGCGACGGGAAGCGGAACTTAAACGGTTAAGGCGGTGATATTAACGTGGCTAAGCACCAAAAAACATCGTTAAGTACATAAAAGAAACGTATGATGTTACGACGACTAGGTTGTGGAGATTGAAACATAGATAGAAGACAGTTATATAACGGTACCGGTGTTTTTCAGTCGGTGTTGATCTCAATCTTCACGGTACGTCGGTACCAGCACTTCACCGTCAGTCGATATAATCCACGATACCTAAAAAATATTCTATTTTGAATACGACTCCGTTTTTAACAAAATTTATACCTGGATATCAAGAAAAAAAATTAAACAAACAAAGGAACGAAAATTATTAAGGAAAAATCATATTATATATACTATAGGAAAACTTAAACTTTATAAACTTGATGGAATTAAAGTGACATTTTATAAACTTGAGAGGTCAATTTTATCATCACACAAAGTTGCAAAGTGTGGTGGGATGAGGGGGTTGAATTGCCAATTCAAAAGTTGTTACCTTTGTATCTAAGGGTGAAGGGGGCACCCAATTCATCAAAAAAATTTACTCATTAAACTGCCTAATAGAATTTTGCCATCTTAAAACTACTCAAACTACTTATTTACTTAAATTTCATTGGAAACACCCTACTCAAACTACTCACCCACTTTAAAAAACATTTAAACAGAAAAAGTGTGTGTGGTGAGTGGTGGGGTCCATTAGAGAGAGGGGATTCAACCGACTAAAAACTCTCGGCCCACTTACTAGATTGAGCTACTTGGTTTAATGGGGGCGGTGTACCCCTTTTACCCGGCCACCCTCTTTCTTACTCGACCCAAGTCGAGTAGGGTGCCCCCTTCACCCTAAGAGTAATGAAATTGTTGTTTTGATAATTCATTTTTTCAGATGTTTTTTTGAAGAAATCAATACCTCTAGTTGCTTTTCTCATATTTTTATTTTATCTATTAAATTCAGCAAAACCTCTATAATTCGTTTAGAAACTAGGAAATTTACCCGTCGCCGTTGCGGCTGCTGCGTCAAAGCGTAGAGTAACTCGAATTTACACTGTCAAATAAAAACGTATTATATTTGACCCGACTACGTTGAAACGTAGATCAAATGGAAACGTAACCCCACTCGTTTCCAAACATGTCGAAACGAACATAGCCCCGCGCTCAGCGGCGGGACACGGACGTCAACCGGTTGAGGAGGTGACATTAACGTAGTTAAGAACAAAAGGTCAGAGCCAGTTATATAACGATACCGATATTCCTTAACAATATTAATTTTGTAACCAAACTTAGAAAGTGAGGTAGTGTGCTTGTAAAATCAATGTAAAACAATGTAAAAAACGTAAAGAGTGACACAGTTGTTTACGAGGAAAGCCCTTGATCGTTCAGGATCTCCGACATAAAACCTCGGGAGGTGACAATCGACACCTGCCTCGTTTCTTCAATAAATGATAAAGAATTACAAGTGTTGAGAAACAAATGATCGATATCTAAGTGTTACAAGACTGGTTGCGAGTGTATTCTATTGCTAAGTACGTTTTTGTGTGTTTTCTAATCGACCAAGCTGATGATTATATACAGAGATTATGCTAACTAACTATCTGAGAATCCCGGAATCGACTTAGTCTTCAAATATGATCGTTGGAGGCCAATCTATGCGTCTTCTACACGTTCTCCTTGACTTCAAGAACGATTCTTCAGGGATGAACTTAACCACGCATGTTTTACCTGCGAATAAGTCAAGATATAAGGAAGATACAATGGTTAGGTAATATATAAATTGAGGATACCGAAACCTATCAGGATACCGAAGTACGTTGAAGATCCAGGATCCTTAGCTGCTAAATGACCCCTAACAATTGTCCCCAAAATTTGACAGTTGTCTGAGGAAGTTACAACTGTGAGATTTTAAAATTCAAATAGTAAATGATGATAGGGTTCCGATATGACCGTTCCCGATTTCCAAGGTGATTTAACTGTTGTTTCTTTGCATGATAAAATCATTATTACCCCTTCTTCTCCATTCTTATCTTCTTCAAGACCAAGGCAGGTAAAAATCTTCGTTTCGGATTTCTTCTTTATTTTTAATCTTTCACAATCATGGGTAAGAAAATGACCAGGGCGGCTTCCTCCATCATCGTCGAAACAACAGAGGACTTCATTGATCAGGGGATTCTTGATCACTCTGATCTTGAACTCTGTTTTTTCACTGATTCGGAGATCAAACTCTTGAAATCAAACAATATTTTTCCTCAAAAAACTGTTTTTAGGCCTTTCGATTCTAGAACAAAAGCGGATTTGATTTCTAAAACATGGGTTTGCTTCCATAGCTATCCTTTTACTCTAGGTCTGTCATATCTTTTTCCTTCACTCATCATCGAGTTTTTCAAACTTACTGGTCTTTGCTATTCCCAAATCATGCCGATGGTTTGGAGGATTTTAGCAACTCTGGAAAAGTTGAATCATTCTTATTCTTTGACCATTGGCGTCCCTGAGCTAGCCTCTGTCTATAATTTGAGAACCCATGGTTCTTCTTGATTCGTTCTTCAGCTCAAGTCAGGGCAAACTCATTTGATCCTGAAAGCCACTCAAAATGATTCTGACCGGAAAGGGAAGTTCTTCTTTGTAAGGAGGGATTCGATCCCCGGTGGGAAACATTTGCCGCTTGAATGGGTTAAAAGGGTAGGAAATAGCTAGGATCCCGGCAAGTTATATTACATTTCACCTGCTGCTAATGATCTTTGTTTTATCCTTGTGCAGCTCCAAAATTTGTTGAACTAGTTACTGCAAGAAGTGACACAGAAAAGAGAATCGAAGCCTTGTTAGAAATACATGTGGGGGAGAGATCCTTCCATTCTGAGTCCACTGTCAGTGAAGCGACCTTTGAGACCCAGCATTCCGAATCTGAGATGTATTCAGGTACAGAACAATTAGTATTTGTGTAACCAAATGTTATGATTTTGAATTGCTTTATCTTTGTGTATGAATCCCCAAGTCGAGTTCCCAGTTTGCTTTATCTGATCTTGATAGCCTTTTGTCAGGGGCTGTTGTTGTCAAAAAGGAAGGTTCCACACCTGCCACCACCAAGTCTCATACCCCAGCCCTACGGTCTAAGGCTTCTGGAAGCAAAAAGAGGAAGACAACGGATGTGATGGATCTGGAATTCTTTGAGGGTATGGATTCTGCTGAAACTACCAAGAAGCTGCAAGGCTTGATGAACCTGGTAAATAACTTTTTGGTATCCCTAAGTTAATGTTAGGATCCCTAAATTACTCATGTATTCGAATCTTGCAGGGTCTTGAGAAGCTGAACGCCAACTTGGCTGCGGCAGAAAAGAACGTTGAAGAAGCTTTGGAGAAGGTCGAGGATCTGAAGAAAATTGATGCCAACAAGTCCAAGTACTTGGAGAAAAAGATCCAAACTTTGAAGGAAAAACTGCAGGAGGATTTGGCTCAGTCCAAGTAGAAGTTGCAGGAGACTGTGTATAATGCCAAGAGGTCTGCGGCCATGGCTATTCTTTAATCCAGGATCCAGATGGCTGAGCAAGTTGCTACTGAAGGTTTTGATCCTGCAGCCTAGGATCTTTAGGGATGGCGTTCTTCTTTGGCTAAGCTTGGAGGTGAAGCGGTGGAGACTAGCAAGGTTGCTGAGGATGCTGGAGCTGGTGATGGTGAAAAGCAAACTAACCAGGGCAATGAGGGTAATGATGCCTAGGCATGAGCCCTGGAATTTGTGGTTCTTCTGTTTGTTGGTTTGTCTTGAAATAATTTCCTTTCATGTCTTTGATTGATGAACAGTTTTACTTTTTATGCTTTTGGGATCCCTGTCATGGGATAGACAATTTGACAGCTAGTGATTCCGGGTGGATAGGTCCAAGTTTTGGATGAAGCCCGAATCACTTTCTTTTCCTGCACTTTAAATATTAGTAGATGGATGATGACTATCTGTCATGATTGTTGCATGTTTGCCTTGATATATTTTTCAAAATTAGGATCCTAAGGTAATTAAGATTTAGAAAAATAGGTTTGAACATATTTTCAGGATACCGGATCCTTAATAATAAATTCTCAGGTTTTTATCAAATTTAGACTTAGGAAGACACAATTCGGTTTTAATAAATGATGTTAAATAAGGGTACCAAACGTATCATGACCTGGTCATCCTGCTTTCAAATCTTCTTTTAATTGAAAAATTAGTAACACGTACCTTTGTGGAGTACGAAGTCGGATATATACATACAGAATTATCATGAAATTCAGAGCATAACAACTATTAGTTGTCCCCAGTGTTCAGTCGTTGAATACGTCGTAGGTTTAGTAAGTACACTTCGGGATCTCCACAAGTTTTTAACCCATTTAAGGATCTTGAGCCAGCATATTGATGCTAAGTTCTTGAGTTAACACATAAGTGTTAAATATCTGTGACAATTTAGAATCGTGGGCCAAGCCAGAATAACGTGGGCCAATCCAGAATAACGTGGGCTAAGCCAATTACGTGGGCTAAGCAAATTCTGAGTTAGCATGAAAATGCTAAAAACCTTAGCTTTAACACGTAAGTGTTAAATGTTCGGGAGAAACTTGAGAAATAACACGTTTGTTATATTCGTAGCACCCAATATATAGCCAACAGTGATGAAATTATCAGCCACTGTTACATGGACTGGTCGCACCACCTTGAACTATAATTGGATATCGTGCGCTCCTGGCGGGGTGTAGAAACTCAATCTACTTAGAAAGGCGAAAGCCGTTTAAAGCTTTGAGATACTCAGGATACCCAAACTTAGGAGAGATGGCTAATCTCTTTCTTCTGTCGGGATCCCTAGATATATTTCCTGGAAAACAGGAAATCTTGGTGATGGTGGGTGTTAGCCTGGCTAACACCCCTCAGACGCTCAAGTCAATACTTTGATTAAGGGTAATAAGTATAAAAGTAGTCAGGGTAGAAGACATACCAGTTTTAGTTAAAATTTAAGTTCTAACTTACATAAAGTAGGTTTTGAGATGGATAGCGTTCCAGGATCTTGGCAAGATGTCTCCTTCCATAGTAGCCAACCAATAAGCACCCTTGCCTGCTTCTGAGTCGATCAAGTATGGACCTTCCCACTTTAGTGCAAGCTTTCCATCATTGGGATTGGTAGTATTTTGAAATGACTTTATTAATACGAGATCACCTGCTTGGACTCGTCTAACTCTTATGTTTTTTGTTGAATGACTTTGCTATTCTTTGCTGATAAGCTGCATTACGAATTTTGGCAAGATCCCTGAGCTAATCCACAGTGTCGAGATCCTGAGCGAGAGCTTCGTTGTTGGTCTCTGAAGATTGAAAGTTGGTTCTGGCAATAGGGATAACCATTTCTGTCGGGATCATGGCTTATGTTCCAAATACCAAGGAAAATGGAGTTTGTCCCGTCGCATTCTTCGTGGTTGTCATATCTGCCCAAAGTACAAACGGTAGCTCTTCGGCCCATCTTCCTTTCTTTGCTCCCAATCTCTTCTTGAGGTTGTTAACGATGATCTTGTTGCTTGATTATGCTTTTCCATTGGCTTGAGGATGTACTGGGGTAGAAGTTATCATTTTGATTCTCCAACTGGCACAGAAGTCAGTTGTTCTCTTGCCAATGAACTGAGATTCATTATCACATACTATCTCCGCCGGGATCCCAAATCTCGTCAGGATATTGCGCTTGATGAAGGAGATGACTTCTTTCTCTCTGACTTGGACAAATGCCTCAGCTTCGATCCATTTAGAGAAGTAATCCATCATTGCTAGCATAAAGACCTTTCCTCCTAGTGCTTTGGGAAGTTTGCCAACGATATCCATTCCCCACTTCATAAATGGCCACGGAGAGATGATTGGGTATAAAGGTTCGGTCCGTTGATGGAGTATGTTGTTGTGTCTCTCGAAAGCGTCACATTTTTTAGAGTAAGTCACAACATCTTTCCCCATGGTAGGCCAGTAATATCATGTCCTCAGGATCCTTGAAAATAGCGCTCTGCCCCCGATATGATTACCACAATCTTCTTCGTGTAGATCTTTCAGGACTTCACGTGTTTCAGGATCTTCCAAGCATCTTAAGTATGGACCTGCAATTGATTTTCTATACAAAATATTTTCAAACATTATAAAACGAGACATCCTCATGCGAAAAGCCTTGTGGTTCTTTTCATCACTTGGGATTTCACCATCATGCAAGTATTTATTAATAGGTGAAATCCAGAATCCTGGAATAGGTTCAAGATCCCGAATGTCTGCTTCTTTTTCAGTGTTGGATACTTCATTTACCTTTTTGATTGCTAGGCTCAGAATGTGTATGATAGGTATTTTGGTACCTTCTGTCTAAGAGCTGAAGCAAGGTTTGCTAAGGCATCAGCCTCAGTGTTATCTTCTCTAGACACCGTGTATTGTTAAAAAATTCGAATTCCATAGATAGTTGCTTAACTATTGTGAGATATTTGGCTAACTTCTCACCTTTTACTGCATATGAACCATTGAAATGATTAGCAATTAACAATGAGTCTACATATACCTGAAGATACCTGATCTCGATATCCCTGGTTAATTGTAATCCTGTTATCAGCGCCTCATACTCTGCTTCATTATTCGTAGCTTGGAACTCACACCTTATGGATTGGGGTAATATTTACCCTTGTGGCGATTTTAGTATGATTACCAGACTTGTTCCTCTTACATTCGATGCACCATCAGTGAATAAGGTCCATTCGTCCTTCGACTCTTCTAGTTGTTGGACTTCTAGATCTGCCTCTTGTTGGATATCACTGCTGAAATCAGCCACAAAATCTGCTAGTGCCTGAGACTTTATTGCTGTTCTAGGCTCATATATGAGGTCATATGCGCTGAGCTTGACTGACCATTTAGCCATCTTTCCTGACATCTCTAGTTTTCTTAAGACACACTTAATAGGATAATTAGTTTTAACATGAATAGCATGAGTTTCAAAATAATGTCTAAGTTTAGTTGATGCCGTTATTAAAGCTAAAATTAACTTTTCTAAATGAGAGTACCTGGTTTCCGCTTGTAGCAAACTTTTACTTACATAATATACCGGATGTTGTTGTCCCTCATGATCCTTGACTAATACAGCACTTACGGTGCTTCGGGATACTGCCAAGTATAGGGATAATGGTTCACCGTCTTCTGGTTTATTCGGTAGAGGAGCTGATGACAAGTATTCCTTCAATGATTGGAGTGCTTGTTCATGCTTCTCTTTGTTTTAGGTAAAAATTAACAAGACTAATTTTGTAACCAAACTTAGAAAGTGAGATAATGTGCTTGTAAAATCAATGTAAAACAATGTAAAAACGTAAAGAGTGACACGATTGTTTACGAGGAAAGCCCTTGATCGTTCAGGATCTCCGGCATAAAACCTCGGGAGGTGAAAATCGATACCTGCCTCGTTTCTTCAATAAATGATAAAGAATTACAAGTGTTGAGCAGCAAATGTTCGATATCTAAGTGTTACAAGACCGGTTGCGAGTGTATTCTATTGCTAAGTGCGTTGTTGTGTGTTTTCTAATCGACCAAGCTGCTAATTATATGCAAAAAAATTATGCTAACTAACTATCCGAGAATCATGGGATAGACTAATTCTTCAAATATGACCGAGAATCCTCGGATAGACTAATTCTTCAATTAAAAGAAACGTATGTGCGTTGCGGCGAGCCGGTACGATTAAAAGAAACGTATGAAGTTAAGGCCGGGGATCGGTTATGGAGACCGAAACATATTTAGAAAACATTATCATGCCCCGAACGTTGCGGTATAAGAATTAAAAAAAAATTATAAGAAACAAAAAAACTAGTTGGAGGTCACAGTGATTGAGTCTCTGACGACAAAGGTAATAATCGCCGGTGCGATACAAAATCCTATATCCCGTTGTTTGTGTTTGTTAGGACAATTAATATACTTAATAAATAAGCAGGTCGGTGGGGAAAGCCACCGACTTTGCTAAATGTGTT
Source organism: Smallanthus sonchifolius (assembly GCA_023525975.1). Classification (NCBI taxonomy): domain Eukaryota; kingdom Viridiplantae; phylum Streptophyta; class Magnoliopsida; order Asterales; family Asteraceae; genus Smallanthus; species Smallanthus sonchifolius. The sequence continues at coordinate 83,237,975 of CM042030.1, read as the reverse complement.
TGTTAGGAATATAATAATAATAATAATTATTATTATTATTATTACAATTACAAATTATATTATATCTATATTTAAAGAAAAATGAAATGAATAGTATTGTTTTGTAATGTAGTGATACAGTTTTTTTTATAACTTTTTGAGTATTTTTTCCTAATTATTACGTCTGTATTTGTGTTCAGGATTTTTTGGCGCTACATTTTCAAGTTTTACGACGGACTGATTACGACGGGATATGTTTTAAGGTTTTACGACAGGATGACAACCGTTGTGACATGTTTTTATATACGAGATATGTTTTAAGGTTTTATAAAGGAGTGACAGACATTGTTACAAATTAGCCGAATCGATAACGACCAAATTTTCGCATGCGTAACTTTGTGAGTGACACTAATTTTGTTTTTTTTCACCCCTCATACTATATGAAATTAACGTTTTTAACCCGTTTGTTTTTCTAATAATTCCGTTTTTCTTTCATAGCTTCGTTCGTTGTCTTTTTATAAAAAAAATTGGAATGCACGAGTGTTTTTAGTTTTTTTGTGAACGTCCCGATATAATATTTTGTATTAAAAAGCGATTAAGTATTGTTCGAAATCGAATATTTTTCCCATATCATGGGCTATAGCGAGTGTACTTACCGTTGCGGTACCGACCTACCGTAATGAACCGAACCGATTATGAGAGAGAAATATCATTGCCAGTATTGGTATCGGTATTCGCTTTTGTGGTTTTCGACGAGTCTAAGCGATAACGCCTAAACTCAAGTCGTAACGAGTGCGATTACCATTGCGGTACCGTGCCGAACCGAACCGATTATGAGCGAACATCAACGCCGACATTAATATTAGCGGGACCGGAATCATTATTCGCTTTTATGGTTTCCGATAGCGATCATGACCAAACTCAAGTCGTAGCGAGTATGGTTACCATTGCGATATCGTGCAGAGCCGATCCGACTATGAGGCGAACATCAATGTTGCCGGCATTGGTGTTATCGGAACCGGTATCGGTATTCGCTTTATTGTTATTCGCTTTTATGGTTTTCGATTAGTTGAGCCGATAACCACACGTGTCACGCCGCGTATCGGGAGGAAGAAACGACTAAACTTCTGTCGCGTAGTAAGAACCTTTTTATAAATGGAACCCGCGCAACGAGCGGGTTAACCCAACTAGTAAGATTAAAAGACAAGGCATTTGAAGAGTGGCAAATCCACTAACTTTTTGACATGTAATTTTTTTTTATATATTTTCATATTTATCCCTTATACATTATATAATATGCGCTTTTAACGCGTTTCATTTTCTATTATTTTTGTTTTCCTTTAATAACTTTCGTTTCTTAACTTTTTTCAAAATATAGAGGGCACGGTTGTTGTTAGTTTTTTTTTTATCAATGTTCCGATATAATTTTTTTAAGACGAAGTTGTATTCAAAATCGAGTTTTTTTGTATCCTTGTCTATAGCGAGTGTCGTTACCGTTGTGGTACCGTTACTAGCAGAACCTATTATGAGCGAACCACATCATTGTCTTTACTAGTATTATCGGAACCCGTATCGGTATTCGCTTTTATGGTTTTCGACGACTCGAACCGGTAATTTTTTTATTTTGTTTTTTTTTCCTTTTTTATTATTTTGTTTTATATTTCTCTTTTATTAACATTATTTCTACCATTGCACCTACGTTTCATTTAAATTTTATTAACGATGGGCCCGACATCCGCTGCGAAGCGCGGGTATGACCATCTAGTTATTATTATTTCTAATAGAAGTTTAAGGGCATGTTTGGGATTACTTGTTGAAAGCTCCTTATTGACTTTTATAAAAAGTTATAAGAAGTTTTGAAAAGTAAGCTCCCCATTACTTATTGAAAATGACATAAGTAGGATAAATAAGTTAGTTATTCCAAACATCTTATTAACTTATAAGTTAATAAGTCAATAAATAAGAAACACCCTCTAAATAGCTTATTAACCATTGACCATTTGATGCAATGGTAACCCCAAAACTTCTCATAGTGGAGGTCTTAGGTTTGAATCCTAACAACAACAAAAAAAAGGTTTGTGGCCAGGTCAGGGGGTTTACCCAGTTAAAGGGTTTCTCCTGAGGTAGGCTGCCCTTGATGTTCTAAATGTTGCCCCAGAAAAACCCGATTAACCTAGAATATCTACCGTTAAAAAAAAACAATAAGGCTTATTATATCAAATCCCCAATCAGATTGGAGACCCAAACCCTAGGGTTATAGTTCTTCGTCGATCCCCTTCTCCACCTCCTGCCCTGCAATCAACCAAGCGAAGCAATTTTCGTTACAATTCAACCGTCCGAAGCTTCGATTACGCCATGAAACGTTCCACTGATGACCTTGGTGACAAATTACAGGCTAAGAAGCCCGTATTTCTCAGTAAAGCAGAGAGAGAACAACTTGCCCTCAAGCGTCGCCAAGAAGAATTTGAAGAACAGAAGCGCCGATCGGAACAGCCTCTTCTTCGTGACAACCCTAACTCCTCATCCTTTAAGCCGCCACCGTCCGCCGAAGACGCCTCCCGTCACCACCGCTCTTCTCGTGAGTACGACCGCGACCGCGACCGTGACCGTCGTGACAGAGACAGAGAAAGGGATAGGGATAGAGATAGAGAACGTGAGAGGGAGAGGGAACGGGAACGGGAACGGGAACGCGACTCCGAGCGACGGAACCGCGATCGAGAGCGAGACGAGGAGCACAAGGCGAGGGAAAAAGCGCGAGTAGAGAAGCTTGCAGAGCGAGAACGGGAAAAGGAGCTTGAAGCCATTAAAGAGCAGTATTTAGGATCGAAGAAACCTAAGAAACGAGTAATTAAACCTAGCGAGAAGTTTCGGTTCTCATTTGATTGGGAGAACACAGAAGACACGTCACGTGACATGAACATTCTGTATCAAAACCCTCACGAGGCTCGTCTCCTCTTCGGAAGAGGTTTTCGCGCGGGCATGGATCGCCGGGAACAGAAGAAGTTAGCCGCAAAGAATGAGAAAGAACTGAGAGATGAGATTAGGAAGAAAGATGGGATCGAGGAAAGGCCCGAAGAAGCCGCTGCTCAGAGACTCAAGGATGAGGCTGCAGAAATGTATGATACTTTCGACATGAGAGTTGATCGCCACTGGTCGGAGAAGAAACTGGAAGAGATGACAGAGAGAGATTGGAGGATATTCAGAGAAGATTTCAACATATCTTACAAAGGTTCTAAAATTCCCAGGCCTATGAGGAGTTGGGTTGAAAGTAAATTGAGTTCTGAACTGTTGAAAGCTGTAGACAGAGCTGGGTACAAGACCCCATCCCCCATTCAAATGGCTGCAATTCCGCTCGGTCTCCAACAACGAGATGTCATCGGCATTGCAGAAACTGGTTCAGGTAAAACTGCTGCTTTTGTTCTCCCTATGTTAACTTACATAACCAGGCTCCCTCCAATCAGTGAGGAAAATGAGGCGGAGGGCCCTTACGCGGTTGTCATGGCACCTACCAGAGAACTAGCACAGCAAATTGAGGAAGAAACTGTCAAATTCGCGCATTATTTAGGCATCAAAGTTGTTTCCATTGTTGGTGGGCAGTCGATTGAAGAGCAAGGGTTCAAAATTAGACAAGGATGTGAGGTTGTTATTGCTACTCCTGGGCGTCTTATCGACTGCCTAGAAAGGCGTTATGCTGTTTTAAACCAGTGTAACTATGTTGTTCTTGACGAAGCTGATCGCATGATTGATATGGGTTTTGAACCACAAGTTGTGGGTGTTCTTGATGCAATGCCATCAAGTAACTTCAAACCCGAAAATGAAGATGAGGAGCTTGATGAGAAAAGGATATATCGAACCACTTATATGTTCAGTGCGACTATGCCACCAGCTGTTGAGAGACTGGCAAGAAAGTACTTGAGAAACCCTGTTGTTGTGACTATTGGAACTGCTGGAAAAGCAACTGATCTCATTACACAACATGTTATCATGGTGAAAGAATCTGAAAAAATGCCTAGGTTACAAAAACTGTTGGATGATCTGGTAGACAAAACCGCGATTGTGTTCATAAACACTAAAAAATCCGCTGATCATGTATCCAAAACATTGGAGAAAGCAGGTTACCGTGTGACAACTCTACACGGTGGCAAGTCACAGGAACAAAGAGAAATCAGTCTGGAAGGTTTCAGGACCAAGAGATTTAATGTTTTAGTTGCTACTGATGTTGCAGGGCGTGGGATTGATATACCAGATGTGGCTCATGTTATCAACTATGATATGCCTGGAAATATTGAAATGTATACGCATCGTATAGGGCGTACTGGGCGTGCAGGGAAGACAGGGACAGCTACTACATTTTTGACTTTACATGATACTGAAGTGTTTTATGATCTTAAACAGATGCTTACACAGAGCAATAGTCCAGTTCCACCTGAACTTGCTAGACATGAGGCTTCTAAGTTTAAACCTGGTTCGATTCCTGATAGACCACCAAGGCGAAACGATACAGTTTTTGCACATTGATTATGATGTGTAAGATGCTGTATTGCATTAGGGTTTTTTAATGTTGGGCTCAGTTACTGTAGCAGGAGTTGAGGATTTGAGTCTTTCAGAGATTTTACAAACTCTAGGTTGGTATCTGTTCTTTTTGTCATTGATGAATTTTCAAACATGTTGATTTCAATTTGCTTCTTTATCTTTGGGTTCCCTCATTCTCACATAACAGGACAATCATCCAAAGATTAATAGCCATTTTTTTTTCTTTTTGTTTAATTTCACATCAGAAGCTAGTATATTAACTATGTTCTATGTATATTGAGAAACTAACAGCACAAGTAACTTTAGAATGATTGTGTTCAAGGCAAAGATCAACCGAACATAACAATTGCAAATCTTCCTATGTATGTTGAGAAAACTAACATAACAATCAACAAGTATTTAGTAAAGAACATTAACAAGACAACATTTCAACAAAGAACAATAATTCAATAAACTTAACAAGCATTTGGCAAATAGCACAGTGAACAGGCAGTCGGGAAATATGATTTCGTCGGTTACTTTCAAGTAGTAACTGATGAAGCAGGGTTGTAACTTGTAGGCTGATGACGTTTTGGTTTTGTTTTTAAGGTAGTTGAATTTCAGAAACTATTTATGTCAAGCCTGTTCGAACTAGCGAGTTGGGACATCTTCGAATCTCGATTTGCTTTCTGCGCTTTTTGTTGCTCAATGCTCCAAGGGGACGTTATCAGTTGGTTGTTTGCCCTTTTGTCGACATCTTTATAAGTAAAATTAATATAGTTATAAAAATGTTATATGTTATACGGCTTCAATGATTACTTAGTGAAATTATCGGATTGCCGATTCAAACTGTAGCTCTATATGTTGATAACAAATCCGCCGTTACCCTAAAGAAGAACCCGTTATTTCATGGTCGAAGCAAACATATAAATACAAGGTACTACTTTATACGAGAATGCTTCAAGAATGGTGAAGAAATAGTTGATCATATTGCTGTTGATGGTGATGAACAAAGAGTCGACACGTTGACAAAAGCGCTTCCTCTGATGAAGTTTGGAAAAATGCAAAGAAGATCTATCGAAGCCAAACCAAAATTAGAGGGGTGATTGTTAGCCCGGTTAATGTCGGTTTGGCCGACCCATCTACCCCGTGATGGGTCGGTGTAACACCCAAAATTTTCAACCAAATTTAACTTCCAAAAATACGTGGAATTAAGTCCCACAAAACGCTCTTGACAACAGAACATGATAATTACGACAAAACGACAATGACATGGTTTTCTTTAAAAACAACCGACCGGCATCTCAGATAACAAGTTTTAACATCCAAGAGATAGTTCAAAACAAGTTAGGTGACTCCCAACAATGAGTCATAACTCCAAACATATACAACCATCCAAAAAGCTGAGAATCCAACCAACGCGAAGTTTGACCCAAGACATCATACCGGAGCTTTACCTATAAGAAAACATCAAAAAATAACCATTAGTAATGATACAACAAGTCCCAAGAACTCTCAAGTGTCTTAGGAAGAAAACTCAAAAATTCAGCCAACTGGCGTCTGCCAAACGTCAGACAGCCCAGACCGGCGTCCTAGACCTGCACCAACACACCCAATTTGCAGTTTTGGTATTTTCGACCCTCCCGACTCGACCCCTAGTCGTTTTAAACCACCAATAACATTTTGTGAATGTTTTAAACACCTTACATCCCTACCATACTTCTTTGTGAGGTTCTAAAGACCTCAAGGCAACACAAACAACTATGTGAAGTTCATGAGCTCAATTAACTTTCGTGTGAGGTTATTAGACTTCAAATACCACAAAATGACTTGTGAAGTTCATGACCTCAAATAACTACCATGTGAAGTTCTTAGACTTCAAACTCCTCTATATGATATCATATTAACTCCCATGTGAGGTTCAAAGATCTCAAATCACCACGACCATAGTGAATTTCAAGACTTCAAATAACAACAATACAAATTAAGTTCATGACCTCAATTACCACGTGTGTGATTCTTTAGACTTCAATTACCAACCTTAAAATACAAACAAATGTACACACACAATACCAAACCATCATTATAACCCACCCGTTATTTACCTACACGTGGGATTCAAAGATCCCAATTCCGCCATTTCCATTTGTGAAGTTCAAAGACTTCAAACCACTATTTCACCCTACCTTACATTCAACATAGACATACAATAACACCATAAAAGTCATAAGTAATTCTATGACTCTAATCACCATAAGACATTGTGAGGTTCATAGACCTCAAGCACCCACCCTTTGCATACATACACCATATGCAATTTCACTAAATCAACATATACACATTTGCACATATGATAATCAACACTAACAACATGTATATCAAGTATGTACATTACTACCACCTATCGTTACTAAGTAAGTGCAAAACACTTACCTTTAGCTAGAGACGATTCCACTTGGACTTCCAAGCTAGCTCCTTTAACGCCTTGCAAGTTGCATTTAGAAATCTTATGATCTCAACCCACACACCAAATTGAGATTCAAGACACACCTATGATCTAAAGATCAACACCCCAACTTAATTTGGTTAACATAACCTTAACCAAACTTCCAACACCCAATTTAACCTTTCAACCCAAGTTGACCCGTTTAGGTTTCATCCAATTTCACCCAACACTCGAATTTTACAAATCACCATAAAAATTGAGGCTTTATGGTTAATCGTGTGTCTATTAAATTTGTAGACACTTACCCAACAACAATTCAACATTCAAACATCCCAATTAGAAAACCCCCAGTTCTTCTCCTCAAGAACCCTAATTTTGAAATCATCAAATTGATTGAAGTTTTTTGATCAATTAATGTGTCTATTTCACCATAAACACTTACCAACCTTCAATTTATCATTAGAACATCATTAAACTAAAATCCCCAAAAATTTCCTCAAGAACACTAATTCTTGAATCCATAAATTGAATGTTTAGATGCAGTTATCTACCTCCCATTAGCTTCAATCAAGCTAGGTTATCACTTTTAACAAGTATTTAACCACTTAATGTAACCAATTATACCCTAACTCGGGTTTCACCAAAAACATCTAAGAACGCATACAATGGTGATTTAGATGATGAAGTGGAAGCTTACTTGATGATTGAAAGAAGATGAACACCCCAAATCATCCCGATTCTTCATGCAAATCATCAATTTCGATCTTGGCTTATTCCCCCTTTTGCTCCCTTGCTATTCACGATCCAAACACACACACAAAAGTGTGTGTTTGTGTGAACCTCTTGCCCATAAAATCTGAATTTTCAATGTTACAAAACAGCCCCTGAACTTCCAGTTTTGACCCTTTTTCACCCAAACTAGTTAAAACTTCACTTTTTCAACAAACCTCCAACTTTCATTTTATTTAACTACACCCTTATAATATATTTAACATATTATATTATAAACCCAAAAATTGGTTCGTTACAAATCTCCCCCCGTAACTTTGGGTTTCGTCCCCGAAACGCGCCACCACAAACTCAACTTAGGTAGCAATACAACGTTCCTCCTCTTTTCTTTCTCAAAGTCAATTCCACCTTTCATGTGCTTTCATGGAGTAAAACAAGGTAGGTCTCTCATTGCACAATTAATTCGTCCCACCATCTAAGATAGTCTCCGGTTCTTTCATAATATTCAAAATCACAACCCCAACATCACCATGAGAAGCAACAACAACTTCTTCCACCAAACATTTATGTGGATGAGCCACGCGAAATATAACATGGAGTTTACTCGATTCCTCCAGGGACTTAACCTCCCACATTTTCAAACCCGAAACACCCCTTATCAAGGGAAAACTTTTATAACGCCAAGTTTCCCACTTAAGTATCAATACTCCTCCCTATGTTCGACTAGGGTTTTCTGCCACATCTTGAGCGGATTTGCAATCGCGCTCACTTACGAGATCTTCTACATTAAGTCTTGAATCACACCTTTGAATCTAAACTCCCGACAATCACCAAATTAATTGGTGTTGGACATCGTCCACCATCTTGTAAATCGAACAATGGCATGTCGATACTCCAACTATAGCTAATTTCACACCATGATAGCTAAAAATCACCGACTTCCTTCAATTGGACAAGTGAAACCGACATTTCAATCTAACTCAAAAGATACGGTCACGCCATGTTGTATCACACCCTCTACTAAATCGACATTCCTCGATCATTCATAAGAGTAGGTTTCCTCCAAGAATAAGAATTGCATACTCCACGGCCAAAAGACCCGCCACTAACTAGATCATAACATGTTCCCACCGTTTTCATGTAATCTTGTAGTCAAACTACTACAAGTTCCTCCTACCTCGCATAGGTGTATGAAGCCGTTGAGGCTTCCCACACAACCTTCCTTTAGTGTTTGGCCTTAGTCCACAAGCCATCAAGACATTTGTCAACATCCTCGACAATGTCTCCTTTCATCTCTAGCCACCAAAGTTATGCTCCATAATTAGGCATTTAAGTCACCTCGAGTGTATAGGTTTCTTAAATTTAAGAATCACCTCATAACAGTAGCCAATACGTTTGACAACTGAAGGATTCAAGTTCTATCACATCGTTTCTCCCACCTCATAATTGGAAGTTTCATAACCTCCACACCAATCCATTTATTGAGATTTAATGTCTCAAGTGTTTCATACTGATTGAATTCAAGGATCCCATCACCTATATACAAGACTCCTTTGAAGCTCGAGACTTCAATTCAACCACCTAATAATCACCTGCATATACAGACACCCGTTCTCTTCTAAATTTATCTCCTTTAGTTGCTACAATCAAGCTTACAACTTTCACGGAGAATACGCGACAATCCCGCCTCGTAGCATAAAGACATAACCGAGTCTAATGCGAGAGGCGCCAAAATAACCGACAAACATACGGTTTCTCCAAGTAAGGACACGACAATTGCCTTACCGAAATCCTCTTTCACAACTCTAAAAGACAGCTCCTTATCCATGACCCAACACGTAGTTCATCTCCAACGACTTAATCATAAGTCATCCTTTGAGATTCAAGGATCTCAATCACACCATCCCCCTATTGAAGATCGAAAACTTCGTTCTCAAACACCATTGGTGAAGTTCTTAAGACTTCAAACACTACTTGTGAAGTTCTAAGACTTCAAATACCACTTGTGAAGTTCTAAGACTTCAAACAACACTTGTGAAGTTCTAAGACTTCAAAAACCACTTGTGAAGTTCTAAGACTTCAAAAACCACTTACCCCTCTTTTACCAATATCTTTGATGGGTCTACAGATTTTCCTTCAAAATTTACCACCTTATCCAAAATGGATTTCCACCAAAGCCGAAATGGCACACCGAAATCTCAAAGTATCCGCAATGGATTTCATAACCATTTATGGGATATCACCCTTCTCTACATTCATTGGTTAAATCTATTTCCTAAGTCATTTAGTTCAACCCCGACAATTGATGCACAACGCATTCTTCCATTTTTCAACTCTACAAGAAATGGTTACACCCCAAGAAGAGACACTCGGGTATAAAACCCTTAATGAACTTCTACACAACAGGAACATCTAGTATTCCATTACACCGGTTGGTGTCAGTGGCATAAGCCAAGCATACACCAATTCATGCGCCAAGTGTTTCACCGTCTCTAGATGAGAACAGATCTACACGTCACCCTTTTGTCACACACAACATTGATATGGTTACTAAGTAACCACTCAGTTTCCACTACAATCGTAGGACTCCATTCCATGTGATTGTTTCGCCCGCAACTTACAAATATCAAATTATACACTCGTCAACATTTAATCCCTCAATGTTGATCTGCTCCAAATCCACTAATCTACATAGCTTCTCACCCGACAGTAAGACCAAAGGACTTCAGTCTCGTCCTTGGTAGTTAGAAATGTCCGACTCGAAGGCCTCAGAATCTCTATTTTCTCCCCTTTATCACCATTGTGCTTTAGCTCTCGAGACATTCACTTCGAATGTGTCCCGATTTATAACAACTGTAGTACATGTTATTAGGACTATAATACTATCCCAACATTCTCCAATCGAGTTACTTTCCTTACCTACGACAGTAACATGTATTGCCTCCCGAAAAGGTTTCTAGCTCGGCTAGAATATTTTGCTTTCTTGAACCCACCTCTAATTTCTCCTTACAATCCACATGTCTCCCGAGTTTGATCTCCATGCAACATATAAAAATCAACTCCACCAGAGTTGTACACCATGCAGGAGAATCCACTGTATATCGTCAACCGATAGCATCGAGAAGTCGATCTATCTCCATTCCATCCTACACTCCAAGATTTAGGCAAGACTGTGCTTAGTCATACACCATGCCCTTAATCTTAATCAATCCGGCCACCGGTCTACCACACGTGAAGGAATTCTCCAGAAATACGATCCACTACAGCTTGTGGATAGAAACATTTCAAGAACGCCTCTTGAATTCACCCGACGCGTTGTCTTCATGCGCTTAATCTTTTCTCCTTATGGAGAAATACCAACCAATCCTCCACCATGTACCGAGTCGAATCACCGCGAATCGAACTCTATCCGCCAATCAAAATGGATTGCTTCTGAAGCCAATACCATTATAGCGATGCATCATTGACTAACCAGCGAATAAACTATCACCAATTAACTCCTTTGTTTTGCACGCCACGAACCCCTTGTGAAAACAAGGTATGCTTCCTCCTTAAGTCACCAAAGTTGTTCCTCCCGCTCCTTAGACTTCATACGTTTCTTCCAAAGGCTTGCCTCGAAGAGCCCTATCTTCCTTGTGTAATATCCAGTATTTCCAACCTAGCTTTTCCTAAACTTTGCACGGGTTATAAATTCAAAGCTTGAAATAAAAATTTTATTCTTAAATGATAAATATTGAATTTATTAATGTATATTTTAAAACAATAATGTGCGATATATATATATATATATATATATACATATATATGTATCTCATAAATGTGTTAAAAATTTCTAAAACTTTATAAGTTTGTAATTATATAAATTATATAATTTATAAACTTATTTTAAATACTAAAACTTATAATGGATCTTATAAACTATATTATAAAGTTTTAAAATAATAAAACGTATGAAACTTTAGAGGGATTTTATAAAAATAAAACATATTTATTTATTTTATAAAGTCCAGGGACCAAAACTGCCTCTTTCTGAAACTCCTTTTAAACTTAAAAGACATTTTAACATAAACTGACAAAACTTCGAAACTACAGGGACTAAAGTCGTAATTTGGCTAAACTCCCATCACCTAGAATCGGTTCAGAGTTCGAATCCCACATCAACCGGTTTCGAGCTGTTTTAGTCAAAAACGCGTTTCCCGTCCAAATACAGTGAACCTCGGGTTCCAGTCGCGCATGTGAACCTACCCCAAGGTGTATTAATGCTCGATTTAAACTTTATCCACGCGAAAATTCGAATTTGGATCCGTTGCACTCATCCGCCATCTTCCCAACTACTCGAGCATTAAACATCGCAATTGGTTATAAATACCGGTTGAAACACATCAACGACACACCACTCCTACTCCTCATACTCTCAATTTCTTCAACTCGAAGCTGCATCGTCGAATTCAGTCCCTCGGCAGCCGACTCAAAACCCAAAACCGTTCTCACTCGTTTCAACATCGTTTAAGGTAATTCTTGTGACCATATTACTCGCATTCGTGTATAGATCGAAAGCCCTCTGTTTAATTTCATTAACAGAGGGCTAATCGATGTGCATTTGGTGGATTTGGGTTCTAGGGTTCATAAGGGAAGTTGGGGACGTTTTAAGATCTTGTTTATTAATTTACTTTTCCATGGTATACACTAACGAACCCGTAGTCGGGACGGTTAGTGTGTGTGTGTGCCTCGACCCGGTCAATGACCCGGGTTCGAGCCTGGGTAAACCAGTTTTTGCCCATTTCATTTTTTTTGCCTTTTTAAACGGACTTTTAATCTTTTAATTATTTTTATAAATTCTGTAAAGTTTTTATAAACATAAAAACGAATTTTATTTACACTTTTTGTATTCTGAGATATTTTAATTAATTAAATTTAGTTAAACTTGTAATAATAAATTCTTTAAAAATATGTTTTTAAACACTTGAAAACTATGAAAATACTTATAAACTTTATAAAACTTACACTATATCAGAAACGAATTGGAATTTAATTTGTTATACTTTTTTTCGAAAATAAACAGATTTATTTAAAAACTTTAAACTAATCATTTTATTTTTATTAAAACATAGAATTTATATAAACATTTATAAAATCAGAAAAGTTTATAGATTTATTTAAAAACTTATAAATTCATAAATTTATACACTTTTAAAAATTTATATAAACATAAATCTATTTGTTTATATAAAAGGAGAGAAATAATTATTCTTTATTTATTTCCAAATAATTATAAAGTTATAAACTTTATAAAAACTAAATGAAAACTTTAAACATTTATGAACTTGTAAAACCTTATAAATTTAATAGAAACTTAAAACCTTTATAAACTTGTACACTTTAAAGACTTATAAATTAAAATATAAAATTTTATAAGAAATGCTATTTGAGATTTTATTAAACTTATAACTATATGTCACTTATTTAAACTTATGAAAACATTTTAAACATTATTTAACTATAAGTTATTTTAATAAATACTTAATACTTAGATGCTTTAATAAATCGTAAATGATTTATATTGATTATTTTCAATAAGATAAAAATTTTAAATAATTATTTATCCTTAATAATTATGCATTCTTGAAATGATTATAATGAAACCCTAATTATTATTTAAAATTCAAAATAATAATTATCATTATATATCCTTTAAATAATTATTATAAATCTTAAATAATTATTTATTTCTTGAGTAATTATTGTTAAACTTTACTAATTATTTAGTCTTTCATTTAACAATATGTACAAATACCTAGAAAACTATTTTAATTACCTATTTTGTGTAATTAATAATTGTGAAACTTTTAAATAATTATCTTAATCGATTATTCTAAACTACCAACTTATTAAGACATTGATATCCAAGTCTTACATTCAACACCTTTATTATAAACTTGATTTAAACTTCATAAACACAAACCATTCCCACCTCCCACTTGGAATCCTAGTCGATCTTGAAATCCTAGATCCCTGCCATAGACTTATAGGATCATACTTAAATCTTTAAACTTGCATACTTAGGCTTATCGTGAGGATATTCTCCCTCCAAGTCTTGCAAATACTTATCCGTGTCGGATACTATTCATCATCCAAGTGAGTATACTTAGCCAATTTTTCCTTTTATGCTTTTGGGGTGAAACATGTTCACAATTCTTAAACTTATACAATTCTTGTACAACTATGACTAGATGTTTATTCTTATGTTAAACTGAGACTTGTATGCTTAGATTAAACTTAAAACTAGCACATTCATTAACTTTGATCAAGCCTATAGTAACAATGATAGATCTATTGTATTTGACCAATCCACGTTGATTGATTGACCCCTTCGAGGGGGAGCCCTTGGTGATTGTTACTGAATTAAACTTTAAACTTGAGACTTATAAGGGTAACCTGCGGGTTATGCCTAAACTTGGTTGGAGGGTTGAAGTGCACAATGTTTAAGATACTTGTTCTCATACTTACATTATAGAATGCATATATCATAGTGAATTGTAAATTCTTCTCAAATACTTGTTAAACTGTGTCAAAACCTTCGTATCTCACCAACTATTTTGTAGTTGACAGATTCTTTCACATGTTTCAGGTTCTACAACATGAGACTTTATCGTGATCACATAGGATGCTTGGACCTAGAATGCTTAATCAATTAGACTTGTATTCTTGCTATGTATTTGATTTATTCTTTGTATTGAACCTTTGAATCTATTTATTAATGAAATATTGAAACTTTAATAGTCAACCTTGTGCTATTGAACAACCGCGTCCGCCCCGACGTATAATCCGTCGTCGGTTGGGGTGTGACACCTTGAAGGAAGATTGATACGACAAGGTAGAAAGCTCTAGTCATCCTCCACTAGAATGATGCTCCCTAATTCTCCCAACTGACTTCGAGATCCTCACCATCCCCGAGGTGATACACGCGTAGACTCCTATGTACATGAGTCCTTAAGACAACTCCCATCTATAATTCCACCTACTAACATCCGTCTCCGTCAGTCATTCCCCGACTATGTTAAAACGATCGACTCGTCATACGTGTATAAGCATAACTATAGGCATCTATCTTAAGTTATACTCCTATATGTGTGTAAGTATATCTACATCTATATACACATAAATACATATATAACCACCTTCACTTACTCCTTAGTGATGGTTATTATTACACGGCCACCATGAAGACACGTAGACATGTTACATTACTAATCATCCTTGCCAGACATGATTAGTAATATACTATGTCTAAGTATATTCATTTCCCCTATATGATAACTCCCAAGACAAGTTTTAGCACACATAATCACCTTGGACACCAATTAGACTACCAACAAATATCATTACTAACCTCCACCTTAGCTCTGTGTCTCAGTCATGCCTTCGTTGGATTCTCATTACACCACCCATATCAAGAGCAAATAAGTTTGAGTTCAGTGTCTTGTACACCCGAATCTCTCAAATCATTGCTCTGATACCAAGTTATAACACCCAAAATTTTCAACCAAATTTAACTTCCAAAAATACGTGGAATTAAGTCCCATAAAACGCTCTTGACAACCGAACATGATAATTACGACAAAACGACAATGACATGGTTTTCTTTAAAAACAACCGACCGGCATCTCAAATAACAACAAGTTTTAACATCCAAGAGATAGTTCAAAACAAGTTAGGTGACTCCCAACAATGAGTCATAACTCCAAACATATACAACCATCCAAAAAGTTGAGAATCTAACCAACGCGAAACTTGACCCGAGACATCATACCGGAGCTTTACCTACAAGGAAACACCACAAAATAACCATTAGTAATGATACAATAAGTCCCAAGAAATCTCAAGTGTCCTAGGAAGAAAACTCAAAAATTCAGCCAACTGGTGTCTGCCCGACGTTAGACTACCCAGACCGGCGTCCTAGACCTGCACCAGCACACCCAATTTGCAGTTTTGGCATTTTCGACACTCCTGACTCGACCCCTAGTCGTTTTAAACCACCAACAACATTTTGTGAATGTTTTAAATACCTTACATCCCTACCATACTTCTTTGTGAGGTTCTAAAGACCTCAAGGAAACACAAACAACTATGTGAAGTTCATGAGCTCAATTAACTTCCGTGTGAGGTTATTAGACTTCAAATACCACAAAACGACTTGTGAAGTTCATGACCTCAAATAACTACCTTGTGAGGTTCTTAGACTTCAAACTCCTCTATATGATATCATATTAACTCCCATGTGAGGTTCAAAGACCTCAAATCACCACGACCATAGTGAATTTCAAGACTTCAAGCAACAACAATACAAATTAAGTTCATGACCTCAATTACCACGTGTAGGGTTCTTTAGACTTCAATTACCAACCTTAAAATACAAACAAATGTACACACACAATACCAAACCATCACTATAACCCATCTGTTATTTACCTACACGTGAGATTCAAATATCACAATTCCGCCATTTCCATTTGTGAAGTTCAAAGACTTCAAACCACTATTTCACCCTACCTTACATTCAACATAGACATACAATAACACCATAAAAGTCATAAGTAATTCTATGACTCTAATCACCATAAGACGTTGTGAGGTTTATAGACCTCAAGCACCCACCCTTTGCATACATACATCATATGCAATTTCACCAAATCAACATATACACATGTGCACATATGATAATCAACACTAACAACATGTATATAAAGTATGTACATTACTACCACCTATCGTTACTAAGTAAGTGCAAAGCACTTACCTTTAGCTAGAGACTATTCCACTTGGACATCCCAGCTAGCTCCTTTAACGCCTTGATCATTTAGCAATCAACTTGCATTTAGAAATCTTATGATCTCAACCCACACACCAAATTGAGATTCAAGACACACCTATGATCTAAAGATCAACACCCCAACTTAATTTGGTTAACACAACCTTAACCAAACCTCCAACACCCAATTTAACCTTTCAACCTAAGTTGACCCATTTAGGTTTCATCCAATTTCACCCAACACTCCAATTTTACAAATCACCATAAAAATTGAGGCTTTATGGTTAATCATGTGTCTATTAAATTTGTAGACACTTACCCAACAACAATTCAATATTCAAACATCCCAATTAGAAAACCCCCAATTCTTCTCCTCAAGAACCCTAATTTTGAAATCATCAAATTGATTGAAGTTTCTTATCAATTAATGTGTCCATTTTCACCATAAACACTTACCAATCTTCAATTTATCATTAGAACATCATTAAACTAAAAACCCCCAAATTTCTTTCAAGAACACTAATTCTTGAATCACTAAATTGAATGTTTAGATGAAGTTATCTACCTCCCATTAGCTTCAATCAAGCTATGTTATCACTTTTAACAAGTATTTAACCACTTAATGTAACCAATTCAACCCTAACTTGGGTTTTACCAAAAACCTCTAAGAACACATACAATGGTGATTTAGATGATGAAGAGGAAGCTTACTTAATGATTGAAAGAAGATGAACACCCCAAATCATCCCGATTCTTCATGCAAATCATCAATTTCTATCTTGGCTTATTCCCCCTTTTGCTCCCTTGCTATTCATGATCCAAACACACACACACACAAGTGTGTGTTTGTGTGAACCTTTTGCCCATAAAATCTGAATTTTCAATGTTACAAAACAACCCCTGAACTTTCAGTTTTAACCATTTTCACCCAAACTAGTTAAAACTCCACTTTTTCAACAAACCTTCAACTTTCATTTTATTTAATTACACCTTTATAATATGTTTAACATATTATATTATAAACCCAAAAAGTGGTTTGTTACAGTCGGTGCCTTGGTGGCCAAGTCGAGCCCGTGACTTGGGCCACAAGGGAGTTTGCTTTTACTAGTTAGAGTTTGAATATGTTAAGGATAACAATTTGTATCTGGTTGCGTTTTCAAAATCATTAGTCTATATATACCCGAGCATGTGGGTTATATTGTATGCATTGTGATTTTCGAGTTAATGATATTTACAAGGGTCGAGTTATAATCTAAACACCGGGTACGAGTTATATTTTGTGATTAAATACCAATTTCATATAATACTTATAAGCTTATTTTGATCTTCAGTTTTCAAAAAGTTGATAGGAAACCCTCCTTGATTCAATTTTCTTCTAAGAGCGAACGCACACACCAATCTGCTTGAAGATTTCTCTAGAAATATCACATGGCCATCAATCATTCCATCTATCAAACACTTTTGCATGTATGGCACGTGAAAAGTGTTGTGCATTCTATTTAGCTCATATAACAATTTAAAACGATAAGCCATGTTTCCAACCCGAACTATAATCCTAAATGGACCAAATAAACCTTGGGCTCAACCTGCCACACTTACGAAAACGAATTATACCATTATACGAGGAGACTTTCAATATTGTATGGTCTCCAAATTTGGCATTTAACCGGTCTCCATCTCTTGTCAACATAATACTTTTGCTGATTCTAAGCAACCTGATAAACACGAAATATGACCAGAATTTTAAGTGGTAATTTTTCCTATCTCTTAACCACCGTGTTTACATTGATCGACTTTTCCCCCTTGCAAATCGTAGCTCAACATTTTCTATCTTACAACATTTCACATGGTGCATCTCTATACTGGAATAGTTGAGTGGTAGTTGTTTTATAGAAAAACATGTAAAGAACAAAAGCATATACTAACAATCGCAAATTCAATAATACATACATCCCACCTAATCTCGAGGTCTATACAATATAATAACGTATTTTTATTATATATTTAATAATTGATTTTACATTATATTTTTATTGTGTGACTGACCTACAACAACCGGACTGAAAATTCTATAATCAAATGAATCACATCCAAACATTGAATACTAGTGACCCTGTTGAAAAACGTTCTTGATTCCGTCACTGCTTTAAGAAAAATTAAAAATATTAACCGGTATGAGAGGTTAGGAGTACACAATTTCACATAATCAAATCAAAACTTTGCCTCCAATTCATGTTTATCGGGTCAAAATCAAACCCGTACACTTTTAATTCATGCATACTGATCAATCAGAACATATCCTAACCAAAATATGAAGGTGACATAGAGGGTGACGGATGAGAGAATAAGTGAGGTGGTGGTTACTGGTTAGCATTCAAGTAGATAAAGGACGTGGCCATGAAGTATCATGTCATATATTACGTCAAATAATTTAAAATATACATATGTGAGTGAAAGTCGGAGTCGGCTCAACCTTTCTGTGAGCACAAAGCAAATTATAAAATCGCGGCCTTTTCATTAAAAAAAAACATTTTTTTTCTTAGAATCATAACACGTGGGAATTCGATGATGCACATTTTTGTCTATAATTTCTTAAAAGCACACAATCACACATATTAAAGTTGAAGTGAGTTTTGTAAAAAGAAAACTCTTTTAAGTATATTGATTTTGTATTTCATAATCAAAAACTAAAAATTAAACGAAGTTAAATTATAAAAATTTGAGACCTTTAAATATGGGGCCTTAAGCTGTAACTTATTTTTTTAATATAGTCGAGCCACCCCTAGTGCCGTATATAAATGTTAAACTATGTACAAGTGTTTTTTTTTTAATTCAAAAAACAAAACAAAAAACTTAATAAAAAAAAGTACACACATTTGGAATTCAATTTTTTAATTCCCTTTATAGAGATTATAGGGTAGTACGCAAGACACGATAACAACCATGCACCATGACGCATGTGATTTCCCCCCTCGAAAAAGGGGACCGGTTTTGGCGGTAAAAAAATTGTCCAGCTCCACGTGTCAAGAATCTATTGGCGGTCTATGTATGTATGACACACATAACATGGCATCATGTAATGCCATATTTGTTGTTTTTCCCGCGCTACCGTACCGCCGGATCCCCAAAAGCGGAGGGAAAAAAAGGCAAATTCCAAGAGAGAGATAGGGTGAGAAACCAGCTGCTGTGTGTGTGTGTGTTTCTCGAAAGATAGGGTTTTTCCATAACGTATTGATTCGTCAAGATCTGTTCCATCGTTCGCTTCATTCGGCGCCCAATTCGCTTATTAGGGTTTCGCCGAATCAGCTGTTCACTGTGTTTCTTTTCGAAAGAGGGGTTTTCTTTATAACGTATTAATTCGTTAGATCTATTCGATCGTTGTGTCGTTTCGTCCAATCGGAGATCTGATTTGCGTAAATCGATGGAAGATCTCAAGCCGATAAATCCTACAGTTGATTCTTCTGCAGAGAACGGAGCTACCATTGAAGCTCGATTTAGAGACTTTTGCAAGGTTTTTATTTCGATTTTTCTTTCTTTTTTAGTTTTATATAAATAATTTTATGTTAATTTGTGTGATATAACTCCGATTACAAGACTTGATTTGTGGTATTTTTATTGAATAGGGTAAATTAACAATGGATGATACTGAATTAGATGAAGCAATGAAGTTATTTATTCGAAGCAAACATCTGTTCTTGACAAATGCATCCACTCTTGGAAGTGGGACGGTATTGCTCTTAAGTTTTTATTTTTGAGATTTTGTTGTATAGAGACTTGTAATTTGTTATGCTTATGAAAGGATATAATTCTTATTTTATTAATGATCAAACAATTAAATTAGTACTTTTAATCTGGTTTTTAAAATCATGTTTTTTACATCATCTTATCAACAATTAAATTAGCACTTTTAGTCTGATTCTACTTTATTATGGTCAAAGTTATGCTCAAAACTGAGTGTCATAAGGTAATGTTAATAATAATTATACAATTTTATAGTGCTAGATAGCAATCTTATTTATTTTCTGAATGGATTAAATGAACATTTATATCGAACTTTAGAATCGAGGGAACGCTTACTTTCTGAAGTTGCTGAGATTTATATTTGATTTTTTTTAAATCAGCCTGAAGAAGCAGAGCACTACTGGTTTGCGTTTCTTTTGTTCTCCTTGAAAAGATTAAGCCAGAAAGATGCTGCAGAAGATGCTGCTAATACCAATGATAATGGCTTCAACTTGTGTCAAATACTCAGAGTGGCAAAACTGAAGTATGTTGTGATTGAACTGAGGGTAGTTTTTTTTGTCCGTTTTGTCATTTGCTGATCAAGTTATCATTTTTTGTCTCAGTTATGTGGATTTCTTCAAGGAACTACCTCAATTTGTAGTCAAGACTGGTCCCATTTTAAGCAGTCTTTATGGTTCTGATTGGGAAACTAGACTTCAGGTACATAATTAAGATTGTGTAACATGAGGAATTTGCAAGTGACATATATATGTCTATTTGGCTTTATAGTTCTTGAACTTGTTTCAAGTTTTTTTTAATTTTTTATTTCTTTAATCAGGCAAAAGAGTTGCAGGCGAATTTTGTGCATCTCAGTCTTTTAAGCAAGTGGGTACCTTCATCTTTTTTGTTGTGTGTCTTTACTGGTTAATGCAATTTTTAATGATGTATAGTTTGTAGTATATCATTATTTTTTTACTTTCTATTTATGTGTATGAAATCCATGTTGAGTCGTTGACTCTGATTACTGTTAAGAATTATTAAAGGTGCTTTGTAGATCATACCACAAAAAGAAACAACAATATTGTTATAGTTTTTAGCAATTCAGGAAAAGTTTTTAACTTTCACACGGCA
This sequence comes from Smallanthus sonchifolius, assembly GCA_023525975.1. Classification (NCBI taxonomy): domain Eukaryota; kingdom Viridiplantae; phylum Streptophyta; class Magnoliopsida; order Asterales; family Asteraceae; genus Smallanthus; species Smallanthus sonchifolius. The sequence continues at coordinate 83,216,649 of CM042030.1, read as the reverse complement.
TACGCATTAAGCATGAGTTTGAAAGCACGATACAACTCAAACTAGAAGTGTTGGAAAATTTTGCTTATTTTTTGTTTCTCATTTATATTTGAATTCAATATATCTTATAACTTTCATGGCACATGTGAACAACTTGCTGCTTGGTTTGCTGGTAAATTTGTCCATGTATTATTGAGTTGTTAAGGAGGTTTTGAACCTTTTGTCGCTGAATTGCTGACTGTACATCACTTTCTCAAAATCTGAAATGGTAAAATTGTCTTTAATAATATTTTCATTCGTCCCAAGATTGCAAACTTTGCTTTTCTGGAAATATTCTTTTGTAAATGTATCTGGTAGTCTATTAGCAATCTTTAAACGATATGAGTACTATTGTCGTTGGTTGACATGTTATCTAAGTTGTCTTGGGTTATTATAGATATTTAACCATTGTTAAAACATTAACTAAGTGCTAAGCTACACATGTTTTTTGGGATCTTATTTTATCTTCTTGTAGGAGCATCTCTATTTGTTAACGTATTGCTTGTTTTAGTAAAGTATCAATTGGAATTATATCAATATATTTTGTGGGTCTCTAGTTTCTTGTGGGGACTCTTTTATTGATTTATTTTGTAAAATGGTATTCGACATGAACACTTACTCTCATTCTTCACTGAAACTTCATCATTTATGTAGTGAAATTTATTTGATGGTTCTTTTACCAGGTACTATAAACGTGCATTCCAGGCACTTTTTCTAGCAAGCCATGATAATGCTGAGGGTCAGTCGGTTGTTGCCAGCTCACCGGATTACATATCCAGGTGTCATCGTTTTGGATGGCTACTATTTTTGGCTCTTCGAGTCCATGCATTCAGTCGTTTCAAAGACCTGGTTACTTGCACTAATGGATTGGTCTCTATTCTGGTTAGTGACACTTAACTATAACCTATAAAATACTTATTATTCATTTATATAATCGAAATTAAATTTCCAGTATGAAATTTTTTAGTTTGGCTTAGATAATTTTTTACTTTTTTGGAACCTGTGACAGGCTATTCTGATTATTCATATTCCAGCTCGTTTCAGAAACTTTTCGATTGATGACTCTTCACGCTTTGGTAATCATTTCGTAATTTACCTCAATTTTAATATTATAAGTTATGCTTTTTTCACATTACCTGGAAAATGACATTGTAAAAACGTTGACAACTTGCAGTTAAAAAAGATGACAAAGGCGTTGACCTACTTGCATCACTCTGTAACATGTATGAGACATCAGAAGAAGAATTAAGAAAAACTATGGTCAAAACCATTAACGTAGTAGCAGAAATCCTGAAGAAAAAACCTTGCTTGGCTTCAGAATGTAAAAATGAAACCTTGGACAATATCGACACAGGTTTATTTTAAATACTTTGAAATTACGTCATTGGTTTTATTTATTGTATGATATATGTAGTAAAAAGGTATGTGATTAAAAATGCAGATGGTTTGACATATTTTGAAGATTTATTGGAAGAATCATCTTTGTCTTCCAATTTGAATGTTCTAGAAGAAGATTACAATAATGCAATATGTCAAGAAGGTGAATTAGATGAAAAACTGTTCATTAATGATGATGAAAGCCTACTTGGTTCAAGCAGCTTATCTGGTGGTGCAGTTAATATGAGTGGAACCAAGGTATATATCACTAATATTGGTACTAAATACCAACATTTAAACCGTAAATATACTTATTAATGGTTTGACTTCTCTTTCTCTGTAGAGGAAGTTTGACTTGATGACTTCCCCAACAAAGACAATTACAAGCCCACTTTCCCCTTACCGATCTCCATCAAAGATTAAAGGTACACCTGTCAGTACAGCAATGACCACTGCAAAATGGCTGCGGACAATCATTTCTCCACTTCCATCAAAACCATCAATAGAGCTTGAACGGTTCATGTCATCATGTGACAAGGATGTAACTGCTGATGTCGTCAAGCGGGCCCGTATAATATTGGAAGCTATTTTTCCCAGCAGTGGTCTTGGGGATCGAAATGTAATTTCAAGCATGCATAATACTAACCTTATGGATAATATTTGGGCAGAGCAACGTAGATTGGAAGCAACAAAGTTATACTATCGTGTTTTACAAGCAATGTGTACAGCAGAATCCCAAATTCTAAATGGGAACAATTTGACCTCGTTATTAACAAACGAACGGTTTCATAGATGTATGCTTGCATGTTCAGCTGAACTTGTGCTTGCCACACATAAGACGGTTACTATGTTGTTTCCAGCTGTTTTGGAAAGAACAGGAATTACAGCTTTTGACCTTAGTAAAGTTATAGAAAGTTTCATCAGACATGAAGAATCTCTTCCTAGGGAATTAAGGCGACATTTGAATTCTTTAGAAGAACGACTTCTAGAAAGTATGGTATGGGAAAAAGGTTCTTCAATGTACAACTCTTTGACAGTTGCAAGACCTGCGCTTTCTTCAGAAATTAACCGCCGTGGGCTGTTGGCGGACCCCATGCCGTCATTGGATGCAATTGGACTGCAAACTAACATGTCTTGTGGAGGGTTGCCACCTGTCCCTTCATTGCAGAAACGTGACAGCTCACCAGGTAAACCATTGTTGACTACTCTTTTAACATATAACATATGATATAATCTATTGAGCTAATGCATTCAAGTACATATTTTTAGGTAAGAGTAGCATACTCTTGTCACCAAAAAGAGTTTGCACTGAATATCGAAGTGTTTTGGTTGAACGGAATTCCTTCACGTCACCAGTTAAAGATCGTCTTTTGGGTATTAATAATCTTAAATCAAAGCTACTATCACCAGCTTTGCAGTCAGCATTTGCCAGGTTAGAATTGATATATTCATTTATAAAAACTGTTCGAAAATTTTCTGAAAAATAAACCGGTTGAAGATCGTTCAAAATGTGTTTTTGATGTGTAAAACTTTATTACCCATTTTAATAAAAGTTCAGATTATTGTTGAAATAGTGTAATTCTTGTAATAATATTTTGAGACTAATGGATTTTTCTGGTTTTTTATGACTCTTTGCACAACCCATCCCTTGAGAGGCTTTTTACACTTTTTTTGCAGTCCAACAAGGCCAAATCCAACTGGCAGGGGAGAAACATGTGCAGAGACATCTGTTAATTTGTTCTTTAGCAAGGTGCCAAACTCTTTACTTGTAAAGAAGCTATCTTTTTAACAATCCTTAATACTGATGTTTTTTTTTCTGTTCTTTTGTGACCAGATTGTGAAGTTAGCTGCTGTTAGAATCAATGGGATGGTTGAAAGACTACAGTTGTCACAAGAAATAAGAGAAAGGGTATACTGTCTTTTTCAGCAGATTCTGAGTCAGCGAACAGCTCTGTTTTTCAACCGCCATATTGACCAGATCATCTTATGTTGTTTCTATGGAGTTGCAAAGGTTTGTTATTACACATGTCACCACTCCGTGGCAACTTTTGGAAATTAAATATTACTAATTGATGTTATGGTCATAAACTGCAGATTTCCCAACTGAACTTAACTTTCAAAGAAATCATTTACTACTACAGAAAGCAACCACACTGTAAACCTCAAGTTTTCCGTGCTGTGTTTGTTGATGACAGGTCAACTGCTCGGACCAATGGGGTATTGCTACCTGTCTTAATCTCTTCTTTCCAGTTCTTGAATGTTTTTATTAGTTAACAATTTACACTGTCTGGATGATTTGGCAACAGAAAACAGGGCAGGACCATGTTGATATAATTATGTTTTACAATGAAATATTCATTCCTGCTGTGAAGCCATTGTTGGTAGAGCTTGCTCCAGCAGGAGTTGCTAAAACCACTAACCAGGTTTCAGTAACAAACAATAATGATGAAGGTAATATGTTTGTACCAGTTATCTGCTTTTATTATTCGGTTCATATTGTACTTGTAACATGTGGCTTGTGCGGGAATTTTTAGGTCAATGCCCTGGCTCACCTAAGGTGTCTCTATTCCCGAGTTTACCTGATATGTCTCCAAAGAAGGTATCTGCAGTGCACAATGTATACGTCTCTCCATTGCGGTCAACAAAGGTATATTTTTATATTTACTCACTTTTACTCTACTTACCTAAGGATAGTTTTCATAAACATAATACCATAATTATGTATTCAGATGGATGCTTTAATTTCTCATGGATCTAAAAGCTATTACGCGTGTGTTGGGGAGAGTACTCATGCATACCAGAGCCCATCAAAGGATCTCACTGCCATCAACAATCGCTTGAATGGGTATGTAAACAACATTATGATATGATCATTTTTCTTGTTAAAATCATTTTTTCTAATTTTATTTTCTTCTTTAAATTAGCGATGTTTTCAGCGCGAGGAAGGTGAGAGGGACTCTTAATTTTGATGACGTTGATGTTGGGTTGGTGAGCGACTCTCTGGTGGCTAAGAGTTTGTATCTTCAAAATGGGAAAGGCGCGGCTTCATCAAGTGGTCAGATGAAGACGGAATGATAGCGAGGGTGATAGTAGTGTGTATGTATATAGAGGGGGCATCAGCAGACTGGATTTGATTTGGGAATGGGAATGGGGATGGAATGAGCGGTGAAGGTATTGTACAGTAGCCGCCACTAACCTCAGTGGTCGTGTTTGTTGGATTTGTAGTTGGCTCAACTCTAATAATTTTATTTTCCAATGATTCTGTTGCAAGCTGTCCCAAACATGATGGGGGAAACATACGCAAGCCCCATGACCGCTCTATAAATTTCAAATACATAAACCTGCAGTCAGACTCTAAACGAGCATTTGAACCCGCTAATGGAACCCTGAACTTGCAATCGACCCCCTGATCGTATGGTGATGGGGACGATGACAGATGATTGTTTTGTTGTGGACTTTATGTATGTTGGGTTCTGGCGAATTTGGTTTCTGGATATTCGTCGCCAAAGATGTGCTGGCTGGAGAAGAGTATCACATGAAACAAGTTAAAATTACTAAGCAACACCTTTTACTTTTAGTTAACGTAAGGGTGGTGCGGTGGTAAGCGTCTGCTTTGGTTGAAGGCTATATGTCTATGACAGGCAATGGTTTGCGTGATTCTATTGGTTAGTATGATATTTGTGGTCCCATTTTTGTTATTAGGTTCTCAACTTCTCATGATTTAAAAAAAATTTACTTTCCAAAAAAAAATAGTAAGTGTTAAAGTAAATTTAATGAAAGGTTCACTTTTACTTTGAAGTTAAAAATAATGAAATATCATAATGGACAGCACTTCCTTACTATAAATGTATGAAATAAAGCACAAGCATCATATATGTTATAACATTATTCTTTAGGTTGCTTTCCTATTTATCCTGAATGTGATAAAGAATTTTTTTTTATCTTATTTAGTTTTGTAATGATATGTTATTTTCTTGATTGTTTGATTTTTTTATTTATTATTTTAAAATAATGATAACTAGTAGTTTTACGTGCCGCGCGTTGCGGCGGCTTCGAAACGTACTCTAACTTGAATTCCTGTGTCACGCGGCGTGAAACGGATCTTAAACGTTTGTGACGGTTAAAAAAGAAATATACTTAGGTACATAAAAAAACTTACGAGGTTATGTCTACTCGTTTAACGCTGAAACAAAATGTTAAAAAACAAAAAAAAAAACCAAAGAAAAAAATGTTTTGACAACAATACAAAATACCAAAATGCGTGTTTGAGAAATCTAAGACATATTATATAAAAATGTGTGATTGGGAAACATAAGAAATAAAAAAGTACAAAATAAAGTAAATGCACATCAATCTCAATTAAACCTAAATTATTAAAAAAATATTAACTAAAGTGGAAAAATAAATGAGGAAAAAAAATAACCCAGGGACTCAAACCCGGGTTAATAGAAGAAAAGGCGCTTAGAGGTGGGCTGTGAACCAGGCCAGCCACCTGGGAATTGTGTTTAAAATGCATGAAATAAATATTTAACATTAAAAATTTCTGTTTTAGAAAAAAAAAAAAAAAAAAAAATTGGACAATCACATGAAGCGAAGTGAGTTTTCTAAAATATAGTAGGTTTTCTTTTAAGAGTGGTGAAGATAATCGGGTGGACCAGTGGTCCGATAGTGATCCAAATTACCGTTTAAAAAAAAGAAATTATAGTCGCATTACAATAATGATTAAAGGACAAGTCCTTTGAATAGTGTTAAATCCACAAATCGTTTGCCACGTTTTTTCAATTTTTTATTTTTATTTTCACCCCTTATACTATATATAATATACGCTTTTAACTTGTTTAATTCGTTTTCCTTTAATAACTTTCATTTCTTAACTTTTTTCAAAAAATAAAACGGCCGGCTGTTTTTACATTTTTTTTGTCGACACTGCGATTTAAATTTTTTTGAAAACGGAGTTACATTTATAATCGATTTTTTTTGTATCGTAACCTACAGTGACTACCATAACCATTGTGGTACTGTAACGAACCGAACCTACTATTACGTTTTCATTTACATTTTATTTGCGATCGGCTCGACACCCGCCGCGGAGCGCGGTTTAACCAATTAGTTATAGTTAATAAAGTAAAAAGGAAATATATATAAAAAAAATTAATCAAACGTGACCAGGTGACGTTGCGATTTAAATTTTTTTGAAAACGGAGTTACATTCATAATCGATTTTTTTGTATCGTAACCTACAGTGACTGCCATAACCTTGTGGTACTGTAACGAACCAACTATTACGTTTTCATTTACATTTTATTTGCAATCGGCTCGACACCCGCCGCGGAGCGCGGTTTAACCAATTAGTTATAGTTAATAAAGTAAAAAAGGAAATATATATTAAAAAAAACTAATCAAACGTAACCAGGTGGCCTTGCCGCCCACAACAAATCACACTAGTAGTTTTACGTGCCGCGCGTTGCGGCGGCTTCGAAACATACCCTAACTTGAATTCCCGTGTCATGCGGCGTGAATCGGATCTTAAACGTTTGAGGCGGTTAAAAAAGAAATATACTTCGCATAAAAAAAAACTTATGAGGTTATGTCTACTCGTTTAACGCTGAAACAAAATGTTAAAAAACAAAAGAAAAAACCAAAGAAAAAAATGTTTTGGCAACGATACAAAATACCAAAATGCGTGTTTAAGAAATCTAAGACATAATATATAAAAATGCGTGATTGGGAAACATAAGTAATAAAAAAGTATAAAATAAAGTAAATCCACATCGATATTAATTAAACGTAAATAATTGAAAAAGTATTAACTAAATTGGGAAAATAAATGAGGAAAAAAAAATAACTCAGGGACTCGAACCCGGGTTAATAGAAGAAAAGGGCACTTAGAGGAGAGTTGAACCACCTAGGAATTATATATATATATATTTTTCATGAGAATGAATAGTAATATATTTTTTTTTTTTCATTTTTTTTTATTTTTCTTATAAAAGTTTTTTTTTTTTCATTTTTCTTACAAAAGTTTTTTTTATAAACTGGCCACTAAAGTTCAAAATAAGCTTTAATTTTTTTTTCTTTACTCAAAACTCTGTTTTTTTTATAGATTTGCCACATAAGTTCAATAAACTTTCGTTCGTTAACTTTTTTCAAAATACGGGTGCGCAGTTGTTTTTTTTGTCAACGTTCTGACATAAATTTGTTTTAAAACGGAGTTGTATTCAAAATCGATTTTTTTTATCGTTGCCTGTATCGAGTGCCGTTACCGTTGTGGTACCATGATGAACCGAACATATTATGGGCGAACAACATCATTGTCGATATTGGTATTATCGATTCGCCTCCCATGGGGATGAATAGTAGTTTTTTTTTTTTTTTCATTTTTTTTAAAAATTTTTTCTTACAAAAGTTTTTTTTTTAAACTGGCAACTAAAGTTCAAAACAGGCTTTAATTTTTTTTTCTTTACTCAAAACTCGGTTTTTTTATAGATTTGCCACATAAGTTCAATAAACTTTCGTTCGTTAACTTTTTTCAAAATACGGGTGCGCAGTTGCTTTTTTTGTCAACGTTCTGACATAAATTTGTTTTAAAACGGAGTTGTATTCAAAATCGATTTTTTTTATCGTTGCCTGTATCGAGGGCCGTTACCATTGTGGTACCATGATGAACCGAACATATTATGGGCGAACAACATCATTGTCGATATTGGTATTAACGATTCGCCTTATGGTTTTCGACGAACCGAACCGGTAATTTTTTTAATTTGTTTTCCCCTTTTTTATTATTTAGTTTTATGTTTCATTTCTATTAACATTATTTTTACCGTTGTGCCTATTCTTTTGTTTAAATTTTATTAACGATGGGCCACACAACGTTATCTATGATAACTTTCGTTCGTTATGTTTTTTTAAATAACGTAATGCGCCGTTTTCTTAATAATTTCTTTTGTTAACATTCTGGTTTAAATTTTATTGGAGACAAAGTTGTATTCAACTTCGAGTGTTTTTGGGTATCGTACGTTATAACGAGTTTGCGATTCCACGCAAACGAGCCAAACCAATAACGACCAGACTCCCTCCGCGAAGCGCGGGGGGTAAAAACTAGTTGTGTTTAAAATGCTTGAAATAGATATTTAACATTAAAAATTTCTGTTATAGAAAAAAAATAATAAACAAATAAATTGGCCAATCACATGGATTGAAACCGTTGCCTTTTAAAAGAGATTGTAATATTTTGAAAGAGTTTTAAATAACAAAAAGTATCGCATAATATTTTTTTATATCAAAAACAAATAATTAAGAGTGATACGTGATGTATTTACTTAACTTGAAAAGTTTTAATCAGTTTCATACAAGCTATATGTTTGATGTGAAAAAAGTTGCGAACCAAAGAAGTTTTTGATGTAAAATAACCGAAACGTCCTAGTTTTGAAAGGTTTCATAACTAAGGTTAGATGGAAAACAACCTCATATTTATTTTCCACACATGTATATGTATGTGTGTGTAAATGAACAATGAGTAAGACAACCATGCGTGTTAGACTTAACAGTTAAATCATCACGATGTGTATATTTAGAGTGAACATAATAACTTCATATTACCTCTTGTAATCGAAATTTACGTCACATCTTCTCTTTACATTTATGTTCTCTCTCGCTTACACAATTATACATTTTCTCTCACTTTTCTTACTTCGCTCCTATGATTCTCTCTTATTGAGATGCATATACCAACATCCTATAATTTTTTTTTACATTAAGAGCGTAATTAAGTTCTTCTAAGGTGTGATTATACTACACACTTTATGTAACATTCGGCCTCTTGTTCACCAATATTGTCCGTTTTGTCCACTAAAAGCTTACAAATTTGTTTTTGGTGCTCGGGTGGAGACTTCCCGGGAGTTCACTCACCCTTGTACTATTCTCACGTAAGTACGCTTAACCGTGGAATTCTCATCTCATCCACAGTTAATGCGCCCAAAACGCGTTGGTGATATTTGAGGCAGATTATTCCTTATGGCATGGTGTCTCTCCCATGGACAGAACATAACAGAACGATGTGAGATTTGTCTAAGGTGTCAGAATTTAGATTTTAATTTCTTTAAGAAGCATATATTAAATTTTTTTATGAATTAAAACTTAAGTATTAAACTTGTACACATCTAAAGTTTGCACTTTAAACAAGTATCATAAGTATTGTGACGCATTACGTTTAGGTATATGAAATTATTCATCTCGATGTCTTTTGTTGTGCAATTTAAGCTTTAATTTATTTAAAATATACTCACTGTTTCTCATTTTAGCTCGTAATTTTAGTTTTAATACAGAAGACATCTTCAAGAGCTCAACAACCGTTAAGGGTATAATCAAGTCGAATCAACTTGTTAGCTACTAAATCTAGACTTGAAAGGTATTCAAAATCGACTTAATATAAGTTGAGTTGTGTTTGAGCACACGATACTTATAGAGTTCAGCTCAATACTCCGTTTGTAAACCCTTGTAACATCCCAATTTTGTTTATAAAATAATAAAATTTCAAATTCTCCTAAACTTTTATTAAATTTATGTTATGTCATAAAATGTTAAACTTTTTGGATAAAATGTGGAAATAATAAGTTTAATGTCATTTTTGCTTAAGAACTAAGTGAAGGGACTAGTTATGAACTCTTGAAACTTATTGTTGACTTGCTCAATAAGGGGTTTTTACCCTTTTGAGTAAAAAAAATCCAGAATTTTGTTTGTGTGTATGTATGTGGTGAACGATATTAGACAGAAGAGAAAAGGGAAGATGGTTTTGATGATCAAATTGATACCATAGAGCAAATCCACATCAAATGAAGCATCAAGGTTAAAAGACTCTTGTAAGTATCATCTTCTTCTATAGAACTCCATTGTTGTACCTTGAAGTTTACAGATGAGCAATGACAATTTTGGTTGAACTTGGGTATTATATGATGTTATTTAGTTTAGAAACATCATACTTTAAGATTACATGTGGCTGGAAGTCATTAATTTGATTAATTAACTTGATTTTGAGAAAAAAATGTATATATATTAAACTATCCTAATGTGTGATTTTAAATTATTGAAAAAGGTGCTTACATATGTGATAGTGATGAGATTAAATTTCAAAGGTGTAATTAAGGAGCTAACTAAATTGTTGCGTATTACTTATGTACAAATTGCTATAAGGATATAAGGATAGATTAAATTTATACATGTTATGCCTAAATATGAAAGTATTATAAAATACACTATATTGATTTAGTGTAGACATATACTAGGATAAAGTGAAAATATTTAATTAAGAAGGGTGAAAAGTGATAAAAGAAAATATTCATTCTAGTTTTACATGTACATATATGTGTATGTATAATTTAGTGAACTAGAAAACAAAGTATGAAGGAGATAAAAGGAGCGCAACACCTTTAATTTAGAACGATTTTGTAAGAAGATATTCTTGAATAATAGAAACTTGTTGGTTCCACTTCGCTGCGGGATGTATCCACGTAGAACGAAAAAAGAGTTAGAATAAGCTTGTATAAACGAACACCCGCGTCTCGTCACGGGAGTGTGATCGTTTTTTGGCAACACCCAACGGCAGGAGTTTGGTCGTTATCGATTCGGGCTGTCGAAAACCATAAAAACGAATACCGACACCGGTTCCGACAATACCAATACCGACAATAATGTTTGGTCTTAATAGCTTTAAATATTAAAGGTTGACTCTTACGGACACCGTCAAGTAAGCAAGCTTGAAGCTCGACAAGTTGGGACGCCGTCAGGTAAAGTAAGAGTGCTAACTTACAACTCTCGTATAGATAATGATTTGTTATATATATATATATATATTATGTGTACGTATATACGTGTGTTTAGCTAACATGTCTGTGCTCCCACCAAAAAAGAAGTTTCCATAAATCACTAAACATAATCAAATCATGGATCCATGGATAATATCAAACATCCAAAATTTCAGCATTACATGTAAACATAATCAACGATGTCTGTGCTCCCAACAAAAAAGAAGTTTCCATAAATCACTAAACTTATAATTTGGCTCAGATTAGGCAAAATACCATAACAAAAAAGCAAATCACCTTCGTTCATCAATCGCCCTTTCTACGGAAAGAACATCCTTCAGTGAGTCTAGCACGGCCACCAGTCGGCTGGCACAACACCGTCTGGCAGTTTCCACATACCACCACCGTTTGAGAGTGGCTAAACACAGTCGTTCTGTTAACACAATTTATCAAAAGAAATAATCTAAACAACGAACTAAATATAAACAGTTATTATCCAACAGAAACACTCACATGTTGAAACAACCCTGGCACTTAACGTCCTGCATATATGAAATTAAACGAGATTACACTACAATTAAACAGAAGATGTGTGGCACAGAAATGAAAGAATACCATGAAGAAAGAGTTGGGAGACTGGACGAGACGCTTCAGCTTGTGCTTCCTCTTCTCCAACTCAGCTGGAGGATTGAGCAGATCAACATCGTTAGGCAAAACCTGCAATTTTCATCGGATCGATTGCGTTATTCAACAAACTCGAGAACATAATCGACGTATGACGTGTTACAGATCAAATCATATGAGGTCCTAACCATTTTGATTCGAGATTTGTCCAAGGATGACGGTCTTGAAGAACGACGATGCAGCTGCTCACAAAAACCAATTGAGATCGGCGGAGGATGATTCTTATATATATGCCTCTGGAATGCGTAGCAACCGTTTGATATTGTCTACAACTATCGGCCGTTAGATCTAGGGCACGACCCAGCCCGGAAAATCTTTAATGGTCTTCAAAGGTCTACAAGTTGGGCCGTGAAACCGGCTCCATTCATATCAATACAGGCCCAGGCTCTTCATTTTTTATATTTGGGAAAAATCAATAATCAAGTTCTTAATTCAAACATTTTACGTGAATAAAAACTATTTAATATATTTTATGTGTTATCGTATGATGTGTTATATTTTTAAAATCTTTAAAATTTAAAAGTTTAACATACATTAGAAAATAAGTATCATGTTATACAAATAAGACTAGCTTCAAAAACAAATAATATCGAGATATATATATATATATATATATATATATATATATATATATATATATATATAATAAACTAGTAGATTAGGCCCGTTCTTTGTGGCGGGTTTTATTTCGCTTTATGATCATAATTAAAAAATATTGTGTAAGTGAGACGTCGCAATGGTACATTTGTAACTTAAAAAAATCATATTTTATAAGTTGCGAGAGGAAAAAAATTATAAAGATTAAAATAATTAAGAATTAAAAAAATAATTATGAAAATTAAAAATAAAATACGTTGACGTCAGCAAAGGGTATGTTGGCGTCATCAAACCAACCACCGGGGGAAGAGTCGGGGATCGAACCTGCGTTGGCTGGGTGCGTGTGAGATGCAAAGATCACCAGGCCTGCCCGGTCTCTGTATAGTATTGTGTATTGAGAAGCTAATATTCATAAACAAAATCATGAAAACCCAAAAAAAAATTTAAAAATAAGCATGTGGCACTATTAATAATAACGCTTTACTATATGGTATAATAATACCTTAAAATATATATCATTGGAATATATTGTTAACTAGGTTAGAATCTCATATGTTACACGAGTTGAATACATGTAATGTTATATACTTAGTAATAAAAAAATGTCTTTAAAAACTCATGTATTACACGGGTTGAATAAAATATAATATAATTTGTTAACACGTACATTCATCAATATATGTCTTTAAAAAATGTACTTTGATGTGACAGTTATAAATTACGTTAAGTTGATTTTTTTAAAACATTTTTTTTCAACTGCGTATTAATTTTTTTATGTAATTGATAAATGTTGATTAATATTAAATTAATTTGATTACTGATATAATAACTATCCGTAATTAGATTTACATTAAATAATTAAAAATATATTCTTTTATTGTTATTAATTAATAGGAGAGAGATACGAAAAAATCATGTTGAGAATGCATTAGGAAGTGACACGAGTCCCTCTAGAATTTTGATTTATTAGTATAAAGATTTATTTATTATTATTTCTTTTATTTCGATTAATAAACACATAAAGAGTATATTGAAAATATATCTCGTATGGGTAATTGGGTTTACCTATTTGGGATTAGTCTTGTTTTTCCAATAAATAAAAGTTAACGTCACTTATTTTCTAATGCATGTCAATTTTTAAGTTTAAAAGGAAAAAAACATGTCATCAGCTACAATCTAACAACCTGTAAAATATATCAAATTTTTTATAATATTTGAACGCAAGTATTTTAAAAGCTAAATGATTTTTTATATAAAAACTAGCAAAGTATCCGCGTGTTGTATGAAGGTCTTGAAACACGCTAATTTAGATCCAAATTATTGGTGTATATTTTCAACCATCTAGTGAAATCTCCGCTACTTGGCCATTTCAAACCCATTTTTGTAGTATGATCATCCGGTATACATGTAGGTTTCACGGCGTGGTCCTATGTGGACACAATAATCACGGCGTGAAGAAAAACCAACACCGCCCCCTCGAAAAAATTATCACGGCGTGGTCCTTTCTCGTGGTTTTTTTCCTAGGAGAAAAGCACTACATTTCAAACAAATAATACCTTTCAACGGTATTATTTTCGACCTTTTGGGATTTTTAATAAATAATAATTAATAATTTTATTTTTACTCACTATAAATACCTATTTTTTACTACATATCTCTACACTCATTTCTACTCTTTTTACCTCATTTTTACTCTTCTACTCTACTTAATTCTTTCTATTTTCCCAACGGTATTATTTTTGACCCGCTATTCCATACGCACATACCATCCCCATGACTCAACACCAAAACATGAGGAGCCAAAATTGGTGATGAATCCATGGACCCAGTGTCACAAACCAATCAGGGGGCTAGGCGTGACGACTAGTATCAACCATACGCAGCGAAAAAAATACTAAAATATTATATGACAAATATAAAATGGCTAGTCCTGTTACAAGACAAAAATAAAAATAAAAGTTTACAACCAAATCGAATATTATTGAAATTTCCTAGACTATTATTCTTCGGCCTTCGATTATGATTATAACTTTGAAAGTGTAGTGCCTACTCGTGCCTCACTCTTGATCATTACCTGAAAATACATACTAAAAATATGTCAACAATAGTGTTGGTAAGATCATGCGTTTAGATGCTAGATACAATTAAAACAAGTATCATGTATATCAAGCAAGTTAACTGTCAACTATATGTCCACAACCCGTGAACATATATAAGTAATACCCTTTATTGTTATGAGACATTTTCATTCATGTATGGCAACATGAGTTTAAGAATGTGCGGACATATGTCACAAGATAAATCATTATCATCCAGTTGGAGGTTGTCCCGTTCAAATAAGGCCTACTGTGTGTGTGGGGTCTCCACATATAATACTACGTATATATCCCGTGGCTCCAAACATAGTTAATGATTGTGTTAAAGTTTGGAGATTGTTTATGGCAACTAAAATGTTTTTGTTTAATAATACACCAATGTATTTAAAAATATTTAGTAGTATGTGTCTTAATTTTCCCAAGAACTTGGGGCCTTAGGGAAATGGAACATAAAACCCTTGTTTTATTTTAATCCCCCTTCAGTCATGACTATGTACCTTTTTTTTAACGGTAAATCTATTATACTTCTAAATTACCATAAATAATTCACCTCATGCATGAGTTTGAACCCAAGACCTCCCATCTAAGAGGCAAGAGCCTCTGTCAAGTGAGCTAGTCCCACATTGGTTTTTTGAACGACAGTTAGATAATTCACAGGCCTTCTTCCAGTCAGCCGCCGCCTTTAGGTGTTGTTCCTTAGCCTTATCCACCTCAGCCCGGGACGCAGACAACTCCCATTCCAACTTCCTAATCTTCTCAACACTACGCTTCCCCTCCTCCACTTCACGCTTGAGGTCTTCATAACCGGCCCGTTCGGCGTGAAGAACTTCCTAATCCCTTAACAGCTCCGACACAGAAGATAAGGTCCCAACAATATCTCTGGAAACCTGATTCTTCAATTGAGCGTGTGGGCGATTACGCTGAAACAGGCGTTCGGCAGGAGGAAAGGATAACCGAAGAAAAGCATTGCAAGTAGCAGGGTCCACCAGGCGCGCACTTTGGGAAAGGCGGACCCTCCTCTCTAGGAACTTTGAGAGGAGCAGTGGGGGAGCCTAGTTGTGGAGGAGTGTCAGTTATGACGGGCACTGGGTCCTCTAAATTCACAACAAGGGGCCCGCTAGATGCGTCCTCAGTTATTGATGGGTCAGGAACAATGGGTGAAGAAGAACGGGGTGGAGAAGGTATAGGATGGACATCTTGGTGTGAACCACCTGATTGAACAATGGGAGGTCTCTGCGCCAAACTTGCTGAAAAAGAAACAAGGAAAAGTTATTCAAGGAAAATTAAAACAGCTAGCGCTGAGTAAGTACACGTACCAAGGGCAGCCTCCTCCGCAAGCCTCAAAGAGTCGGATAATTTTTGCCTCTTAGCTTGAGGGGAGGTCAAAACCTTCCTCCTAGGAGAGAGAGGCCCTCGCTTAACATTCAATTTCTTCAAAAAACCTCCGCCGCTGCTTACACCCACTGATGGATCCACAACGGACTTCTTAGACCCCTTGACCTTCAGTTCTGGACCTGCGTGACGCGTACGACGAATCAGTACGGGCCCCTCGCTAGATGAACCTGAAGGTTCGTCACTAGATAAAATCACACATGCCTCTCCAGCAAGGTTAATAGAATTAAGCGGCCTAGGATTATAAACGAAAGCCACACTTGAAGTTTCATGGCGGTTGGAATCGCTATCCATCACGCAGGGAAACAGAAAGTTATCCGCCCACCTATCCAAAACAGAAGGTTCCCCCGGTAATAGGTCACGCCAAACCATTTTTCCATTCGGATCATCAAATAGCGAGCCGTAGACGCTATCCACAGCTGCAAAGCAAGTATTAACAAAAAGAGAAGGAATATAAAAAATAAGCAACCAACAACAAACCTTGACCACTGATAGAATAGTAAGGAACTTTATCAACCCGCTTCCAAATCCGACTCATCCCCACAGCCACCAAAGTGCTCTCGCGGAGAGATTGGAAATAAGGGTGGATACCGGTCCTTGCCGTCGAAATCTTCCACTTCTGGATCAACAAGAGAATCATACGAAGAGAGAATGTTCATAACCAAAGGAAGTGCATCCCTTTTGACAAAAAAGAAACGTTCATGCCAGTCGTGAAAGCCGGAAGGGGCCTTCGTAATATGGCTCTTAACTTTCCCACCACGACCGATAAAGGAAAACCAACTATCACGTTGCACCATCTTGTAGAAAACATTAAATTTACTACATGTCGGCTCAATACCCTGGCTCCGACAGCTGAACTCAAAATGGGTAGCACAGCACAAACCCATGGGATACATCTGGGTTATATGAACCTGATAAAAATTCAAAAGGCTCCCAATGAATTTAGCAGTGGGAAGACGGAAGTTGCAATGCAAGAAGAAGGCTGCATAGAGGGCAATCTTGCCATTTGGAACATCGGTAGCAGACTTACCGGAGTCAAGGAACTCTGGCTCCCACTCACTAAGGATACAATAGGATTCACAAATCTTCTCGAAATCATCTCGGTTCCACCGGATGGGAGTATTCTCAATCAAGGACATATCAGAACTTTTTCCCTTACCCTTACCTCGATGAGTAATGGACGCCATTAAAGGAAGGAGTGCAAGCACAGAAAAGAGAGAAGGAGGAAAGGAAGAGAAAGAGAGGTGAGATGAAGACAACGACAACCCTCGAAACCCCCTTTTATAGACTCCACATTTAATGCCGGGACAGAAGGATATCAAAAGTCGTGCAGTGTGTGGGCCCAGAAAAGGGTACAAGGCGACACGCCAGACTGGGAATAGTAAACTCCAGATAAGAAGTACACGGGAGGGACCCGCACCCCTGCAAAAATCAAAGTAATGATGACGCCCGATAAACCTACGCCACTCGGAAAGGTCAGAAGTCACCTCAGCCACCTACGGTACGCGCAGGGGATGCGTATGGATTTAAAACCATAAAAATACTAAACTACCACAAGTAAGAAGGGCAGAACTAGAAATCACGTGTAACCAAAACTTTTAAGTCCAAAGTCATGCGCAAGATATTTTCGCATAACTTCGGACTGGGGGGACTTGAAGACGTAATGACCCCCGCGGAAGGACATACGCCGCGCGCAAGCATAGCTTGGAGCGATAGAAACATAAAGGACAATACTTCACAATAGGATAGAAACACTCGCGCACATAAAAGGACCCTACACAGAAGAATCAGAGAATGGCTCCATAGAGGAAAACCCACTATGCATGTCAGTGGTCCCATCACATAAGACAAAGCTCCCATTAACGGTTGATATCTAGGGGACAAAACGGATATTCTTGAGAAGCACCTCCCCACCAATCATACGCGCACCAGGTCAGCTCCATGAAAGGGACCCATAGTATCTTCACCCACTATAAATAGCACACCACCCTTCAGGTATAAGCATCGACTCCTAAATAACTTCCACTTACACTTTGATATCCCGGAGATACTTACTCTCACATCGGGGGGCCGATACAAGGATTATCCTCTCCCTGTAACGCCCTAACGCGTTGTTAATCTTTGTAGGATACCACCGGAGTTAGAAGAAATAACATCCACCGGGCCACCCATCGGAGCTTGTATAATCTATTCACCGGCTTAACCCTTACCCACCGGTGTCTGGATTTACATTGTATTCCTAATTTAGAGTAGTCACCTGAGGATCACATTTTAGGGCAGAAAGAGGGTAGGGCCTGATATGGTTTTTTGATTTCAGGCACAAAAACGGCACAACTGGTTTGTGGAGGGTGTCACACATTGCTCATGTACATCTGAGGCGTGGCAAGTGTAAAATGTTCTTGCTGTCATACCATTAATTTAGCCTTAGAAGGTAACCCAACTCCTAATTAGTTTCAAAATCATTTGATTAAACTTATTAAAACATAAAAGTTGTGAACTTTTTTTTACAGCAAATCAGGTTGCACATGTCAATTGTGGAAACTGTAGGATGCTTTTGATGTACCAATAGTCACCTGAGGACCCGTTTCAATTTTCCGGTTAGACACCCAGATGAAGAAGTGGCCTGATGTCGGCCATAAATGGCAGTGGCGGTGGCCTGATGTTGGCAAGAGATGGTGATGGGAGGGGAACAAAGGAGGAAGATGAAATGGTTCATGGTCCAAATTCTTGTTTTTAGATCCGGAGTTAGAGAGGGAAGATAGGTGGGGTGGGTATTTAATTATTTATATTGTTTTTTAGTTTTAATATATAAATGATATATAGGTCATTTTAAAAAAATTAACCCCAAAAGATAAATGACATCCAACTCAGGGGCCAAATGTGTTACATTCGTGCAAACTATTGGACCAAACATGTACTTTTTCATTCTTAGGGGCCAAAAGTGAAATCTGTGTAAACCACATGGGTCATCCATGTAATTATTTCTTTATTTAATTTTATTTTTATTTATTTATAATATTACACATTTTTACCAAAAAATCATTCAAGTACTGGCTTACGTATACGTAACACATAGTGTTACGTAAACATAAAACAAAAAAATTACGGTTACATATACGTAAAACACAATACGTTAATGATTTTTTGGTAAATTGTGTAATATTATATTAATACACTTAGAAATGAATTAAAAAATAAAAAATCTATAAATTATTTGATTGGCTTTTAATGGTTTTCTCGGTTTTCGCCTAACTTTGTTGTTTTCTCTTGATACTTCCCCTAAGAAGACTTCGGGCCCTAAGAAGACCGGGCCCAAGACGCGCCCCCCGGCCCGCGCTTAGCCACGAGGTAGCGCTATATCACAACCCGCTTAAATTAGATTGTAATCCCTAAGACCTAGAAGTTTCTGGGAAACGCTAGAAGAATCAAGGCTTAGAGACATTCCTAAAAGATGGTGAAAATGGCCTTGGAATGCCTTGGAATGCTTTGGAGAAAGCCTTCGCTAATTTATAGAATTCTCAAGAATAGGGAGGATGTAGAGATAATTTAGCTACTAGTATATATAGAGTGGAACGACCTTATTTTTCAACAACACAACCACCACCAAAATCACACCTCAAAGCATCTTGTATAACTAACGTTCTCAATACCAATACAAATTGTTCTTCGCATACAAATTTTGTGTTTTGCTACACAAAATTATCTGAATCGCTATATAGTTGGGTAAAAGGTTAAACTTGCATCTAAGGGCGGCCATGAAAGATCAAAAGAATAACATCATGACATCTAGCTATGAGTTCGACCAACATCTTATTGACCATATTAGTTAAGCTTTCTCGACTAAAAAAACCAAGAGTAAATGATACCTTCAATCCGAGAAGAATAAAGCAGTATGCTTATATTAACCTTTCATAAAGAACAATTACATGACCAGATGATAGATAAATGGGAATGAAAATAACCGCAAAACTTAAAAAAAATTTAGCTAAATTATAGAATAAATGTAAATTAGACTTGCATCTTTAACCGGTTATATAACTATAGTCGATAATAAAAAAAACAAGTAAAGTAAGTATTATTAACATTTTTTGGTTTTTTATTCATTAATTGTATTGTGTTGCTTTTATTATTAATCTATTCTTCTTACACAAAGTAACAACCTACTAGTATAACAAATAATTAATAACATTATTACGAGCTTATTATATATATAAAATTAATAAACTATGAATAGTAACTCTTCAAGATAAGAATTTACCACGTGTATTACATGTGATGTACATTATTTAAAAAAATATTAATAACTAATACACCAGCCCAGCTAGTTATTCACCTTGCTTCATAAGGTGGAGGTTAGGGGTTCGATACCTGACTCCCACCTTTTTCTTGTTGTTGATCTTTTTTCAAAGTGAAATGTTAAAAAATTACAAATAAACCCCATCATTTTCATCTTCTCCTACTACCCTATATGACTTCAATCAATTGAAAAAAAAATGGTGTTTCCTCATCTTGGTTCTTTTCATTATAAAAATCCAAGTGACTCACAAACACCTCACAAAATCAAATAATCAAAAACAAAAGAATTGATTCCTCTCATTTGTTTCCTTAAACACAATAAATATTTTCTGGAAATATAACTAAATACCTTACGATATCGAATAATCAAGAACAAAAGATGAAACAAATCCATCGCACATGGGAAATCAGAAGATAAAACCAAATATGAAAATTAATCACATGTGGGAAAAGCGATCGCATGTGAGAATTCGCGAAGCAAGTTCCAACCAGAGAGAAATAACCGAGGTAAACCATGAGAGTATGTTATATGAAGTGGTGCATGAGAAACAAGTCAATGATGGGATTATATGGTGATTCATACTAAGAAGTACAATGTTGATCATGTCATCAACAAAGTCAGGAATGTCATTGCAGTTAAAAATATTAATATCAAGGTATGATTCAAATCCTACAAGAAATCTGGTCAATTTACGTAATGCATTTACATGTAGCTCAAAGTTATCTTTTGATCTTGAAACAAATAAATAAAGCAGAACATATGGGTAGCCTAGATGAAATCAAACAACTAAAGAGCATGTGTGCTCAACTAGCTAAAGATATGTGTGGCCCAAATGAAATTCAGCATGCATTGGACCAAAAAGACCAAGTATATGAGCACCTGAAGATGATGTTTCAAAAGCTGAAGTGGCTCGCGATACAATAACAGAAAAATATATTGAGGAACTTGATATGGAAAGAGAACTAATAGCCTAATTCATAGTTGCAGCGAATCTTGCAAAGAAGCATCTAGGAATTTAAATAGCTTGGAGAAATGTTTATATGATAAGGTTTGTTTTGAATTTATTGTATATCTTAGTAAAATATATTTAAATTTGAAGGCACTTGATTGACCGTCTAAAAGAAAAGAACACGCACACGTGTAATATGCTATGATGATAATGACAACGAGTTCATATGATCACACAGAGTTTGATAAAGTTTGGAACTCTTGCACTTCATCATGTGTGTACTAAGCAGGATGGTTATGTTATATCCTTCATAAATTGCTTTCTAATTTTAACTTTTAAAGGTAGTACCAAGGTTCATTGTTGTTTGAGTGTGTTTTTTTACTATGATTATATGATAATGAATACAAATATGTGATAATGAATAAAAACATGTTGTTAAAAGACATTGTTTGGATTTGTTTCTTTTGTTTCAAGTTGTAATTATCATAAATAAGAATTTTGAGTGTGTGCATATAATTCTTATTAAATTTTTTGTAAAAAATAAATAAATAATGGGTAAAAGGGTATTTTTAAGTTTACATTTAGATAATCATTTTGGTTGTGAATTGTATGAATCTCAATATCTCATCATCCAAAACTGATTGTTTCACATAAAAGTAGAAGCATAATTTGTTTATCTAAACATGAAAAACTGATTTATTGCAATATATGTTCATGGACTAACCTTTTTTATTTATTTAAGGTGGAAAGATGTATGGATAAATGGAATTCAAGCGAAGAATTCTACATTAGTAGGCGCAACATGCTTGCAACACCGAATACACAGGATGAACATTCGAGTGTGTTCGCTGGTGATATGGACCAAAAGGTTGCCAACAATTCGAGTCCCACCCAGATGAAATAAAATCCACCTCAGCAGTTACAAATTTAGAAACACAAAATGTTGTGAATTTTGTTAAAGAAAAACACTCAGATGATCAAGTGAAGGAGAATGTATTGGGGGATTTTGAACAGATGATGAAAAACAAAGAACATATTAAACCTAATGAGATAATAGACATTAAAACAAAGAACATATTAAACCTAATGAGATAATAGACATTAAAGAAGAGGAAAAAAAAACAGATGAATTAATAAAAAAAATTCGATTGAAGCAAAAGGTGAAAAACAAACTAGGCCAACGAGAGGAAGAAACAAAATGCTCAAATGGCCTAAGCGCAGGTTGAGATGCGATCCCAAAAGGAAGCCCAACATAAAGAGAATGTAAGTTGCATATTTATCTTTTTATTTCTTTTTATGATATGGGTTGGGTAGAAACATGGTACCTTTTAGTTCGGGTCAAAAGGGGTTGGACCGGTTGACCAACCAAATAAAACTTTTTTAATCGTCTTCTAATTTTGTATGAACTCAAAAACTATATTATTACAACAATACTATACCTTTAACGCCTTTGAATATGTTTTGGATTACTTCAATCTCATTTGACTAGTTCAACCCATTTGACCCGTTTCCTTTGTAGTTAAATCTTTTTGTTTAACCCATTAGAGATGAAAACACAACCCGTCTACATGAGCATGTAATTGAACTGAGATTGTGCAGGTGAGGTTAAAGCGGTTAAAAACAAGGGAAAGGAAGCGGGCAGAAAGAGATGCCGCTAGCAACAACATTGATGACGGGGATGTTGCAGAGTCAAACAAGTAAAAAAAGGTTGAAAACATAAACGGAAAACCACACCAACACCCGCCACCGCCACATTAAGAATTGGTTAACTTACGTGATTGATTAGGAGATTGGTTTAACTAACGTTTTAAATGCAATTCTACACATTCATGCACAATTTAAGCAACTTGAACTTGTTTACACATACTCAACAACATTTCTACACACTTTTGACATAATGCATGTATATTTTTAACATCAACTATGCACAATTTTAACAACAATTATGTGATGTTTTAACACTAATTGTGCACTGTTTTTAACAACACTTTTTGCGCATTTTCAATAGAAATTATGCAGTGTTTTAACTCGTAACTCTACACTGTTTTTAACAACAATTTTCAACAACAATTCTACATATTTTTAACAATTTTGTAGTGTTTTAACAACAATTCTTCAATTATCATTACTTAAACTCGTATCATAATCTTGAGAGAGAGAATATTTTGTTATGAGTTAAATTTCTTTTTTTTACCTGGCTCTTTCTGGCATCCACTGACGAAAAATTGGATCCATCACTGGTCACGCCACAATATCTTGAAGCTTGTGTAGTAATGAAGTAATCCAATGGATCTCAGTTGTAGTGTGAGCAAGGGCTCGGTATTAGATCGAACGACTTGTTGTTTCTTGGAGCTCCGGCTGATTAGATTGCATCCAAGAAAAACACAGTATCCGGTAGTGGAGCGACAATCATCAGGGCAACCAGCCCGGTCTGCATCTACATATGCATGTATAGTAGGGAGAGAGGTTCTACGAATAGTGAGACCATGGGTGATAGTCCCCTTAAGATAGCGAAGAATGCGCTTGACTGTAACCGCTGACGATGATGATCGTCGTCAAGCCATTCAAAAACTCAATTAATTTAGATAGCTAGGATAAGTATGATATTGTATCCACGAGGAACATGTGGTTAATATTACACGCTTTGTTTGATTAAAAAAGTAAAACAAACCGGTAATATGTATGTAGGGAAACATGACGTGAGTAAAGAATTTACCTAGGGATCTTACTGAGAGATCACCGAGCAATTAACCGGCCTTGTCAAAACCCTCACATATCTTACTGAGCACCAGTGGAAAAAAAAATTGTTTGTTATATATACGATCTAATCTCGGGTGAACCCCAAGAAATTTTGACACCGACCCCCATGAAATTTCTTTTGACCAATACGACACTCAAAAAAGTAATTTAAAACTTTAAAATTTTACAAATATAAACTTATTAATTGTTACAAACTAATTAACAAATATAAACCTATTATAAATTAATTACTTAATTGGATCTACCCATTAATCTTTATAAACAATTAAGCCCACTAACCATTTAACTCAATAACATTTTACCCCAAGCCCATCTATTCCTTTCTAAACAATTAACCGGCCTTGTCAAACCCTCACATATGCCTGTAAACGAATCAAACGAACACGAACGAGGCTTGTTTATGTTTGTTCGTTTAACTTTAACCGAACAAATGAACGGACACGAATACTTAAATGAATAGATTTCAATCTGGCAAAAGAATTTCAACTTAAAAATATTATGATGACCTAACTCAATTCGGTGAAAATAGTTCGATAACCCGACTCAATTTAAAAAAAAATTCAATGACACAACCCGACAAAATCCCTTCTAATAGACATCGGAACACCAAAAATTTCCGACACCCATGGAAAAAAATTTGGGTCCACTGGTCGACCGGTTCCTGCGTTCTTTTTTTTAATGAATGCGATGCTTTTTTTGTTGGATTAGGGATTAATGGATTATATTGTTGGATTATGAATCAAAATATGTCTTTTGGGCCAGGTTTTTTGTTTTAGATAGAGGGCCCAATATGTTTTATGTTTTTATAAAAAGAGCCAATATATAAAACCGGTATATAAAATTTTATAAAAAACATATATATTAAACTTTTATACAAAATTTTAGGCCCCCGGAAAAAACGGGCCCCGGCCGGAGGTGCGGCTCGCCCCACCCTAGGGCCGGCCCTGATGGGAATGGTGCAGAAAAACAGAATATGTGAATAGTAATTAAACAAAAAACGTAAAGAAAGAGTGTCGTGTTTAGCATAGTTTTTGTTCTTTTGCTACGGTAAAACAGTCGAAATAGTTATACCAGAGAACCTAGCCAGATTGTATGAGATTACCTCAACATTACTAACTCTACATTTGAAAGTGAGTGTGCTTCACACGTCTACAGTAACTGTTTGTGGTTGGTTGCCTTGGGCGGCAACGCCACGTGTAGCCTATTAATTGGAATTTTTTTTTCATTCTTACGTTTTTATTTTTGTATTTAATTTTTTTTTCTCTAATAGAAATAAAGAGCCACTGCTGGTAGGGTTGGTTAGTGCGAATCCAAGTCATCCCCCTCCCCCTTCTCCACCCGGGTTCGATCCCTCGGGGTGACTGTTTTTTCCTTTTTTTGTTATTTTTTATCCAGTTTTTTTTCTTGATTTTTTTCCTTTCCTACGTTTTAACGCTTTCATTTAGTATGCAATACGTGTTTTTTTTTTGTTTCCTTTCGTACGTGTTAACGTTTTGATTTACTATACAATATGTCCCGCCGCGTAGCACGGGTTTTAACTTCTAGTTTGTACAATGGCTGGACCAAAATGAAAAGTTGTGATTTCTCGAAGGTTTTAAGCCATTTAGACCCCAAAATTTTAACATACCGGAGTTACACACATTAATGAACTTGTAAACCATTTGACAGTTTGATTTCATGATTTGAACCTAACTTTTTTTGTTTTCAAAATCATTGGTTTGTACTAAAAAAATTAAGTGATAAAAGATGGTTCATTAATATAATACAACATACGTTACAAAAATATAAATAAAAAAGATTAAACAGATGGTTTTGGTTTACACGACCATTTTTAAAGTTCAAAACTGAAGGTTGGACCGCCAAACCTTAAAACCATACAATGAACCAAACTGTATCAATCTCGAACGACTGACTTGCATAGAGTTTGATTGTGGTTGCTATGAGATTCATTGTGATTGTTATATGTCAGGTTATGGTTCATAATGTTGGAGCAATTCACACAATAACAACCGATTTGTGAGAAACAATCTCACGACTCTTTTCTTTTTTTATAAAATCAAACCACACGAATTACATAACTATTAGACAGAATTACTGAAAACGTCATTTAAGTTTATATGTGCTTACACCTAACATCCTTTATCTTTAAAAATCACGCTGACAGTCCTTAATGTAAACAATTTGTAACAGGTTACACCCTTTAAGCTAACTCCCGTTTGTTTTCGTACTTTTATACCCTTTCTCTCCCCCCATCAAAATTTAAGTCGACTTTTATCCCCTTTCTTATCAGACCTTGAAACCCTATATTTCTCCTCCCACCCTTCTATCGCCATTGAACCCTCTTCTCCCTCATAATTCAGCTTCTAAAAATCTCAATGACAATTTATTGCTCCTGTGGGAGACAAGCAACGATAAGAACTTCATGAACTTCTCAAAATCTAGGTAGGCGGTTCCATTCTTGTACAGTGAAGGTACGTTCTTTGTCGAAGATGAAGGGTTTTTTTCAATAAATTCTTTGCCCGAAGTTTTTTTTATTAAATTATCTGCCCTAATTGTTTTTCAATTCTTGTTTAGGGGTCACAATGTCAATTTATTGGATAGTATGACCTGAGATGTGTCAACGATCAGTGGAGATCATACTAGGTCTACTTAGGTCAAAAACGGAGCTTGAAGCTAAAGTGAAAGCAAGTGAAGATGAATCAAGGAAAATGAAAAGTTATTTGATTTTTAGTTGGATATTTTTGTTTTAGTTGGATATATTATTTTCATGTAAAAGTTATTTGATTTTTAGTTGGATATATTATTTTCATGTAACTGCTATGGATTTAGCATATGTATTTAGGTGGATATGTTTTGTTGAATGAAATTGAAATATGTTGTTTTTGTTGGATATTTAATGGAAATATGTTGTTTCGATGGAAAAAACAAACGGGGGTTAGCTTAAAGGACGTAACTTGTTACAAATTGTTTACAAAAAATGACGGCCAGTGTGATTTTTAAAGATAAAGGATATTAGGTGCAACCACATATAAACCTAAAGGATGTTTTCTGTAATTCGGTCTAACTATTAATCCCTATTTATACTAATCATTGTTTGATCACCAAGCTACTTATCCTAACCGATTTAAACAAGGATAATGACTCCTAACTAGATAAACATACCAACTAAACTCATCTAGACTTTAACCGATTAACATAACTCAAATAACCATTAAATAGCAAACTAAACTAAAAATCTTCGGCTGCAAGAATCCTCCACAACTTCAACCATCCAATTCAACTTTATCAAGATTAAACCCAACAATCTCCCCCCTTAATCTTGATATGGTCCACGTCTAATATCACATTAGCGCAGGTTCATAATCTTCTAGAGTTAGGGTGGCTTCCTCATTCATTGGTTTTGACTTTGGACATTCCCACACAAAGTGACCAAATTCTTCACACCGAAAACACTTGACCCGCGACTTGTCACGCCCCTTTTTGGCCCTCGACTTTCACCTTTGTCCCGTTGATTATTACTTGACCCGGTTCAACCCTCACAGCCCACATCAGTTCCACAGTTTTTGCTCTTTCCACGACTTTGGCAACAATCACAGTTACCACACCCACCATTACTCTTTAACTTTTCCATCATCACGAGTGAACATTAGTTGGCCACAAACATCTTCAAGTGAGACCTTAGGCTTTACTCGCTCTTCATAAGCCTTTAAACGACCCACCACCTCTTCAAATGGCATGACTCAATCTCTGAGTATTACTCAATTGAAGCAATGATTTACAAATACTTATCTGACAGAGTTTAAGAACTTTCTCACAAGTACTCATCCTCCAGTGAGACCCAAGGATCTTATACTTTGACCGCATGCCACTTAACTTACCGGCGAATTCATCTATCGATTCCGTTTCTTTCATCTGAATAATCTCTAGTTCACTCCTCAACGTTTGCAAGCGTGTCTTTTGAACTCAATCATCACCTAAATACCGAACCGTATTACCTCCCACACATCCCTCGGGTTTGTATACTTTGCAACTTGAAGAAGAACATCTTCAGATATTGATTGATATATCATCGCATTTGCCATAAACTTCTTTTTGATTTCTACCTCTCCTCCTGTCACATGGTCTATTGTCTCTCACAGACCATGTGCAGCCAAGACAGTCTCCATCATAATAGACCATGCTATGTAATTTGTTGTCGCCAGTTTCGGGCATTGCAACGTGACATTGCTTAGCTCACGAGCTTGTACCATCTCTCCCTGGATTAGCCATTTTTTTACCTATCCGATCACAAAACAGTTCTTACCGGCTTATTTCCTTGTTGTTTTGACGAATGCTCGAACCACAGTTGGCTTCTCACAAGCTAACCAAATATCTCTCCCCTTGTTGGAATCTTGTTTCTTTCTGCTGTTGATCAATCATTTGATCACAGCTTCGCCTCCTCAGTTATCAATCTATCACGGATATATAGAATGTAATTCATCTAAGACATAAACATGCATTTAATAGGATTTAAGATTTAAGCATGTTACGTGAATGAAACTGTGAGCAATGATTCATGTATTGCATGGCTGCAAATGTAAATTATCCTAATATGATTAAAAATATAAAGTTATTCTGTAATATATATATATATATACGATTTTCTCATGTTATAGACTTACGTGTACGGAATTAAGAAAGTATTTATAACTCATTATAAAACATTTTTCACTCCCTCAAAAATCAAAATGATGTCCTATGATTACAGTTTAACAAACATGTAACACAAAGAGGGAAACCACCACTTTACTTGCCTGAATCCGAAAAACATTAATTGTACAAATGTTCTTTTTTCTCTCTTTATATTCTAATCTCTAGATATACTTCAATCCAGACACATATTGTTGTCTGGATATTAGATACTGGATCAAGGAATATACGATCCCCAACAACCCCAATATCCTTACCTTCACCACATCAGTGATTATAGATGGAGCCAAATTTAGGGGTATTGTAAGCAAAGGTGTCCAGTCATTCCTCTTCCTGTAACTCCACACAAACTGATTGAACATTATATGACTCGGGAACGTTAAAATCAATAATGCCAAATTTTTCACTGCGAAAAACCAATTCGGCCCACCGATTTGCATCCCCCAACCAACATTCCCTTGCCAAATCTCTTCCCATATGCTGTAAACCGAAGTCAAAACCAAATAGCCCGATATCACAATAGTAACGGGGAAATACCTCTGTTTGTCCCCAAAACCAGCGACAAAATCTGAATCTTGATTAAGCAGCAATAGTATAGGCGCCAATAAGAATATTGCACGGTTTGACCCGCCGGTGAGATTAACATTCAATATAAGACATATGGCAAAACACATGACGGTTGCCACGTTGCCCACAGCTGGCATCCATGCACCCTCTGCAGCCATCCGTTTGATTGTAAAAGCGGGTACAGTAGACACCCGACGTTGCTGCATGAACCTTGTTTTAGGCGGGAAGGTAGAACTAGAATCGCTGCTTTGACCCGATTGACTATGTCTAATACCGCCGCCCTTCTCGTTCACTTTTTCACGCATGAGTGATGCCAGCTCAAACTTAATCTCAAGTGCTATAAGCATAAAAATTGCAGCATACAACCCTAAAAGAGACGTTCTTGCACCCTCGACTGCCAGCAAGGCGGTTAGCTTACTGTCTTCCTCACCCATGTCACCGACCCCACTTTCGGCTAGGAGGGTCTTGACCCTGACCTGACCCTCTAACAAATATGTGACTGGAAATAGAGCCACCAGTAAAGCAAACACCCATGGTAGGACCTTTGTGCTTGAAGCAGACGGGAGGTGGGTAAAGACCACAAATACAGAGGTGCAAACCATGGTCGTGACTATAAGGATGTGCAAAACGGTTGCTTGAAGGAAATATTCTGCTGATATGTAAACACCAAGAGCGATTCCCATTGCAATTGAGAAAATCATTCTTAATTCGACTATGTATTTGATGGGAATAATGGAGGTGACTGCTGCAAGTGAGAGCAGAATTGCTGACATAAGCAACCATGATGGCCATGTAGGCTTTGATGTAATGAAACCGTATATTGAGATGTCATCAGATGATTGGCGGGCGGCTTTGATTAATTCAGAATGGTATGTCCATGAAGATGGAACCGGCGGTTGCATAACTATAAAAAGGAGGCCCGTTGCTATAACTAGTACCAAGCTTCTTTTAGCAGACTGCACACAAAAAAAAAAGATTAATAAAAGGTCAACATAGGAGTTAAGGACATTAAACAGCTTAAAGACAGCATTAAAAGAAGGATTAATTCCATATATCTCCTTCTAAAATTCTTAGTGTTATTTACCCTTTGGAAATACTAAAAAATATCATTTTTTAGTAACAAACTGTTTTACTGAATAAGTAAATAGAAAACAATGTTATTACTGTGAATCATTTCAGCGTGTAATGTTCTTCCATTTATTCCGTGAAATAGGCTATTATATTTATTTACTAAGGAATGACTAAATATGATATTTTAGCGTTTTAAAAGGTAGATATGATGAAATTTAGAAGGATATGTATGAAATTTTGAACTTTTAGGAGGGTATAAATAACTGCCCCTTAAAAGAAATTGGATATATATATATATATATATATATATATATATATATATATTAATTCCCAATCAGTATAAATAATTACAGTTTAAACCTTTATATTATCATCTAGTTATTATTTCAAGAAGGTGGCTATTTCTACCCAACTATTTATGAATGGGTTATGAATCCTAATGGGTTGAAA
This sequence comes from Smallanthus sonchifolius, assembly GCA_023525975.1. Taxonomy (NCBI): domain Eukaryota; kingdom Viridiplantae; phylum Streptophyta; class Magnoliopsida; order Asterales; family Asteraceae; genus Smallanthus; species Smallanthus sonchifolius. The sequence continues at coordinate 83,185,902 of CM042030.1, read as the reverse complement.
GTCGTTCTAAGTGTACTTTTAATGCTTACAGCCACGTAAATTGTTTTAATTAAGAAATAGATATTATTGTAATAAAATAGTTTTATAAACCGTATTTAATGCATTAACAGTTGCTAACAAATGGACAAAATTAAAAAAGAAGTGTTTGTGGGTCAACCCGACCCGTTCATCTTGCCAACTGGACATGAGAAAGAATAAGAAGACTTTATTTACCATGACATGAGAGAAGTGAAGAGCAACAATAGGAACACAAGCCAATCCTGTCAAAAGTATACAAAATCCCAAAAGTAACCCTCCAGATGGCGATCTACCATTCCACCATTGCAAAGCTTCAAATATTGTTTCACGACAAAACCAGACAGACAAAGCAAAAACCGCAGCATGTGAATATCCTTGCCACGGTTTCATCTTTGAGGCTGTTCTTGATCGATCCCTTCAAATTATAATAAGTTTTCAAAAAATGTAAAATTAACGCCTAAAATTGAGAATAGGCTTGTAAACGAACCAAACGTTCAGTGAACCGTTTATGAAACGTTCAGCAGGAAGTTCGTTTATGTTCGTTCAATTAATAAACGAACGAACATGAACACAATTTTTTGTTCATTTAATTAAACGAACGAACATGAACACGTGTGTCGTTCGTTCATTTACGTTCGTTTATGTCCGTTCATTTACGCTCGTTCATTTACGTTCGCCTGTTTACGTTCGTTTAAATATTCATTCAAATTTATTTATTACTAATATTAATTTAAAATCAATTTGATTTTCATGTTTTAAAACCCTTAAGCCTATATTAAAATCAATTTAATATATTTGTTTACTTTTAAAATGTTGGATACAAATATGATGATACTTTAAACTTTAATTTAGATCTTTACGTTTACTTTTAATTGGTGTTCGTTTACGTTCGTTCATTTGTGTTTGTGAACCGTCCGTTTAGAATATTAATGAACGAACATAAACGAACATGAACACACTCGTTTTCTTAATGAACGAATACGAACAAGAAATTATGTTCGTTCAAGTGTTCGTGATCATTCATTTGTTCGGTTAAAGTTAAACGAACACGAACAAGCCTCGTTCGTGTTCGTTCGGTTCATTTACAAGCCTAATTGAGAATTAAGGTGAAGCAAATACTTGTATAGAAGCAACGGGGGAGAAACAGCCAATAAAAGAATAGCTGATGCCCATAAAGCAGCTTTTGATGTCATAAACAACATGACCAGCTTTGATGAGTACAAGCAAGTTAGCACCCAAACGGCTTTTGGTCCAATTCGATGGTCAACAGAAAGTCTTCTCACAAGAGCCAATCCCACAAAAGTTGTTAGAATAACCATGTAACTTGGGTACATGACCTCATCATCAAAACTATAGTAATAAATGCCAGAATATGTATAAAAACGATTCTCGATGTGGCATAGAAGTAAGGCATGACCAATTAAACCGACTTCTGTTAGATAATGAAGCTTTTGTGGAAAAAGAGCTAGACCGGGAACAGCCATTGCTAATATGACATCAGCAACTATAAGTTTACAGAAGGATTTCAATGACATGCCTGCCAGCCAGATATTTAGATCCCAGAAGTTATGCACCACAAACCACGTCACCATTAAGCTTCCAAGCACAACAAATGCAAAATATGATGAGAGGTTTTTCTTTGTAAAAAAACGAGCCAAATAGAATCCAGCAACTGCAGGGAGTGGAATGAACTGAAACAGGCCAGGGTGATTGAATATTAATATCACAAGACTTCTCACGCACTATCAATATTTTTTTTTTCATTTTCAGACTACATAACCATTTGGGACAAAAAGGCTTATTGGTGAACTGTATCTGACACTCTGACAGGATCTAAGAGTATGTGTAAAGTCAACAGTCAACACTCAATTCAACATCAGCTATAGATTGTGTGTGTGTCTGTTACAAGGACAGGGGTACTTTATTCAACAAACTTTAAAACATATGAATCCAGCAGGTACATTCATATACATACTACATGTAGTCTAAAAGCAAACCAATAAAATAAACAAGTTCTTACATGGTTCATAATCATAATATGTAGAACAATTACACATAGAAGAGGGTTCAAATAGAGTAGTATACATTATATATAACATATTAACATGACATATGTATACTCATATAAAATAAGCACACATACATAATGAAGAAAATCATGCAATCTATGATAAGCAAACTATGAATAACCATACACTGTCCTTTTCTGCACAGACGCTTTTGAAGAATACAAAGTCTAAAACAACCTAAAAACACCCAAGTCAGGTCATATTGGAATCTTTATATCTGTAACCAATAGTTTCTGTAACCTGTAATATCCAAAAACTTCAAAAGTTCTAGAATGTAATGGTTTCAAACAGTTGCTGAATAAAACTGGGTTTTTGGTTTGCTTTTTATTCTTCCTCTACTTTCCAGCATCTTCCTTGTTCTTTCCGCAGTTGAGGGTGGGTGTGTTGAATTTCAATCCGTCAAACCAATGGTACAAGATATGATGACATATCTAATTGTAATTTATAGGTATTGAAGTTATGTCTAATTTTTCGCTCTAGAAAAAATAATGTGTAGATGACCAAGTGTGGTTCTTGACCCCCCGAGTTACAACTTTCTTTTCTATACTCTGTGTATTTATTTTGTTGTCAGTTTGATAGGTTGATATCCATCTTCAATTGAACAATAAAGACAAGGCTTCTATTCCAAACTAATCAGGCCATAAATGAACCGAAAAAGAGTCATAAGCAGAGAAACCAAAACAAACACAAAGAGGTTATACCCCCTTAGGCACACAAGCAATGTTCATCAATGCACACTCGTGTCAACTTGTAGATGATTAAACAACCTCAAATTTGCTCATGTTCAACGTTTTGGTTTCCCAAGGGTTATGTACTCACTATTTCATAGTAATGTAGGTGAGATATGTTCAGGGATATTCAATTGGAATTGTTGAATTTCCAATGGTTCTAAAAAAGTCTGCAGTATTGGCCTCGATAAACACAATCAATTAAAGCAAATTAGTCCCAACACTTGATCTACGTTTAATAACCCCTCACAAAATTTTATTTGTGCTCCTAACCTTGATCCCTTGATGACTCGTGACGTTTTAATATCTCCTTTATTCTTATATACAAGGACCAATATGCTCTCCCTCGATTTGTAAGACAGCCAACATGTAAGAATAACATTAGCTAAATACGCCATATTATGCCTATCGCCTAGAAGAAATGTGTACAATTTGACCCCTGAGCATTATTTCATTCTTTCTTGGTGCAACCTTCAACCCTTCCTATGAGCATACATCATATAGATTTCCTATTGGTATAATGGTATCAAAAAAAGTGTCATCAAGCTCCCTTACAATCTCATGATTATCCCACATTAAATTTATCAATAAAACTCCACAAACATTCTCCAACCACACTAATTTTTAATTAAAAGTAGAGATGTAAACAAGCTGAACGTTCAGTTAACAAAGTATTGGACGTTCTATCATGTCAATGGTCTTCCATGTTGAAAAGGGTAAAAACGTGAGCTTTACAACGGGTAGTGAAATGGTTATGGATGTAAGTAACTAAGTATATTTATTAACCTCGACAAAGTTTAAATGAAAAATAAAATTGTGAACCATATATTGGATGCTTCTTTGAAGTCAATATTACCTTTTGTTTGGTAGGTAGAATTAGCAATTAACTATCAATAGTATAGAATGATATCAAACCGAAACAGTATATGGTGACATGTTTTATGCACCTACCACACTAAGTGGATCTCCAACAACAATTCAAAAGAATCAAATACTACTTCTAAGAAACCTATGATCTTTTAGCCCAGAAACTAAGCTTCATGAATTGATAACAATGCGTAACGCTCCAAAACCCAAGCATGTCCTTTATTCTAGAGCATTTGCTAAAATTAAATAACAAGCATCACAACTAGATTGGAGGAAACCAAACACAAAAATTCTATCTTTTGAGCGGATAGAACTATCTCAACTTGAGGCCATTACATGGAATGTAACCGTTCATACATGATAAAATGTAGTAGGAAGGACTAGGGCATGCAAGAGCAACAAAATATAAAATACTTGAATAACCATGAACTTCTAGACCAAAATTTGTCCGCATCACTAATGTTAACAAACTGGCCATTGCTATCAAATAATATACCCGTATACCGTGTCATTGCTAGTCTTATGAAAAACCAATAATTGACTAACGTTTAAATAAAGAACAGTTTATTGTACCACAGTTTCCTAGGTAATCTAGTTTAAGTTGCATTAGGGGAGAACATGAACATCGACCTACGGAAGTACGGAACTAATCTAAGAAACATGGTTGGGTTATTGATAGTCTGGCTTGGATTTGTCCCTTAGCCACTTAAATAGTAAACAAGTTCTAGTCCACTTAATCCGATTAGCCTTAATTTAATTAAACCCACTTCATTCTCAATCAATATGGTTGGATACTTATGACCTAACTGGCTAATTAGAAGTAAACTGAAGAGACTGCTGGCTCGGAGTTTTCAATTAGAGCAATGCACATACTGGGTGAGAAAAGGAAGATAGCAATTATATTACTTTTCATAATCTAGTTGATGAGCAATGCAAGTTTATAAGATAAACCACAACATTTACAACGCAAAATGGCAGTTGACAGACAGAGATATGCAAACACAGGATATATAACCCTGAGACTTAAATATAGCATTTGATTGAAAATGGCGTACCAGCACAGGAAATCCCACAACGATTGCTCCAGCAGCACTCACAAAGACAGCCAAACCAGTAAAAGCCAATGAACTAGAAGCATCAGTAATCATGCCCATTTCATAAGCACCAGCACCAGCAGCCCCTCCTAGCATTGTGGCTGTGACGAGAAGATAATTCAACGGCCATGGAACCTGAATGTACCGAGCAAAGGAATGGAAAACAACCCTGACCTCCAAGCAAACAACAACAATGACCAAACCAACAGCACCGTTCACAACTCGAATACTCCGCAACTGATGTTCACTCTTGGTGACCCACCAGAGCGCCCCTCTGGTGGAGGCATACAGTTGAAACAAAAAGGGAATGAAAAAAAGAAGGAACAAGTCACAAACTGTAGAAGCCGATGAAAACATAACCGAATAGTGAGATGCAATGTGAAACATCAGAGGGAAGAATAGTAAGTTCAGAGTGTGTAAGCAACTCTCGAGCTGACCGAGGATTAAATTATCATCGGGGACCTCTCCGCCATGGTAACTCACTTCTTGCTTCATTTTAAATGATGAAACCCGGGGAATTGAGTACAACCAGTAGAAAATACAATTAAAAATCATGTGATAATAGGAAGCATTGATCATACCAACAGCAGAAACAGTTGCCCAGCTGAAAAGAACAGAAGCTATGAAAGGTGTGCAGGCAAAGAGAATGCGTTCCAGAGCAAGTACAATAGTCGGATACTCGATTTGAATCCATTTAAACTGAAGAGACGCCCAAACACCGATCAGGAAATTAGCCAGACCGCATACACCGTAGGCGAGGAGACCGAGAACGATCGAATTGAAGGTCAGGAACAGAGACGAACTGAAGAAGAAAGCGATCTGTGCAGATAAGAGAGAAAACCAAACCGCGAAAAAGGAGCCGGACTTGAAGTTCAACGAGTCGAGAATGTAAGCGATCATAAGTCCTAGGGTTAGGACAGCGACGACCGGAGTGCCGCCGAGGTCGAGGAGGAAGACAGCGCATGGCACAAGCGCGATGGCGATCCTAGCGTTGTGGACGAAGGACGACGGAGCGAAGCGAGAGTTCTTGAGCGATCTGCGATTACTGCTACCGCCGTTGGTGTAAATAGGGCTAGGGTTCCGTTCGGGAGAGTAGCGGTTGTTGAAGGTGGTGGGGAAGTTGGGGGTGCTGATGGAAGGAGAGATGTAGGGGCGATACGAATGAGGTTGGAGCTCCGGCGGTAACATTTTGGCCGGCGAAGATTAAATCGGGAGTGGGATCCGAGTGCACTGGCGTGGCGAGCTGAGTCGGAAAGTGAAAAGAGTGGTAGGTTTGATCCGAGAGGACTGAGTGACGTTTTGCGAGCTTCACCACCGTTGGATTGGATTGCAATTTCACTACACGTTTTCAAGACCGGTCTATCAAAACCAATGACACTCGCATTTGATTACCAACACCAACGACCAAAAGCTATTCCACATTTCAACCCATTAATTAGTATTTAGGTGTGTTTCTTGTTTCGGATTAGATTAATTTTATTTTCTAATTTATTTTCTTGGGTTTGAAATCGTGACAAAACAAACTTAATACAAAATTAATTTTTATTTGATTTGAAAGAAAAATATTGAATTCCAACCTCAACTCAAAATAGTCCAAATTTCAATTATGATTTTTTTATTCAACAAACACGGGTCGGTAAACCAAAATATAAAGTGGCACACAGGCCCAAACCACATGGCACGCAGACCATAAAAAGAACTAACAAGACCCAAGTCATACACGGCGCACAGGCCAAACGTAAAAGAAATTTAAAACCCATTAAACGGCGCCCTCCGCATCCCCACCACCACCAACACTAGCTTCCTCATCATCCACCCTATAGCCAGAGGTACCGGCACCCCCTTCGTCAGCAAACATTGCGCGGAGGTAGGCCAGGTTTTCATGGTCCGCACAATCTGTAATCTCCTTCAAAATAGAGAAGGACATGTTATCAAATTCCAACGTCTTCTCATCTAACCCCTCCTGACAATTCACATCATACAGGGCAAAGTCGGTCTTGGGAACCCCATCTTTAGCGAATTGATAACCCTCATCAAAACCTTGCTGACGCCCTAAAAATTTGTTGGCAGTAAGCAAGTCAGAGAAAACTTTCTGGAATTCAGAACATCCCTTAATCATATCCACGGTAAGGGGCAAACATTCTTTGAGAAGCCAACGACGATCAGCGCGGAGCTCTTGAATGTCCCCTTCCATGACCACCCTATGAGCAGCCTCATTGTCCCGGGTTTCGACACTTTCCTGCAGTTGGCGGGGAAGCTCATATATCTCGGCATCCCTAGAAACAATTTATGTGTCCTTTAAAGCCAGCCTGTCCAATAACTCTTGATTGGCAGCTTCTAGAGTGCCTACGCGGGCAGCGGCTTGGCGACCATTGTCAACAGCATTGGCTAGCTTCAGGGTTATTGCTTATTATTATTCTGCTTATCGTGAAAACATTTGTTTGTTATGTGTATCTATGTTTACTTCTGTTTGCCTTTGCTTATGTTTCATGTGTATCTGTTTATGTCGTAGCTTTGCCGTTATTGGCAAAGACTTTAGATCTTATGCACGCGCCTGTGTCTCAGGCGGCGAGTAATGTCGTAGCTTTTCCATTAGTGGCAAAGACTTTAGGTCTTATGCGCCCCCTAGGTTTCAGGCGGCGAGTAATGCCGTAGCTTTGCCATTATTGGCAAAGACTTTAGGTCTTATGCGCGCGCCTGTGTCTCAGGCGGCGAGTAATGTCGTAGCTTTGCCATTAGTGGCAAAGACTTTAGGTCTTATGCTCGTGCCATTGTTTCAAGCGGCGAGTAATGCCGTAGCTTTGCCATTATTGGCAAAGACTTTTGTGTTTCCGGCGGCGAGTAATGTCGTAGCTTTGCCATTAGTGGCAAAGACTTTAGGTCTTATGCGCGTGCATGTGTCTCAGGCGGCGAGAAATGCCTTAACTTTGCCGTTATTGGCAAAGACTTTAGGTCTTATGCACGCGCCTGTGTCTCAGACGGCGAGTAATGCCGTAGCTTTGCCATTAGTGGTAAAGACTTTAGGTCTTATGCGCGCGCCATTGTTTCAGGCGGCGAGTAATGCTGTGACAAAACTGACTCAAAGGTATGATTTTTCTTCATTAGAAACACGAGGTCGTGCGTTTACAATGGGGGGCGTGTTACCGCCTTTCTTCTCTTACATGTAACATTTCCGTAATGTGGCGGCGTTCCAAGTTCTGGGCACCTCCTTCCCATCCAACTGTTGCAGCGCATACGCGCCTTTTCCTAATACCTGGCGGATCATATACGAACCTTCCCATGTTGGGCCCAGTTTCCTTGTGTTTTCTGCGCGACTTGCTTGGTTACTTCTTAGCACGTATTCTTCTTCTCTGAAGGTACATTCGTTAACCCTTTTGTTGTACGTTTTTTTCCAGCCTACGCTTGTATCTCGCCTCGTTGATATCTGCCGTCTCCCGGCACATCTCCAGGACATCCAGATTGGATCTTAACTCGACCTCATTCTCTTCTCTTCCTCCGTTCAGTCTTCGCGTTGTAGGTATGCCAATCTCTTCTGGAATCATGGCTTCTGTACCGTATGTCAAGCTGAAAGGGGTTTCTCCATTGCTGATTTTTGGCATTGTCCTATGTACCCATAGTACGTGTGGGAGCTGTTCTAGCCACGACGTTCCTTCTTCTTCTAGGCGTGTTTTTATTCCATCCACAATGCTTCTATTGACTCTTTCAACTTGCCCATTCCCCTGCGGGTGTGCTACGGAGGTGAACACTTGTACGATTTGCAGTCCCGCGCACCATTCCCGTGTAGCCCTATCAGTGAATTGCTTCCCGTTGTCACTGACTATGTAGAGTGGGAGGCCAAAACGGCAGATTATGTTCTCCCAGATGAACTTCTTGATGTTGGTTGCGATGATGGTTGCCAGGGGTTTCGCCTCAACCCACTTGGTGAGGTAGTCTATTGCTATTACCAAGAATTTTATGCGTCCGGGTGCTTCTGGGAATGGTCCTACCAGATCGATGCCCCACTTCTGGAAAGGCCATGCTGCGGATACTGGAATGAGGTTGTTTTTTGGCCTATGCACCATTGGTGTATGTTTTTGGCAACTTTGGCACTTGCGTAGTTCCTCTGTAGCAACTATGTGCATTCCTTGCCAGTAGTAATCGGCGTTCATTAGCTTGGCTACCACCACCTGTGGACCTGCGTGGATTCCACATATTCCGAAGTGGATTTCCCTGATTAAGTAGTTGGCTTCTAGCTGTCTACGCAACGTAATAACGGGCCTAGGAACGATCGTCGGTACAGTATCCTGTCTTGAAGTGGGTATTGCGCGGCTTTAGCCTGTAACTTGTGCGCTTTGGATCTTTCAGGCGGTAAGGTTCCCGCGCCCAGGTATTCACGGATTGGAGTCATCCAAGACTCTCCTTGCTGTGTGGTATTGACTTCCGCTACCTCGGTAGATGGGTTCTGAATTATCTCCAAGTGAATAGCTTTCATTGGGTCACTGAAGTTGGATGTTATTTTTCTTAGCGCGTCCGCTTTCTTGTTTTGGCTTCATGGTATGTGAATTACCTCCCACGAGATAAAGTACATGAGTAAGTTTCTGCAAATGCTGAGATACCTGATCATTATCGGGCCTTTGGCTTCATAAATCTCGTTTATCTAGTTTGCCACTAATAACGAGTCCACATGTGCACGTACGTGCCTTGCCTCTTTCTCCATTGCCCAACAGAGACCCGCTAAGAGTCCCTCATATTTTGTTTCATTGTTGGATGTTTGAAGACAATTTTAAAGCGCGCGTAAATTCTGTTCCTTTCGGACTAATGAGAAGTAATCCTGATCCTTCAATGCATGCTGCCCCATCCGTAAATAACTCCCATGGAGTTTCTATTCCTATGGCCTATGCAACTATTTTCTTTTGCGCTTCCTCTTCTAAAGTTCCCTTAGGGACCTCTGTAAGAAAATGTGCTATGACTTGGACTTTTACGGGGGACCGCGGCTTGAATGATAGTTCGAACACCCCTAACTCAATTGCTCATCTGGTCATCCGCCCAGAAAGTTTCGGACGACGCAAGATCTGCTGTAGAGGGAAATTCGTTAGGACGTCCACATTGTGTCCTTGGAAGTACCTGCGCAATCGCCTAGAGGCGTGCACTAGAGCCAGAACCAGTTTTTCTGTCATGGAGTAATTGGCTTCCGATCCTGTCAGAACTCTGCTGATATAGTAGATCGGGGTCTGTGTGCCTACGCGCTCAACCATAAGGACTGCGCTAATCGTCTGATGTGATGCGAAGAGATAAACTTTCAATCTCTCGCATTTCGCCAGCACGAATAGTGTAAGTAAAGCTGTCAGGTAATTTTTCAATTCTTGGAATGCTTTTTTCGCTTCGACGGACCACTTGAAATCGGACTTTGTTATGCAATTCTTCAAAGTGGCGATAAAAGGTAGAGAATTCTCTGCGTGTTTTGCCAAGAACCTGTTCATGGCCACTAGCCGCCCATTTAAAGTTTGAACCTCGTTCAAGGATCTCGGGGATGCCATACAAGTGATTGCAGCAACCTTCTCCGGGTTTACTCTTACGTCTTCTTTAGTGATGATCACGCCTAAGAATTTTCCTTCCTCCATTCCGAACGAGCACTTCACCGGATTCAGCTTAATACCGGATTTTTTCAGGCAAATGATTGTTTATGATATATCCGCCATCTTGATCTTCTCATACCTACTTTTGATTACTAGATCATCGACATATACCTCCAGGTTTTTTCCGATTTGATCCTTGAACACCTTATCCATCAATCATTGGTACGTGGCGCCGACGTTTTTCAATCCAAATGGCATCTTTATGTAGCAAAAGATGTCGATATCCGTATGAAAGGCGGTTTTGTCCTCATCTTCTTGGGCCATTTGCACTTGATGGTACCCCTTATAGGCATCAAGGAAGCATTTATATGGGAACGACGTCAAAGAGTCAACTTTTGATTCAATTTCTGGTAGCGGGTATGCTTCTTTTAGGCATGCCTTATTCAAGTCCTTGAAATCCACGCACATTCTCCATGACCCGTCTGATTTTTTAACCATGACCGGATTAGCAATCCACTTCTGGTATCTTACTTCTCTCAGGATCCCAGCTGCCACCAATTTACGCACTTCCTTTACCACTGCCTCACGCCGCTCCGACGCCATACTTCGTCTTTTTTGAGCTACTGGTTCAATTGATCTGTACGTGCGCGGCGCGTGCTCTGCTGTAACCCGCGGGACCCCTATCATATCTGATGGTTGGAAGGCAAACTCATCTAGGTTTGCGCGGAGTAACTCTTTCAAGTGCTGCCGGACGCGCGCACATATGGTGTGTCCAATAGTGATGGCCTTTTCCTGGTAGGCGGGGTTAATCACCCACTTTTTTGGTTTTGTGAGGGGAAGCACTGGTGGCACTGCCGTAGGTTCTATTGTTGGGCATTCCTGATCTGCCCAAACCTTGGCCACACCTTTAGGAGTTGGGAACATGATTAAACCCAGCGATGTGGATACCGCCGCGGCCAAAACCCCCAGAAATGTTCTCCCCAAAATGACGTTGTGTTGGTAATGCGCCGGTACCACCAAAAACTGAAGCGAAACCGTGCGCATCCTGTCCCTATCTCCGATTGTCACTAGGAAGGTTATCTGTCCCAACGGCCTGATTGTTTCCCCCGGAAAATCCCATTATGGGCGCGTGCACTTCCTCCAACCTTTCTTGATCCTCCCTATCCATTTGTCTGAAACACTGTTCATATAGAATGTAACATTTCTGGTTTTTACCGTGTAATCGTTTGAATACAATAAACAAGTATTTCAGTTTCAATTCGTGTACAACAACTATGAGGCCATTACATATACAAACTATTCTATTACAATAACGACTTAAACAAAACACCATTATCTCACAAACCCCGAGGACCAAAACTGACAAAACTCAAAAAAACTACAAAACTAGGCAAGCACGGTCGCGCCTAAGACTAGGCACGGTCGCGCCTGCCGACCTAAGCACGGTCGCGCCTAAAGTAGGCACGGTCGCGCTGATGAACCCACTTGACTGCAGAAAGTCAAACCATACCATACCTTCTGAATTCGCGAAAATTAAAATAAAGAAAAGCCGGTCTTCGCGCGTCAGACCATACTCGACTGAAATTCGTCTAAAACACGCATCAATTGTCGTCCAATTTGCACAATTAATTAATCCCATTCACACCACAACCAAGCCTCTCAAATTCGTCGATATAGAGTCAGTTGTACGCTTCTTACACCCTCATATACACCCACTCAATCTCTCAGAACTCTCACTCGACGCTCACAACACCTCTGTCGTCCGATTGATCGCCAAGAAACGAAGCCGCTCGACCCGTAGCCGACCGCATTCAATTGCCCACTTTCAGCAAGTAAGTAACACGTCTTCAGCTTTGTATCTACCTCTACTACGAAAGCCCTATGTCAATTCGTTATAGAAACACTCAAATCGATCCGATTTTGAACCAAAAAGCCGAAACATAAATTTTACTCGAACTACACTCTAGACATGATATAAATACAATTAAACTATGTAGAAACATTTGTAATCATCCACTAAGTGAAAGCCCTAAGAATATAGAAGCTATTAATATAAGAATCGATCGAATTGTGTCTGAAAAAGGCCCGACACGGTCGCGCTCATCCCTGAGCGCGGTCGTGCCTGACCAAGCACAGTCGTGCCCCAGGTGTGGCCCGGTCGTGCTTACCGAGCAAACAAGTCTTGACCAAAAACAAACACTAGACGCGGTCGTGCCAGATACGAGCACGGTCGTGCTCTATGTCCAGACCCTCTGTAGTGACTTCTGACTCGACCACGGGCGCGCTCAGACCACCACGGTCACGCCCGGCAACGAGCGCGGTCGTGCCCTACTTGAGCACGGTCGTGCTCCTTGACCAGAAACTTTAATTTTATTATTTTCAAACTTAATTTAATATGTTTTTATTTAAACATTTCAAAACTTGTTTATAAAAATTTAAGTTATAAAATTCCAAGACCCGGGAATCATTTATAAACCAAATCTTTGATTTAGAAATTTAAAACGATTAATTCCCGGTAGTTTCAAAACCGATGAAATCATGAGTTTATATAATCATTTTTATAAAACTATTTATACAAATATATATTTTGATTTAAACAAATATCGTTTATTTAAATTTTATTTAAATAAATATATATCGCTACTAATTTATTATTCCAAAACCAACCCTAAACACACAAACCACCAACGAACCCACTTTGGACACAAAATAACACAAACAGTGACACGTGTTATACCCTCATTCGATAGGTCAAACGTAGCGACCTACAACACGCTTGGTATTTTTGTTGATATGTGCAAACTACACGCTCCAACACAAGTGAGTTACATAGCCCCTCTTTTACTCTATTTACAAACTTTTGGGGTGGAACATGCGTTCTATTTACTATGTTTACAAACTACACAATATACAATTCCACCCTACAATCATGTGTTACAATTTTGAGCTTTGTGCTTGAGTACTAGGTGTGTAGACCAACGCGCAATTAGCCATTCACGTGCAATCATTAACTATTTTATAGCCTACAGTAAACAGTGATAGATCTATTGAGTCTGACAAACCCACCCAGGTAGGGTGACTGTTACTGCCAACACGCGTTTGTTTTGCATGCTAGTTACAAAGGTTTGATTGTACTATCAGGTCACACGATGGTATCTCTCCATAAATGCCTTAATTGCCATGTTTGTATGAATTGTATACACACAACACTATATTCTATTACATGACACGAAAACCTATGTATTCTCACCAACTTTTTAGTTGACTTTGTTTTCAACCATGTTTCAGGTGACAATGTTTGAAGTATTACAAGCTGCTACATATAGGATTTGGACCTAGCAATTAATCTAAACTATTTATATTTTGTAATCGCTACATTTGGTTCTTGTATGGTATGAACTTGCTACGTGTAATGAAAATGAATGTTTAAATTATTCAAACTTTAGCAACCATGAGCTATGAACAGTCTGCACAGCTTCACGCCCCGACGTTTTCCACCGTCGGTTGGGGTGTGACAGATTGGTATCAGAGCCTTGGTTATAGGGAATTAGGTTATTAGACACCATTGACCTAGACTATAACTTTAGGATACCCAACAATGCCATGGTATGTGAATTATGTGCTATGTGTTAACATGCTATGTGGTACATGCTTATTAAACTATGTGTTAGTTATTTGATACTGAAATTATTAAAATGCATGACGTACCAAGCATACTTAAATAAAAAGTTAAATAAACCGTATCCATACCCACATCCTAAGCCACATATCCTCCTTGCCTGCTTCTATGTCATCCTCATCATAATTTGTGGAAAAATCATACTCGTAGACATTAGTCTATCAAAAATATTTTTACATACCCGTTAAGGTTTTAGACTCTGTTAATTATTAAAGGACATGTGCAATCTGGAAGGGTGACACCTGTATTCTGGGTTTTCTGTCTAGGAAAGCATTTCATATAAATCCCAATCAACCGAGAGATCCGTATGCTTTCCTGGGAATTCCCGGGATGAGTGTTTACCTATAGGCTAAAGCACGTCTCCTTGAAAATTATATAAGTCTAATTAACCTTAATATGTCACAGTGTTCAAGTAGTAATGTGATTACTTGAATACAATCCGAACTATGAAATAAATGTGTTATTATTCCTCCTATCCTAAATTTCAGCAAATTTTTATAAATTCTCACAACTCTTTTATATCATTCTCTTTTGTATAGAATGTCTCCTCGTCGTAACAGCAACCGCAACAACACCAATACTAGCAATGCCAACAACAACAATAATACCAACCTTGCTGCTCTCCTCACTCAGCTAGTAACCCAATTTACCCAAGCTAATAACAACGCCAAAAGTACAATGAAAGCCACTGACCCAGCAGCCTCTTCCGAGCCCTCTAAGGAAAACAAACCCAGACCTCCTCAATACAATAAGAAACGCAACTTTGCTGTCGTTATCGCTGCTATACCGATCAACCAAGTTGCACCACTAGCCCAAGCCCAGAATAAGAGACCATATAGGGGCAACAACCCTTTGTGCAACACATGCAATTATCATCACTTTCTAAAAATGCCATGCCGTCTATGTGCTAACTGTGGGAAATATGGCCATACTGCCAACGATTGCCGATCTGGACCACCCATTACTCGAGCCAACCGGGGGAATAGGACCAAGCAGCAAGTGATAAACCCAGTGGTCCCGGCTATTACCAACGGACGAGCTTGCTTTGAATGTGGCGACCCAAACCATTTCCGTCACCGATGTCCCAGGATTGTCAATGTTGCCCAGGGTGATGCTCGTGGACGCACCCTCAACATAAACACCAACAAAGATCAAGTCAGCACCGAGCCAGTGAATAAGACCAATTAAAGCTAGTGCAAGATGGAGGCAAATGAAGATCTAATTTAGAATAAAAATTTCGCCTTGTAATCATTTATGTCATTTGTCGTTATCCGAACTACTTACGCCTACCACAGTTTGTCACTATTACTAAGACCAAGTTGAACTTACGAGCTAAAGTCCGAGGGAGCTAGAATTGAGACCCGTTTTGCTATCCGAGTGACCGTAACCATGTTCTTTCTAGTACTCATCTGCTTCCTTGTTAAAGCTACCTGAGACGCTAGCTGGGTTGTTTTACTTTGTCTTTAAATTTCTGTTTGAAACTATCATCCTATGTTGGGATGAAGTTTTTGACACTTTATCATTTATGTTAAGTTTTATTTTACAACTTTAATACCATTACTCGTTGACTCAATATTACCACCATATTTTCATCAAGATCACACAAACACCATCTTCTCATTCATTGCGAATTAGTACACGTACCCAAGCCTCCTTTGCAAAACTAATCATTCTATTCATTTAAAACAACATCGTTTTTGTACTCAAGCAAAAGCATCTATCAAACTCTGGATTTATAAATATTACTTAGAATATAGATTTCCAACGAACCTTTTTACCTTGTAAAATATTTTTATATACGACTTGTTTTATAAAACCTTTTCTAAATAAATTATAATTTTGATTTTTAAACCTTTGGCTTAATTAGTCACTATTTTTGTCCTTCTCTGGGACTTTCTCTCATTGATTAAAGTAAAAGATTCTAAATTATTCATTTCGCTCACTTGGTTATTCAAATTACTATTTCTGCTTATTTAATCAAATCACAACCAAGGATAAATTACAATTTCTTACCCACTTACAAACAAGCTCAAATCATTTACTCGCAAACAAATCACCCTAATTACCCACAACACCCTCTCGCTACCTTACACCTTCAGAAACCTACAAGTATACTTCCCACTTCAACGAGATGAAGCGTTTCGCGTAGACGTTAACCCTTCCTACAAACCACAGCAAGATCTAAAAAGCTAAAACCCAACTACCCGCATTTTACATGAATATCAAACAACACGCTTGTCCTCAACACTCGACCACCTATACAAACGAATTCGTTAATGTACGTCACTCATGAGATTCAATAGCTTACACACAAACATCCACAAAATCAAATGAAACTCAGTTATTCACAAACATACATGCAACGTAGTAGTTTGCCATATACGCGATTGAGTACATGCTACATGAACCTTAAGCTATCTACAACATACACGATACAAGATCAATTACATAATACATAAAGCTTGGTTGCTCACGATACTCAATGTGTTTACATTATACATGAAAAACTATTTGTTTCCATTATACATGAAACTCATTTGTTACTACATACATGGTACTAAACTATTCACACTATACATGCTTACAATGTACATAACACTAGATCATACATGGATGTAGTGAGTGCTTACATATTACACGGAACTAAATTGCTTACAATTGTTGCAATTTACCTTACTATCTAGGTATACAATTATTTGCAACACATACGTGAAAACAGTAGTTACAAATTATGTGAATTTTTGTGTTACCCCCCCCCCCCCCCCGTCCCACACACATAATGGGATGAACTATACGGACCATACGACGATTTGAATAATTACGGGTGGACACGAAATTATACAAATCAGCGCATGGAAAGCATAGCAAATTCTATAGTGTGTTATGACGTGAAACCTAGCATGATATACAATAACGAAACTGTTGAAATACGACAAGGGCATGGTGGATACGCCGCTGGTACTTCCTATATAGAAGTGTTCCTATCATATTATCAGCAGTAGCGTTATTCGTATCACGTAAAGTTTCATGTTGTTTAACGGGCCAATGTTTGTGAAACCACTTAACCACTGACAATACGTAAGCATAGTAGGTTACTTCTTGAACAAATTATAATCATCAAATTCCCATCAACACTGTTCCCAGTAATGCATCTCACCTTTGGAGCCCAACGTATCCTTCCAACAGATTCTCCTTAATCCTCTTAACCTAACTCATTAATACTACTCATACCTGACCTCGGGTAACAGACCTAAGCTGGTTGTTAATTACTATACCCCCCCAGTCAAATCCCCTACCTTAAATCCATCGGAAATTCCAGACGCGGTCCCGAGTTTACATGGGAACGCGAAGACCAAATGAAACTCAAGTATCCTCACCAATTCACAAATTCTGCAGCCTCAACTAGTTGAATTTCGGGACGAAATCCCCTCAACAAGGGGAGACTGTAACATTTCTGGTTTTTACCGTGTAATCGTTTGAATACAATAA
The DNA here is from genome assembly GCA_023525975.1 of Smallanthus sonchifolius. Lineage (NCBI taxonomy): Eukaryota > Viridiplantae > Streptophyta > Magnoliopsida > Asterales > Asteraceae > Smallanthus > Smallanthus sonchifolius. The sequence continues at coordinate 83,168,403 of CM042030.1, read as the reverse complement.
ACAAGTATTTCAGTTTCAATTCGTGTACAACAACTATGAGGCCATTACATATACAAACTATTCTATTACAATAACGACTTAAACAAAACACCATTATCTCACAAACCCCGAGGACCAAAACTGACAAAACTCAAAAAAACTACAAAACTAGGCAAGCACGGTCGCGCCTAGGACTAGGCACGGTCGCGCCTGCCGACCTAAGCACGGTCACGCCTAAAGTAGGCACGGTCGCGCTGATGAACCCACTTGACTGCAGAAAGTCAAACCATACCATACCTTCTGAATTCGCGAAAAATAAAATAAAGAAAAGCCGGTCTTCGCGCGTCAGACCATACTCGACTGAAATTCGTCTAAAACACGCATCAATTGTCGTCCAATTTGCACAATTAATTAATCCCATTCACACCACAACCGAGCCTCTCAAATTCGTCGATATAGAGTCAGTTGCATGCTTCCTACACCCTCATATACACCCACTCAATCTCTCAGAACTCTCACTCGACGCTCACAACACCTCTGTCGTCCGATTGATCGCCAAGAAACGAAGCCGCTCGACCCGTAGCCGACCGCATTCAATTGCCCACTTTCAGCAAGTAAGTAACACGTCTTCAGCTTTGTATCTACCTCTACTACGAAAGCCCTATGTCAATTCGTTGTAGAAACACTCAAATCGATCCGATTTTGAACCAAAAAGCCGAAACATAAATTTTACTCGAACTACACTCTAGACATGATATAAATACAATTAAACTATGTAGAAACATTCGTAATCATCCACTAAGTGAAAGCCCTAAGAATATAGAAGCTATTAATATAAGAATCGATCGAATTGTGTCTGAAAAAGGCCCGACACGGTCGCGCTCATCCCTGAGCGCGGTCGTGCCTGACCAAGCACAGTCGTGCCCCAGGTGTGGCCCGGTCGTGCTTACCGAGCAAACAAGTCTTGACCAAAAACAAACACTAGACGCGGTCGTGCCAGATACGAGCACGGTCGTGCTCTATGTCCAGACCCTCTGTAGTGACTTCTGACTCGACCACGGGCGCGCTCAGACCACCACGGTCACGCCCGGCAACGAGCGCGGTCGTGCCCTACTTGAGCACGGTCGTGCTCCTTGACCAGAAACTTTAATTTTATTATTTTCAAACTTAATTTAATATGTTTTTATTTAAACATTTCAAAACTTGTTTATAAAAATTTAAGTTATAAAATTCCAAGACCCGGGAATCATTTATAAACCAAATCTTTGATTTAGAAATTTAAAACGATTAATTCCCGGTAGTTTCAAAATCGATGAAATCATGAGTTTATATAATCATTTTTATAAAACTATTTATACAAATATATATTTTGATTTAAACAAATATCGTTTATTTAAATTTTATTTAAATAAATATATATCGCTACTAATTTATTATTCCAAAACCAACCCTAAACACACAAACCACCAACGAACCCACTTTGGACACAAAATAACACAAACAGTGACACGTGTTATACCCTCATTCGATAGGTCAAACGTAGCGACCTACAACACGCTTGGTATTTTTGTTGATCTGTGCAAACTACATGCTCCAACACAAGTGAGTTACATAGCCCCTCTTTTACTCTATTTACAAACTTTTGGGGTGGAACATGCGTTCTATTTACTATGTTTACAAACTACACAATATACAATTCCACCCTACAATCATGTGTTACAATTTTGAGCTTTGTGCTTGAGTACTAGGTGTGTAGACCAACGCGCAGTTAGCCATTCACGTGCAATCATTAACTATTTTATAGCCTACAGTAAACAGTGATAGATCTATTGAGTCTGACAAACCCACCCAGGTAGGGTGACTGTTACTGCCAACACGCGTTTGTTTTGCATGCTAGTTACAAAGGTTTGATTGTACTACCAGGTCACACGATGGTATCTCTCCATAAATGCCTTAATTGCCATGTTTGTATGAATTGTATACACACAACACTATATTCTATTACATGACACGAAAACCTATGTATTCTCACCAACTTTTTAGTTGACTTTGTTTTCAACCATGTTTCAGGTGACAATGTTTGAAGTATTACAAGCTGCTACATATAGGATTTGGACCTAGCAATTAATCTAAACTATTTATATTTTGTAATCGCTACATTTGGTTCTTGTATGGTATGAACTTGCTACGTGTAATGAAAATGAATGTTTAAATTATTCAAACTTTAGCAACCATGAGCTATGAACAGTCTGCACAGCTTCACGCCCCGACGTTTTCCGCCGTCGGTTGGGGTGTGACATAGAATGTCTGAGGAACTTCCTGTGTCGATGAAGATGCGGCGCATCCTGTAGGGACCTACCAACGCCGTGATCGTCAAGGGCCAACGTGATAATCCCCTATCTGAGATGGGAAAGTCAAAGGATCTTCCATCCACGACTGTGATGGTTCCGCGTTTCTTTTCTTCTTCCCCCGCGGGGTATGTAACCCTCATCTGATCATGTACATGTCGCGGACCCCGGGTCGGGATTCTGTTTCTTTCCCCTTCCCGTTTCCCGAATCGGCCTGCTTACTGTCTTTAAGGAGGTGTGCCAACTTTCCTGCTTTTACCTGCAAGTTAATCTGCCTCTTTAGGTGGTGACATGCGTTCGTATCATGTCCCGCGGCCTTGTGATAGGCGCACTATGTCTTGTTATCTCGTGAGGTGCTTTCCCGAATGGGGCGTGGCTCTTCTAACTTTAGATTCTCTGTTGTCAAGATTTCACTCGGGGTTTTTCTCAGCGCTGGGTAAGATGCAGTCGGGTATGGTCTATGAGATATGTTGAATGTCTCGCGCCTGACCGGGTATGATATTCACGGGAAATACGAGTCCCTTGGTCTCTCTAACCTTGGGTAAGTGCCAGGCGTCGAGAACCTTGGCCTGTCCCCCGAATTCTGCATGTGCCTGTATGGTTTTTCCGAATCTCTCCTGGCGTATGCCTCAGATCCCCTTTTTGCATCTCTAGGTTTCTCCCGCGCCCTATTTTGCGCCACGGATTTCTCAGCTTTGATACCGCGACTGTGTACTAGATTAGGATTTTAGTGTTTTAGTTTCTTAGGCTCGTGTTTGAATCAATTTTTACGATACTTAGCGGGTCTGATGGGTGTTGATGTTGTTACTATTTTGGTGTTTGATGGTGGTGTACTTATGTTTATCGTAAGATCAAGATAACATAGAGACATGCATCACCGGAAGAATATTTTTTAACGATTCCATGGTTTGGGGCATGCCCTTGGGACCATGGAGACGTCGTATAAGGTGGTCATCGCGTACTCCATTGATGAATCCTGCTATCATGAAGTCCTTTGTGGCCCCTCCTATCTGTAGAGATTCAAGATTGTATCAGACCAAAAACTGTTCGACTGTCTCGTTATCACGGCGCCGTATGTGGAGGATCTCAGTTTTGTCTTTCGTGTGTCGTTTCTGTTGGTTGAACAGCTGCATAAATCGCTTGATCAGATCCTCAAATTTGTGTATCCCTCCGGTGGGCAAGCTGTCAAACCATAAGCAGGCTGCCCCAACCAGGGTCTGAACAAACATGTGGCACCACACCAGAACTGACCACTGCTCCACTCCTCCGGCGCTGACAAAGACATTTATATGGTCATCTGAATCACCCGTTCCATCATACTTATCCACCACGGATGGCATCCGTAGCTTGGAAGGGAATTCCGCTTGTGCAATTCGTGCCGTGAACTTAGATTGTGCCACCAACGCTGCGGGTCGATACAGTTTTGAGAAATCATCGGCCGCAGTGATAATAGTGTTTGTGTTATAAGGTTGCGCCATTGGTTCAGCGGACGTGGTTGGGGCGGAAGTACTTGGGACTTTGTAACACAGGGGGTTACTTACTCCTAACAACCCTTCTCCGCCGAACAAGCGTGTGCGCACACTTGCCAGTTGGGATTCGCGCACCCATTGTTCGTATTGTTGCATCTGCCTTTGTTATTCTATCCACCACGCCTGGGGCGGAAGGAGCATAGCGTTGCTTGTGAAATTGGGTAGAGGTAATGGATGAGAGGTGACAGTGGTTGAGCTTGGTAGGCTGGTTTTATTTAGGTGTTGCGGGGTGGGGGTAAAGGGTATGTATGGGATGTTTGGAGTGAATGGTGAGAAACCAAACTGTATTTGTGGAGTTGACATGGGTGTTGAATGTGGTATTGTATCTGCTGCCGTTGTAGGCGGGTCGACCGGGCTCAGAATTTCTTTTTCTTCCCCCGCGTCGAAGATAGGAGGTAGGTTTAACCGCCCCGAGAATGAAGACGGGAGCGTCGCTGGTACTGGTCTTGAGTCTGACGGTGAAGTAACAAGAATGGGTCTGGTTGCAGGTGTGGAGGTTGAAGAAGACATAGGCTAAACAAAGGAGTGAGTCAGGAGATGATGTTTGTTGCAAATACGGATGTCGCCAATGTAAATCTAGACACTGGTGGGTAAGGGTTGAGCCGGTGAATAGATTACATAAGCTCTGATGGGTGGCCTGATGGATGTTATTTCTTCTAACTCCGGTGGTATCCTGCATAGATTAACAACGCGTTAGGGCGTTACAAGGAGGGGTAATCCCTGTATCGGCCCTCCGGCGTGAGAGTAAGTATCTCCGAGATATCAAAGTGTAAGTGGAAGTTATTTAGGAGTCGATGCTTATACCTAAGGGGTGGTGTGCTATTTATAGTGGGTGAAGATACTATGGGTCCCTTTCATGGAGCTGACCTGGTGCGCGTATGATTGGTGGGGAGGTCCTTGTCAAGAATATCCTTTTTGTCCCCTAACTGTCAACCGTTAGTGGGAGCCTTGTCTTATGTGATGGGACCACTGACATGCATAGTGGGTTGTCCTCTATGGAGACATTCTCTGATTCTTCTGTGTAGGGTCCTTTTATGTGCGCAGGTGTTTCTGTCCTATTGTGAAGTACTGTCCTTTATGTTTCTTCCGCTGCAAGCTACGCTTGCGCGCGGCGTATGTCCTTCTGCGGGGGTCATTACGTCTTCATACAACTAGAGGCTGAAATCGGAGATCTGATGCTCGGATTGAAGACTAGAGATCTCGGAGAGTTAGCGCTAAATCAGGCCAAACGAATCAATGGTGGAGCTTTCGAATGCGGTGTTGGAGATGATTAGGAACGAAAGAAAGCAGTGGCAGAGAGAATGATTTGAAAGTGGAATCGGCGTTAGATTCAGAGGATCGTGACGACGGATCTGCATCTCCGGCTACATGAGTGGGGGAAGAATGGAGGTTGAAGATGAAGGTGAAGGTGAGACCTGTTTAAATATACATAACTATGCCACTGATTTGCACGTTTCATGACCACCCTCCGGTTTTACTAGTCACATTATTTTTTTTAGGTGAAATGTATAGAGTTATAGGTCAAATGGAGGTTGAAGATGAAGATGAAGATGAAGATGAAGGTGAGGGTGGGGTGGGATAAGATGAGAGATTTGGCTATAAATGATTGGATAAAAGTGTATGTGTGGGACCCATTAATTTTATATTAATATTTTCTATTTTTGTTTTAGGTTTTTAATTTTTTTTTATTGAGTGGTATTTTTGTCATTTTACACTCATTTAACCTCAAAAGATAACAGACATCCAACTCAGGGGCCAAATATGTTACATTCGTGCAAACTATTGGACCAAACATGTACTTTCTCATTCCTATGGGCCAAAAGTGAAATCCGTGTAAACCACAAGGGCCATCCGTGTAATTAATTCTTAAATAAAAAATAAATATTATTATATGATTGGTTAAAATTGGTTTTCTCGGTTTTCGTCTAAGTATGTGGTTTTCTCTAGAACCCTCCCCTATATATATATATATATTTATAAAAAATTCTATATATTTAAAGTTTTAAACTCAATCTCATTAACATTAGTCCATTACTTATAAAAGTCACAACTTGTAATTTAACCATTACTTATAAAATTCTATATATTTAAAGTTTTAAAAAATATATATATATAGGGCCCGCTTTTTTTTACATGTCCCGTTTACGCAACTCAATGAGCTCATGATCAAAGTTAATAATTAATAATATTTTGTTATATTATTAGGTTATTAATTTGTGTGTAACAAAAGCAAATGAAAGCATATTAGGGTGAATGGGGGCATAACTCTTACCTAAAAACTATCCTAACAAAAATACCTAATGTGGGTGTGACACCTCACTTTTACTCAAATCAACCTTAATACCCTAAAACGTTGGGGGCACAACCCTAATACCCTAAAGAATTTTTTTTTATTTCATTTCTTAAATTAAAACAAATATATATTAACTTTTTTTTATTTCATTTCTTAAATTAAAACAAATATATATTAACTTTAAATATATAAAAAATAACCATCTTAAATTATTTAGTGTGCAAATATTAAATTACTAATACCTTTTAGAGTGCAAATATATAATTTTTTATTTATCATCTTCCTCATTAAATCTTGCACCACCATTCATGAACCTGCTATTCATTTCTAACTATTACGAAGCCTTTTACGCAGGGTGTTAATGTCATTAATACCTTTTACGTTCACATTCAACAAGTGAGACTCGGGTACATATACCCGCAAAACCTTACCCGTGTGCTAACCCGAGATGTCAGCGGCGATGTACCCGATCAAACCGAGTACCTGTGAGGCTCTACCCGAGGGCGCCCCCTTCACCCTTAAAGCATCCACAATAAGGGGTGTCAAAAATGAGTTGCGGTGGCACATCCTCTCTTTTGTCCCACTCACTATGACTATCTTTCTTTTCTGAACATTGGGCCGCAATCTCTCCTCACTCCCCACTCGCACCCTGTAGTTTTGGTCATTCTTGGGGAAGAACGTTTCGCTCTCCTCTCACCTTCACCTCAACACTCCCTTTCTTCCAACTCACAGTTATTACCTTAAAAATGGTGAAAACACCCTTATTATGAATGCTCTTACAACTAATAAATACTATTAATTGTGAAAAAAAAAATTATTTTATTCGTGATTGTACATGCATATTGTTTCTCAAAAGAAATCACTAATATAAGCATATTAGTTATTAATAATTTGTCATATTAGTAGATTATTATTTTTTTAATTTTGTAATAGACAGGTGTTCAGTTGCGTCACAACGGGAAAGTTCCTAGTTAAAATGATTTGTTATATATATATAGTTATTGTTATCAACATGTAAAATAGATAAGGCTTATTCCACAAGTTTTCCTTTGTATATTCCGTTGTATTACACACTTATCCATGATATAAACATCTATCTCCTTGTATCTCCTTCTCATATTGCTCTGATATTAGGTTTATTTTACAAGTTATCAGTATGAAAATATTCTCTCTAAAAACCGTAGTTTTTAGAGCCGTCTCTAAAAAACTTGTCCAATCAAACTATCACGAGGAATCTTTTTGATCTCGATCTCTCTGCCCATTCTAAACAGCCGACTTGATGAATCAGAAGGTGTGCAAATCTCCATCGGTTCTTCATTCGCTATCAGGTAACCATTACTTATTATGTTGTATATCCAAACCATATATTCAATCAATCGAAACGTGTAATGGGGTTGTCAGAATTTGTAGAGACCATAGTTCTAATTGAAGATGATGAAATCAATGCACTAACAACAACAACAACAATACCCAGTAAAATCTCACTCATAGCAAGGCTATTGGAAGGGTATAGGGAGGATGGGGTGTTAGCAAACTTTACTTCTACCCTTGGGGATAGAGAGACCGCTTCTAGAGAGACCCTCAGCTCCAAAAACATATAACATATAAACAAACAGTACTAAAAGTATAGAGAACGAAAACTACCGATAAGCAAGGAAAGGATGAAATGATAAGTAGCCATAGGAATAATATCATGAAGCAACACATAGTCATGCATACATAAAGTCCTTAAAGATGTAGAGTACATTATGAAAAAGGTAAGACCCATCTCTACCCAACCCTACAAGTCCTTAAACTTAATCATACGTCTCCACGAACTTTTATCCTGGACCATGTTCTTAGAGAGGTGCAATTCAAGCAAATCTAGTCTAATCCTCACATCCCATGTTATTTTTGGTCTGCTCTACCCCTCCTCCCCTCTACAGTAAGGTTTTCCACTGCTCTAACCGGCACAGTCACCTGTCTCATCTTCATATACCCAAACCATCTCAATCTCCCATCCCTAATTTTATTTTTTATACTAGCCACTCCTAACCTATCTGTACAAACCTCATTTCTTATCTGACATAGCCTTGTGTGCACACACATCCACCTCTGCATCCTCATCTCTGTTACCTCCATCTTTCGCGCATGTGTCTTCTTGATGGCACAACAGTCTGTTCCGTATAAAATTTAAAGAATCAAATACGATTTTTGTCCATGTGGTTTGGACAAAATAACCATTTTAGTCTAAAAGTTTTAATTTGACTTTTTTAATCCATTAGTTTCATTTTCGTTTCAATTAAACCCGTGCGTTTAACACCGTTAGATTTTTCTATTAATGAAGCTTTACGGTTTTACGTTAGAATGACCGTCGTTACAACGTATTTTGATGTCCACGTTTTAATATTTGGGATCGTTGCGAAATTGTCGGCGCCACACAGTGGGAGGAAAACCTAGTTGTCTTAAATTTCCTTTCTCTGTTGACAAGGGGTAAAGAGTCTTTTCCTGGTTTTTCTCCAACAAAATCCGTCGGCATCCCAACTAAAACAGTAAGCTAGGTTGATTAGGAGAACATTTACATGACCCATTCATTCATATCAATCAATCAATCAATCTTAACATTCTTTCTTGAAATTTGAAGATTCTTTCTTTGCAACGCTATCGCCGCTGATTGTTTCTGGAAGGCTTATCCGATCATCTTCCGGTAACTTTACTGGAAACCCTACCGTCTTAAATTTCTTGATTTTGATCGTTAGGTGTGCCGTCTCTTTTCAATCTTCGTTTACATATTTTCTTTGCTATTTCCGGCATTTCTTCCATCGATCATTCGCATGTACCCTATAGGCAAATCGAATCAAATATGTATGATAATAAGATGCTAGAATGTAAAATTGTTTTGTTCAATTACAGTTTCAGACTATCTGTCTGATTGCACAAAAGGGATCCAAAATTCATAGTGCGAAGAGATGGATTCTATTTGCTGCTGTCATTGTGATGATGACTTTGAAGAATTTCCAACTAATGCTGTATATAGACACTGCATCTGCTTAAGATTCTTTTTCCACCAATTATTTTCTGGGGTAAGCATAATTTTCACAATCCCAGTTCTTCTTCCTAATGGGGATAAAAAGGTGAAGTTTTCTCAACTTCCTAGGGTAATCATCTTATTATCTCTCTTCCATCAAGGTACAAACTATGCAGTCAAAGGCGCCAAAGGAGGCAAGGCGCAAGGAAACCGCCTTGCGAGTTTGAAATAAACAGGCTTGAATTTGCAAAAGACCTGTCTGAACCGGCCTAAACTAGTCTAAACAAACCAAAAAAACAGTCTAAACCCGCCTAAGATAAGATATGTCTAAAACAACTAAAAATGACAGCTAAAAATGGCATGTTTACACTGTGCGCCATGCTTGTTTCGGGCCCTTGCCTTTTAAGTGCCTTGCGCCTTGAGTGTGTCTAGCGCCTTCGACTACCTAGGGTACAAACTTTCTGAAGTTTTTATTTAGATGTTGAAGATGATCTTTTACACATCTAAGTCCAGTTTACCACTTACTTTAGAAGGTCTTTTTCTTAACCAAAATATAATTGAAAGTTTGTATCCTTTTCAGAGGGAGAAAATACTATAGATCAAACTGTAAGAAATAGAAATGAACTTTATACTTCTTCTCAATTCTAGCAACCAACATAATTAGGTGCAAAATAGAAACCAACTTACATTTTATTACCAATTTTAACAACCAAGCTACGGTTTATTACCACTTGCAGCTATAAATAACATGTTCAACAGGGTAAAGATCATCTTTTTTGCTGATTTTTTTTAAAAACAGTTGCTAATGTAGTCTCTTACTATCTTATTTGTCATTATAGTATATGTATATGTCACGTGACTTCCGATGTGGCATTTAATACTTAATAGTTATTTATAAATATAGTTTTTTTTAAAGAAAGTCGCTTTATTTTTCAAAATTGTAATTAACTTATTTTTTAATTGAGCTTTTTTTTTGCATATGTGGTATCTGATGTGGCGGCAGGCAAAACATCGTTTAGTGCCACGTCAGCAATTTACATGTAAAATCAGTAAAAATGAGGTTGGTTGCTAGAATTGGTAATAAGTTGTAAGTTGTTTTCCCTTTTGTGTGTATTAAGAGTTGTTTGCTGAAAGCGGGAAAAAAGGTACAATTCGTTTCTAATCCCTGCGGTTTGCCCAATACTATATTGCCCATGAAAGAAACTCGAGGAAAGTTGGTTACTTTTTTATACAATTAGCCCATTGTTGTATGGCTAATGATTCTTAATCCGACTATTGGTACAATATACAGTACGGCGCATTTTTTCAAAGGATTGAAGGACTACCCGTATCATCACCTATTCAAGGAACTGCTTCATCTTCGGGTGTTGGTTTTTCACTACCAACTTCTTTAAATGATGAAAATCATCCGTCTACAAGACCCCTGTCTTACGATTCTGACCATAGATTCACACATTTGCCACGCGGCCTAGTTTCTATACGTGAGAAATCAATGACTTTTCAAGAAGATTCACAATCTGGTATGGAATTTGTAAAGAGAAAATCTGGTCTTGATTCTACAGATCAAGATTCTAAAAGTGGTAATTTAGAATCTTTAGACAAATCTTTGAAAGTCAAAGCCTCTGAAGGGCTACTCTATGAGCAATCTTCAGATAATGAAGATGTTTGCCCAACATGTCTTGATGGTAAATTCTTTAATATAATATTTTCATTCACACTTCTTGTTAAATGGTAAATTGTTTGTATAACAAAGCTATGAAAAAGTGCAGAATATACCTTGGATAATCCTAAAATAGTGACACAATGCTCTCATCATTTTCACCTTGGTTGTATATACGAATGGATGGAAAGAAGTGACACTTGTCCGATGTGTGGCAAGGTACCTTTGATGTACCTAATCGGCTCATGCGTTTTGATCGTTTTGTTAATCTCGAATTGCCTTATTTTTGTTATTTCTTCGTTGTTTTTCAGGTGATGGAGTTTTGTGAGAGCCCGTAGTTATTCGGTTATAAAGTAAAAAGAGGTTACAGTTTACCGTATTGTAGTGTCAATAATGCAAATCAGGGTACAGTTAAAAGCTATCTGAACCACGTTTGTCTAATCTTATGGTATCTATGTTTTCAACTGGATGTGTTCTTATTATGTGTCATGATTAAAAGAATGTGTTCCTCTTTGATGGGTTCTTATTTGTTTGGGTGAAAAATGATATAATGTTACTGTTGGTAACAAGAATGAGTAATTGATTAACAAATGTGCATATACCACCCTCACATAGGGTTGTTCAAATAACTCATAGCTCGAAACTTGCTCGAAATCGGTGCGTTTACAAACCAAGTCATGGCTCTTCTACAAACTGAGATAACTCGTCTCGGCTCGATTTATTTAGTTTCTAATCTATCGTGTGTGTGTGTATATATATATAATTATATAGGGTAGGGATCAAGAGAAAACCATAAATTTATGCGAAAACCGAGAAAACCGCTAAAAGACAATCAAATAATTTATAGATATTTTATTATTTTTAATTTATTTCTAAGTGTATTAATATAATATTACACAATTTACCAAAAAATCATTTTACGTCTTGTGTTTTACGTATACGTAACCACAATTTTTTTGTTTTATGTTTACGTATACGTAATCCAATACTTAAATGATTTTTTAGTAAAAATGTGTAATATTACATTGATACTCTTATAAATAAATAAAAATAAATAAATAAATAAAAAATAAATATTAGAGTAAATTACAGATATCGTCCTTTATGTTTATACCTTTTTTCAGATTGCGCCCTTTAGCAAAAAAATTATCAGGTATCATCATTTATGTTTAATTTTTTTGCAGCCTACGTCCTTTGGCCTAACGGGCGTTAATTTTTTCAGTTAACTCAAGTCATGTGCCACTCACGTGAGGGCAAAATAGTCTTTCCATATTTTAAAGGACTATTTGTGTAATTAAGTTATTTTAACCTAAATTGTCATCTCCTTCCTCACACAACTGCAAGAAGCATACCCCCCCCCCCACCACCTGCAACTACCACCACCCTCCACCACCTGCTGACCAAACATCACCACCACCACCACCAGTCGACCACCACACAACCGAAAGGGGAAGATAGGGGAAGATTTCACTCTATTCACAGCAGAAAGGGGAAGAACAGTTAAAGCAGCTTCGGGGGAGTCGATGCGTTGCTGTTGCTAAGACTCGAGGCTTTCCTCTTCAGCCCTCCGCCTCTTCTCCGTGAAGATTGTGCCTCCGACGAAGACGGTGGCGCCGATTCAGCGGCCGTTGCTGGTGAATTGTGCTTTTCTTCCATTTTAGGGCTTGTTTGGGAATGAACTCTTAAGACTCAACAATCACTCTGAAGACTCACCATCCTCGGCACCTCATCGTCGAAAACAACATCACCAGTCACTCACCCCTATCACCGATTGAGAAACCCAGAGGCTCAACCCTTGTTGTGTCACCATCTATTTGCATCTGAGCCCTAGAGAAACTCCGTATTCAAGGAACCGAACCAAACTCTGTCTCCCCGATCCGCCTTCACCCTCTCATCCCAACCAATCCTTACGCTCCACTCCGATGCAAGACCTGCTCCGCCGTCCTCAACTCCTTATGTCGCGTCGATTTCTCCGCCCTCATCAAACATCATTCAAATCCGTTGGTGGTGGGGTTAGATGAAATAGTCTCTGTCGATGGGAAGAGATTAAGGGGTGGGGTAGGGTTAATTTATAACTAATTACAAAATAGACCCCCAACTAAACTTTAAGATGAAATGGTCCTTGAAAGGGTAAAAAGTCTAAAATACCCCCATGTGCCCTCCACATGATAGAATTTACCATACTTAACGAAAAAACTTAACTGGGTTAGGGGCAAATGGCGTAACGTGCAAGATTTGTAAACGTAAAGGATGATATCTGATAATTTTTTTGCTAAAGGACGCAATTTGAAAAAAGGTATAAACATAAAGGACGATATATGTAATTTACTCTAAATATTATTATATGATTGGTTAAAATTGGTTTTTTTAGTGGTTTTCTCGGTTTTCACCTAACTACGTGGTTTCTCTGGAACCCTCCCCTAATTATATATATATATATATATATATATATATATATATAATTGTTTGTGAGTGGTGGATTTTTTTGTGCAATCTATTTGTCACTTCATTATAAGCAATAATTGTATACATTTTAGTTTAGGATTATTGGATTTTAATAATCCCATATTTTACCAATTGGTCAATAATAATCTCAACTGAGAATATTCTTACCACCAGTCCATACTTTCAAACTATTTTCTTACATTGGACCCCCCGTTAAAAAAACTTAACGTCGTTAGATTTTATATGACGTGGACATCTGCAAACCGCCGGAAAGTCGAGCCAAACTAGCAGTGGTCTCGTGGTCGGTTTTGAAATTGGCTTTGGTGGTGTTAAACTGGTCTCGTTAAACACCACCGTTGTCTCTGTTTGGACTTGCTAGAAAAACGAGACCAGTTAAACATCACCATAGCCAATTTCAAAACCCACCACGAGACCACTACTAGCTTGGCTCGACTTTCCGGTGGTTTGCAGATGTCCACGTCATATAAAATCTAACGGCGTTAAGTTTTTTCCACGGTGGGTCCAATGTAAGAAAATAGTTTGAAAGTAGGGACTGGTGGTAAGAATATTCTCAGTTGAGATTATTATTGGTCAATTGTTAAATGTGAGATTAGCCGGGGGTCTAAACGGGAGCAGCCTCTCTATCCCTTGGGATAGGGGTAAGGTTTGCCCTCATCACACCCTCTCAAGACCCTACTAATAGCGTTAGCTATGTGTGGGATTATACTGGGTACGTTTGGTTTGGTTTGGTTAAATGTGAGATTATTAAAATCCAATAATCCTTTAATTTATGTATTTATTTTAGTTAAATACTCGATATTAATTGCTCCTCACTTGTTAATGCTAAGCTTAGTGCCGTTCAAATAGCTCGTAGCTTGAAAGTCGCTCATAAAAGTTTTCGCTCGAAATTAACCTGGTTACAAACAAAGTCAGCGTGGCTCATTTATAAATTAAGGTGACTCTGGCTCGGCTCATGAACAACCCTTGCTGACAACTAAAATGTTCTTTGCAAGAATAATGTCAGACAGTTTTAAATGTGAGAAAAAAGGCTATCCCTGTTATTTTTGTCATGACATTTGGAGGCTATGGGTCAACCACAATAAAAAAAGTGTTTAATGGTATCTCTTCGTCATGTTTCAAGATGGTGGACGATATAAAAGAAACAAAGTATTGGTGCATCCAAAACAGAGCTAATTTACGAAGCATTACCCGTTATGTTGAGTTTCAGGAGCTGGTCTTTTGGTTTGATTCTTTGTCTAGTCATGCTAGCTTTCTTGTAACCCTCCTGCTGTTATTTGTCTCATGCTGTATTTTGCCTTCTTAGCTTCTTGCTAAGCTTTGACGTTTTGTTTTATTATATGATCCGTTTGTAGTTCAAAAGAAAAAAAGATATAACGAGAGAAAGAAAGCCGGTTACACGGTTATATAACTTTCGTAAACCTAAAATTCAAAAAGAAAACAACCAAGAGGCGGATGGATATAGTTACTTTTCATCTACTTAACTCTTAACTGGGCATTAATGATATTGAAAAAAATACGGTCAAATGTTATCAATAATTCTAAACTATTCAATTGTCTATGTTTGAAACTGCAATCTCCCCTCTAAAAGACACATGCCTCTATTAAATGAGCTACCCCATAATTACAAAATTATATTAACATGGTATTAATGTCGTTGAAAAAGATAACATGTGATTAGTGAATCCGGATCAAGGTTTCACCTGTTTTCAAGTTTAGCCCATAGAAATTTCCCCTTATTTAAATTAAATCTCCTTAATAATCTAATCGTAGTATCACTGTCTCTCCACCACTTCCTCTTCCATCGACTCCAGCCGGTCCGATGGAATTAGACCCCAAATTACTCAATGTCGTCACTCTCCTCATCGCCACCGTCGCCGCTGCTAAAATCATTTCCACCTTTTTAATCCCCAGATCTCGTAAACGTCTGCCGCCGGTTGTCAAAGCATGGCCGGTCGTTGGTGGGCTTCTCCGATTCTTGAAAGGCCCAATCGTCATGCTGAAACAAGAGTACCCTAAATTGGGGAGTGTTTTCACACTCAATCTGTTGAACAAGAACATCACTTTCTTGATCGGACCTGAGGTTTCAGCGCATTTCTTTAAAGCTTCGGAATCGGATCTGAGCCAACAAGAGGTTTACCAGTTCAATGTGCCAACTTTTGGGCCCGGCGTTGTGTTCGATGTGGATTATTCAGTCCGGCAGGAGCAGTTTAGGTTCTTTACGGAGGCTCTCAGAGTTAATAAACTTAAAGGGTATGTAGATCAGATGGTGTTTGAAGCTCAGGTACTCACTCCACTTCTTTTCTCACTTTCTTTATCATCAAATCTAGGGTTTGTTAATAGTATTGGGTTAGACGTGTTGAATTTTTCAACCCGAACACTGTATAATTTATTGTGTCAAAAACATAAGCCTTAACCCGGACACAACTAAAATCTTGTAACGTAAACACAGCTTTTTAACCTGTTTATCTAAACGTGACAGATGGGTTGGCGGGTTATAATAAATGGGTTGAACGGATCGTAAACGGGTTCGACATGTGCTTGTTTTTTTTATGTCTACTCTTCCTGTCTTTTATCTTCAGCTACCAATAAATTACTGTATGATACTTGTTTTTTTTTCTTGTATGTTTTCGGTATTTTCTTTAAAAGTGGTTTTCGTAAGCCGGGGGTCTTTGAAGCGGTGGATAGAGGTAAGGTTTGCCCTTATCTCACCCTCTTTGGACCTACTATGAGTGAAATTTTTGCTAAGTATGTTTGTTTGCAAACATGTCATCCTGAACTGGCCCGTTTATTAAATGGGTTGGATATGACAACTCAAAGCCTGATTATATTCATGTCGTGTTCATTTCATATAATCATTTTTCTTTCATCATCTTATGATTTGGGATTTGCAGGAATATTTCTCCAAATGGGGTAACAGTGGTGAAGTGGATCTAAAACATGAACTAGAAAACCTAATCATTCTTACAGCCAGTAGATGTCTACTGGGTGAAGAAGTTCGCAACAAGCTGTTTGATGATGTGTCAGCTCTTTTCCATGATCTTGATAATGGTATGCAACCCATCAGTGTCATTTTCCCATACCTCCCCATCCCCGCCCACCGCCGCCGAGACCAAGCCCGCAAGAAACTTGTCGACATCTTTGCCACCATCATAAACTCCCGTAAACAAAGCGGGAAGTCCGAAAATGATATGTTGCAATGCTTTATTGATTCCAAATACAAGAACGGCCGCCCCACAACTGATTCTGAGGTCACTGGACTTCTCATTGCCGCCCTGTTTGCCGGCCAGCACACAAGTTCTATAACCTCCACGTGGACCGGAGCATACCTCCTCTGCAACCCGAAATACATGGCGGCTGTGATCAATGAGCAGAAAGAACTTGTGACAAAACATGGCGAAAAAGTGGATCATGATGTTCTGTCAGAAATGAATGTTTTATACAGATGTATTAAAGAAGCATTAAGACTTCACCCTCCACTAATCATGTTATTACGCAGCTCTCACGGTGACTTCACTGTGACTACAAAAGAAGGGAAGGATTATGACATCCCGAAAGGACACATTGTTGCCACGTCACCTGCATTCGCCAACCGGCTGCCACATGTCTATAAAGATCCTGATACCTATGACCCAGATAGATTTGGTCCTGGTAGAGATGAAGATAAGGCAGCAGGGGCATTTTCTTACATATCTTTTGGTGGTGGAAGACATGGTTGTTTAGGAGAACCCTTTGCTTATCTCCAAATTAAAGCAATCTGGAGCCATTTGTTGAGAAACTTTGAGTTGGAATTGGTTTCCCCCTTTCCGGAGACGGATTGGAATGCTATGGTGGTTGGTGTCAAAGGGGAAGTTATGGTTCGTTATAAGCGAAAAGTGTTGCAATGTTCATAGGTTCAGCACCCGTTTTCTTGGTTTCTTTCCCAAGGTTGTTTAATGTTAATGTTCTTGAATTGATTTATGTATCGTTCAGAATTCGAAGTTTTCGTACCTAAGTTTATGGGAATGTTTAATGAATTGCTAATGTTTTGCAAAACAACTCCATGGATATGAAAACAGATAAACAGAGGTAAAAAGTTGTGATCTTTATAATGTATAATGCATCACTAGATTCTTCAGTTGGGTATAATGTTTAAAAGCTCGATGTCAAACAAAAGCGTTTTATTGATTAATCCTTGGTTCTTCAGAACAAAATCCAGTGCCCTTTGACCCTGTGGAAGATGTTAGTGTTAGACATGTTTATCAGGTTATTATATGAAGCAGGAGTAAAGAAAGTGATGCTACCGAAAACGTTGTAGGTCTTGGACCACTCTTGTTGTAATCATTTTCTGGATATCCAAGATCCGGGGGCACGATGATCCTAAACAAAATGGTTAAGATGTATGAATCAAACAAGTAACCTCATAAACAAATTGCCGTCATAATGTTCTCATCATAAGTTGATATTTTACCTTCTAATGCCACCCAAAGACATGCCTGCAACAGCTTCCTCAAAAGCTGATATCACCTGCAAGTGATCATTTTTTTTTTCAATTTCTGGATGAACAGAATCAACAGATTATGCTTATGATCATACTTGCTAAAACAAAGTTACCTACATGCACTTTCTTTTTCACAAAAATGTTTTATTTGCTCATTTTATAACCAAAATAGAAAAATGTATCGAACTTGTCAAGTATTGCAACTGTATGTGGGGAACTTCAATAGTTACCTTTTGGTGTATCAAACTTGCAAAACTTACCTTCTGATGTATTTTTTGGTACATTTTGGCTACTTCGAATGGTAGAAAATGATTTAGTCGGTTACATTAAATGGTAAAAAAAATGAAAGTTATCTACATCAAAAAGTAAGTTGTGAAAGTTTGATACAAGGGGGAACTTTTGAAGTTCTCTACACAATTCAAATAAGTGACAAGTTAGATACATTTTGGTTGAATTAACCCTTTTATCTAATAATTCTTTAAGGATTCATAACTTGTCAAACACTAAAACATCTCATTACTACAACTTCAAAAACAACATAAACATGTCTAAATACTATCTTCAACGATCTATTTTATTACACTTGATTATCCGATTCTTATTATTATCAGACTCAAAATACACATCCAAACGCCCCTTGACCGCTCCTTTACTAAAAGCAAAGGTAAAAAGAAAATACCTCATGGGAACCTAATCGGAATCTGTAAAAGGACTTATCATCTCCCTGCAAAGTTGTAAAACGATAAATGCAAGTCTACATTTGAGAAAAACAATATTGCATTTTTACAATGATAAGCATGATATACCTCAAAAGAACCACCCTTGGTCTTGTTTCTAGCTTCAAATATTCGCCCATAATATCCAATTGTGTAGCCATCCCAATCAACCTAATGCATTCACTACATCAAAACTTTCTTCCCATGTTTTACTTTTATTTGATTCCAGTATCTTTCATTTTCTTTTATTTGTGTTGACGTGTTGAAATGATTTACATAAAAACATAAGCAGGGACGTACAGAAAGATTGGCATACCACTACAACGTCTCCCTTCTTTGGCATTACACCATTTCCTGCTCTCAAGTCCTGCATATTTTGAGTTTTTAACTTAAAAAAGTAAATTAAAAAAGTAGATTAAAAAATGTGTCAAATAAATAGATAAATAAAAGAAATTATGAACATCCTCCCTGGAAACAACCTTATATTGGAGTCCTGAGCTTGTCTCAGCATAATCGGGATACTTCATCTTTGTTTTTCCATAATCCTTCCCCTTTAAGGCCGGCACTGCAAATAGAAATATATACTCATTTTCTATAAAATAATAGATCAAAAAACTTCCATCCCCATGTAAAAGTTACAGTCATTTTGTAGATTTGCACCCATTCAAAAGTAATATTATAATGACAGTGCATACCCAATTTAGACTACATTTTGAAAGGGATCAATTGATATTGAATAAATCAGAAACACATAACCGGTTGTAACAAAATAGGCTGCAAGGGATGATGTTTGGACGTGCTTCTGTTGTTTAAAGTTGTGAGATAATCAACTCAGGTGTTTGAGTATTTGACAAATTCTGATTATTTAACGATTTATACATAAAAGGACCATTGAAGAATCTGATAATCATAATCAGCTTTCATTATACCCAAACACTAGAATTTGATTATCTGCAATGAGGATTCCAGGATCTTTATTACCTAAATCTTGACAGGTATTTTGAAAGAACTTTGCTTCATAATATTTCATAGGAACCCGAACGATGACAATTAACTAATTAAGAAGTATTAAAATAAGGGAAAGTGCAATTTATGTTCATTATTTTGATAGAATGTGATATCATGTTAACTGATGAGACCACAACAACAGCATAACCATCAACCTTACACATTGCTTCAAAAACAATATATGCAAATCCAACATAAATTTGCATCCAAAATTTATAAAACCACAATGCAGATAACAAAAGCTATATTTTATCTGGATTACTAATTTACTATACTAGAAAAAAAAAGGTTGTTGGAGCCGGGGGTCTCAGCTGGAGCAACCTCTTTGCCCAGTGGGATGGAGGTAAGGCTTACCCCCATCGCACCCTCCTCAATAGCTCTTCTATGAGTAGGATTATACCGGGTAAGTTTGTTTGTATAATGAAGATAACAAAATTTTCATTTAATAGAAGAAAAAAGAAGATTACTGTCAGCAAAATTAGATGCCAGAGCAACCCCATCTCCTAAATTATTTCCCAATGACACTGCTAATAGCCCCACAGATGACACCAGCCACTTTCTTCGATCAAATTTAGCATCGTCTAATGAATCCCTTCCATCTGCATCAAGCAATTATGGCAGCAGGTTACGATATATCAATCAATAATTTGAATAACGAATCCAAGTTACCAACCAGATAAAGAAGCCGACACATTGGTGGATTGTAGAATTGGGGATGATTTGTGTACCCATTGCTGCAAAATCAACACTTTAAGTTTAAAGGGATTTTTACAAAATAAAAAATAGAAAGATAATGAGTACCGATGAAGAAGACAAGAACGAGGGAATCGCTCCGATAGCTGCAACTGCAACCCCCAACACCATTTATCCCGCGAACCAACTGCTTCTGCTCGAACAAAGCCGAAGGAACAGTTAATAGACAGGAGTACATCAAAGATTATGAGCTTAACGAAATTTACCCCCGTCTCCCCCACCATACATTCTCTCATTGAATGATTTTGATGGTCTAGTTGAAAAGGTTAAAGTCCAAATTTAAAAAAATATTATATTTAGTAAATTATAGTGTTGTGAATGCTGTTATACTTGAGATATATACAAATATTTTATATTTAATTCATTTTATACGTAACTGACTTGATTGTTAGAATGGCCAGTAGGTTTCGGCCTCAGGACTGTTCTAACTATTTGTTCAGGATGTACACATCATTGTTTCTAGCTTGGGATGATGAGACACGACTTGATACAGCCGCCGAGGTTACATTGAACGGAAAAAGTCTCCTCTGCAACCCAAGTTTAATTCACGGATTTTTGTAGCAATATTTAGGTACAGCTGGTAAAACGTGTCTATACGGGTTATGCAGGTTGAACCCGTTTAGACATGATTTAATCGTGTCAACCCGTGTATTACCCATATCCGTTTAACTCAACCCCAAATCCGTTTAACTTCGTGTCGTGTCATGTAAACGGGTCAAGTAAAAAAATTCAACCTTATTGGAAACTGAAAGGTTAGTACTGGAAAGTGAAAACCTAAAGGTTAGCTCTGGAAACTAAAAGGTTTGGTTATCTAAAATTATATAGTTTTGATAAATATGTTATAAACATGTTGTGTTAACCATTTAACACGATTAGTTAAACGGGTTTAAATAGGGGTTAGCAAAAAACCGAATTAACCGAACCGAAACCGAAACCGAATTAACAAAACCCGCACCTAAAAAACCAACTGAAACTAAGAATCGACAGTTTCGTTTTATATTTTTTGAAAACCGAAAGTTGTGGTTCGTTTTCGGTTTTGTATTTTTTGAAAACCGAAAACACCGAACCAAACGTATACATATAAACTTTTATAATATATTGTATGAATGCATGTTTAGTAATATATATTATATTGTGTTGTGTGCTTGTGTGTTAAAAGTGTGTGCATATTTGTGTGACGCATATTTGCATTAATAGAAGGTTAAGATTTATATTTTGTTATTGAAATTATGAATTATAATGTTTATTTTTTAATATTACGGTCGGTCCCAGTGGTTTAATCTAAATCTTGGATTTGGTCCCTGATCTTTAAAACTTGCAGAAATGGTCCCCAATCTTTAATTTCTCTTTCTTTTTTAGTTCAAGACCCTAACCTTTTTTAAATCTAAATGTTAACATTAGGGTATTTCTGTCTTTTCATTTTTAAAATGATTAAATTACCATTACCCTTATATTTAGTAAGAAATATAAAAATAATATAATGATGGGACCCACCTCCTGGGAATTGATCACTTGAGAACTTCTAAATATTTTGAGAACTAACGAGAACTCGTCAAAAAACCAATCAAACCCATTTTTTTTACTAACTTTATTATTAGAATACAACATAAAAAATGAATTTATTTATGTAAATTTACATGTATTCATATATTAAAAAAAACATAAACATGTGTAAGTTTACCACTTATACATGTGTAAGTGTTTACCATTTACACATGTGTATAAAAATTTTTAAGAATAATTTAGAGAGAAGAGATACATTAATTAGAGAGATAAATCATTTTTATGTTGTATTTTAATAATAAAGGTAGTGAATAAAAAAAATGGTTTTAAATGATTTTTTGACGAGTTCTCACAAGTTCTCAAGTATTTATGAGTTTCAAGATATCCTAACCCCCACCTACTATTTTAACTAATATATATATATATATATATATGGGAAGTTTCCGCTAAAAAGTAAATTTTCGCTAAGAAACTGAGATCAAACGAACTCGATTGAACTAATTCCAGTGGCGTTAGAACCGGTTCGTCGAAATAAAGCCTAGAGCTAAACCCTAAACCCTAAAGCTAAACCCTTAAATCTAAACCCTAAAGCTAAACCATTAAATTTAAACCTTAAAGGCTAAAGCTAAATCCAAAAACCTAACCATCCCACCCCAAAAAAAAAAACCTAAACCTACCCACTCAACCCCCCAAAAAACTTAAATCCTCTCACCCCACCCCCAAAAACCTAAATCCCCTCAACCCCATCCCTCAAAAACCTAAACCCCATCCCCACCCCAAAAACCTAAACCCCCCCTCAGAAAAAAACCTCGACGAGTCGGTTTTAACACCGCTTGAATGAGCTCAATCGGAGTTCGTTTGACCCGGTTTCGGTTAAAAAAGAATTCATTTCTTAGGTTTTTTAACGAAAATTTACTTCTTATTTCAAACTTCCCTATATATGTATATATACACAAGGGCTCTGGTAATTACGGGTTACACAGCAGGCGGTGGCGGTGGCGGTGGCGGTGGCGGTTATCGGGAATCGTAAAAGGGGAAGAAAGATTGTGGTGGCTGCAAAATCATCTCGCCGGCAGCGGTGGAACTTCTATAATATGATCGTGGGAGGCGAGGATGACAAACATTGTTAATAATGTCTAATTAATTCTTTACACTTTTTGAGTAACAGATTGTAACAAATTTTCTAGATGTGGGGGCATTTTAAATAGCAATAATTTGTCAAGATCTGTTGAAAGTGTCTTATTGGTAAGAGTTTGGTGTCTATGGTGGGGTTGTAGAGTAGTGGGGAAGCTTAGTGGTGATAGACGTCTTCGATCGGGCTGTTCAGGAGCGACTTTTGCCGGCAACCAACTGTTGGCCGGAAGAACGGGAGGTTGGCGGATGAGATGGAGGTGGTTGGCTGTTGAGACAATGGGGATTGGGTACAGTTGCAGGTGTGGGCCATTGTGGTCTAACTTATCGGTAATGGTGTCTGGCGAGAAGAAGGTGGAGGGGCAGTGGTAATCTTGGTGGCGTGGGTCCCACTAATTAGGTGTTATTTTTATTTTGAACCTACTAAAAATAGGTATTTTGTAATTATATCCGTAGTAAATTACCGTTTGCGTTCTTGTGGTTTACACGATTTAACACAATGCGTCCCTAACTTGAATTGTTAACGCTTTGAGTAATTGTGGTATACAATCTGTAACACTCTGAGCCCCTGGGCCTAACTTCGTTAAATTCTTTCCGTTAACTAAACTTACCCCTGTCGAAACTAAACTTAACGGAAAGAATTTAACGAAGTTAGGCCCAAGGGCTCACAGTGTTACAGATTGTATACCACAGGTACTCAAAACGTTAAAAATTTATGTTAGGGACGCATTGTGTTAAATCGTGTAAACCACATGGACGCAAATGGTAATTTACTCTTATATCTATATTTGTACTATCTAATAAACAAATAAACTTAGAGGACACTTATTATAATTTTAGGCCTCCTTATTCATATTTTCCCGCCTCTCTATGTTATTAATAGCTAACTCTATTATTTTAGGCAACTAAATTAATTATTTGTTTTAATTTTTATCTACATGTTTTTTAATTTAAATTGTGTTTATCATCAATTAAACTTTTTAATCATATTTTTATGTATTCTACAAATTAAAAACAATTTCATAGCCAAGTAGGATTCAAATAAAAAACATTTAATCATATATTTACATATTCATATTATTTCATTTTGACGAGTTTATGCGTTAACAAATTATATTATATTATATTTTATTTAACTCGTGTAGGACATAAATTTTTATTACTAAATATATAATATTACATTTATTTAACCCGTGTAATACACGAGATTCTAATATAGTATATTATAAAGTGGGTCCTGGTTAAAAAATCTCAAAAATACCCCTTTGTTAACATTTCGACTTAACTAAAGTTAGAGTCTTTGACTAAAAAAGAAAGAGAAATTAAAAATTGAGGACTATCTTTGCAAGTTTTAAAGATCAGGGACCAATCGTAAACATAACTCTAAGTATTTTATAAGATACTAATAAACTCTATAACCTAAAAATTTTAGGCTCAAATGTGTAATAATCATTTAATTATTAGTTAATAATTGTTTAAAATTTCAAACCCAACTTTATTATTTTGGGTCATTTTTTTTATCCCAAAAAGTTCAAACCCAAATGGTAAAACCGAAACTGAACGGTTTTCGAAAAATCAAAAACCGAATTTCCAGTTTTAGCTTCGGTTTTACCCTTAAAAACGACCCAAACGACCCATGCACACACATAGTTCTAATCATGTGATATACGGGTTATGCGGGGTGAACCCGTTTAGACACGATTTTAATAGTGTCATAATCGTGTCAACCCGTTTATGACGCATATCCACTTAACTCAAACTCAAACACGCTTAACTTCGTGTCGTATCGTTTAAACGGGTCGTGACATAAAATGTCACCCCTATATTTAGGTTTAAGCAAATTTTAAAAAGGGGTTTTTGTTGATTAGTAAAGTTTACATATTACTATATTATTTTTCTAATATAATATTTATATTTTTAGTTTCCTAATACAAAATAATTTAAGCTTGTATAGTAAATAAAAACCATTTTACAATAGTTAGATCCATTTAAAACCAGTTTAGTAAAAATATATCTAGAAATATTGAAAATAAATCTAACAAACATAAGGGTGGAACCCCTTCAACCCCTAAGTACTCTAAGGTTTAACCAATCAAAACACGTCATGTAATGCCACGTCATTTTTACTCTAAACTACCCGAATGGGTTGCGGCGGTGTACCCGAATGAACCCGAACCCAGATTTGCTTTTCAACCGATCAGGGAATATCTCCAACCAATGTTTCTTCGGCTTAATCCACAGCTTTGCGAACCCGTATACCTAACCCGTCGCCCTTGCGGTGGTGTTCCCGTACTACCCACCCCGACCCAAGCTTGAACCCGAGCTCCACCCTAAGAATGAATAGAAACGAGAAAGAACCACCACACAATCAAGGCATGTAGAGAAACTAATCATTTGACTTAACAACTCCCATTACACAATCTCTCATTCACTTATACAGCAACTCTTTATTTTTCTTTTCTAAGTCTCTTGCAAATCAAATATTGGAAACAGATATTGAGGTTTACACGCCACTAATTTCATAGAATTGGTCTTCTCTTGCAAGTTATTAAGCAGGCTATCAAAGCTTGTCTTGAAAGAAACTACTCCTTCAAGCTCCAACTGGGACCCAACATAACTCCAGTCGATCCCCAATTTCTCTAGTGCACTGTAAACTCCTTCAGCCTCTGATACATTTGAATCAATCGTCCTTCCAACTGTACCATGGTCAACAAATGCTTGCAGGGCTTGATCAGGCATGGTTGACACCTAAACAAGAAGATTAATGTAAACCCGTTAACGTTTTGTGTGACAGCTAATTACAAGTGGCAAGATGGAAAGTCGGGCTAGTTAGCTAATTTTAATATGGATCAGGTTAGATAAAACATTACCAACCCAAACTAATTTATAGTAAATGGTTCAAAATTGTCACTTCTAAAAACAAGAAGATTAACACAGCCCATTATCATTTGGTGCTTGTTAGGTAGAGGTAGAAAGTGAAGGATTAATCTTGATTAAAGATAATTATTAATCTTAATTGGTTGAGTTCGTATTAGACTAGGAGTGAATTTGTGTATTTATTTGATTATTTAATTGCGTTTGAGTTGAGTTAGGATTAGTATAGGGTTTATTATAAATAGATGGTTAGAGATTAATTGTAAAGTGTGGTTTTGATTTTCAATATTAATAAAAAAGTCGATCTTGAGTGAGATCAAATGTTTTGTTCGTATTCTTGGGTCTGATTTTCAACAATTGATATCAGAGCTTGGGGAAAAGAAAGTAGGTTAGAGAGTCGTTTTTCAAGAAAGGGGAGCAGCCCCTATGGCTGTAGGGCTGCAAACAAAAGAAGGTCGATTGGTTGTGACGATGGGTTTAAGAATGTCTACAGAAGTTTCTCATGAAGTTCAATTGGTGGCTTTTAGGAATTAATTTGGAGAAGTTACGTACAAAATATCAAAGTCCAAATTGGAGATATGTTTGGGGACCGAATGGTAATTTTAAGGTGGTAAATTGTTTCTGGTGATTTCGTGATGGATGATCATCAGGAAGGTTTATGTGTATTTGATTTTTGGGTGGTATAATTCTTATCAATGAATGATTTCCTTGAAGAAGATAAAAGTTGTTTGAAAACTTTAAAAAAAAAGTTTCGCGTATTTTTTCAAGGTCAGTGGTGGTGAGTAGCGGCTGTGACGGCCAAGAAACGAAGGGTTGTGCGAGTCAACCAAGGAATATATCGATCTGAGCGATTCAGATTGAGTGGAGGATCAATCGCCTGAGAAAGGGTATAGGGATCTGCAAAGTGTTTACCTATGCGATTTAGGGTGGTACGGTGTGATACCGGTGAAAGAGTATTAGAACCTGCGAGCGGTTCGAACAAAGTGAAGAATATATACGATATGTGAGAGATTGTTCAAAAGGCTGTGAGAGTTGTGTGGAAGAAGATCTGTGATAGATCAAGAACGATCTGTGTGATACAGATCAATGTGGAAGATTCAGGGCGAAACATGTGAAGGGTTAGTTCTGAAGTGGCATGGAAGACCTGAGTGATTCAGGAGGTACAAATCAAGATTAAGAGGGAGAATGAAGGATTAATATTGATTAAAGATAATTATTAATTTTAATTGATTGAGTTCGTATTAGACTAGGATTGAATTTGTTTATTTATTTGATTATTTAATTGAGTTTGAATTGAGTTGGGATTAGTATAGGGTTTATTATAAATAAATGGTTAGGGATTAATTGTAAAGTGTGGTTTTGATTTTCAATATAAAGAGTCGATCTTGAGTGAGATCAAATTTTTTGTTCGTATTCTTGGGTCTGATTTCCAACGGAAAGAATGACAGTTGATTAACGTGTCAAATCAGGGTTATGAACAATCTATAAATTGTAGTTTGTCTATTATGGCCACAAAAATTGTATTAACTGATTTTATGATGTTTTGTGCATTAATAAATAGATTGGTGACCACTGGGTGACCATCTTATAATTATTAGAGTTACTATT
Organism: Smallanthus sonchifolius; assembly: GCA_023525975.1. NCBI lineage: Eukaryota > Viridiplantae > Streptophyta > Magnoliopsida > Asterales > Asteraceae > Smallanthus > Smallanthus sonchifolius. The sequence goes on along the minus strand of CM042030.1, from coordinate 83,141,051 downwards.
TATTGTAATATCTTTACAATAATTAAAGATACGATTTTATTGAGTTTTCTTTGTAATTATCCTCATCATCCTCCTATAAATATTTGATCAATAATACATACTATCTTTCAAAGTTTTTATTATTGTATATGATATTAGAGCCTTAAGGTTCTTGCCTTCTTCTTTTCTCTCCTTTTATCTCTCTCCGTTTGTAGCCGCCGGATCATGGTTGGTCGACGACCCACTTCCCCCATCAACTGCATGTGTGGTGGCTTCCTTTATCGTCTTCTCCCTCTCGTCCAACATGGGAACGCATTGGACAATTATATAAATTAGGTTTTATTTATTTTTCTCTTGGAGCCGTCTCTGTGCCGTCACAGCCGTAGCTATTGCCGCCGCATTAGTAGCTCCTATCACCATAGCTCTGCTGTTGTGGCTCTTGTCAACGCCACTGTGGGCATAGATCCATCGTCGTCTACCGCCATGAAGTTTTCTTACTGATTAAGCTTTATGGATTTTTTTCCTTAATTTTTTTTAATTTTTTTTCTTTTTATTCCAACATATTCATTGTTTTTCGCTTCAATCTAAGCATTTGATTTCCCTCCGCTCCGACTACGGAGGAGCATTAGAGAGAATATATATGTGCTAGTGTTTATTGTAATATCCTTGCAATAATTAGGAAGATGTGTTTTGATTAGGTTTCTTTTTGTAGCTATCCACTTATCCTTATTATACTCCTATAAATATAAATAATTAACTAAAAATACAAAATACCTTACGGAATTTTCATTATTCTATAATAACAAGTCGTTCATAAGGCTCACCGTGTCGGGCCCAACAAGTGGGGCTACATAAAGGGTGTCAGGGTAGGCTGGGTTCTTGACATTGGTTGACGCCCATAGCAACCTTTGCTTCTTAGCTCCTTTCTTCACAAGGGCCTCCCATCTTGGACTCGAGAATTTCTTTCGGTAAAGCTGGAAAGCTAGAGCTGCTTGAGCATTTGCAGCCTGTAAAGTTGATCATACAGTGAAAAAACAAAAGTTTTATAGGTAAAACTTTTATTTCTTTACTTTAACGGTTGATAGTTTTTTACCTTCCCTCGAAGATCAAGTGCCTCTAGTGTACCAATTTTCTCGAGCATACTGTCGACAAGTGTGTCTACTCGACTAACATAGAAAGAAGCAACACTTGTAAGCCTAGAGAGGTGATCTAGACCTGAAGCCTCTAACCCATCTAAATAAGCATCAATAACTGCCTCATATCTAGATAGAGAAAATATGAGCTGTGATAAATCAATAAAAAAGAAAAGGAATCAGTAAGAAATACCAGTTTAAAGTGGCTATAAAATCTGATTATTGTGACTTCATATAATCATAAAGATAATCTATAAACTAACCAAGTATGTAAAGACTCAACTTACAGTTACATTAACACCTATTCCCAAAGAAATAACTTGTTTAACTGAAGGAACACAAGCTGCAGTTGCAGGGATTTTGATGTAAACATTCGGGCGATCAACCAATTTATGCAACCATTTTGCAGCATCAACAGTCCCTTGGGTATCATCAGCAAGCCAGGGTGAAACCTCAACAAAAACATAACCATCACCGCCATCTGTTTCATCATAAATCGGCTCAAATAGTCTGCAAGCATCTTTTCACCACAAGTTCCCAATATGCACTCTCAATGTCTTTCCCATCCTGTACAAGTTCCCTGTGATTACATCATCAATTGTGAAATAAGTGCTAAGATGCCAAGCTAAATTAATAGTAAATATAATATTCAAGTTCAAGCTAAATTATATGTGAAAGTGTTCTCGTTTCACACAATACCAAGGCAAATGATTATGTGATACTAAATAATCAGAATCAGATAATCATCGGTAATAAAATGAGTCGAACGGGAGATGGTGTTTGGATTTTGCTTCAAAATGTATTTGTCAAATTCTGATTATTTAAGAAACCAAAAGAATACCTGAACTGGTCATTGTAAGCATTTGAGGTAGATATAGCTTTGTGAAATATCTTTAATCAAATATAGAACATCTCATTAGAATTATCATAAATCAGGAATTTTGCATCATAAAAACAATTTTTTATTTTTTTAAACGGCTAACTCACAATCTCTAGACCTATTCCTAAATCTATACCAATGTCTGGGGCTGGAACTCCTAACCACTTGGCTACAAGCCCTTTGGTTCATGAAAACAAATATTAGCACGAATTAAAAGTTTACTAACCGTTGGGTTGCTCGTAACACCTCTCACACCACTCTCAATAAGGGGAAGAAGATCAGTAACCGGGCGGCATAGGTTATCATACCATGGACTCTGCCCTTGCTTCTCATAAAGATCATGAAGAGTTGTCCTCTTAACATGGCTTCCATTTCTACCATTCTGGCTACATTTCACACTTTTAAAAAAGAATTAAGTAAGCAAAAAGTGTGCATTTAACACCTTTAAATATTCCAACTTCCGTTATTATTTACAGGATTATTGCTCGAAACTTATTTTGTCCTTCGGATTTTTTTAAATTTCGTATGTTTGAAATCTGATTTACCAAATTATCAGCTCCATTTAGTAGTTATATTAGTGGTTCTTGACATCCTGTACTACTGTAGTAATGTAACCTCTTGCATATAATGCCAGTAGTTATATTAGTAGCTTTACGAAACCATAGTTTACGGTTCAGCTCAGGGTTCACGTCAAAACCAACCGAACCAGGCATGAATATGCCTATCGTAAATAGTTTTGAATCAAGGTTTAATCTTGATAGCTATTAATATTAATTTATTAATTGTTTTGTTGAGTTCGTACTAGACTATGAGTGAGTTTGTTTATTTATTTGATTATTTAATTGAGTTTGAGTTATATTAGGATTAGTATAGGTTTAGTATAAATAGAGAGTTAAGGGATCTTTGTATTGTGTGGTTTTGATTTCAATATTAATAAAAGAGTCGAACATAGTTTGTTCAAGATCGTGTGTGCGTGAAGGGCCTGTTTTCCAACAATTAGTATCAGAGCCAAGAATACCGAAGACCGATCGAAGGGGTTCTGTGTGAGCCAGGATTCTGCGTGAGCCAAATATATAAAACCACCGAAAGAGAAGTTCTATGTGAGCCAAGAAAAGGTTATGCGTGAGCCAAGGAGATCAAGGTTCTGCGTAAATATTTTTGAAGGTTGGTGAGAAGTGCGGATGGCTTGGTACAAGACGATGGGTTCTGCGTAAATATTTTTGAAGGTTGGTGAGAAGTGCGGATGGCTTGGTACAAGACGATGGGTTCGGTGTGGTCCACACTTGTGACATCCGACATTTTCAGGTTAACTCCGTTAACTCAAACCTCGTTAGTTCAAACATTTTTCGTTACAAACTCAGTTATCTCAGTTAGTTGCACGTACATTGCATTTAATTAGGATTAATTAAATGTGTCAGTCAGTTCACACGCATCGGATCGCACTCGAGTCTAACCCGGAACGTTAGTGATTAATTGAACATTAATATTACGAACATTAATAATTTATATTTTATATAAATTGCGAGTTTTATATAATCTTATGTGATTACGTGAATTATATGAATATTATCGTTTTCGTACGTGTTTATCGTGTAATTATCGTATTTAGTATTTTTATAAAAGTTAGTGTTTTTATAAAAATAAAAATGGAATGTTTTAATTATTAATTAAGTTAGTAATTAATTAAATAGATTTATGGGTCTTAATTAAGCCCGCATACCAAACTAATTACCCATTAGTAATGGGATAAGGATAAAATTAAAAAAAAAAAAACATATCTAAACCTAACCACCATCAAAGTCGTGGACTTCAACCCCCACCCCCCTTGGATCGACCGAAACTTCAAGCACTCGTAGGGCCTTCGTTCGAGCCCCGATCGTGAATCCGGAAGTAGATACGTGCTAGTCTCGACGTTTCTAACGTCTCTACGTAAGTCGTTTCGTTCAATTTCATCACTTTTTGATTCCTAAATTTTAGATCATAACCCTAGTTCATCCAAACATGGATTTTTATAATAAAAATGTTAACTTTATTATTGTTTTGCATGTATTTGTTGATTTTATGGTTATTTGCAAAACCCTAGATCCGTGTGGTTAGTAACTTGCTAAATATTGAAACTTGTTGATTATGTGATGTTTAGAAATCGCATGTTAGACGTAAGTTATGATTAATATAGTTGTAGATATATTAGTTGAATGATTTGGAATCGAATTGACGTGTTATTTGTGTAAACGAAACGTGTAATGGACAAGTTACTTAAAATGGAAACTTTTTGAGAATTCTATCTTGCATACTAGAAGTGATTAGGATGATGTGATGATGGTTATGAGCTACTTGATACATGTTGACATGAATTGTGAAATCAGATTTTAAATACATAACCCGGCTTTACCAACTTTCAAAATAAGGAAACTTTAATTGTCAAAAGTGGTTAGAACTTGCTAATTAGACATGCATGATGTGGTTTAATGATTGGTACATGTTAGTTAAGATACAATAACCTGTTGTAACGTGTTAGGTGTTTGAAATCACGCATGTTAGTCATAGGTTACTAAAGATGGAAACTTTACTTGGAATTGTGACGTACATGTTTAGTTCTATGCAATGGTTATGGGATATGATGACCTTGAACATGTTATAGTAGTCTTACAAGCATATTAACAATGATAAATTTCACGAGACACAAATCCCGAACATACTTTCTATTTATAGAAACCTGCTATTTATAGAAACCTGCTATTTTTGAAAACTTTCTATTTTTGGAAACTTTCTAATTTTGGAAATCATGCTTGTTTGATTAGAACAATTAGGATTTGTTGCTAAGTGTTACAGCATGATCATTTGTATATAATATAGAAGTATTATACTGAACAAACGTTAAATCATTAATCAGGTCACCAACGGGTCGTCGGGTCAAACTTGGTCAAACATGAGTCAAACTTGTAAACTCTTTTCAAACACTTAAACAATGGGATTGTTTGGATACTTAGGGTTTGTATCAACTTGCACGAACATACACTTATAAACTGGTGTTTATAGGTGGCAGTTAGTCGTCAAGCATTTTAGGTTCGCTTTCTTTCGCACATACTCTAAGGTGAGTTTCACGGCCCCTTTTCTTACGTTTTAAACTTGGGGGAGAAAACATGGGTACGAACATTTAGATCTTACGTTTCTTTCTTGTGTACTAAGCGCAAACATATCACGAAAGTCCTTACTTATCGAACCGTTAGTATATGGGTTAGCGAGTAAATCTTGAGTAGTACTACTGGGCACTGACAAGCCCCACCCGCGTTAGTCGCGCTAACACGACAGGTAGTCGAACGGGTGTAACATTTACCTAAACATTTACCATTGATTGTGATAGTCATGGTGGAAGGCAGTTCAAACATACAGACAGTCAGCTTCGGTGTCGAAACGCTTTAGTAACATGTACTAGGTTAGCTACCTATGATATAATTGAATATGGTATTATCTAGTAAGCTTTGCAAACATATAAACCTGTGAACTCACCAACCTAGTGTTGACACGTTTTAGCATGTTTTCTCAGGTAATTAAGGTACAAGCACGAGCTAAGGCATGCATGCATACGAAGTCTATCATTTGCAAACTCAAGAATTATTTATTTTAATTATCTTTGAATTGTTTATTTTGGCGCAACTGTTTTGGCGCATGTTTTTCATTTAACTTTTCGCTTCCGCAAGTCTTACATTAAATCAGTATTTTCATTACTAGTGTTGCATCGTGACTATGAGCAATACTAGTGGTTTTTATTAAACTCATATAGAGTCGTTCAACGTAACTAATGACTGAGATCCTGTTATGTCACGCCCCTAACGGTAAAACTCCGTTGGTGGATTTTGGGGGTGTGACAACACTTTAGTCGCTTCGGATGACCACTCTACTTCGGATGGGCAATCTGGTCCGGATGACCAACTTCTACTCCAGATGAATAATCTGGTCCGGATAGCCAGGTTCTACTCCGGATGGGCAGTTCTAGTCCGGATGACCAACTCGTAGAAAAAGCCTTTGAAGGTTGGTGTGAAGTGCGGATGACTTGGTACAAGCCGATGGGTTCGGTGTGGTCCGCACTTGAGTCACTCCAGAGGGGCAATTCTAGTCCGGAAGGCCAGGTTCTACTCCGGATGGGCAATTCTAGTCCGGATAACCAACTCGTAGAAAAGCTAAGACAGAATACTGTTACGATCTGGAGAATTAAAACAGAATCAAATGCATTGAAGACGTTTAATGCAAATTACATTTGTTTTAATTCTCCTGTAGTTGTTTCAGGTTTAGTTTCACTATATATACTTAGGTGATCCTTAGTTGAAAAGACACCATAATTCATACGAATTCCTAGAATACACATCAAGAATTTCCAACAACTTTTCTCTTCTTCTTCTTATCTCGTTTTCAAGGTATTCTTTTAGGTGCTTGTGTCCTCCCCGGCATTACTAACTACTTCGGCTATTGTACCCTGCGAAATAAACGAGTTCTCTTGGAAGACTCGAAATTTGTTTTAAGGGACCCGTATTGAATACGAATACTCAGCCACAACATTTTGTTTCATCTTTTTTTTCTTTTATTGTCTAATTTTTCAGTTGTAAAAATATTTGCTTTATTTATCTTTCTATATTGTAATCATACTTATAAAAGTGTTTTATCTTGTTTTATACGAACGGTTCCTACACAACACACATAGATTAGAAACCCGGAAAAGAAGACTTACAGCAAGGAGGCGGCTAGAGGTGCGGTGGAGCGAAGGGACATCCGGGAGGAAGAAAGTGCAAGTTTTGACGGAAAATGCAGGACGGCGATGGTGGAAGAAAAGGGGAAGAGTTTAGAGGCGTGGAAGGGGAAGAAAGGTTGGAGACGGAAGGCATGGATATGGAAGTTGGTGGAATTTTGTGCCAGTAACATCGATAAATATATGGAGGATTTCACGATGAAAACGAAGGTTGTAGCTCAAAATTCAAATGGGATTTTGTTAATTGGTTCGGCAAGCATCTCTTATCTTAATACCATATTTGTTGAATTGATTTGTTTCTCGTTCCTATGTCTCATACTTGGTGCAAAAAGGGCGATGGGTTCATGCGAATCGCCGGCAAACATCATGGATATCAACAAATGCATGGTATCAGGTTTATACCTTTGCTAAAAGAATAAGATTCTAACTTCAATTTTCTTCTTTCATTTGTGTCTTAATCATTTGGATTTTTATCAGGATTCTAATTATGGGTTGACCAACCAGTCTTGAACCATTCACGGATTGAATTGGCGGAATCGGTAATTGGCAAACACCAAAATACGTTTTATTATAACCAAAAAAACTAACTTAAAACTTGATTACGACCATTAAGCCTAATACGGTTTGTATAGACTAACCAATACGCATTAGACTATGACTAGAATAGCTAAACAATAGGATTTAATAATTAATTAATATAATCCTAACTTCCTAAACCAATACGTATAGGAGTATTAGCTATCTCTATCTCTATCGACTTGTGCCTTGCACGCCAAGTCAAGACTAGAAACTCGCCAAAAATCCCTCGAGTTTCTGAGTTTTATAGGGGAGGTCTTCAACACCGAGTAGCAATGTTTTCAGAACCGGACCGGACGTCGAACCGGTCTCCTTACCGGTCCACTGGTCAGACCGGTCCGACCGGTCGGACCGGATTTAAGAACCGGACGACGTCATAAATATTATAAAAATATATCAGTCTAAATAGCTTTTAATCCTTTCAAAAACCACCAACAAGTCAATTCCAATAATTTTAAACTAACAATTACCTACGAAATAAGAAGCCAAGAGACTTAAAAAATATTAAAAAATAAAAAAATAAAAAAATAGTCAAGCTGTTCAACCGGTCCGACCACCCGGTTTCCGGTCCGACCACCGGTTCGCTGCAGAAACGGTTCAACACATGTAACCGGACCGGTCAGACCGGCCGGTCCGGTCCGGGTTTCAAAACATTGCCGAGTAGATCCTCCGTCTATTTGAACTTGATCTTTGCTAGTGCTTTTGTCATAATGTCAGTTTTCTATTCTTTGCCACAAATATGTTCAACCGCTAATTCATTACATTCTACACATTCCCTAATATGATAATATCGGGATTTGATGTGCTTGCATTGACTGTGGAATACCGTATTCTTCACTGATGCAATGGCGGATGTATTGTCCACTCACAACAATACTCTTTGAGGTTATTTATCGGTTATCTCGCTTAGAATTCCCTAAGCCAAACTGTTTGGCACACAGCTGAGCTAGCTGTCATGTATTCTGCTTCACACGAAGATAGTGCTACAGTACTTTGCTTTTTAGAGCACCAAGTAACCAGGGATGTTCCGAAATAAAACATGTGACCTGTAATACTTCTTCCCAGAGGCGGCCCAAAGGGAGGGCGGGGAGGGCGACCGTCCCGGGCCCGGTCTCCTCAAGGGCCCCGAAGTTTTAAATTTTATATATATATATATATATATATTTATAAAAAATTCTATATATTTAAAGTTTTAAACCCGATCTCATTAACATTAGTCCATTATTTAAGGGTTTTTTATATATGATTATTGAGTTTATATTATAGGGCCCTTTTTTTTTACATGTCTCGGACCCAAAACGTTTTGAGGATTCTTGGAACCGGCACTGCTTCTTCCATCATCGACATCAATGTTATGGATACTATCACTATATCCGATTAGTACATCTTTTCCACCTCGGGTATAGTGTATTCCATGACTTCTTGCACGTACCGAAGAATTTGTTTAATTTCCACTACGTGAAACTGTCTTGGACACTGCATGTAGTGACTAACTATCCTTACTGAATAATCAAAATTAAACGACCGAACTAACATCAAAACCAACTTTTATCATTTTTATTTTATGAATAATACGTTATATGGCGAAAAAGTTTTGTTATAAATTTTTATAAATAGCATATTAGTTTAGTAAAAATATTTTGTTTTAAAGAAAGACTGAAAAGAAAGAATGGACAGAAACAGTGAGCAAGAACCACCACACAATCAGGATTCAAGACATGTAAAGATAAGGGAAACAAATATAAAACCCAAAACCACTCATCATTTCACTTAACAACTCCCATTACACCATCTTTCATTCACTTATACAACCAACAATTCTTTATTATTCTTTTTTGTCTGTGGATGCAAATCAAATACCCGAAACAGATATTGAAGTTGAAGTTTACAGGCTGACTAATTTCATAGAATTAGCTTTCTCCTGCAAGCTATCAAGCAGGTTATCAAAGCTTTTCTTAAAAGAATCTACTCCTTCAAACTCCAGCTGAGACCCAACAAAACTCCACTCAATCCCCAGTTTTTCTTAAAAGGATGTGTGTAGTACCCAAGTGAGAGGAGGGGTGTGGTGTCATCTCACCTACTACGGGTGTGAAATACCGCACCGGACCCTGGTGGGTGTGGGCGTGGTGGTGTTCACGGGAGTGAGGTGGTGAGACAACCCAAAATAGATCCGTTTATAAATAAAAAAATAGACTTTTTTTAAATAAATTTTACTTATAAATACTGTACATTAACAACCAATTTTTTTACACAAAAATACGATCTTTCTTCTTCTCTCAACTTTTTTTTTAAATTACAAAGATGCTTCCATGGCAATTTGTAAACAACCAGAACCACCCGAACAATGTCACACCCCAACCGACGGTGGATTATACGTCGGGGAGGACGCAGTTGTTCAATAGCACAAGGTTGACTATTAAAGTTTCAATATTTCATTAATAAATAATTTAAGATTCAATACAAGGAAACATAACAAGAATACAACATTTAATTGATAAGTAGTCTAGGTCCAAAGCATCCTATGTGATCACAGATAAGTCTCATGATGTAGAACCTGAAACATGTGAAAGAATCTGTCAACTACAAAATAGTTGGTGAGATACAAAGGTTTTGACACAGTTTAACAAGTATTTGAGAAGAATTACAATTCACTATGATATATGCATTCTATAATGTAAATATGAGAACAAGTATCTTAAACATTGTGCACTTCAACTCTCCAACCAAGTTTAGGCATAATGATCGGTGTCGAAGGGACCGGTCAAAGATAAAGAAATAGAGTGTCCTAATCACCTTAAACTAGTTAGGGTAAGAAGGGTGTCGAACCACGAAGAGTTTGTGGTCGGTGCTCAACTTCAATTAACAATGCAAATTATGAAGTTACAACGGGTCTTTCTGACCAAACACAATCAATGATTTAAGTGAAAACTTTATAAACTCAACAAACAAATCAAGTACCAAACAAAACGGTTTAAGTTGTAAACAATAATTAAAAAGGGTATCACACCCGGGTTTCAAGTTCACAAGTAATTAGGGATTATCACACCAACATTTGAGTTCAAACAATCGAATGGTTATCCAAATCTAATTAACCAAATCTAACCAAGAACATCAACATTCATACATCATCGGCAAATAGTGTAAAACAATATTCACGAATGAAATCGAGACAAATGTATGCAATATAGAATTAGATTAATCAATAGATTCAACATAAATCAAAGTTCATAGCAATTATCATCTAACGGGGTCAATGGTGCAAGAATTTATCGACTCCCGTGAGTTCATAACCATACTAAACACAAAGATTCAAGTGTTTCAAACCAAACGATTACAAGAATTGTTTCTCAAAGCTAGCACATGATAAAACCCTAAAACTTACAAACAATCCACCCGGGAATGATTACCGGTGGATTAGCCGCTCATGGTGGTGGAAATCATCTTCAATCTTTCAATCGGATGTTAGAATCGTGTTCTTTAGCCTCCAAGAACTCCAAAATCGCCCAAAAAAACTATGGTGTAAAAAATGGATCTCGAATTTGGGGAAGAAAAACCTAATTAAACCTGAAAATCGGGCTGTTTCGCCCAAACCCCGCGTCTGAAACGCACCCAGCGTAGGCTTACGCTGGGAGGGCGTAGGCTTACGCTGAGGACCTGAAGCAAGCTGTGAAGAAAATAGTTAGGCGTAGGCCTACGCTAGTGGGGCGTAGGCTTACGCTGGCGGCGTAGGATTACGCCATGTGGCGTAGGCTTACGCTGGCCTGCAGTTTTGCCCCGTTTCTTCCGTCTTCCATCCATCTCTTCCGTAATATCTTCAAAGATCGCATTTTAAGCTTCCAACACCTGCACATGCATGACTACACAAAACCTTTGTATTCCACATATCAAATTGCATAAATATAACATATTACACCTTTTAATACATGAAACTTTGGCCACTTATCATATCCCCACACTTACTCTTTTGCGTCCCGAAAAAGAATTATGCAATGGAATCATAATTGAAACCTGCTCTCATGATCTCATACAATTAAAACATAATCACGCATTGACTGTAACAATTGGTATTTCTATCCGACTAAACCCAACCACCGATCTATTGAGCCCCCGATTTTGTGATCTATTATCCTATTTATTACCAATCAACAGTCTATCTATGGGTCTCATACTCAGAAAACTACGACTTAGCCTAATTCCATCTCAAAGTCATGTTTAGGCGTGGGTTAAACCATATAGATTTCCCACCATTATAAACACCAATTTATATGTTTTTGAAAATTATGGAATTATGGATCGATGGGTGCATGTTTTTAGCTTTTATTATTATTTTATGAATGAACCTAACCCAGTGGTGTTTCAATCACGCTGGAACACGATATATGACACGTAGGCTGCAGTTCTTAAGCAATGAAATTCATAAGCTTCGGAATAGGGGTGTATCCTTCAAGTCGCCATCCCGAAGGGAAACACATAAACCTAACTTAGTCATCCAAACTTATTGATCGCCTAAGTCCCGCCCATGGGTGTATCCTCCAAGTCACCATCCTGAAGGGAAACACGTAGGCGAAACTCAAGCTTTCAATTGATTTAATTAAGCTCATGCAAGATGAATTATGGAATGCGGGCGCCACTAACTTTCGGATTTATTTTCATAAAAAGAAAGTGGTGTGCCAAGTAATTTTAAAAACTTATAAATTTTTGCTTATAGTGGTACCTATCACCCTATGATGACAATTTCAACCTTGTCGAAGCCCCAAAGATAAGAACCCACAAGACATCCTGAATTAATTGTCAATTATCCCTAGATACAATATCAGGATATTTAAGCTCTCTAGATCGGTTGGGCCTACCAAAACATTACCAATCAAACGCGTTTTCTATTTATTATTTAATGTAATCACACAAGCAAGGTTTCCAATTATATCTATCATTTTCCATTTAGTTACAAAAATTCTGAACCAAGGACATTTTTGAAAATTTTTAAATTTTTATGGATTTTTCTCACATCCCCACACTTAAACCTTACATTGTCCCAATGTAAATAGTTATGAAATGTAAAAGTGCGGTTAGTGGGTGCAAAAATAACCAATACCCAATAACTCCTAATATCCAACTCAAAGATTCCCATAACCATAAGCACCAACCCAATCACAATCAACCAAGTTTCAAACATAAACACACTAAAACAAACAAAAACAAATTCGTTCAATCAAGGCAACATAAAAATGAAAAAGAGTACGTGGACCTGATTAAAGGTGATCATAGAGTGCTTGAACCATCACCAAAAATGGACTCGTAAGTCTTCCATGAGTCTTCCCCACACTTGAATGTTGCTATGGTGACGAACACTAAAACACACAAAACAAAACAAAGCACAGACAAAATAAAAGCAATCACAAGCCGGGTTGCCTCCCGGTTAGCGCTAAGTTTATTGTCCTCAGCCCGACATTACCTCCTTATGGAGGTTGAAACACAAAATTGCTTCCACTAGCTCCCCCACCACCTTGGTTGTTATCATTCCAACTCCAAGTCTCCTCTCTTGTAAATTCCCAATCAAACAAATCTACTTTCTCGTTCGGATGTTGGACATGGTCGGGTGGCTTCTTTGCGTCCTTCAACCTCTCAGTTTCCTTCTCGATTTCCTTCGGCTCATCTTTCACATTAGACCTGTCAAACATAGTACCTTTCTTTTTGGTGTCACCCTCATTTGCCTTGGCACGAGGATGACCCACATTAGTAATAACTGATTTTGAACACTTCTTTTCAACCGAATATGTAAATGAATTTGAAAAAATATTAATGTTCAACTTACGCTTCCCAAAGGTCATGTCAACAGTGCCGGTTCGGCAATTGATTTGTGCATTTGCGGTTGCCAAAAAACGGTCTTCCTAAAATCACTCGTGGCTCCTCCTTAGCAAGTGGTGCATAATCAAGCACTAAGAAATCTCCAGGATAGTAGAATTCTCCAATCTTCACAGCCACTCCCACTAATTTCCCTCGAGGACGTGTGCATGTAGCATTTGCTAACACCAACGTGGTGTTGTATTCTTCTAATGGACCAAAATTGTATTGGTCATACACGCTCCCTGGTAGAATACTCACCCCCGCTCCATAATCCAGCAGTGCCAACTTAGTTTTGAATTCCCCAATTTGAATAGGAACTAAGGGTTCTCCACACTCAATTTCCTCCTCTTCTCTTTCTTCACCTTCTTCATTACCATGAGCCACATCAATTGCACTAACATGATGTTGTGGCTTCAATGTGTTGTCAATTGGCAGTTTACCTTCATTTTGTTTCAGCACAGATATTTCTTCGGCCATTTGCCCCACTTGTCTTTCCAACGCCACAAAAGACTTGTCTCTCATTTCATTCTCCCTTTTTGACTCTTTCATCATCTCCAACAGTGCATCCAGTTTTGAGTTAACCGCGTCATCACCCCCCAATGATCCACCCTGTTGTTGATGATCTTGATTGTAATTCCTTGGGGGGTAATTTGTGTTCCGGTTATTGTTATATGAACTCCTTTGGTAACCGCCCGAATTGTAATTCCCTTGTTGACGAGGTTGGTATGACGAAGTACCTTGATTTGAACCTTGGAAATTTGGGTTCAATTGGTTTGATGCATCCCCGTATTTGAAGTTGGGATGATTCCTCGAGCTCGGGTGATAGGAGTTTGAGTTTGTATCATATGGTTTCCTATCACCAAAAACTTGGTTCACTTCTTCTTGTCTACCATCTTGCAATGGGCAACTTATGGCCTTGTGTCCCAAATCCCCACAACTCTCACAAACCTCAAAACGGGTTTTCACTCCCGCTACTTCCTTTCTCTCTCCTCTTTTCAAATTGGCTAATTCTTTCTCCATAGAGGCTAACCTCTCCTTCGTCTCATAGTCCGGGGCAGATTTTGAAATTGGGTGTTTGGCTCTTCGGCTAGCCGATGCCTCGGATTTTGAACTTTGGCTCATTCTTTCTAAGAAATCCCAATCATCTTCTTCGGGATTAGACAACAATGTCCCATTACTGGTGGACTTCAAGTACTTCCTCTCCTCTTGAGTCAAGCCATCAACAAAACACTTTACTCGTTCCCACAACTCAATTTGATGGTGGGGGCATTTCCTCAACAACTCCTTGAAACGGGTAAAAGCTTCATGTAAAGGTTCACCTGTTTGTTGTTGAAAAGTCCGAATCTCAATTCGGGAGTCATCTGTCTTCGCAACCGAGTAATATTCGTCCAAGAAAACTTGTTGCATTTCATCCCATGTGTAGATGCTATTAGCCGGCAATGTGATGAACCATTGCTTTGCTCGGTCTTTGAGGGAAAACTGAAAAAGTCGAAGTTTGACCTCATTTTGGTCAAAGTTTTCATCCCCAATTGTGCTACAGATGGCAGCAAACTCGGCTAAATGGGTGTATGGTTCTTCGGTGACCATACCATGAAAATGTGGAAGGACATTGATGTAATTCGGTCTTGACTTGAACCTCCTCATTCCTGGAATTGGTGGAACAATTGGAGAAGCATTCTCCGAAATAGCCGGTCTAAAACGACCATTAACTCCACCCATAGGGGCTACCGGTTGTCTTCGGTTTTCATTATTGTATCCCCCAGTAGCTCTCCTCCCTTCTTGTCTAGGAGGATACCCAAATCTCTCTGGTCGAACTGTTCGACCCATTGGTTGTCTCGCCCTTTGGTGAACATAATTCACCTCTTCTTCCTCTTCAAATCCTTGCCCCTCATTGTACTCTCCATAGATGCTCCTTTCACCATCCTCATACTCGTAATCGCCAAAACCTTCACCATTCCCAACATCTTCATTATCAGCATACCCAAAATATTCACCATCTTCATCCTCCCAACCCTCGTTCTCATTGTTTCCGGGGGGGTTTGATTTTGTTGTGGTCCCCTTCTTCCTTGGTACGTGGGATTGGTACGGATGTTAACGGGTCGGTTTTGTTGAACTGGACCCGACCCACGGGGTTGGTTGTTATTGATAGGTATAGGTGGGGTTTGGGTTGAGGTTCGGTGAGGTGGAGTTGGTGGGCGGTTAGGGATAGGGCCTCTGTTTGGAGTTGGGCCACGGTTTCTTATGCTAGTCCCAGAATGACTGCTTCGACCATCCATGGATGATGGTTCCGATAAAATGGGTTGTAAATTTTGTTGTTGTTGAGTTCGGTTTTGCCTTGCTATCCTCTCAATTTCTGGTTCAAACACAAGCGGTGAAGTTCTCCCGGATAAACGGGTACGCATGCACTAATCTGTCACCTGCACACACAAACAAACACCACGCGTAACACAAAAATAGAAGAAGATTGACTAAACAAAACAAGTAACAAATAGTCACAAGAGTCAACTAAAATAAAACACCAAGCGCACACACTCCCCGGCAACGGCGCCAAAATTTGATCGGTGTCGAAGGGACCGGTCAAAGATAAAGAAATAGAGTGTCCTAATCACCTTAAACTAGTTAGGGTAAGAAGGGTGTCGAACCACGAAGAGTTTGTGGTCGGTGATCAACTTCAATTAACAATGCAAATTATGAAGTTACAACGGGTCTTTCTGACCAAACACAATCAATGATTTAAGTGAAAACTTTATAAACTCAATAAACAAATCAAGTACCAAACAAAACGGTTTAAGTTGTAAACAATAATTAAAAAGGGTATCACACCCGGGTTTCAAGTTCACAAGTAATTAGGGATTATCACACCAACATTTGAGTTCAAACAATCGAATGGTTATCCAAATCTAATTAACCAAATCTAACCAAGAACATCAACATTCATACATCATCGGCAAATAGTGTAAAACAATATTCACGAATGAAATCGAGACAAATGTATGCAATATAGAATTAGATTAATCAATAGATTCAACATAAATCAAAGTTCATAGCAATTATCATCTAACGGGGTCAATGGTGCAAGAATTTATCGACTCCCGTGAGTTCATAACCATACTAAACACAAAGATTCAAGTGTTTCAAACCAAACGATTACAAGAATTGTTTCTCAAAGCTAGCACATGATAAAACCCTAAAATTTACAAACAATCCACCCGGGAATGATTACCGGTGGATTAGCCGCTCATGGTGGTGGAAATCATCTTCAATCTTTCAATCGGATGTTAGAATCGTGTTCTTTAGCCTCCAAGAACTCCAAAATCGCCCAAAAAAACTTTGGTGTAAAAAATGGATCTCGAATTTGGGGAAGAAAAACCTAATTAAACCTGAAAATCGGGCTGTTTCGCCCAAACCCCGCGTCTGAAACGCACCCAGCGTAGGCTTACGCTGGGAGGGCGTAGGCTTACGCTGAGGACCTGAAGCAAGCTGTGAAGAAAATAGTTAGGCGTAGGCCTACGCTGGTGGGGCGTAGGCTTACGCTGGCCTGCAGTTTTGCCCCGTTTCTTCCGTCTTCCATCCATCTCTTCCGTAATATCTTCAAAGATCGCATTTTACGCTTCCAACACCTGCACATGCATGACTACACAAAACCTTTGTATTCCACATATCAAATTGCATAAATATAACATATTACACCTTTTAATACATGAAACTTTGGCCACTTATCACATAACCCGCAGGTTACCCTTATAAGTCTCAAGTTTAAAGTTTAATTCAGTAACAATCACCAAGGGCTCCCCCCCGAAGGGGTCAATCAATCAAGGTGGATTGGTCAAATGCAATAGATCTATCATTGTTACCATAGGCTTGATCAAAGTTAATGAATGTGATAGTTTTAAGTTTAATCTAAGCATATAAGTCTCAAGTTTAACATAAGAATAAGCATCTAGTCATAGTTGTACAAGAATTGTATAAGTTTAAAGTTTTGAACATGTTTCACCCCAAAAGTATAGAAAGGAAAAAGGGGCTAAGTATACTCACTTGGATTTGGATGAAGAGTATCCGACAAGAGTTTGCAAGAATTGGAGAGGGAGAATATCCTCACAATAAGCCTAAGAATGCAAGTCTAAAGATTTAAGTTTATTTCTAAAAGTCTAAGACAAAGGATCTAAGATTTCAAGATTCAACTAGGGTTTCAAGACGGGATTAATTTAGATCAAGTTTAAAATAAAGATTTTGAATAAATGACACAAGACTTTGTATAAATGTTTAATGAGTTTATAGTTTAGAATAATTAAAATAATTATTCAAAAAGTTTTACAAGTATAATTTACATATGTTAGATGATAATAATCAAGATAATTTCTAAGTTTTAGGGTTGTAACAATAGATAATTGAAGGATTAAATACTCCTTAAAGATTAACGATAATTGTCTAAAGATTAAATATTTATCAAAGTTTAATATATATTTAAGGGTAAATAATTATTCAAATGATAAGTATTATTAAAGATTTATGATCAAAAGTGTGGATAATTATTAAAGCTTACCGATAATTGTTGTGATAGTACTAAATAAGTATTTATAAATAATCATTGAGAATGAACATTTATCTAAAAGAATCTTATTTAGATTAGTTCCTATGAAAATATTTAAGATTTATTGAAGAAATTAAGTATTAAGTATTTTCTTTACGAATTAAAATGTAAGTAAATAATGTTTATAAGTTTAAATAAATAATAAGTATTTATGCGTGTATAAAGTGTTTAAATAGAATCTCTCATAAAGTTACGTTTTAAAATCATAAGTTTAACGTTTAAATAAAATGTATCAATTTATATAGGTTTATGCAAATTTCCAAACAATAATGTGTAATATTTCCTTGTTTTAAATAACTAAATAAGTCGTGATTTAGTCTTTAATAAATTATGAGGTTTATAAATTTATGTTTACTAAGTAATGTGCAAATTTTATAAATTTAGTTTATAAAATTTATATAATTTGTTTATTTAAGGTTTAAAGTTTTAAACAGAAAATAATTAAAGTTTTAAATTAAAGTTTCAAGTTTTACACATTTATAGGATCTTAAAAGTATTTTTTTTTATAGTTTTTAAATATTTAAAACGAATCTTAAAAAATTAATTTTTTATGAGTTTAATTAAGTTTTACTTAATTAAAGTTATTCCAGAAAAAGTATAATTAGAATTTGTAATTAGATTTATAAGGATTTAACAGATTATATAAAATTTGTTGGAATTTATAAAGTTAAATAAAAAGGCCCAAAAAAAATACAAAATCGAAAATGGGGGTCGGCCGGGTCGAACCCGCGCCGCTGCCGGGTCACAGCATGCACACACACTTAACCACCCGGCTACGGGCCTCGCTGGTTGTTTATACCCGGAAAAGAATAAGTTAAGCAAGATCTCAAATCCTTCCCAATTTTTCATATGAACCCTAGATTAAGAACCCGCAAATTCGAACTGTAAATCTCTCTGTCATTGTAAATTGACAGAGGGCAAATGATTATGGAATGAATACGAAACTTTTGGCTTTCGAATTACCTGAAATGAAGCCGAGATGAGGGAGAACGTGACTGAGGTGGTCGTCGGCGGTCGCAGCTTCAAATCGGAAGTTGCAGGTGTTAATCGGAGAAATTTAGAGTGAAGAAAGTTTAGGGGTGATGTTGATGAGCTACGGAGGTCGGTATTTACAGGCAACTCGAGCATTAAATGATCGAACGGGTTGGAGGATGGTGGTTGAGCCGATTGGAGTAAATCCCGACATCACGCGTTGCCTCGGTCGAAACCAACCATCATAGCACCTTGGAGAGGGGTCGCATGCGCGAGATGAACCCGAGGTTCATCGAATCCGGACGGGATTCGCGTTTTCGGAGGAAAAGGGTTCGGAACCGGGGTCTGCGGGTTTCGAACCCTTGACTGGTTTGGATCTTGGGAGTTTAAGCTTATGGCAGAACAGGTCCCTGATGTTTCTGAAGTTTAACTTTTTAGGTTAAAAGTATAGTTTTAGTTTTAAAACCAGTTTCAGCCTTTGACAATTTTGGTCCCCGGACTTTTATAAAATAATTATGTTATTTTATAAAAGAACTACATTAGTTTTATAAGTTTCATTATTTTATATATTTATAAAATAATTTCTAGAATTTATGATTCATAAGTTTAAGTATTTGCAGATAAGTTTATAAATTATTTATATAATTATAAACTCATATGTTTTTTGATAATATCTTGTTTAATAAAGGTAAAAAAAATATAACAAACATACATATATATATATATATATATATGCATATATGAATGTTTTCCTTAAATCCATATTAAATAAATAAAATAAATTACTTATTTAAGGAAATAAGAATATAATTTTTAAAATAATACGATAAGCGTTTTTTAAAAAGTACATCGGAAAATCCAGGACATTACAAACAACCCGATGGGGGGTACGTTCCACAACCCTCGGATCCGAATCCGTTGATGACGTTTGCAAATTAGAGTCATTACCCGACTTCAAATCCTTCTACACCCGACTTATATCCGGCCATGTACATGACTTTGTAACCCCACAACTGTCACCCGACTTTGTAACCCCACAACTGTCACCCGACTTTGTACCCGAGACACAAACGCCACCACAAACAAAAAAAGAACACATAAAAAGAAAACCACACAACCCACTACTTCTACACCCGAAGTGGGTACGGTTAAAGGGTGTTTCGAAAAATGGTCGCCGGATGTGGAGCTAGCTTTGGTGAAAGCGTGGATCAACGTGTCGGAGGATCCAATAGTTGGTAATTTTTATAAACGTATTGTAAGACACGATTTAATATGTGGCTCTTATAATCATTTATCTAATTATTAAATGATCAAATATAATTATTTATTTATTTAATAACTTATGGCTAGTAATTAGTTGATTGGCCTAATTACTGTTAATGGGTCACTAATGGGTTTCTCCTTAGGTGTACATATAAATAGAGAGATTACTAAAGGAAAAAAACTAATCGATAACTCTATCACCACTAACAGAAATCGTCCCTCTCTCCTCATAACCGTGAGTTCCATTGAACTTACCTTAGCTATCCTAATCGTACACCCTAAACGGGAACCCGATCCAGAGCAGAGATCATGATGTCTTCCCTATCATCGGTGAACTTAGCAGGTATGATTTATATATTGTTTTCCATTACTTAGTCACAAGAACTGATCAACACGTATAAGAATTTACAAAAGTGTGCCTTTTGAGGTGGAAAGAGGCCAAATTGATTGACCGACGACGTTTAATCAAGGGGACGGGCCATATAACTCTTCTCTTCCTAAATCTATATATCACTTTCAACAACAAAAGTGACACTTTCTTGTAAATTGGTATTTTTGTTAAATTTATCATATTAAAAAACTGAAATACATCATGCCTCTTATCATATTCATGAATCATATACAAGATTGGGATTGCATTTAAGGCCTTCATTATGTGTTTCTTCATATACATATATATATATATATATACTTGTTTATTTATCACAAAAATGACCCCTCTAGTAACGGATAAAAAATATATTACTTTTTAAACGATAACAGGCATTACATGTTTTTTTGTTTTTCGTCTCTCCCCTCCATAATTAGCCTGGAACTTTTCTTCATAAACAAGCAGATATGAAAGTGTGTGATTACATAAGGGTACTATCTTGATATTATTTCACATAGGCGACAACCTCATTTGTGAAATAATTTCAAGATGGTACCCCATGTAATCACACACTTTCATACATGTCCTTTTCTAAAAAAAAAAATCTTTAGCTTGTGGCAAAATGATGATGTGTTCATGTGGATTACTGGTAATTATTTTGTGTAAATATAACGACAAACTAATCATAGAACCAACTCTAATCGTTTAACCTAACAATCTAGACACGACTATGATGCAGTTTAACGTAAACAATCAAATGACTCAAACTCTTGTTAATCCAAATAAGCTTCAAACTCAAAACTTTGAGAGAATCATAATTCAATAATCCAAAAACTAAGTTTTCAACACCAAAAGAAAACATATTTGAAGTTCAATCTCAAGGAGGAAATTAAATCTCAAAACAAACAAGTAACAAACTAAAGATAGAGATAAAATAAATAGATAGAGATAAAGTAAACATATCCACCAAATTAGGAAGTTAGGAGATTAACTCCACCCCCATGCAATGCCACCATCCACCCTGGGCCACTGGGTTGACCTGTCCATCCGGGTCGTCTTCGGATCTGGGTTTGAATCCAGACTAATTATAGGTAAATGAACCCTCTTTTTGTTGTTATGCTTGTATCAAAACTCTTTTTAAGAACCTTAAATATTTTTATCTACAAATTTTTAAAAAAATTATTGACGGTTATTGACATACATAGGTGGATTCAAATGAGAACTACTAAATATTTAGGAATCCCTTGATTTACCGACGAATAAAGTAAATGTATTATCATAATGAATTGAAGTTAATACATGTATTCATCGGTGAGTGCGCTAATTTTAGAATTGTAGCGTATTCACAACCATCATGATCTTCTTATCAAAATATCATCTTCAATTCAACAAATATGTAAAACTTTCAACTCAACAAATACAAAACATTAGTTATTCCCAACAAATAAACCACTTTATGCTGTCTTATTCAGAACTCAGATGCAGCACATACAAAAATGGAAGGTAAATTATAACAAAATTAAACAAATGGTCCCTGCTTTCTTGCAGCACAATTTATACTAAACCTTGTTTATAACATTCTCACCCTATCAGCAACTTATTGTCACCCAAGAAGCTGTAAGTAGGCACCTCAAGGTTATAAGGAGCCGGACCCTTCCGGATTCTTCCAGATATATCATAGTGAGACCCGTGGCACGGGCAAAACCAACCACCAAAGTCACCTGCATTCGGCAACGGGATGCAACCCAGATGAGTACATACCCCAACAACCACGAGCCACTCTGGATCTTTAACCCTAACTGCATCCTCCTGTGGGTCCCTAAGGGAGTTCACATCAACACTGTTGGCTAAGTTGATATCATCCTCGGTTCTACGCCTGATGAAAACCGGTTTCCCGCGCCACTTAACAGTGACTGTTGTCCCCGGCTCGATGCTTGAGAGGTCAACTTCAAGGGAAGCAAGGGCAAGAACGTCTTTACTTGCAGACATGCTTAGAACGAACTTGAGTACCAAGAGACGGATTAGTGATGCATAAACAAACCGGCCACCGGTCAACACAAAGTATGCAAATGCTCGTTTGCTGGGGTCACCAGGTGGATACCGTTCATGGTTGTACTCATCATAAGTGATTTTCGATGTTGGGTTCTGAATGGCAGCAACGGTAGCAGGGACTTGAAAACCTAGGTCGTGCGTTGGAGCAACTGAACCAGTAGAAAGACCTGTAGTAAAAGAAAGTCAAAGTCTATACTGAACCATAATATGGAAGTCAACACCCAGAACATAAAATAAAAATTAATCTAACATGGGGCATTAAACTTTGGTTCATTAGTAAAATCAACCCAACCCAACTTGTTTTAATATATTACCGTTTGGTAACCTCTATATGGATAACATTAGTTTTCAAAACAACTGAGACTACAAAAAAACGTACATCAAGCCTACTGGCTCTTATGACATAGAATAAAATAGCTTGTTGCCCCACCCCCAGATGATATGTTACATGATATCAATGCGGTGCTTATATTTCAACCTACCTGTTAGCAGAGGTGAGGACTTCGCTAAAGACCGTGATCATTGATCAAAGCTTGGTTTTAAAAAGCGAGAGGCGCACAAAAGCGACGGGGTCTAAAACCGAGGCACAAAGCGCAAAAGCGGTGAGCTTTTCGTACGCGAGGCGCAAAACGATTATATACTTTTTTTTATATATATCATAGGTTTTTAGCATCCCCTACACAAAAATTTACCTATAATAAGCTTTATTTATGTTTTAACATATAAATTACCTACATGTACAACATAAAAAGCACTCTGTACAATATTCTGCTGCAAAAAAGAAGCCCATGTACGTGAAGCGCGCGCCTCACCTGCTCCTCATGCCAATTTTTTGCCAAAATAGCGCGCCTCACCTGCGCCTTTTGTTTACACTCGCCTTAAGTCATCAAAAGCGCCACCCTTTGCGCCTAAGGTCGCCTCGCGCCTAGGCGCGATTTTTAAAACCAAGGATCAAAGAAAAGAAAAAAAAAATAGATGGCGTTGATCACTCGTGTGCAGGTCGTAAGGCACGCTAATTTTATCACGTGTGATTTAACTGTTTCCTCTCTTTTTGCTGAAACAGCTGACCACGTATTCTATTTTAAACCCTATGGACATCATACAAGTTTAGCTAATAAAGAGAACTTCTCAAAATTTATACTAAATTACTAGCCTTGATGCAAATACATCTTAATGGTGCTTGCTTTATGAATTATGAGAAACACTGGAACACACAACCATGTCCATCCATGTAATATGGTATCAACTATCAACATGGAGCATGCATAGTTATTTACACAATATATCATTGGTAGGTAATCAATTTCAAAAATGTAATAATGAACTAAACAAACCATAAAAAAAGATATATCATGCTTGCACAAGCTTACACACTCTGACTCTATAGCATCTAAATTTGCCAAAAATCCAAAGTCATGCTGACTTTAAACAAATGTGGATGTGTACTAACAGATATGTTCTTGGTGCTTCTTTAAATGACTGGAAATTAAACCTCTTTATCAAGCCAAATATATGCTAATAAGTAGCTTCATATGAACACAATGGCACAAAAAATGCAATATTTGACACGTATTAACTACTTGCATTCTTTTTCCATATTCAAACACCACTCAAAACTCCAACAACAAAGAAATAAACGAGTATCAGGAAACTCAGAAAACAATCCACAAAAGCTTGTTTGGATTCAACGGAATTCCAACCGTGACAAATTCTCAATAAGCCTTCGGTGTAAAATTTCTAACGCATGTGAATACAAATCATTAACAAACTTTGACGGCTAATTTACCTACCAGATGGACACGTCTATAACCGTGTAAAAGTCAGGTGAATGTCAACGAGATCTAGGTTCGCTACGTATATGTACAGAAATTTGTAAACAGCAAATTCATATCAATCTATATCCAATCACTGTATGATGATAGCGTTAAAACGACTGACCTCTAATATGATGAAGCAACATGGAATTGAGGTATGAAGGATTCGAATCGGAAATGGATCTGGGATCATCGGATGTGGAAACAACGCCGCAGCCGTTGATTGTATTGCGAGAGATGATGGCCGACGATGCCGGAGTAGACGACCACCATGAAGAGCATCTCCTCCCGGTGACTCGCAACATGTCGTCGATTTCAGAGCTTCTCTATGGTTCCGATTTAGGGTTTCTGGGAAAAAAGGAAAGGATCGAAAGGGGAAGTCTAATTTTTTGCAATAATAATAGATGAGTTTTATTTTATTTTATTTTATATTTATTGTCAAACTAATTTTAGGTCCTCTGCTTAAAAGTTAAATGACTTCCATAATTTTTGCAATAAAATAAGTTTTTATACTATATATAAAAACCTGATTTTGATATGTGTTATGTACGAGGTATGAAATAGGATTGCATTATCAAAATCCAATAACACTAAGGGTGGTGGGAGTGGCAAGCGGCTTCAAGGCGGGAAGAAGGCGGGTAGGCTGGTACACCGCCGCAAGCATGGCGGGGTACCAGCGGTTAGGCATAGCGGGTATATGAACCTGATGAAAGTTTGGAAATTGAACGATAAAGTAGCCGTTGAAAAAAAAAATTATGAGGGTTGGAGGGTACCACTCCCACCATGAAAGGTATTTTAAGAGGGTAATTTGGTTAAGTGAGGTGTCATCTTCTAATTGATCTAATTTGGGAGGGTACTTTGGGTTGAGGGTACCACTCCCACCACCCTAATATATCATAACCATGATATCGTTATCTCCAACATCTTCTATACTTAATAAAAAAGTAATTTTTAGAACATGTGTCCCTTTTATATGCATCCTTAAGTTTGTTTTCCCGCCTAAACCCGTATAGGTTTCTTACATGTGCATCCCGACCTGTTCCAATTAACCCGATTGTGTTTTCAATTTTACAGTTATAACTTTCCGTCTTTCGTATCCATCAATCTCGCACACTCTCTGTGAAAACCTTAACCAATTCTCTCCCCACAACCGGCAGTCACATATGGCTAGTGTCACACCCCAACCGACGGCGGATTATACGTCAGGGCGGACGCGGTTGTTCAATAGCACAAGGTTAACTATTAAAGTTTCGATATTTCATTAATGAATAATTTAAGATTCAATACAAGGAAGAATAATACGAATACAACATTTAATTTAAGTAGTCTAGGTCCAAAGCATCCTATGTGATCACGAATAAGTCTCATGATGTAAACCTGAAACATGTGAAAGAATCTGTCAACTACAAAATAATTGGTGAGATACAAAGGTTTTGACACAGTTTAACAAGTATTTGAAAAGAATTACAATTCACTATGATTTGTGCATTCTATAATGTAAGTATGAGAAAACAAGCATGTTAGACATTGTGCACATCAACCCTCCGACCAAGTTTAGGCATAACCCGCAGGTTACCCTTATAAGTCTCAAGTTTAAAGTTTAATGTAGTAACAAACACCAAGGGCTCCCCCCCGAAGGGGTCAATCAATCAAGGTGGATTGGTCAAATGCAATAGATCTATCATTGTTACTATCGGCTTGATCAAAGCTAATGAATGTGCTAGTTTTAAGTTTAATCTAAGCATACAAGTCTCAAGTTTAACATAAGAATAAACACGTAGTCATAGTTGTACAAGA
Organism: Smallanthus sonchifolius; assembly: GCA_023525975.1. Classification (NCBI taxonomy): domain Eukaryota; kingdom Viridiplantae; phylum Streptophyta; class Magnoliopsida; order Asterales; family Asteraceae; genus Smallanthus; species Smallanthus sonchifolius. The sequence continues at coordinate 83,115,036 of CM042030.1, read as the reverse complement.
ATTGTATAAGTTTAAGAATTGTGAACATGTTTCACCCCAAAAGCATAAAAGGAAAAAGGGGCTAAGTATACTCACATGGATGATGAATAGTATCCGACACGGATAAGTATTTGCAATACTTGGAGGGAGAATATCCTCACGATAAGCCTAAGTATGCAAGTTTAAAGATTTAAGTATGATCCTATAAGTCTATGGTAAGGATCTAGGATTTCAAGATCGACTAGGGTTACAATAGGAGATGGGATTGATCGTGTCTACGAAGTTTTAAATCAAAGTTTCAAATAAATGTTTTGAACGAATGACACAAGACTTTAATATCAAATTTAATAAGTTTATAGTTTAGAATAACTATTAATTAAATTAATTATTTAAAAAGTATGATAGCATTTAAAGGATAAAAGATTAATAGAAATTGTTTAAAGTGTAAATAATTATTGAGGATAAATAATTATCTAAAAGAATAATCATCTTATTTAGAATAATCATTATAATTCATTTAAGATTTATTAAAGTATTTAGGTATTGAGTATTTATTATCTTGTAGTTTAAATAGGATAACATATATATTTTTAAGTTATAAATTTTAAGGTTTACAAGTTTATAAAGCTTACAGGTTTATAACATCTAACAAGATAAGTAGTGTATATTTATTTCTCTTTTTTTCCGTTTGAATTTATATAAACAATTATATAAAGTATAAGTTTAAAATTTATTTATGCTTTTATAAGATTTATAGGTTTCTAACAATGTATATTTATTTTCTTGTTTTTAATTTAAATGACTATAAGTCTTGAATATAACTTTTATAAAAGTATGTAAGTTTTGTAGTTTGTAAGTTTGAATAGAAGTTAAGGCAAAAGAATTCTTTTAAATTCGAAATATAAATAATAAATCAAGTTTACATTTTTTTTTATAATGTAGTTTCTGAGTAAGTATAAGTTTTATAAAAGTGTGAAAGCATTTCTATAGGTTTTAAGTATTTAAACTAATTTTAAAGGTTAAAATATTTATAAGTTTAATTAAATAAAATAGTTCCAGAATATAAAAATGTAAATAAAATTCGATTTTAAGTTTATAAAGATTTAACAGATTTTATAAAAATTATTAGAAATTTTTAAGCTGCTTTAAAAGTCTAAAAAAATGAAAACGCAAAAACCTGGGTTGACCGGATTCGAACCCGGGTCACCCGGTTCCACTCACACATGCACTAACCATCCCGACTACGGGCTCGTTAGTGTCTTGTATGGAAAGAGATTTTTTTTAAACAGAAGCTCGAAGTGTTCCCCCTTTTCCTTTATGAACCCTAGAACGATTTCGGCCAAATACACATCGATTTGCCCTCTGTTAATGAAATTAAACAGAGGGCTTTCGATCTTTAAGAGAAAACGAACACAATGACTCAAAATTTACCTGATTTGGTTTCGAATTGAGGGAGAACGAGTCGGGCCTCGTCGTCGACGGTCGTGGGTTCTAATCGGCAAATGCAGGAGCGATATGATGAAATTGAAGGCTTAGATAGTTTAGGTGTGTTGTCTTTGAGCTGTGGCAACGGGTATTTATACCCAATTCCGTCATTAAATGGTTAGTTAGGTGAGGCGATTACGGATGGGTTTAAACGAGTTAAATCTCGTCATTACTCGTGTTACCGTTGGAGCCGCGCATTGATGAGCGTTGAGTGGTGGTCGCATGCGCGAGCCGATGTTCGAGGAGCATTGAATTCGAACTAATACGCGTTTTCTGAAAAATCGAACCCAAAACCGGGTTCTGCAGGGATCGACCCCGTGACTGGGTGGGTTTTTCGGAAGTTTGAGGAAATTACGAAACAAGTCCTTGGGGTTTCAACTATTTAATATTTCATGCTTAAACTTAGATTTTCAAGTTTAAACCAATGTTTTGAAAATGGCAGTTTAGTCCCCAGTCTTTGTAAAACATATAAAATAGATTTATTTTATAAAATCTAATAAGTCTCATATGTTTATATTTATTTTTATAAATTTATATTATTTATCCATTTACAAAGTTTTAAGATTCTATCTATATATATACATATATAGATATATTTATCACATATATATATAAATTTAATATTTGTTTTTTTAAGGTAATAGCTTTAACACGAAATCGAGTTTTAATTTAGTAATACGTGCAAAGGATAAGTCGGAATATCTAGGATATTACAGCTAGACTGTGTGCTTCTTTGAGGCTGCAATTTAATCATCACTTTTGTTATCTTCTTCGACAATTCCTCCCTTTCTCAGTCCTCTTCCTGACGATTTCTGTGACATCCCTGGTTTCTATGTCTGATTTTAAGACTTGTTGACTCTATATTGATCATATGTCTAATTCTTGTGCCTCATACTACTTATGATATCATTCATTTCTAACTACTAAGCCTAGTCTAAAGTGAGTATTCTATTGCACTTTGTAGCGGCTTACTTATGTTATTGTGATTTTGTATATGATTCTCGAACTTGCTACTTATGTAAATTTGGATGCCCTAAATTATATCTTAGCCTAAGTTATTAAAATTTGTGACTTCGTTTGACTAAAGTAAAGTTTCAAATTCTAAAATTATGTTTTTACTAAAACTCTTTATTTTTAATTAAAATCCTCTAATATTCAACTTGTCTATTTCAATCCCTCCTAAATTTATATTTTCACTTTAGCCCTCATACTTTCCAAACTTATTAAACATGTCCTAAACTTGGTTAAAGTATATAAATAGAGTAACTTTCAAACTGGTATGTAGTTATCTGACAAACATTAAAGTTCTGGCTAGGAAAAGACGGGGTTCTGATCCAACCAATTTTTCTTAGGAACTTTTCTGTTGGAGGTACTACTCTGGAATGATAACCACTATAGTGTACAACAACCACTTTCTACTAATTACAATAACAACCCCTCGACCATCCTTAACTTGTTTCTAACTTAACAAACTTACTTAGGGAATACTTAAGACATTCAAATCCAAGTTCAAGTTCAACCCTTTCACTTGCAAGGTGAGTTCATAGCCCCTCTTTTACTTTCTAGCTTTAGGGTGGAAAACATGCTCTCGTATTCAAACTTTATATAAATACTATTATCATACTACAGTGTTTTCATACTATTCAATAACAACTTTCTATATTTGTAACTTAAACGGGTTCATACACACACTCTACCACACATTAACTTTTTAGTCAACGGGAGTAAGTAAATAGATCTATTGGTCTGACATGCCCATCTAATGCTCAAGTTGAAGTATTCATTTTCAAAATCTCGGGCTAAAGTATTCTTTTCAACTCAAGGGAGCTAGATGACAAAAACTGCATACTATAACAACACTATGTGTCTGATGCGTTCAGATGGGGAGTCTATTATAGTCACTAGGGTTGGTTGTGGACTCGATGTATAAAAGTTTAAATTACTTGTATTGAAATTGTTTATGAATTATACTCTATCATTTTATGCTATATTTATCTATCTATCTATCTAAACCTAAGACCTCACCAACTTTTTAGTTGATCTATTTTAGCATGTTTTTCAGGTGAAGCTAACTATGATGTTGATAAGCTCGTGATAGGATAAAGGATTATGCTTTAGTAGATTTACTAGAAAATAACAAAAGAAAACTTATTTGTTCTACTTGTTTTGTTTGATTTTTATTATCAATGTAATCAACTATTCAATTAATAGAAATTTCTTTTGATAATGTGTAATGATTCAATTTTGTTGTTCTCTCGTGTTTCCGCCTTGGCGGGGGTGTGACAATTCCTCCCTTTCGCGTCATCTTCGACCCAACGTTATCTTCGATTCACATCCGACTGTAGCGGCGGTGGTGATTTGTATGTGACATCATCGCGGATTAGGGTTTCTTTTTCGGGAATCGGGGTTTCTTCTTCGATCCTAATCAAGTTCGACATCTGAAACCTACATCTTTAGCTTCGTGTTTAGTCTTGTTCTTTCTGCGAAGATTCAGGTTTGGTATTGCTTTTTATAAATAAGTTAGGTGTAATTTATAAAAAAAACCTTGAAGTTAAGGTTAATCATTTGTTTGAATTAGTACCCTTTTTGGACATTGATTTGTTTGTTATCTGTTGTAGGATGGCAAGACCAAAGCTACACAAACTTCTGTTCTATCATTGTTTGTGTAAGGAGACTAGCGCAACATCTTTAGATGATGGAACTGGAACTCTTAGATATGAGGTGTTGAAGTCACTGGATGATCTTGTTATGGTAAATGTTGTGATATTTCGTCCCTTGCAACATCGGGCTTCTAAAGCATTTGTGCATAAACGTGATTGCTTCGTTCTTATGCCCACATGTGGTGGTAAAAGTCTATGTTACCAATTTATTATTGTATACTTGTCTATTTTTGTATGTAATAATTTCATTTTGTTATTTCATATGATTAGTCGGCATATTAGGAACTGATGTTTACATACTTATGATAGTAGTATGATCTAGGGTTTAATCTCGTTAGTGTTCGTACGATATAGGATTTTGAGGGAACAGTTGTTTTATGTTGATGATTGTTACATATACAGAGTTTAGGGTTTCGTCTTGTAACATAATACTGCAAATCAATAATATTGAATGGTAAATAATGTTCTTCACTTAACTATGCAAGAATTGAGGCAAAGTAACTACGGTGCTGATCCTGTTATTAACTCAACTGGCATCACAATCAGCACTACAGTCTCACAAGTTAAGGGTCGGGTTTTGGATCCACTGAATGTGAATATTAGTTTACAAATTCCCTTTTTTTACATAATTCGACTCTCATCGTGTTCACTACAAGGGGGCTTGCTTCCTCGTAGAGGCCGTTGGAATTTCAACAAGAAGGTAACAAGTTCTTCATTCTGAATATTTGGGTTTTTAAATAATTAAATTTTCAACACTTGGTTCTAACCTTTAAATATATGGTTGCAGACATTTGTTGAGTTGACATAGATTACATGTTGGGCAATTGTGAACTTTTCTGCACGCTGCGATTTCAATAGCCAATCAGAGATCTACTGAGGTGTTATTAACCAAAAGGAATAGTAAATATTAAATCTTTATGCCGCGTTTAATATATTTGTGACAATTCCATGAGATATAACAAGATAAATATTAACCTTTCGGGTGATACTTGCAGGATCTTGATAACCCACGTGTGGTTGATAAGCTTTGTTGATTATATATAATATAACGTGTGATTTTTAATTCAGAGGCCTTGCAAGGCATATACAGTTGAGCTAACACAGTTTCACTCAGCTGATTATGTGGAGTTCTTGCATCGGATAAACCCGTAACATTTGTGTTTCGGATGAAATGGCTAAGTGTAATAAGTTTGTTTGGTGATACTAATCAAACATTTATAATGCCTGATTTAAAGGGTTATTGGTGTTTTTATACTGTTAAGTTCTATGATTTATTTAGTTAAACTTTATTTTATGACATGTTTGAATTTTGCCAAATATATCCTGGTGGAACAACATGTAAGCGTCATCTAAAAGGAAATTCTTTTTGAGTTGTTGGTTTTATGCATACATTGTATTTAACTATTTATGATTGCTACGCAAATTAAATAATCAGCTTTGTGGCATTGCCATAAATTGGGCTCTACGACCATATGATGCTCCAACTTTCAGGGTGATGACTGTTAGTTTCGCAAGTATGGAATTATGTTCTTTCCTATATTAGGTGATGTTAAGTTATTCTACAGTCTACATTCCCGTATTTATTTTTATACTAGTTTAGAACCCCGTGTCTACATACGGGATTAAAAATATCAATACATAAAATTCTTAAATCTTTATATATATATTTCACAGGTGTAAAAATGTATTAAATATACTAAGGATAGAAAACAAAATTTAAAATATGTAAAAATTAATATATAATTGGGTTTTAAAAAAACGTTAATTACTATTTAATGTCATTTGACTTTCATTTACTATTTGGTTGAAAATAAAAGTTACATAATTAGATTTCAAAGTTTTTTATATTAGGAAATAATTTAAAATAAATATGTTTTATTAGTATAATTAGTATTTTCTTTAAAAATGTAATTATTATTAAAAGATAGAGATGTATTTAATAAGAGAGAGAGGCAAGAAAAAATGATGAGAATAAATATGAAGACGACACGTGACATGAAAAAACCTTTATTTATTAGATAGTATAGATTTAGACTCTGAATTGTCCATATTTTTTGGGTCCTCTCTTTCTTTAGTACATTCACATCAAATAAATAGGGAGGTAATCATCCTAAAATCCTATCTAGTAATAGGACAAAACTAGGAAACCAAATAACACACAAAATCAAATCAATTCTCTTATTAGTTAACCTAAATATAAACCTTAGTATTTTATAAAAAAATATTGTTCTTTGAAATGGTACCCGTACAATCAAGTGGCAGATGACCAAATGGGTAGAAGCTGTAATTTTTTGAAAAAATAAAAAAGTAATACATAATTTATTATAAGCCAGATGGACTATGTACTAATGGAAGAAATTGTATGAACTTTTTGCCCAAATTTGATTAAATGATGACATAAATGTGTTACAGAGCTAATTTCGCGTTTACTGGATTCGGGTAGAATAGTGATACGTTCATCCAACCACACACTTTTGAGTCCAAATGTAATGTTACCATCAATATCTTGGTCTAGCATGAGTAAATCTTAACCCCAAAGTGTAATACATCGGGAGGTCATTATAAAGCTCAAATTAGCATGATACTCATGTATCTGTTTGATTTTGTATGAAACTGGGGAAAAAGAAGGAAAGTTCTATGCAATTAATGTTCCTTTAAAGTATGGTATATATGACACTAGCTTTACATGTTTGTTTAAAACGGTATGTTCCATAACGAGATGTTTGTTTTTCAATAAATTGAGGGTGTCAGGGCTGGATTTGTTTTATTTTATTTTTTGATTTTCCATATAATTTCAGAAGTTGTTGAATAAAATCAACCGGGTGTGATTGTTCTTCAATGCGAGGTAGATTCACTTGCTGGGGACCGCATATGCTGCTTCAACCTCTCTATAGATGATGTTTAAAGAGAAAGTTTTGGGCATGTCGAGACAAGTAAAACATGAAGAAAGGAGATAGTCGAAGATGATTGTGACTTTGACAACAATTTCTTTGCATGACTCTTCAGAAATATCATGATCGTCCTAAGCATCCCATCAACGCCTATGTTTGCCTGTAAGAAAGCCCAGTTGTAACACCCAAAAATTTCAATAAATTTTGAACTTTCAAAATCAAACGAAAGATGGTCCCAGTTACAATTTCAAAACAAATTTTAACATGTTTATTACTAAATCATCATAACACCTGCCAGTATATTTAGAAATCCAAGTTTGACATAAAAACCCCAAAGCATTGTATCATCATCGTTTCATTTACATTAAAACATTGTTTAAAGTCCTCACAAAGAGGTTAAGTCAAAACACAAGTAAAACATGTTAATCCAATTGAGAATCCAACTCCGAGTGACTTGATGTCCGAGGCTTAAACCGGAGCTTTTACTACACCACAACACCACAACACCCCAATAATTAAGTCGGTAATGATAATAACATCCCCCAAGACCCCAAAGGGTAAAACCCAAGAAATAACCATAAATCACCAAAATCAACGTAGGCAGGGCGTAAGACATATGTCGTAGCCTACGCCCCACCTACAATAATTCAGCCTTTGGCTGATTTCCAGCCAAACCAATCCCCAAACATCCGAATTTTCAAAGTTTTATGCAATAACTAACATACAACAAGTATTTAAACACCCCATACTTGTTCCCCATCCAAATTACATCCCCGAAGGGTAAACATACAACAATTTGTGAGACTTAAGTCTCGTTTAATATCTATGAAGTCAGAGCTTCAAGATTAACACCCATGAAGTCAAGTTTCAATATTTACACCTATGAAGTCAACGCTTCAAGATTAACACCCATGAAGTCGATTCAAATTTTTGAGTATGTGATTTTTGATTTGATTCGAAATTCAAATTTTGCATAAATTTTGAAAATAAAATAAAATTTATTTTTGATTGAATTCGAAATTCAACTTCAAAATTTGAAAACTCGAATTCAAATTCTATTCGTGATGATCAAAAGTTAATATCTAGTTTTCACAAATCATATTTATGAAGTTTGAAAATACTCAAAATACCTTCCATACGTGCGAGATTTTGTGAATTAGAATTCTGAACTTGAAAAAGGGTAAAATAATTCCCATTTCTGGAATCCCGAAGAAGAAGAGGGAAAAATTCAAATCAAAACCCTTTTTACTTTTCAATTTCCCCAATTCCTCAATTTTCAAATTTCCCCTTCATCGCACCAAAATTTGCCGCGGATTAGTATAATACACCCTCACCTTCATCATTGTCATCCACACCAGTATCACTCTCTCAACTCACTCAATCCCCATCTCTTTCCTCCCATGGCGCATAATAGCGACCTTCCCTGCGACGGCGACGGCCGCTGCATGATCTGCAAAATCAACCCGCCGGAAGAAGAGAAGATCACCTGCAAGACCTGCGTCACTCCCTGGCATCTCGACTGTCTCTCTGCTCGTCCCCAGACCCTAGCCGATGCCGCCCAATGGGAGTGCCCTGACTGTTCCAATCTCGTATCTTCCGACGCTCCTACGGCAACCGTCACATCGGGATCTGAGCCGTCTGCCGCGCTTATTGCGGCCATTCGTGCAATTGAGTCCGACGATTCACTTTCTGACCAGGAAAAGGCTAAGAGACGTCAGCAACTGTTGAGTGGAGCAGGATCCGACGACGGTGGTAAATCAACCGATGACAAAAAGGAGATCGCCGCCGGCGGTGGTAACGATGTTCTAAAGCTTCTCAGCGGCAGCTTTAACTGCTCCTTTTGTATGCAACTCCCCGAGAGGCCCGTCACGGTATTGATTTCGTTTATTCTCTCTCTTAAAACCCTAATTAAATAGACAAGTTCATTTACATGTGTTTACCTTTTAATTTGTGCTGACTAGGTCATTTATATGTTTACTGTTGTGATTAGAAAAGAAATTTTAGTGCCTGTATTAGTGAAAATCTCTTGCATCAACATGAAGATTTTATGTTTATGTTACAGACACCATGTGGTCACAACTTCTGCTTGAAGTGCTTTGAGAAATGGGTTGGTCAGGGGAAGCGTACCTGCGCTATATGTCGAACTTCGATTCCGCTTAAAATGGCGAGTCAGCCTCGGATCAATTCATCGCTTGTAATTGCAATTAGAATGGCAAAGATGACTAGGTCAAATGCTGCTTCTGGGCCACCAAAACCTTACTATTCTGTTCTAAACCAAAATAAACCGGACAAAGCGTACACTACCGAGAGGGCGAAGAAGACTGGGAAGGCTAATGCTTGCAGTGGAAAAATATTTGTGACGGTTGCGCCTGATCATTTTGGGCCTATTCTTGCTGAGAATGACCCAGAAAGAGGAATGGGTGTTTTGGTTGGGGAGACTTGGGAGGACCGTTTGGAATGTAGACAGTGGGGGGCTCATCTTCCTCATGTTGCTGGGATATGTGGGCAGTCTGATTATGGTGCACAATCTGTGGCATTATCAGGAGGATATGAAGATGATGAGGATCATGGAGAGTGGTTTCTCTACACTGGAAGGTATGCTGCAAATTTAATTTTATTTGCAAGAGGTTCCAAAATCTGTTTATACTTGGGTGGTGTTCATGGAATGTTAAGAGGTCATAAGTTGTGTTTAAATTTTCATAAGTTTCATACTTTGCTGCAAGATACTAGGATGACATATGTTTGATAGTATTATCTTTTCTGTTTTTTTTCTTTTTAACAGTGGAGGAAGAGACTTGAGTGGAAATAAAAGGACTAACAAGACACAGTCATTTGATCAGAAGTTTGATAAATCTAATGAAGCTTTACGAGTTAGTTGTAAAAAGGGCTACCCAGTACGTGTTGTGAGGTATACTATATTTACAAATTTGTATCTTTTAAGATATGAAATTTCACAAATTTATTGTAATTCAGAAACTACAGAATACGAATGACAGCTAGTAAGGTGTTATGGTTTATTTGTTTTCTTCTTTTACATACAAATGAATGTCTCAAACAAATTTCTTACAAAATGGACAGGTCCCACAAGGAAAAGCGCTCAGCCTATGCGCCTGAGCAAGGAGTCAGATATGACGGGGTGTACAGGATTGAGAAATGTTGGAGGAAACCTGGAATTCAAGTAGGATATCTTATCTTACTGTTGGTTGTTAATAATATAGTATTTTAACAGGATAATAATTTAACTTTTCCCAAAATTATTTGCTGACTTTTAAATGCTAATAGGGATATAAAGTATGCCGGTATCTTTTTGTTCGTTGTGATAATGGTCCAGCTCCTTGGACAAGGTCTGTTATTGCTCACATGATTGCTATATTTTCTACCATATGAAATCTATAAAATGGATTTTAATTATTTACATTTGATCATAATTGTGCAGTGATGAAAATGGAGACCGTCCAAGGCCTTTACCTACCATTAAGGAGCTGAAGGATGCAACTGATGTAACAGAGAGGAAGGGACCACCATCTTGGGATTATGATGTAAGACTATGCAGCTTCTATAAGAATTCACTTTTGTGGAAAATTTTATGTCATTGTAGATGCTTTTTAGAAATTGTTCATTACATTTTACGGACCCTAATTTCTAATTCTTGTGTGCAGGAGGAAAAAGGTTGTTGGTTATGGAAAATTCCTCCACCTGAAAGTAGAAAACAAACAGATCACAGAGATGCTGGGGATGGCACAAAACCAAGGATTGTCCGCCGTAAGACACAAATGATGTCTGTGAGCGAACGACTTCTAAAGGGTTGGTTATTTTAGCAGTTTGAGTGTTTTTTCAAAAAATTTAAAGTTTTTCCTGTATAGAAATCCAGTTGCATAAACTTTTAATTAAAATGTTAATCTAATAATTATTTGTGTTGCAGAGTTCTGTTGTCTTATCTGCCACAAAGTGATGAATCTCCCACTTACTACTCCATGTGCACACAATTTCTGCAAGTCATGTTTGCAGGATAGCTTTGCTGGTCAAACTTTTATAAAGGAGAGAAATTGTGAAGGTAGGCGAACATTAAGGGCGCAAAAGAACATCATGAAATGTCCATCATGCTCTAATGACATTTCTGAATACTTGCAGAATCCACAGGTAAATGGGCTAATCTAATATGCATCTCTACTGTAATTCGTTTGTGTTTTAGAAGGTTTAATTAAATAAATAAGCACCCCATTCTATTTTCTTGACAGGTAAATAGAGAATTGATGAGTGTGATAGAATCACTTCAGAGACAGACCAAAGAAATGGAGGAAAATGCAGTTTTGGAAGAAGAAATGTTGAATAAAGATGAGGAAAATGATGCTAAAGAGGAAGACAAAGATACCAAATCTGAGATGGAAGTCAAAGATGTGTCTTCTGAAGCTAGTGAAGATATTAAGGGAAGTGATGAAAATGAAGTGATTGCAAAACCTTCACCTAAAGCTAACAAGAAAAGAAAAGCTGAGTGTGATACCGATGATGCCCCTAATAAGAGGCTGCATGAAGAGACTGATAAGATGATGGATGATGTTGTTAATGATTCTGACAATCAAATGCTCAAGGGAGGTAAGAAAACTTCAAAGAAAGATAATGATGGGAAATGCTCTTCACCTACTGGTGCAGGAGCCAAGACCAGAAGCAAGAAGGCATAGCTGGAGTGAGGCGGCAGTAATGACTTTGCATGACTTGAGGCTCACGATCATGGTTGTGGATTGGTGGTGGCAATTTTGGAAATCTGTGCATTTCTATTTTGGTAACAATCATGGTTGTGATGACTTTGTCATTGTTACATTCTAAACTATTTTGGTGTTATAATTGTCCTTATAGCAGTGAATTGTAAACCAAATGCATGAACTTCATTTGATATGTGTCTGCGGTTATACAATTGATGCCAATTTTCTAGGGTTCATGATCTTTCTTCAATGGAATCCTTAATGTGGTTTCATTACATGATAGAAAACACACAAGTGACAAGCCAGTAACAATACAGGTCACATGCACAAACAAAATCAAGACAGTGTGAACGTAAACCTGTAAAAGGCACACAAAATAAGATAACGATGATTGTGGTTCGGTCCAAAATATAACCAATGAAGAACATGCACAAAGTCTTGAAACAAATTTTACTGCATTTTATAGCTCAAATATCTATACAGTATTTGTACAATCATACACTTTAAACAATCTCTTGCAACTTGCATTGATTAATTCATGAATCTGATAACTTTTGCTGCTCTAGTTTCTGTATCAAAGCTGTCTTTTCTTCTTCAGGCAGAGCATTGAATGTAAAAACAGATTTGTCTCCAATATCATCCTGGACAGACATATCAGTTTAAAAACAAGTATGCTTCATTTTGATTACAAATTTCATGTAAAATTCACCTTAATAGGCTGAGTGAACTTTCTTGCTGCAAATATTACAAAGAGTGCCATCCAAGCGCCAAGCAGACTGACTTTTACTCCATCGTCCATTAAACCACTCTGGTCCACGAGAAAAGAAATAGCTTTGTGACGTTTAAAAGATGACAAATGCCCAAGAACGGTTTTATTTCTTATAAAACATTATTATGATGATTCTGTGACATAAGATCAGTCTTTCATAATCACCATCTTTCCTAAGTCCTAGTTAACATGATTAATAAGGATGTCAATCATGTCAGGTTGGCTGGTTGAAAACCTTTTTATTAAACGAGCCGTGTTCAAGTTGACCTATTTAACAAACATGATTATTTTCGTGTATCGGGTAGTGCAAATGCCATCCCTAACATGATAACATCAATCAACATGATTAAGTGAAAGGATCAAAACTCATGTACCAGGTGTCCTAGAAGCACCAAAGGAATAATAAACGTCAGAACACCAGCTTCTAACTTGCCATAGCAAAGTCCTGTTTTCAACATTCACCTACAAAAAATCAATCAAATTGATATAACCATCACAACTACTTTCATAACAGACATTACCTTCTTTGAAAACAAGCCCAGTTAATGCAGCAAACAACGGACCAACGAACCAAACAGCTACTGGATTGTCCACAACATATTGCACCAAACTCTCATCTGCTGGTTGAGCCAGACATATTTTAGCCGCAATCGATCCAACAACACCAAGAACCCACAACGCTTGAAGACTTCTCTTAATCTCAGTTACATAAATATGAATCAAAACCAATGATAACCCTAATCCAGCAGCCCCAATTGCGTACGGTATATCAATATTTTGCTTCAATAAATCAGTCAACACAAAATCATCAGGCAAGAAAACAGCAGATGACGCAAGAACAAACGATGTTGCAGCTGTCACTAATCCAGACCTGTATAGAATTACCTGCAACATCAAAAGGATAATAATCATAGGGTTTATGTAAGAAGACACGAATTGTGCTAAATTAAGGTGAATACCTCACGGATGTCGGAGGAATCGACGGACCAGGGGCCGTAAACTCCTTGATAAACTGTAGGAGGTTCCAGAAAACCATCGTCTCTGGCAGCCTGGCATTTAACCTCAGATGAAGCTGCTCTGTGTCGATGGATTTGCAAAGGGAGGTTGAAAAGATGGTCTGTGTTGTAAGTAGAAGTGGGTTTTCGATAGCAGCGAGAGGAGGGACGTCTGGAGTCTGAGAAAATCGCCGACGATGAAGAAGACGCAGTAACCATAGCCATAGCCATCGTTGGTGATCGTTAGTTGCTCAAACTACAGAAACAGGACTAATTATTATAGTTAAATTACAAATTATGTACTTTAATTTATAGAAAATTATAAATTATAATATCCTTTGCTTAAAAAAAAAGGGGGCATTTACATATATGTTTTTTCTAACCCTAAAATTTAATTACATATTTTTCTTTCCTAAAACTTATGTATTACATATTTATCCAATTCCTTTAAAATAACTTATTTTATTAATATTTTACCCTCAATAAACCAATTAAATTACTATTTAGGTACTATTATTTGTGAGGGACAATTGGGTAATTTTAAGTTAATTGGGAAATATGTAATTAAAGTTAGGGCTGGAGGATATATGTAATTTAAGTGTTTAATAGGGGGAAATATGTAAAAAAAACCTAAAAAAAATAAATACATTGGATGTCTTTTTCTTAAAACCTTTACATACATTTAGTCATTTTCACTAACTGACGTTAACTTTTTTCTGTTAAGTCCACTCATGTGCCTTGTATATGAAGGTAATTTGGTCTTTTATTGTTACAAGGGTTATTCTTGTAATTTAATAAAACAGAAAAAAAACATAAAATAGAAAAGAAATAAAAAAATATATATAGTTACCTCCCATCTCTCTCCTATCACGCTCTCTTAACCCTCTATGTGTGAATTACAGACCCCTTTCACCCTTATTATGCTGGCGACCGGCCATGAACACCGACGACCCACTCCTTTGTACTATTGATCGATTCACCTGAACCTAAACAATTTATGAAAAACAAAATAGAACTAATCTATTTATAACCGTACTACTTGGAAAACAAGAAACCTTGAATATTATCATAAAACAACTAATTAGACTTTGACTCTAATGCTTAGCCTAAACTTTCGAATCTTCATGTTAATCTCCTCCAACCACCCATTTAGAGATTACTGTACCACCCCTATATTTTTCCATACTAACCGTTTTGGTCCTTCACGTTGGTATTGCATCGATTTTCACAAACATTAACTCGGACACACTTAAAATCGTGTTACCCGAACACGACACGTTTAACCCCTTTATGTAAACATATCAAAAGGGCTACCAAGTTGTAAACAAGTTAGAAGCTTGTAAATAGGCTGAAATTATGTTGTAAATGCGCTAAAGGGTTCATAAATGAGTTAAACGAGCAGAAAACGGGTTAACATGTCGACCTATTTAATTAAACAGGTTGACGAGTCGACCTTTTTAGTTAAAAAGACTGAAAAATCGGCATGGTTAACTAAACAAGTTAAACATGTTAACCTGAATATGACCCATTTAACTAGACAAGCTAAATATGTTAATTTGAATATGATTTGCTTACTACATGACTTAAAAAACATAACCTACTATTTTTACATATTTCTCCCTATTAAACTTATAAATTACATATATCCTCAACTCCTAATTTTAATTACATATTTTCCCAATTAACTTAAAATTACCCAATTACCTAATTCACTCTTACAACAATTGACATACGAACAAATAGTTTGATACTTATGATTTAAACAGATTACAATAAATTTTTGGACCTTCAGTGATAACCGATGTCGTAATTGAAGTACCTGAGGGAAATAATTAGATACATCTAAGCCTTGAGCAATCAGAGCGAGCAATCGTTTGAGAGCTTCGCATTTTTCGGGGTCGAATTTGCTGTCTAGAAGAGGTGAAATACTGACATCGTCTGGATCGTCGTATAGGTGAGCGTCTGTGCCGATCCGAAAACCATTGTTGAAGCCTTGCTAAAGTTCTCAGCAGTGGTGCCGAATTGTGTGAACATTTTACATGATGTGCATGTAATAGATAGGACGACGAATACAGATCGGAGAAGGCGGATACAAAGTTGGATCTCACCGGAGTCTGAGTCGGCTTGTACTAGAATTATCAACGCCGACGGATAATCTCAGAGTTTTCTTTGAGAACAAAAGGGTAAAAGTGGTATATAAATAGTACTTAGGAAGAGGATATATGTAAATATTTATTTAATTGGTTTATTAAGGATAAAATAATAATAAAATAAGTTATTTTAAATTAATTGGATAAATATGTAATATATAGGTTTTAGAAAAGAGAAATATGTATTTAAATTTTAAGGTTGGGTAAATATGTAATAAATAAATTTAGGAAGACATATGTAAATGCCCCTAGTTTTATTATAATAATAAAAAAAATGTAATCTTAATCAAACTAAGAAAACGATTTTCGATTTATGTAATCTCCTCCTAAAATAATAATCGTGTTTGGGGAAGGTTATCCTGTCAACCCCTTCCATTGACAAATTTCCCGTAGCCACGCGAAGGCAGCCAATCGGACCTCTTTTCCTCTAAAAGTTGTCTCCCAGTTGCCGCCTTCCGCGTCTCCAGCAGCAACCTCCAATCCCGACCGACTTTTCAATTACGAATGTCGGTGGCGCTGACCTTATTCTCCTTCCTTCTCAGGTATTCCCCACTTCGTCTTAATCTCAAGCTTCTACAGTTCCGCCCTAATTTATCTCATTTCCATATTGCGTATTAACAAAGCTGTTCTTTCAATTGAATTGATTTTCATGCGTTACACGATTACCCTATTAATTTTCGATTGAGGGGATACGAATAAGCTGCAGTTTGTGCTTATTTCTGTTTGCCAATTTTATATATCTAGGGTTTAGCATAAGGCTTGCTGTTTGGGGAGATGGAAGAGCCGGGACAACTTAAAAGGGCGTTGATAGATGCGACGGCCGGTTCGATCTCAGGAGCCATTTCTCGGACAGTCACCTCGCCCCTAGATGTTATTAAAATCCGGTTCCAGGTGAATCTTCCTTCTTTCTGTAGAACCCTACTTGTAAGCCCCTTGCTTTATTAGTTTGTAAAACAAAGATAAATATTATTAAGGGAATAAGGTATGATAAAGTATGACTGTTCATATTATTCTTGTAATAGCATTATATTGAACTTAGAATCTATTTAATAACAGTTTTGGTAATGCAAACATCTTTGATTTCATTATATTAAGTTCTGAATTGCTAATGCACTATCACCAGTATTATAGGCTTAAGTTAGCAAGTTAGGTGATAGATTTTTGGTTTGGACTCACAGATCCTGATTGTCTCATCAGCATCAAATAGTTTTTTTTTTAGGTTTTATCTATCTTGATGGTTGATTTTTGCATCTCATGAAAAATGTATTTGTTCTTAGTTTTGGCTGATCTATGACATCAAGTTGAACTGAGTATATGAAAGCTTTTTGGATGTATTTGCAGGTTCAACTGGAACCGACTACTTCGTTTGCATTGCTTAGCAAAAATGTATATGGCACCTCAAAATATACCGGAATGATTCAAGCATCAAAAGATATCTTTAGAGAAGAAGGCCTTTCGGTACAGTTTCTTATACTAGTGATTTGAGTACTTTTTACTCCAATGCTTCATTTTCTAGTGAAATAGTTTGATTTTGTTTGATTCTTAGCAAGCAGCCATTTGTTTGATTGGTGCTAACAGTTGTGTGGAGGCTAGAGGGGGGTTATGTAATTGAGATTTACACATGACCAAATTTTAAAGGGACTTTAGGTTAAGCGCTAATATAGGTTAGGAGGTGTAGAGTGTAGATTCGTATAAGCTAACTAATTCCGAACCCAACGAATGGTCAAGGGGCAGTGCCCAACGGTTTGCATGACCCTGTATGCATGACGAAATTAATGTGCATGCAAAGAAAATCATGTATTTCGCCTCGCCTATTACAAGAAATAGAAGTTCTCTACGCACCAAAATCAACATAAGCCTCAGCCGGACGTCTCATAGAAGAGGCTCCGTGAAGTGGCGCCTAAAGCCAGCCACCTTTTGAGATTTCTGCACTAGGTTTCCTGATGCGAATTTTTAGCCTTGAGCGCCTAGCGCCTCATGGGGATTTTGTAAACCAAGTTCAGGGTCTGCTGCTTTCTTTGGATTTCGAAAACCCCAATTTTATGGCATGCATTACCTGGTGGGGAACTCCAAAAATAATATTTTTGAAATTAGTATCTCTCCTGTTTGGTTTAAGTTTTTCTTTTTTATTTGTTAAGTAGTATCCTACATCTCTCAAAGTATTTGTTATTGATTACACTAGTAAACAACTCAACATCTAGTTGTATTAGGAGTGCCATGATTTTTTATAGTTGGTTATTTTGTTATATACATAGTCTTATGGTTCAGTTTTCTTTGTAGGAAGTTTGGTGTATTATAATCGGTTTTACAACACAGTAACGTCCGTTTGTTCATTTGATTGTGCCCACTTATATGTACCCGACTTAATTTTGATGTCAAAGACCCTAGCTAGATGAAGGCCACAACTCATGCCGCTGGTCTATGAGTTCTACGTTTTTATATCTTTTACTGATTTTTTTTTTCATTTATGTTTTATCTTGTTTTTAACATTTCTTTTTTTAGGGCTTTTGGCGTGGTAATGTCCCAGCACTTCTCATGGTCATGCCATACACTGCCATACAGTTCATGGTGTTGCATAAAGTGAAGACTTTTGCTTCCGGGTCCTCAAAGTCGAGTATGTGTTTGGATGTTTATAATAGTGCTCGTTTTTTATTCATTAAAAAACATATTTTAGATTTGTTTAAGTTTGCAACCTTTTCTAGTCAAACTGGTGGGCGATTTCAGAAATTTCTATTGGTATGAGGTAGGGCCCTTAGATTACTGAAGATTAACAGGTTTGACACTTGACTTTTATGGGTGATCAAGTGTTGATGGTATTCTAAGTTCTTGAGGTTGATTATTTAATAATGTGTGCATTACAGCCATATTTTCAGATGTGGCAACAACAGTCATTCTTAGTTAACGTATTCTAGTCTGCATATAGGAACATGAGTGTTGTCTCAGTCAATTTTTTTCATGAAGCACAAGTTATTATGCTATGAAAATGTTGTGGCACAAGTTTTTGATAAACTTTAGTTGAACTTAGAGAGTCAATAATGTGCTTTTCTTTCGCCTTTGACTCCATTGGATGACCTTACTTGGCATGTAAAGAGACATGCCAAAGTATTGTTGTTTTGGCAAATGGGACATAAAACCTGGAAAGTAAATATTATATTTTCTTCTTGACATATTTGATCTCTCTCTTTTTCTCACACCTCCTAAATTTGGATGTATTTGTCTTGCAGAAGATCACATTCATTTAAGTTCATATTTGTCCTTCATGAGTGGGGCCCTAGCGGGGTGTGCTGCTACAGTTGGGTCATACCCCTTTGATCTACTACGAACCATTTTAGCTTCACAAGGGGAGCCAAAGGTATGATTGTATAAATACAGCAATGTTGCTACATTTTCTCTGCATATGATGTATCTCATTACTTCAGGCATAATGAACGTGCTCAAGGTGCATACGAGAGAGAAACTCATGAGTGCCATGGATTAATTATTATATGTTTTTTTTAGTAATATATAAATAACTTTTTTAATCATTAAACATGTTATATTGTTACATTGATTATTTTACAAGCTAATAGAAACTCATGATAAGAACGTCTGTTCACTGTTTGATTAAAAAACTTATACTTTTTAGAAACTTCATATATGAAACATATGATTGTAATTTTGAGCATATATACTGCCAAATGGCATGTAGATTGGATATGGAATAGTCATGTTTAGTCAAATAGGTTCTGACATATGAATTTTCTGCTAATCTTGACATTTATATCTTATATGAAACTGTCGTGATAATCCAGAGATTCACTTGAAGAATACTTTGCCAATGAGATGTACTATTTTTTGAGCATTTTCTAATGTAGCTTTGTTTGATTACACTTGTGTAGAAGTTTTTATGTTTTCAAATATTTTAATGGGGGTTATTTAATTTAATCATATCATATCTTTTGCAGTTACATCTGTCTCAATATAATGAACTTTTTCTATAATCTTTTTCTTACCAGAGATATCTTATTCATGTAGATATACCCGAATATGAGGTCTGCATTTGTTGACATAATGAAAACCCGTGGTTTTCGTGGGTTGTATGCTGGACTCTCACCTACTCTAGTTGAGATTATTCCTTATGCTGGGTTGCAGTTTGGTACATACGACACCTTCAAACGTTGGACCATGGTAGTACATTATTTTTCTTATTTTTTTTTTTTGGGTTTTTTACACAATTTATGCTGGCTATGGATATATACATGTTTCGATCAGTGATCTATAGTTTTAGCTGCTGATAGTCATATATACCGACTTATTTGCACCAAACTTGTCGATTGATAAATTTAGCACCTCCATTTTTGACCATTTAATAATCTGTTTTATTCATGTTCTCACTAACAGCTCCTTTTTCATCTATTGTTTTACTCTCTTCACATTCTCTTTTGTTGGAGGCTCTCTTATTTGAAAAATGCGATGTTTATTTAAGAATGCCAATATTTGGTAAAGTTTTTTTTTGTGGGGATTGAAGCAGTAATTGATAGTCACAAGTGATACTATTTCATTTTTAGCCATTTAAAATGATATAAGTTGCATTTTCTTGGTATCTGAGGCAGCTTGATTTTTTAGGTCTGGAATGCACGCTGGTCTTCAGATTCAACGCCAAATGAAGAATCTTTGTCAAGTTTTCAGCTTTTGGTTTGTGGGCTTGCTGCTGGATCATGTGCTAAGGCTGTTTGTCATCCCCTTGATGTTGTGAAGAAGCGATTTCAGGTAAAATATTTACAGTTTTGATATTAACATCTTCAGATAGCAGCCCTAAATTTTAAAAATGAGTCAAAGTCTTGCTTATTGGGTTTGCTTGGGTTAACATTTTTATGGGGGTATTTGGCATTGTGATGTGAAATAGACTATCCAGTTATTGCTTTTCATGTCGTAAATAATCGGTTTCTAGTGTTTGGATATGGTGATATTGCTTCTCATTAACTTATTATTTAGGGGTAAAATAATCAGTTTTGCAGTATGCAACAAAATTAATTCTGTTTATGTGATTATTTAGGGCCATTTTACATGCAAGTCTTTAAACAAACGAAGTTTACCAAACACTAGTACAAGTTATAGGATTACTCTGTGATTATCACAACTCTAAACAACGATTTCATGTCCAAACACTATGCTGGTTATCTGATTCTTATTCTTAAAACGAAATTCAAACTCCCGTGGCATTTTTATTGGTCAAAATGGATTCCAATCAAAGCATACTAAAATCATATGGGTCAATCGGGTAATCTGTAATAGGCGATCCAATGTGCTTGCTGGCTTTCTCGTCCACCCAAATCACCACCCAACTCATTTTCACTTCGGCATATGCTCCACAACCATATTTTTCCTTGTTATATTCCTTTTTCAATATAGATAACAAATTACCTTTGATTATTAATACTAGGCAAAATTATGGATCAAACCGGGCTAAATAGATATCTTATGGTCACAATTTTTTTCTTTTTATCAAATATAAGTGTTGATAAATGATAAGTTCAAACTAATATCAATCCTTCTGAACCCAAAATTAAATTAAAAAAAAAACGTACGTCACAAATCGACCCGTTTGAGCTGTTTTAAAAACATGTGCGTTCTGGCCCGTTACCTAACAGAACCACATTGTTACTTCTTGTTACAGTTTGTTCTGATAGAATGAAATTGTTGGTTGTTTTACATTTACAGATTGAAGGATTGCAAAGACACCCTAGATATGGGGCGCGGTTGGAGACTCATGCTTATAGAAACATGTACGACGCACTTAGGCGGATCTCACAACACGAGGGTTGGGCTGGACTTTACAAGGGGATTGTGCCATCCATTGTGAAGGCTGCACCTGCTGGTGCTGTAACATTTGTTGCTTACGAATATACATCTGATTGGGTGGAGTCCATTTTGACTTGATTTATTTGTAATTTTTGGAATTAATGGATCCCAATAGAATTTTACTTTAATAAAATAAATGTCATTCATTCCATTCGGAGCTTTGTAACTTTGATCTGCTTCTTAAAGTTATATAAAATAAAAGTTGATCAAGAAACCTATAGGTTGTTTGCTAGAAATGAACATTGTCAACCGACTGTGATTTAATAAACTAAAATTATTAGATTTTAGAATTCGTTACACATAAATGTAGTGAAAATATGAAACATATTTATAAAAGTTTACTGTAAGTGTATTGTTGTCTAATAATCTATAAAATCCAGATTATAACACTTGTAAATGTTATGTTCTTATTGCTGACTCATCCTCCTAATACTATGATGTCGACACATGTTCATCTTTTTCTGTACTTATCAAGTCTCTTGTTTTTGATATAGGTCACAATCATATTATTTAGATAGTTGATAAAAGAAAAGTAAGACAATAAAAATTCTCTTAATAAAGCAATTAAAATATAAAATTATCCGAACTTATCATTCTAACAAGTAGATGATAAAATATGTTCCTTTTTTAATTTTATGTGATATTTTTTATTAAAGAATACATTATACTATAGTAAATAAGGATGTATGACATCTTTATCCCAACATGCGTGAGGCGCTTGTAAGACGACGTAAAAGAGAGAGGAGAGGCTGTAGACATAGCAAGAAGAGAGAGCGAGCCCGCCTGTGGCCACGGTCGCGCATGTAGGAGAGGAAGAAGTAAGAGGGGAAGGAGAGAGAAAGAAAAGGCCCGGTCAAACGGACATTGGAGACATGGAAACACCCACGCCCTACAACGTTAGGAGATTTTATTATAACCTTTTCAAATACTTACGATTCTTAAAATGTGAATAGGCGATGCATAAAGTACAGACAGTCAAATCACAAGCTAATGTATGTCAACTATTTTGGATTTTTTTACACTTTGGCCTCTGAATTATAGTAGATTTACTTTTAACCCCTTGAACTTTAAAAAAGTTTTTTGTTGGCATTTCTTTTCACAAATTTATACTACAACCCATAAACTTTAATAAAGTTATCATTTACATATTGAAATTTTTTCTTTTTTTTTATCAACCAAATTACGAGACGTGACACACACATAATTGTAACGGAGTTGTGCGTGATAGTGTACAAGTTATATAGCCACTTGCGTGTAATGTCGTTATGAATTTTTTTAATTCTTTACTCTTTTTAAACGGTTTTGCTTTGTTTTCTGTCTCTTACCGGTTTACTTCTTTTTATCGGCTTTGTTACTTTTTTTGTATAAAGCTTTTGGAATAGTACCATCTATTTCGCTGTAACATGTGGGTCTGCGTAAAGGTTTTGATTTTTTTATATAAAGTTTGGAGTACGTTTATTTATTTCGTAAACGATAACTTTTTTATCGGTTTCGTTTTTCTATTACTTTATTTTATAGGTTTTCGAGGACGCTGAATTCTTTCACTGTGCAACACGCTCCAACAATTCTACTTCATTTTCTAAAACTGAAAACACTGTTGAAGTAGCATGCCAAAAATGGGTGATGACGGTTAAACTAGTGTGAAAGAAAGCAAAAAAGATCTAAAAGGACAACAGCCGCAATGTTTGAATCTATGTTGCCGAAAGTGATTCTGATCATGATTCATTTCCCATCTTTGATTATTTTGTTTTCCTGAATAGAAAACACCAATTCCTTTTGAAATATTGATGTTTGGGACTTGGTTAAAAGAAAAAACCTTACTTTAAATTTAATTAAAAAAATACTTCCTAACTTACTAAAATGTATATATAAGAAAAAGAAAAAAATTAAAACAAGAATAAAAAGAGAATGAGTATAAGAGCACCTACACCGCTACATCGGATAAAGGTGAGAGGAGAGTGAAAGTGATATCTCATCTAGAAATATAGATTACAACGGATGAGCTTTGTGAGTGAGTTAAGGAGAGAGGTGAGAGAAATGGAGGAGAGTGGGGAGAGATGGTGGAGATAGTGGACGAGGCGCCAATCACAAACCCATCCGGATTATGTGTAGCGTTGCACATGCTCTAAGCAATAAAAAGAGACAGAGAGTTGTATGTCCAAATATCTTATTAAGTACAACTTTTTTTATTTTAGAGTTAAATACGGTTTTAGTCTCTCTGGTTTGATTCAAATAATCATTTTAGTCTAAAAGTTTAAATTTGATCTTTTTAGTCCAATAGTTTTAATTTTGTATCAGTTACAGTCCAGTTCACTAACCCCATTCAAAATTTATGTTAAGTTTTTATTAAAAAACCAAAATACCCTAACTATAAACATCAGCCCCAATTCCATTTCTTTTCATCCCCACTCCAAACGCTAACACACATAATGAGAGAGATGCTCGTGGAGATGAAGGAAGCCGACCAAGGGATTCCCGGCAGCTCTCCGACCGACCCTTGGCAGTGATATGGCGGAGATAGACGACGGTGATCCCTGACAATGGACGACGACAAGGAGAGAGAGAGAAAATCTTAGAGAGAGATAGATTACGGGACAGAGAGAGAACGGGAGAGCCCCCATCTCCGACGACCACCAAGGACGGTTGTGGTGGTTCACTGTGGCAGAGGCGGCTAGGGTTCCGTCGCTGGCCTGTTCACCGCCGCCACCACATTCATACATCAGATGCGTTCCATGGAGCAGTCGGGTCTGTTAATCCTGATCTGGTTAGTCGCGATATTGATTTGTTTACATCTACCTCGTCTGGTGCAAGACAATTGGTTGAGGAGTGGTTTAGCCAGAAAACATGGCGGCGTGGGGTGCCGTTTGGAGTTTGGTGGTGTGATCCAGCGGTGATGGAGTTTAGAGGGTGAATTGAGGTTTTGAGAAAGAGGGGAGAGAGAACAGAAAGAGGAAAGAGTTATTTTTATTTTGTTTGTTTTTTCTTTTAATTTCTATTTATAAATACAAGTTTAATATAAGGGTATTATGGACTTTTTATATAACAATTAACAGAAAAAATTTAACGATGTTAGTGAACATGACTGTAACTGATACAAAATTAAAACTATTGGACTAAAAAAGTCAAATTTTAAATTTTGGACTAAAATGGTTATTTGGATCAAACCACAAGAACTAAAACCGTATTTAACTATTTATTTTATTTTCTATGGAACTTTTTAGACGGTTAAGAATTATAAACATGGGTGATATGCTTCTTCAACCAGCTGATGTGGGTGATCATGTAGTCAAACTAACGGATGTAAACAATGCAAAAACAAAATCAACTGTCATATCCAAAACAAAGATAATGTTATCTACTAGTTAAACCAGCGGATCACCCGCATCTGCTACTTGAAGTAGAGGATCACTTAGAAACAAAAATGATTTCAAAAACACTTAAAACCCACATTTATAATTCTAAACCACTTAAAACAATAGAAAATTGTTTTCTTATCAAATCATAAAGAATAAAGACCATAAATCTTAGTTATTTAATACATTTTATTTTTGCTTAAATTCTTCCGTTGTTTAGTTTTTTTATTAAGTTCTGCTATTCTTATTTGATGTTAATTCTTTTTTGAAAAGTAATAAAGTTTCCTGATATAGTTAATCATTTGATACTTTTTTAAGACGTCTATCTCAACCCAAAACCCATTTTGATCGAGACGGAAATGTTACTTTTTTAAAAGTCCACTTTAACCCTCAACCCGTTATGACCCGGCATGCCCACTCGTTTTGTCATACTTAAAATATTATATGAAGCCGCCGTACAAAAAAAAAATATTATATGAAGAATTAATTAATGAAAATAGTTTAATAAATAAAATGACCCTCGTTATTTCTAAAAAGATATAAAACATAAGCATAAATTAACACCTCATCCCGAATTGTGTTAGAACTAGAAAATTTGACCCGCGTGTTGCGGCGGGGTTGTACGGTGATATTAACGTGTTTAAATGCATAACTAAAGCTCGCGCGATGCAACGGGTTTGCGCAGCTCGTTACTTGCGTTGCGACGACGATAATAGCGTGACTAAGTACATAAAGAAACGTATGAAGTTGCCACGACTCGGTCTTCTGCGTGATGCGGTGGGTTTTCCAAACCTCGTTACGTGCGTTGCGGCGGTCACAATAACGTGACTAATTACATAAATGAAACGTATGAAGTTGCCACTACACGATTATGGAGATCGAAAAATAGATAGATTGCGGCGCGAATATGAGTTAACATTGAAACGACAAATTCGTTAAAGAAGTTAGTAACAAATTAAAAATAGAAAAAAACACTTTTTATAAACGAATATAAAAAGTAAGGAAAAAATGAAATTTGAGGGGTAGAGTTAACACTAACGTGCTTAAGTACATAAAAAACCGTACGAATTTGATGCGAATCGGTTTTGAAGATTGAACCAAAGATAGAAAAAAGTATTATGGTTCACACATTACAACCTAATAATTAAAAAAAATAACCAAAAGAAATAAGAAATCTAAAAAGAAAAAGAAAGAAAAAAAAAACAAAAAAACCCTAAAAAAATATTTGTTGGGCGCAGGGTTTAAACTGCATCCCAATAGAAACTTAAAGATTTAAGCATATAATCTTTAACCAATCCACCAAAAGTTTGCTTTTGAGTAAATAATGAAAAATCAAAATACAAAAGAGAAAGGAGTGGTTTTGTTGGTGCCCCTCATTGGTTACCGACCTTACCTTTTAAGGTTATTAGAATGGTAATAGATGGACCACTGAGATTTGATGGAAATGATTTTAGATCACCACCTTTTTCTCCGATAATAAGTGATATGGCCGGGGTTGATGAAACCCTACGGTGAGTGATAACTTTAGCAAAGCACGTGGGGTTACTACTACTACCCACGCTCACGCATGCATGGATAGGTTAATGTATGCATATCTTTGATGTAACAAAAGCTATTCTCTAATTATGTGTACTTGCTATCACTATCAACTCATCTTAGCCCATAATTACTTGACTGTTTTAGCTTTTTTTGGAAAAAAGTTTCTGTTGAATATTAATTAAGTATGAACAATTGTAGGAATTGGTGGATTCGTAGACTTGGATTCTCCGATAATCGCACGAGATCGCTTTCATATTGAATTATTTCGGTATACATGAATATTCAATATGATAAAAATTAGAAATTTAAGAACGAATATATGAAATCTGTTAAGATTTTCGTGTGTGAAACCGACCAAAACGATTATATTTATAAGGATGAAGATGCTCTGATGTGACTACTGAATTTAACAACAGTACAAGAGAATTTTATAGATGATGGTGGACCTTATCCAAACAATAATCTAGTGTGGGTGTGTGTATACACAGTAGGTTAGAAACTCGTATATTACATGAGTTAAATAAATATAATATTAAATAGTAAGTAATAAAAAGAAATAGCTGAGAAAGAAAATATTAAATAGTTAAGAAAAAAATATTAAATAGTTGAAAAAAATAAGCGAAAAAAGAATCTTGGGCTCATAGAATTGTGACGTGTGACACAATCAGTCACTTATTTATTAGGTATATATATACTAGGTTAGAAAACTGTGTATTACAAAGGTTGAAAAAAGAAATATTAAATAGTTAAAAAAAAATAAACGAAAATTTTTTTTTGGCTCATAAAATTAAGACACGTGCCGCGACCATATATATATATATATATATATATACTAGCTTACAACCCGTGTTTACACACGAGGTAAAAAATATCAATATATAAAATTGTTAAATCTTTATATATATTTTACATAAATGTATTACATATACTAAGGATAGAAAACAAAATTCAAAATATGTAAAATTTAATATATAATTAAGTTTTAAAAATACTTTAATTACTATTTAATATAATTTGACTTTCATTACTATTTGATTAAAAATAAAAGTTATATAATTAGATTTCAAAGTTTCTTATAATAATAGATAATTTAAAATAAATGTGTTTTATTAGTATAATTAATATCTTTTTTAAAAATATTTATTATTAAAAGATAAATGTGTATTTAATAAGAGAGAGAGATGGGGAAAAAATGATGAGAATAAATATGGAGGTGACGCGTGACATGGAAAAACATTTATTTATTATATAGTATAGATAAGTTTTAAATACAAAGGGTTTTATGGTGCAAAGGGTACGAAGGATTATGGATCATTGATCTATCAATTCAAGGGTTGAGATGAAATGTGTGCATAGTCAACTTATTTTTAAGCGTGAAAAGAGTCTGAAAGGGTAAAATGGGCATACGACGTTATTTTTTAAAAACACGTATAACTTTTTTATACGACATTATTTTTTTAAAAAAATTACACCATAAAATCGAGCATTTTATTCTCTTTAATATGAACTAGTTTAGATCCCGTGTATACACACGGGGTGAAAAATATTAATAAATAAAAATTTTAAATCTTTACATGTATATTTTACAGGTATAAAAATGTATCATATCCTAAGGATAGAAAATAAAACTCAAAATATGTAAAAAACTAATATATAATTGGGTTTTGAAAATACATTAAGTACTAATTTAATGTAATTTGATTTTCATTTCTTATTTGATTGAAAATAAAAGTTACATAATTAGATTTCAAAGTTTCACAAAGACTAATTTAAAATAAATGTGTTTTATTAGTATAATTAATATTTTCTTAAAATATATATTTTTGTTAAAAGATTGAGGTGCATTTAATAAGAGAGAGAGACGGGAAAAAAATGATAAGAATGAATGTAGATACGACACGTGGCATGAAAAACATTTATTTATTATATAGTATAGATATACTTTTGCTATACTTTTATTTAAAAATATCGATTTTTTTAAATGTCGATGTGCTGTGAGTGATTACGTGATAACATGATTACGTGATTATGTATAACATGCGTGATTACGTGATTATGTATAACATGCGTGATTACGTGATTATGTATAACATGTGTGATTACGTGATTATGGTCATGTGTTACTATACAACATACGTGATTATGGTCATGCGTTATTATGAACATACGTGATTATGGACGCGGACGCATTTACCCCTCACATACTGAACACGTGTCGCATGCTGGTGCCTTCGTACGCTTCGTACGATAAAACCCATTTGTACAATAATCGGACCCTATATGTATATATAAACTGTTCATATCAGGATCAATAAATAATTAAGTATTAAAACTTATTTTTTAGCCTTTGATCAATTAAATGAGAAACGACCTTCATTCAGCGCGTAGAAGAGACATAAGAGAGGGAAGTCTCAACCATCTATTGATATATATGATCCAAAAACTAAAAAGTGATTCATAATTATCTATTGATATATATGATCCAAAAACTAAAAAGTGATTCATAATTATTTAATGGTTCTCTTATGAATATCTTCTAATAACATAAACAATTGTACTTGTAATTGTAATAGATAGGACTATCTCGATAGCATAACATATAAATGTTTAAGCGGTTCTCACGATTCTCTACTACAAATTTGTTTGGCGGAAAGGAGTTCAAGTGAGAACCATAACTTTTAACATAACTAATATAGGGCATTCATTTTTTATACATAAAAAACATAGAAATTTGAAAGGTTATAAATGTGTACTAACTAGTGGGCGAACCCGTACGCTGCCGTGTGGGCGTTTACGCACCGAGAAATTTATAAGGTTTGCTTTCAACAACTTATACATTCATACTCACTCCATGATGAAACATGGATAAAAATAAGCATGCCTCACTTACAATTCGGTTTTGAAAAAAAAATCATGTGCAAACATTGCTAAAAATAGGCACACAAGTCGTAGAAGAAAAACACTGCAAAAAAACAAAACCTTGAGGAAACTTTGAGACTTGTTTGTCTATGCTTCGAAGGCTTGTATATTATTGTGCACAACTACGTTTTGAACTAAACTTACACCGAAACGTAGATAAAATAAGCACGTCGTAAAGGTATATTTGGAATTTTGCAAAACATTAAATTTTAAAAATTATAAGAGAAAAAAAAACATTGTTAGGGAGCCATGTGTCATCATATGATTGTGGGAAAATAAGAAAAAAAACATACAAACACAAAAAAAAATTGAAAGTCTTTATTCAACGCTTAAAAAACATAAAGGGTACGCATGATAACTTTTTGTGGCCAATTTGTAAAAGTGAAAAAATTCTTTGTGGCCGTTTATAAAAGTTTAAAAGTTCACTATTACTAACTAAGTTAGAAACCAGTGTATTACATATATTGAATAAAATAAAAATATTAAATAGTTATTATAAGCGAAAAAAATAAAGGAAATAGTTGAGAAAGGAAATATTAAATATCTGATTTGTTGAATGAAAGAAAATATTAAAAAAGGAAATGTTAAATAGTTGAGGAAAAATAAATGAGAAAAAAACGCGTCAACCAGTTACTTATTTATTTATTTTTGAACAACAATACCTCATTTTGGGGTCACTTAAACCACTCCTAACAATTTACACCAATCCGTCTATGACGGGCTCGAACCCTTGACCTCAAGACGAGCTTCATCACTTTAACTCCAAATAGCAATATCCATTTTGGGGTCACCTAAACTACTCCTAGCAATTTACACCAATCCGTCTATGACGAGGCTCAAACCCTTGACCTCAAGACGAGCTTTATCACTTTAACTCCAAATAGCAATATCCATTTTGGGGTCACCTAAACTACTCCTAGCAATTTACACCAATCCGTCTATGACGAGGCTTAAACCCTTGACCTCAAGACGAGCTTTATCACTTTAACTCCAAATAGCAATATCCATTTTGGGGTCACCTAAACTACTCCTAGCAATTTTATCACTTTAACTCCAACTAGCAATATCCATTTTGAGGTCACCTAAACTACTCCTAGCAATTTACACCAATCCGTCTATGATGAGGCTCAAACCCTTGACCTCAAGACGAGCTTTATCACTTTAACTCCAAATAGCAATATCCATTTTGGGGTCACCTAAACTATTCATAACAGTTTACACTAATCCGTCTATGATAGGGCTCGAACCCTTAACTTCAAGGAGAACTTCACCACTTTAACTCCAAATGGTTTTGCCATTAAATCCAACCCTACCCCATTATTTATTTATTAGGTATAAGTTTCTATTCTCTATCATCTCGTCTCGTGTAGCCGAGCGGTAAGGTTGTGATTACCGGGAGGAAGTCTGAAATTCAAAATAAAAAATTGTAACTTTTGCTTGATAATTTTATGAATTCGTTTTAAAATATAAAATTATGAATCAAAAACATAAATTTAATAAATTAATTTATTTTTATAACTTCTCATAAAAAAAAGATTTCTGATTTCTGACAATATCCCAATGCATATTTGGGTTGATTATGACTTTAAACGTCTCTCATATTAAATAATAATCATGTAATTCTTTTTATAAAACGTTTTTTTATAAAAAAAAATAGGTTTATTAATAAAATATTTTTTATAAATTGAACATTTCTTTCATTATTTTTATAAAATATTTTAAAAAAATAGTTATATAACGTATCTAAAATTTGTATTAAAAAACTATATAATATGTCATAAATATGTACTATGTAAATCTTTATTACTAAGTATATAACATTGTCTTTATTTAACATGTGTAATACACCGGGGTTTCTAACATAGTTTTAGTATATATATATATAGCAATTATAAAACGTTTATTGTTATGTTTTGGAGTATCTCTTAGTTTCTAGCTCCTTTGTTAAATGTTAGATTCTGTTTTTCTCTTATAAGTTTATGTCAGTAAAAAAAAGCAATTATAAAAATATAACTAATAATCACACAATAACAAATACAGAAAATCATAACGAGCTTTGCATAAATCCAAATATAAGATTAGAGCCAGCTTTGCATTTGATTGGCAAAGCTCATGACTTCCTATTTGGATCAAAAGCATCCTTCCACTTATCCCAATTTACACGTTGATCCGACCCTAAATCATTCGTCAAACCCGGATCGTTGATGTAGTGTGGCTCTGATGATGATCCTACACTCGGTGAAGAAGATTGGCGGGAAGCATATTCAGAATATTGTTGTTGATGACTATTGAAGTCAGCATTGTTGATATTATGAGTGTTTAGATCTGAAGTATTGAAGTAACGCAATTGAGCTTCATTACTAGAAAGAAGTTGTGCGTACTGAAGAAAGTCTGGATAACTGGTGGCTATAGATTGATGTGACGTAGGATTTGGAGGTTGTGATGAGGTGGCGGCGGGTGGTTGTGTGGTGGCTATATAACGGAGTTCAGAACGGCCTTGAACGCGTTCTGGGAAATTGAGCTTGGCCTTTGATCCTTTGAACTTAAGGGCAGCCTGATCATAAGCAACAGCTGCACTCTCGGCTGTTTCAAATGTGCCCAACCAAACACGGGCGCCTTTGTTGGGATCCCGTATCTCGGCTGCCCATTTTCCCCACGGCCTTTGCCTTACACCTCGGTAATGTTGTTTCACCGGTGTTTCTTCAAGCCATGCACATGATAAAATAGAGATGTATTTTGCTTAATTCATGCATGCAAATGGTCAATATGCAAATTAAAATAAACACTTTGAGCCGAACCCGAGCTAGCTTTGGCTCGGCTCGTGAAAAATATAGAACATTTATCGTAGTACAATTTTTATATATATATAAAGTTCTATTTTGAGTGTACTAAGCCTCCGAAACCTACGGAATGACCACAAATCGATTACAAATTAAAACTATTCTTAACTTTTGCAAGGCGTTTTGGTTTGGCTTTTCAGATTATTCAAATTTAAAAATTTTAAAAATAAATACGAATTGGAATTAGACGAAAAATCAATTTGAATTGAGTTGATTCGAATAAACAGAATTATAATAAAAAAATAAGCAAAAATATATGTATATTTTTATAAAAAATACAACTTATAATTCGAATTTGAGTATCCGGTTCAAATAAAATCATAAATTCAAATTCGATTTTGAATTCGTTTCTGTTTTTAGATTCTAACATCCCTATTTACACCAGTACTTTTATATTTGAAGTCATCGAATTTGTAATATTATATATCGATTACTCACCTTTTGAAATTTAGCAACATTTTATATTCTTTTTTTAATGGCCAGAAGATTGATCTTATCAATCATGAGCAAAAGAGTCGACATAAGGCAATTAAAGCTGAATATATTCTTATCTTTTTTAAAATTTCAACAATAAAATTTGTTTTGTGACTGTTACTAGTTTGGTGATATGCTTACTGAATAATACAACTTTTTAAAGACTTCGAGTTCTAATTATAATTAGAACTCTGAGTAAATAAATAGAACCCACTTTAGAATAACAATCGAGCTTTATTAACTAATTAACAACACATAATGTGCGTGATTTATAGTAGCAAATCGAACTTTATTATGTCCTGTATAGCACCCGGTTAGCAGTTAACTATATATCATCGACTAGCATTTATTAGTTATATCTTATATGTATACATTTTAACGAGTTGACTATTTAAGAATAAATCAGCAGCATTTCCCCTTAACTCCTCAAGTATGCAGATAAACCGCAACCTCGAAGGAGTAAAGAGAAATAGCTACCAATTTTTTTCTTAAATGTCAACCCGTTAAAATGTATACATATCCTAAATAAGATAGAATATTCAAAAAGCAGTCCCAAAGGGGACAATCCAAAATTTATCTCTATCAGATAAATTTCGGACGGGTATATTCTAAAGGGTTATCCTAAATAAACATACTAGTGTACACAATATGAGACATGACATACATAAACAAAGACGTACATAAATGACATTACGGGTGTAAGCCTTTTTCTTATTTATTTTATAAAATTATAAAATATATATTTTTTTAATATATAAGTAATAGTATTTATAAAATTATGATAAACGAGCCGTTTACAGCCTAAATGAAATTAAAAATTAAATACACAAAGGCATAAAAGTCGGGATACATACCTTAAATAAATTCAATAAAACACAAATATGATGTTATTCACACCTCGTCAACCGTAATGAGTTCCGAACTTGCAACAAAATTAAATAAAGTTACATATACATACAAACATATATACATACATCCACAAATCATACAATTACATAAACATACATACAAATACATACAAACATACATACAAACATACATACACATATACATATATATTATATACAAACATACATAAATAAATGCCCAAATTCTCAAATTACATACATAAACACAATTCCATACATAAAAATACATACAAACACACATACACATATATACATACATATTATATACATACATAAATAAATGCCCAAATTCTCAAATTACATACATAAACACAATTCCATACATAAAAATACATACAAACACATATACACATATATACATACATAAATAAATGCCCAAATTCTCAAATTACATACATAATCACAATTCCATACATAAAAATACATACAAACACACATACACATATATACATACATATTATATACAAACATACATAAATGCCCAAATTCCCAAATTACATACACAAACACAATTCCATACATAAATATAATCAAAATTCATACAAACACACATACACAAATATATACCTACATATTATATACAAACATACATATATATACAAACATATATACATACATTCACAATTACATAAATACATAAACAATTATATACATACAAATCATACAATTACATAATCATACATACAAACATACATACACATATATACATACATATTATATACAAACATACATATATAAATGCCCAAATTCCCAAATTTCATCTAAACCTAATTTCACATCTAAACCTAATTTCATCATAAAATTTCATAAATATTTATAAAATCATTCATCTAAACCATATATACATACATACAAATAAACACAACAATATACATACAAACATACATCTAAACCTAATTTATAGAAAAATTACTAACCAAGTTTGCAAATTAGCTTCGAATAGCTTGAAATCCTCAAAAAATGGTCAAAGCTTCAAACACTAACAAAAATCAAAGAAATTAAGTAAAAACCCAAAAATGTTGATTTTTTGGTCAAAATTGAAACATAGATGTTAACTAACCTCAAAACCCGAGAGATTGGTGAAGATTGCTCCACAAAACACACCAAAAACGGGAAATCGTCAAAGAGAGAAGATGAGAGAGTTTTGGGGTTTTTTTCGTGGAAATGGGAAGCAGGAAGCTGTTTCTGGGTTTATTCTCGCTGAGACCTATACCGACGACATGTCGTCGGTATAGGCTCCAAAGTCGGCGCAATATGGTTTTGTCCCGACGACATGTCGTCGGTACAGGTTTGACCAGTTAATAAAGTTAAAAAGTCTATACCGACGACATGTCGTCGGTATAGAGTTTTCCCATAATTGTTTTTAATTTAAAAAAAAAAATTTTGACCGACGAATATTCATCAAATAAAAGAAAAACAAAAAGAAAATGGAAATTAACCTATACCGACGACATGTCGTCGGTATAGGCTCGAAAGTCGGCGCAATATGGTTTTGTCCCGACGACATGTCGTCGGTACAGGTTTGACCAGTTAATAAAGTTAAAAACTCTATACCGACGATATGTCGTCGGTATAGAGTTTTCCCATAATTGTTTTTAATTTAAAAAAAAAAATTTTGACCGACGAATATTTATCAAATAAAAGAAAATGGAAATTAACCTATACCGACGACATGTCGTCGGTATAGGCTCGAAAGTCGGCGCAATATGGTTTTGTCCCGACGACATGTCGTCGGTACAGGTTTGACCAGTTAATAAAGTTAAAAACTCTATACCGACGATATGTCGTCGGTATAGAGTTTTCCCATAATTGTTTTTAATTTAAAAAAAAAAATTTTGACCGACGAATATTTATCAAATAAAAGAAAAACAAAAAGAAAATGGAAATTAACCTATACCGACGACATGTCGTCGGCACAGGTTTTCCCCAATTTTTCATTGGGCGCCATGTTTTCCCTCCATCTGCCTCAACCCTGTGCCGACGACATGTCGTCGGTACAGGTTTGACCAGTTAATAAAGTTAAAAACTCTATACCGACGATATGTCGTCGGTATAGAGTTTTCCCATAATTGTTTTTAATTTAAAAAAAAAAATTTTGACCGACGAATATTTATCAAATAAAAGAAAAACAAAAAGAAAATGGAAATTAACCTATACCGACGACATGTCGTCGGCACAGGTTTTCCCCAATTTTTCATTGGGCGCCATGTTTTCCCTCCATCTGCCTCAACCCTGTGCCGACGACATGTCGTCGGTATAGGGTCTCCCCTATTAAATTTTGGGTTTGGCCTATCCCGACGACATGTCGTCGGTATAGGGTGACCTATCCCGACGACAAGTGTCGTCGGTATAGGCTCCGTCGGCACAGGGTCCTTTTCTTGTAGTGTATGAGACTGCTTAAAAACCCGACACAGTCGATCAGATTGTCATACAGTATCCCGAATTAGAGTCTACTAGGTTTTTCAAGTCATATATGGTGAATAACCGGATTATATTTTCACAAGTTGTAGTGGACACATATTTCACTAACCTAGTATGATAATACGTCACTATGTTGAATCGCTTTAATAAAATACTATATTGTATAAAAAGAGTGAATGCTTTATTATTTATAAGTTGGTCATCGTTTTTGCTCATGTTCGTTCGTTTAATAAACAAATAAACATAAATAAACGGTTCGCTTAACGTTTGAGTCACTTTATTGAAAAAGTACTAATGTTATACCATTTGCGAAATCGATACCGGTCCTAAATAAACAAAAAAAAGGCCAAAAGAGGGGGAAGATCCAATGGTGATTTTGTCATGGATAGAAAATGACTAAACAAGGTACGTAAAGATGTAGTGATAGTTCTAAATTTTGAGAATATTGGGTAGTTGAGATGTATCTAGATTGTCATTCAAACCCTTGTTGGCAACTTGGCATTCTAAAACCCCATGTGGCACCAACCCCACCTCTTTTCACTCTTGCTTTAGATAGCTACAAACATACAAACTTATATATACACCTCCATGCATAAATGAAAGTAATTACTAATGTTAAGTGTGATTAAAACATGTCTAACTAGTTTAATAT
Source organism: Smallanthus sonchifolius (assembly GCA_023525975.1). NCBI lineage: Eukaryota > Viridiplantae > Streptophyta > Magnoliopsida > Asterales > Asteraceae > Smallanthus > Smallanthus sonchifolius. Next base: position 83,078,460 of record CM042030.1, on the reverse strand, counting down.
TTGATATATGATTTAAATATTTTTTTTAATTTTGTTAAATGTTTTAATTTATTCACTAAACATGTTTTTAAGAAGTGTTTCATGCATCATTTTCTTAAATATTTGTACACTTTTTTTTAAAAGGTAAATTTGTTTATTCTTGTGGGAGTGAGACTTGAACCCATAACCTCCCTAAAAGAAAATTAATATTAGTCTTCTAATGAAAAACATACAAAATCTTGCTTTGATTTACAGTCATTCCGATTTGTCGAGCAGGAAAACCGAATAAACCGAAAAAATAAAAAAACCAAACCAGTTAAAAAAATCAATGGCTTAGAAGATTTTTAGGTAACCAATTTTTATAGTTCGTTATACTTAATTGGTCAAAAATAACTGAACCGAAACGACATTAAAATGACCTTATATCTTTACTTTTATTAAATAATATGTTATATTTTGGAAAAAAAATGTTACAACTTTTTTTATAAATAACATAGTAGTTCTCGTTTATTCCTATACCCTACCTATAACTTTGTTATGAATGAGATTATACTGGGTACTTTTGTTTGTTTAGTTGCCGCTTATTCTCTTTTACAAAAAAAAGGTGTAATATTTTACTTGATTCAAGATATAATTTAATTATCAATTGGAACTACCTTGAATCTACCTACCCAAAGCTAGCGGTTAACCGACCATCATTTCTAATACCAAACCATTTATAATCGAAACCAATCAGAACCATATTTTCAAATAATCAAACTATTCATAACCAAGATAAATCAATTATGAAAACCTAAAACCAGAACATCATATAGGTTTGGTTTTAAAACATAACCTAACGGAACTTAACCATGCTCACCGGATATTATTAAAGTGAAACATATTTTTCCTAAAGTATAGTAAGATTGCAAAGAAGAAAAGGAAAAGATCACAAATAAGATTCTACCATGTGAATCATTGTTATTGAATATTAATAATTAAATCTCGGTGAAAGTGATTGTAACCAAAGATTTTTGTGATGCAAGTATCTTTTGATTAACATTCGGCCATATGACAGATGAGAGAGAGAGAGAACGTGTCCCGATTCATCTTAATGTAACATGTGATGATACATAGTTACATACGTGTATATTCTATACTAGGTTGATATCCCGTGTATTACACGAGTTAAATAAATATAATGTTATATAATTAATAATAAAAAATTAAATTTTAAAAGTCTCGTGTTTTACACGGGTTGAATAAAATATAATTGATCTCTTAACACATACATTCGTCAAAATATGTCTACTTTAACGTGACAGTTATAAAGTATATTAAGTTAATTTTTAAAACATTTTTTTAACTTGGTATTAATTTTTTTTTATGTAATTGATAAATGGTAATCTATATTAAATTCATTTGTTTAATGATATAATAACAATCCATAATTAAATAAAAATTATCCATAATTAGATTGATATTAAATGCTTAAAAAATTATTCTTTTAATATAGTATTTAATAAGAGAGAGAGACGGAAAAATAATGCTAAGAATGCACCAGAATGTGACACGTGCACATAATTTTACCTGTTTATTAAGTAGTATAGATATCACATAATAATAGTTTAACAAACAATTAAACTATTAGTGTTTGTAGTTAGTAATATTAATGATACTCTATGACTAGATATAGGAAAGAGCCAATTAAGAGAGGTGTACCTTGTTGACGATGATCCGGTGGTGTAACCGGTTGTTGATTTTGTAACTGAGGCATAATCATCATTGATGGTGGAGATAAAGTTGAATACTGAGGGATGAAACCGCGATAAATATCATCGATTGGTGTTGTGCCGACGATCTGATGATTAGGATGAAGGTTAGTGTTCGAATACTCTTCTCGATATCTACTACCTTGACTTTCATAAGCACCATATTCTTCTTCTTCCGACTGCTTGTTGATGACGATCTCGTTAGCTTCATGATCAATCGGTGCTACTTGGTTTTGGTCCCAGCCGAATCGTTCACTATCCATGTCTTCGTTGATGATCTGATTTGAGTGATTGATATTTAACTTGTAGTAGAAGTTAATTGAAGTTTAAATACCTAGATCTGTTGCAGGTGAAAAGACGAAAATCTGATGTGGCAGCTGGATCTATGTTATTTTTGGTAGCAACACGAGATGCATATTTACACACAGCTAAGGTTCATATCAAGAGGCTGTGATGTTTTGAATGGTGATACCTAGCTAGAGGTAAGTTTGGTCTTAAATACCACTTTCCTATCACCTTCATAAAATACAATTAATTTAAATAAAAATAGGTGACTTTAGTTAACTACTCTAACAATTTTATTTCTATTGCGTATATCTAATTCATAAATCGTTAAAACCAATTCAAATGTGAAATTTAAGTAGTCTGGTTGGTTTGAAATACATATTCACAGTTTGATTTTGACAATTTAAAACTTAAAACCGGTTATGTAAACTGAACTGGTTATTTTACATTTATTTGTTTTTTCAATCTAGAAATATTTAATTATAAATATATATTATATAATCTATTAAAAACGGATGTCGATGAACAGTGTTAACCTCAGCCAATGAGGTTCTGCCACGTGGTAGGTTCTATTTGGGTTTTTATTTCCACTTCACATGTTTACGGTAAGTAGGGTCGGATGAAAACTATAACCCAAAAGGTTACGCAACCCAGTGGTGCGGGTGCTGGTTTTCCTTTCACGAGACCCCGGTTCGAGTCTTGGCACCTCCCCCTCCCCGACTGTTTTTTTTTTGTTTTTCTTTTCTTTTTTATTTATTTTACCTTTTCCCTTATATGCCACTTATTTCTTTTGGAGTTTTTTTTATCTTTAGTTTTTTTTTCAATTTTAATTCTTTGATTGTTTTTATTTTAATTTTTTTATTTCCTTTCTTATTTTGTAGGTTTTTCAAAATCCCGAATATACCCTATCGGCTTTCTTATTTTTATCCACGCTTTCATATTAATTTTATTCAAGATCGACCCGCCAGTCGTTCTTCTTTTTATCTACGTTTCCTTTTCTTTTTAACTTTCCTTGGTTATTTTTTTTTAGTTTTACTTAAAAAATTTATAAATGTAATTTAATAAATTTTATTAAACAAAAACAAACTAAATGAAAAGATTTTTTTTTTAATTTTCAATATTTATTTAAATTTATATACAATTCTAAATTTATATATATAAAAAATACCTTTTATAATTATTACTACTCAATAATATTATTATTTCTCTTACTCTAATTGTATAACCTTTTGTTTTTAAAATCGCTTTCGCGACGTGTTTAATTTTATCTATGTTTTCATATAAAATTCAGCAGACGCGAAACGTGGGTTTAACCAATTAGTTATACTCGATAACCATTCTTATCATTAAAAGAAAAACAATACAAAAATGGTCCGAAACCATAAAACTGTCAAAACCAAAATGTTAAACTGTTAAAACCGCCCGATCCAGCCCACTCCACCATTTAGGTCGATTTGGTTATCCATAAATGAGTTGGGCTACCCATAAACCGCCGCCAATGACAACCATTATCACCTGGACTAGTTAGACATGGTAGAAAACAGGGCAAAAAATATCATGTTGTTATGGGGGGAGAGGGGTTCCTACATGTGAAAAACAATTATACCATCGTGTGAAAAAAAAAGCCATTCATGATAAGACCAACACCGTTACAAAGCTCGAACCATTCAAACCACGGTTCTTTACTATGGTGATCAGTAACTAAGATGGTGAAGTTTTGACCTTGAGGTTGAATGAGATTTCCTCCTTACTCTGACGATGACAATGCATAGACATCATCATGCTATGTTAAAGATGAAAGGGGAGATAGTGTATACACGTGAGGATTACTGTCGTGTTGGGGGGTGTTTAGTCGGATGTGAAAAACAGTTATACCATCATGTGCAGAAACAAAACGCCATCGACAACCGTGACAAAGCTCAAACCATTCGAACGGTGGTTCCTCAACGGTGGTGAAGTTGTGAAGGTTATGACCTAGAGATAGAGATTGAACGAGATTGCTCTAACGATGCCAATGCATGTGAAAAATAATGTAGTGTTGCATGGTTTGTTTATAACAATTATACCATCGTGTGGAAAAAGAAAAAAAAAACCATTTGGACAATGTAGTTAAAACTTAAAATTGACCTATATCAAAAGCTAGATTTACCACATGATCTTTTATGTAATTTTTCAAATATTAACAACACATGATTAATACACAATAATTATTTATTTATAGAATATAATGATACAAAAAAAAGACATTTAAAATAAAAATATTTAGCAATTCTATACTTAATGAAATTGTGACCTTTTGGCAAAAGAATTTTTAGTGAAGGAAATATGATTCGACATTCCAGTTTCATGTTTTATGTTATAGGATATTAGCTTATGCATAAGTGAAACAAATTCAAATGTCACATGACATATCCCAGTGAAGCCGTTTGCGACAGTTTGTCATCCTATTACTCTCTCATAAATTCACTTTTGACGGACCTAATCATTCCTTGTTTAAGCAACACTTCCAATCTTCATTCGCGTGGAAGGAAACATCTACCACACAACTACATAGTCCCACTGCTGCATCAATCGTTTCAATTTCGTTCTTGGTGACATAAGCAGAGACACAAACTAGCCTACTAAATGCTTGTTGATACCCAGACGTTGTTCTGTATGGTTTCGGGTACTGATTCTTTCATTTTATTTAACCAAAAACCATTTCCACAAGTATTATTATTATTATTATTATTCCTTATTTGTGCATCTTGATTTTAGTAGTTTAAATGTTATGCGATGGCACTAATATTTTCTCAATAGGGAGGGACAATTGCGGGTGCGGCGGGTGGGGATGTAACCGTATTGGGTTAGGTGGTACTGGTCATGGTGGTTGTGATGGTTTTCTTGGCTTAATATTAAGTGGTTGTTTCACCTTTTTTTACTTTTTTGAGCCCAAATGTATCAAGGTTTGACAGCAAAATCATGTTCATTGGCTCTCCGGTAAAGCAATGCTGATGCCTCCACCCTGTTTTATCAAACACGTGTCAAAATTCATTTCAAGAACATAAAAACCGACACTGTAACGAGCTTATTTTTTAAAAAATTAAAAATTTCATACCAGCCAGGATGCACAACAGGTCTATCTGTAGCAAGTGCCCAATTAACCTGACATGAAAACAGAGTAATCAAGCTTCCCATCAAATAAGGTTATGGTATATTAACAATGTACCTTATCAGTGCCAAGAGAATTAGCAACCACATGGGTGACCTGTTCATCAATTTGATTGGTGCAAACAGCACCGAATTGCTCCGCTGTCTGCCATAATGGATGTAAGTGAGGACTAGCTTCACCCACAGGAATCACCCTGCTGAATACTATTCGACACCCGCTTAAAATCTTCCTCTGCTCTGATGCTAGTATATTTCTAGCATCGGCTTCATCTAAACATTTTTCCAAGAAAAAGATTTGATGTATTTTCTCAATAACCTAAATTTCAACCAGCAGGTAGGTGATATTAGAACAGATATAATAAGATATTTTTAGTAAAATTTGGATTAAAGGTGTTTTACTGCCAAAGAAGACACCAGAGTCCCGTCTTCTGGTCTCTCGTCATGATCTATCTCAAGAAGTGAAGGACCCGGAAGTCCAAATTGTCGCCTACTACATGGAAAGTATATGTATCTGCAATAAAAATATATAGATATTAAAAGAGAACATAGATAACAATATATGTTTTAAATCAAGGCTATGTATTCAGTATACCTTTCTACAACTATCAAGTTGAGTTTGTTATGAGGCCAGACTCTTATAGAATCGTCTATAATTACAACAGCAGACTCCATACCCAAAACCCCTTCCAAATCCTTGCATTTGGGATCCCCGTCAGCATTATCACCATAATCACCCCTTGAAATAACTCGCCCGTTAAATAAAACTCCTTTTGGATCAAGCACTTTGGCCATTTCTGTAGCATATACTTTGTTTCCCATTGTGTAAAGATGAAGCTCATAAAGCTTACTAGCCTGAGGTTTGAGAACAAAATGAATTAAAGATTTTAACACAAATAGTTAATGAGCTGAGTTGTTGATTTTTCATTATATAAAATGATTACCTTCTCTAGAAAGTTCCAAACCCCGGGCCGAAGCTTGGTCCACATACCCATGTGAGGAAATCTAAAGAGATGCCTATGTGGCTTGTCACGGTCTTCTTCTTCTTTCTTTTTCAACATCTCATTATGCACCGGTTCGATCTCAGAGAACTGGGAGCATTGTCATATAAATTAAATACTGAATTCACGGTAATATTAACTTATAAAATCACCAAAAAAGAATATAAAAAAGCTACCTTCGCAGAATTTAGAAGGGTGTGATCAAGATCTAACACAAGGCATAGTTTACGGTCAGCAAACATCTTTTTCTGTTCTTCCAATCTTTTTGATCTTTCCCTCTGAATAGCAGCCCGTTGTTGGTCATCAAACCTTCCAATATATTGATCAACATCTCCCCACGCATTATGTGATTGAGATTGGCCAAGGCATGAAGCAACTTCTTCAGATGTGGACCCAGCCCCATTATGAAGGCGGCCTGGATGTGAAGATGGTCCTTTCATATTTACAAAACTCGGATGGACTTGTGATGTTTGTGATGAAGACATTTGAACAGATGCACTCGCGGAAACAACATTAGGAATGTTTTTCAACTTTTTAGTGAATTGACGGGTGATATCAGGTGCTGATATAGGTTGAGACGATACTCTTCGATCTGCTTGCTTTGAATTTCCCTGATCACCCGCAGCAGTTGATAAATTGGTTACCGGTTCTTGTTTTTGTAATAACTTACTGTGCAAAGCACGACGAGGATCACGAGGTTTCATTTTCATTTTCCCAGAGTCATCCTGCAAGACATCAAAGAAAAGTAACATAAATGCATACTACACATGCAACACAAAGGTTTCCAAACACCACACGTAAATGATTTCAAAATCTTATTAAAAGAGGGCTAAAAAATCATAGAAACAATGCTGACCGTTGAAGATGTCTGGGGTATTTGCACCTCATGTAATGATCTTTTCCCAATCGCCAATGATTGAGAGGCATCTGTAGTCATTGACATGGAGCCCAAAAGAGAATTTTGGCTTGTTTGGGTCACATAGTTTGCAGGATCAACTGACCTCTGTTGTTCTGTACTGATTAAACTCATCCACTGTGTAGGATTCACTGCAATATCCTTTAAAATAGATTGCAAGGATGCTGAGGTGGGATTAACGCCTGTAACAGGAATATGCACACTCCCACTACTAGTACTGGGTAAAGCAGAGGTTGTTAGAACTTTTTCTAAGCCTCTGGTTTGTGAGACAGCCATAATGTTCCTACGATTACCAGAATCTGAATAATCAATTCTTGGTCTTTTTGGTGCAGGGCCATCTACCAGCACAGGCTCATCAAAAGTCGTCTGTTTTCTTGAACCTTGTAATCCATCAAGTGGCTCGATTGCAGGTTGTTTCCTTGACAATGGTACTCTGACCTGGTTGACTTCCAAAGTGCTTTCAGAATTGGCCAACCGGAGTCTAGGGTCCCTGATTTTGTTTGGAACCCTAGTCACAGAACTAGATGTGGAATACACAGGAGCAACGTTCCTAACATTTCCATGTAATTGCCCATTAGGTCTTTCGGGAATGTTAAAGATATCCCTCTTCTCTAAAGTAGCAGAGGCTACAGAATTCAAATTCTGAACATTTGAGAAACTATAAATCTCTTCACCACAATCAACACTTGCATCACCACTTGCATCACCACTTTCTTCAGAAGGGGTTGGGCTTGGAAGCTCATTTGACATAAATGAACTTCGATTAAATTTCTGTTGATAGGTAGAAACAGCTTTTAAAGCATCAGTTTCATAACGATGTAGAACCACACGTGGGCTAGGTGTTGGCCATTCTGGTCTTATTTCTGCATCGCCTACAAAGAGTGCTCTGCCTAAAGGTACAATATTTGTGGTTTCCCGTGTTGGCGATGGAAGACTGTCAACATCATGATCCATATGAAGATCAAGAAGTGGAAGCAGTACTCTGTTCTTGGAAGTAGATGTTTGTACTTTCAAAGAATCAGATTGTGCACCAATGGGCAATACATCTAAGACAGACTCCTTATTTAGAGAAGCCACTTCCTGATTAACATGATTCTGTAAATATCCTTCCTTATCGTCAGACTTGGTACTTGAACAAGCATCATTAGAGTTGCATGACAGAAACATGTTCTCTACCTATTGAAACAAAACAAAAAAGAAATCAATATTCTAGTTACTCTAAGTCGAATGATTCTGCTTTAAAGTTTAAACCACACCTTCTTCAATGGTTCAGGGGAGAACATAACAGACACATGGTTTTTCACATTAGTCAGCATTCTGTAAAAAAACACATCACAAAGGGTATAATAACCATGCCATACAGCATTACAGGACCATAACATTTAAAATCCGAATGAAAAGAGATGAAGACCTTGAGATTATGTGCCTACTGAGCTCCTTTTGATTTTGGCTCATGGAACAAAATACCTGCAATCAAACACTTCTTAGCCACTTCTCTATGTGTTAGAACAACAATAAGAACTAAAGAGTATTTTGAACAAAATGCAGTTTGGGAGGGTTAATAGGTTATTAATCTAACTAATGATCAATTCTTTAATGATATCTTACTGAATTAACAAGTTGAATAGCAGAAAATGCCAACTGAACCAAGTCATCTTTGTTTGAGACAGAATTTTCGGAAAGCAATGTCGACAAACTGTCAACCATATCCTCGAGTCTGGAACAGACTCCATTAAATGATCTACAAGCAAAACATTAACAATAAATCTATCAACTGCATTCAACCAAACACTAACAAATTTCACTAATCAAATTAGTTATTTAATTTGCTTATTTTACTAGTATTTTCAGACTTACTTATTTGCATCACTCACAGTTATACCCTCCAACCCGATACGAATTACATCAATCCACTTCTCCACATTACCCTCTTCTCCTTCTTTACCAGTGCCAACAACCTCCATATCCAAATCAATTTCACCTTCCTCCAATTCCCCTTCCTCCTTCTCCCTATCATCATCACCAGTTATATCCACTACAATCTTATCCTTGTTTAAATTATCTTCCCCCTTCACCCCAATCTTATAGTTACCATCATCAAGAGGTTTATTCTGAACAGCCTGTGCCCAGGCAAAGTTATACAACCCAGGTGCGTAGTTCCTAGACATCTGATACTTCTTCTGGTACTTCACCAGATCCTGCATCGTCCAAAGCTTGGATTCGCCAACAGATGCATTCTTAACAACACCAATCTCCGACCGAATAGCCGGAGACTTAGCAGAAAAAACCTCTTCACTGATCTCTTCAACAGAAGCCGAATCAGAAATTTCACCTTCCTCTACATCCACATCTATAGATACCAATAATTCCTTATCCATTATTTTTTATCCTTTTAATACCGATCGATTTGAATCGGACGTCAAACAGACAACGTGACAACACCTTCCGAAGACGTCTATACAAAAAAGAAAGAAGAATGAGAGGTCTAATCTTCACGGATCTTCAAAAAACGTCACAGATTTGAATGCTAGGGTTTGAAAATTTTAATCTAGCCCTAATTGTGTTGCGATCTTGAAATTATATAGCAAAATCTACGAATTGGATGCAAAAATCAAAACCTTGATTTGATAACTTCGAATCGAAATCAAAAACTAAAGATCAAACGGCGGGGAAAGGGGAAGAGAGTGAATCGAGAAAATAGATGGGAAGAAAGAGTAACTAAGAGCATTGACAACTGGTTTTGTATAATTGTGTCAGTGAGTTTTGTATAAGAAGCAAGGAAAACCGAGGGTAGATTATAAGATCTGAGCTGGAAACTAATGCGGGATCTTGACCGTACACGTCAACGATTCTTATGATTGAACCGCCTAAATCCTACTTTTTAGTATTTGTACCTTCTAAGATTTTATGATATCATCATTTAAAATCGAGTAAACCGCAATTTACGTCCTTACGTTTGAATTTCAACCATTGAGTCTCCGTGGTTTCAATTTTTCTCCAATTGAGTCTCTGAGGCTAACGACCGTCAAAGATCTGTTAGTGATGAAGGGTACATTCGTCATTTTGCTTTGTTTTTTGGGGGCAAACTCGTCATTTACCCTTCCAGTGCTAATTCCTTCTTTTATTATTTACTATAATCATTTTTACATATAAAACAACCATCTCTTCTCTTTTCCCCAAACCCAAACCCAAACCTAAACCTTCCTTCTTCCACCTATCTATCCGATTTTCAAATTTGATAAATATTCAGAAACATACAATCATATTCGAGCACCAAATCCCCCAATTCGACGTCGAAATATCGAATCAACAACTATTGAAATAAAAAATCATCAAAACGTTTTATCAATTATCACTCTAAAGACTGGAAAGGGGGAAAATGGAAGCGGGGTTCCTTCTTTGGTTGCTTTGTTCCTCCCTCTCTTGAGGTTTTGAAATTCAATTTTGTTTTGTAAATATTTTACGGTAAGATGAGGTCTTGGTATTCCGATCTGATGGTTATGATTTGTAGTGGAGTCAATGGGTGAATTTATAAATTTGAGTCAATGGTTATGACAAAGCTGTGCAGAAACGGAGGTCAAACGGCGGAAGGCTAAGGCGCTGGAGGCGAAATTGAGATCGGTGTCGGAGCAAACACGGACGGAATCGCTATGCAAGCTGCGTCTCATCTCAAAGAACGATCCGGAGAGCCGAGCCTTAATTTCTGAAGCAGGTGTGATTCTGTACCTCTCCCTACTCGTCGTTGGCCGTTCCCAAGCCCAAACCATCTCTACCCATCGCCGCACTTCTCTTCACCACTCACTTTCGTCGCAACCCCTCCAACCTCCCGCCCACCGTCTTCCCCACCCTTCACGTCATCGGCCATCTCTACCTATTAAAGAAACCCATCTATAGAACACTCACTACAATCTCAGCCAATGAAGGAACCGTCTGAACGAGTTCCATGATACACGCGTCGATGAAGGAACACTCCTGGTCGATAAACTAATATCAACATGTTCTTCGCCGATGAACTTAAGCTCGGTGTTCCACGAGATGACGTTGAACATGATGATGAGAATGATCTCCGGGAAGCGGTATTTTGGCGGCGATATGGAGGAGGAAGGGCAACGGTTTCTGGAGATGGTGAAGGAATCGTTTGTGATGTCAGGTGCTTCAAATTTTGGGGATCATTTGTCGATTTTGAGTTGGTTGGGAGTGAATGTATTGGAGAAGAAGATGATTGCATTGAAGAAAAAGTTAGATTCGTTCATTTAAGGATTGACTTATTAAACACCCTGAGGGTAAAATGGATAATTTACGTGTTTTCTAGCAGATCTTCGACGACCGTTAGCCACAGATACTCAACTGGAGAAAAATTGGAACCACGAGTACTCAATGGTCGAAATTTGAAACGTAAGGACGTAATGCGTAGATTAGTGTAAACCACAGGGACGCAAATTGCAGTTTACTCTTTAAAAATTCTTCCTAATATTTTTTATTTAAACTACAAAATTATATTTAGTTTATTACTTTAATCTATATATACTATCTAATAAATGACTAACTAGGACGACGTTTGTAATATTATTAGTCTTCCTCATTCTCATTTTCACGTCTCTCTCTTCTATTAAACTCCACTATTTTAGGCAAATAAACTAACTCTTTGTTTCATTTTTATATATATATTTTTTAATTTAAAATTATGTTTATTATCAATTAAATTATTCAATCATATTTTTATAAATTATACAAACTGAAAATAATTTTATAATCAGGTAGGATCTAAATAAAAACCTTTAATCAAATATACATATTTAAAGATCTAATATTTGTTATAATTTGCTAAATCTCACTTCAGTTTTTATCATACCATTATAGTCAAAAGTTTTCAAATAATTTATTTCTTTTTACTTCCATTTTGATTTTTATTCATTAAATTAAGTTTTAAAAAAAGTGTTTTAAAATATAAATATTTTTTGTTCTAATTCTATTAAAGATAAGTGATATTTTATACAACCGTTCTATTTAAGATTTAAAATTTGAAATCATAACAAATATGGAAACATATAAATTTTAATGAATCAAGTTAGAAATTTTAAAAATCTATACTATATAATAAATAAATGTTTTTTAATGTCACGTGTCGCCTCCATATTCATTTTTACCATTTTTTCCCGCCTCTCTCTCTTATTTAATGCACTTCTATCTTTAATAATAATATATATTTAAAAAAAAATCCTACTTATACTAATAAAAATATTTATTTTAATTTATCTCTTATTATAAGAAACTTTAAAATTTAATTATGTAATTTTTATTTCAATCAAATAGTAAATGAAAGTCAAATTACATTAAATAATAATTAACTTATTTTCGAAACCCAATTATATATTAATTTTTACATATTTTGAACTTTGTTTTTATCCTTAGTATACGTAATATATTTTTAGTTTTACACCTGTAAAATATATAAATAAAGATTTGAAATTTTTATATATTTATATTTTTCACTCCGTGTGCAGACACGGGATTTAAATTAGTATAAAATAAAATAGACAATTGGAAAAAATCAATTTTTTTAACAACGATAATTATGTAGCAAGATTTTAGCCTTATAGTTTAGCCTTAGGGTTTAGATTTTATGGTTTAGGTTTTTTTTTGGGGTGGAGGTGGGGGGTTTAGGTTTTTGGGGGTGGGTTTAGGTTTTTTTTGGGGGGGGGGGGTGGAGGTGGTGGTTTTAGGCTTTTCGGGGTAGGGTTGGAGGGGGGGTTTTAGGCTTTTGGGGGTGCGGGTGGAGGGGGGTTTAGGTTTTTGGGTCCGAGTTAGGGTTCGATGAGACAGTTCCAACGCCGCTGGAATGAGCTCAATCGGAGTTCGTTTGACCCACTTCTTAGCATTTCTTAGCGAAAAACCACTTATTAGTGGAATCGTCCCCTATATATATATAAATTAAAAATTAATTCGAGCCAAACCGAACGAACAACGAGCGAGCGTACCTTTGCTCGTGCTCGTTTTCAAACTGAGCCGAAATCGAACGAGCGTATTTCCGAGCATTTTTTGAACGAGTACGAGCGAGGCGTTGAGCATTTTGGACAGCCCTACCAAGGTGCGTAATGGTAGGGTGAGGGTGAAATAAAAAAAAATAGAATTTGACCACCCAATGTTCTTTTTTGGCCCCAACGCCCGTGAACACCATCACCCAGCCCCCACCACGCCCTCACCCCCACCCCACCCGGCACGGTGTTTCACGCCCGTGGTGGGTGAGGTAGCACCACGCCCTCACCACCACCCTCCCATTACGGATAGTCTAACTTCTTAATGTTTTAACACATTTGGTCAACGCTAACAAACGTTTAAATATTTGTTAAGTTGATATAAAATGATAATTTTACCCTTTTCATTTAAAAAACAAAATATAAGAAAATTACTATCAATGTTAAGTTGATGTGAAATATGAAATGAAACACACAACTGATACAGAACAAGTAGAGCATTGCCTCCTGCTTTAGCTAATTAATAAGTTAATATCAACAAAGGGAAACTTCCCACAAGAGACATCAATGCCAGAATAATCATTTGATAAAGTAGCATAATATTATAAAAAGGAAGCTTACTTGTAGATGCTTTTGGATTTACCAGTAATCGCCACAGGAGCAAACCCCATCTTCAAAGTGATGAAACCGATTTATATCTCGAATAATAATTTCCCGCTTTACAATCTTTGATATAAACTTGAAGACAGCATGGCAGTCCAAACATATTCTAAGATTTTTCATGATACGAATCGGGCATCCTGGTGGTGTACTAACTAACCCGAAAGCTAAAGCTAACCTCTCACTGTGTACCCACAATAACCGTGCTTTTTCATCATCTTCTACATCAAGTAATATCACATCATGATTACAAACATAACCAGCTTTCTTGATTTTCAAATTTAACCACTCCATCATCCCATATATTAATCTAATGTCACCATGTGAAGAATCACCAACTGTAAAATAATGAACTATACCCTGATTCTCAATCCAACTAAGACCGGGCTCCTTTTTCACTCCTTTTTTCTTCATATTTTTCCTAACCGAAGCTACATTATCCCACCTTTTTGCACTGGCATACATGTTTGATAATAGCACGTACGTTGACTCATCTTGTGGTTCCAATTCAAGAACACGTTTAGCTGATAACTCACCCAATTCAAGATCTTTGTGGATCACACATGCTCCGAGTAAAGCACGCCATACCATTACACTAGGTTCACCAGGAATTTGATCGATTATATTCACAGCTTTGACTAATTGACCTAACTTCCCAAAGAGTGATACCATACAAGTATAATGCTCCATGCATGGTTCAATAGAATAATCATTAACCATGGAAGTAAAATAGGCTTCGCCTTCATTTAACAAACCTATATTGCTGCACGCTGAAAGGACACCAACAAATGTTAATTGATCAGGTTTAACATCTGTTTTAGACATCATTTTAAACATAACCAGAGCCTCGTTACCAAGACCATGCATGGAATAACCTGAAATCATTGCATTCCATGACACCACGTCTTTCTGGCTAATCATGTTGAACACTAACCGAGCATGCTTAATGTTGCCACATTTGGCATACATGTCTATTAAAGTGTTAGCGACTACCACATTGTTTTCAAGAAGGGTTTTGATTGTTAAAGAATGTATTTGAGCTCCTGTTTCTAAAACTGTTAAGTTAGCACATGCACGAAGAACGCTGGAGTATGCAACCTCTGTTAACTGGACCTGATCTTTTAGCATATCAGAGAATAGAGTTAGTGCCATATCCCAATTCCCTAAATTCACATAACCAACAATCAGTGTGTTCCAAGAGACCTCATTCCTGTTTTCTGATTCTCTAAACAGTTTAATCGAGTTGTTTATTAATCCACATTTAGCGTAAACATCCATAAGGGCGTTTGATACATGTACAAACAAATCAAGACCAACCTTTTGTGCATGGCAATGAATCTGCCTCCCCAAGGTTACGTTCTCCATGGTTGCACATGCTTGCAGGACACTAGCAAAAGTAAACTGGTTTGGAACAGCTGGCTCGTGTCTCATTCTACAAAATAGCCTCACGGCCTCTTCACATAGGTCACTCTGGGAATATCTTGCAATCATGAAACTCCAAGGAATCACATCTTTTTTAGGTATTTCTTCAAACACATGGCGTGCGGCTTCAATGTCACCAGACTTGGTGTACAAATCAAGCAATGAAACACTGACATAAGGATCAATCTCATAGCAAGTTTTAATAGCACATGCATGAACACTCTTACCCACTTCAGTCGCCTTGAGGCCAAGACAAGCCTTGAACAAACTAGCAAGTGTAAAGTTGTTAGGATTAAACCCTAGCATGCGCATTCGAGAAAAGAAATTGAAAGCTTCTTTGAAACAATCATTTTCAGCATAGCATGTAATCATCCCTGTCCATGAAACCATGTCCTTGAAAGAAATACAATCGAAAACTTCCCTTGCCATATGGACACACCCACAAGATGAATAAGCATCTAGAAGTGCAGTGCCAACAAAAGCATTGGAATGATGACCTAATTTATAAATTGGCCCATGAACATTTCTAGCTAACTCACTACACTCCATGTTCACAAGCAGCTTCAAGATGGTAGTGAAAACAAATGCATTAAGCTCATGACCTTCTCTATGCAACCGCACAAACAATTTGGTGGACTCAACATCTGGGGACTCTGAAAACCCTTGAATTAACGTGACAAAAGAAACTGTATTTCTGCTAGGCATTTCGTCAAACAGGTTACGAGCATCTGATAAAAGCTCCGACTTTACGTACAAATTCAAGAGTATATTCCATCCAAACAAGTCCAATCCACCACCTGTTTTCAAGATGTGACAATGGAGGGTCTTTCCTGAAGCTAGGTCGCCGCTGATAATGCAATTTTGGAGAAAGCGGGCACCTATATGAGGATCCAAATTGGGAGTTGGTGTTACGCAATTTACTTGTTCTTGAGCCAATTGGGCGCAGGTGGATAGGGGTAAAGAGAACCCACATTGTGAGCAGTGATTCAGATTAGGGGTTGATTGCAAACTGGTCGATGCCCGTATTCTGTAACGAGAGTAAAATCTTATCATGAGTTTTGAGATAAAAAAAGCGTTTATTTTGCCGGCCAATTCATGATTTTGAAAGACCACCCAACTCGTTCTTGATTAAGTTGAGGCTGTGTAACGTTTATGATCGTTTGTATTGCGATAATTACTCCATGGGACGAACATAGGCTTAGATATCAAAATTCATAATTTTTCACTTTTTTTTTAATGCCCAACGAATACTATAAACTCGGTCACCTCTAGTGGCGGAATATAGTGAGGGCCCGGGCCCTCGATTTTTCGCTCAGAAGTGTTAATATATACGTATTCGGTCGATTTTTCGCTCAGTAGTATTAATTTATACGTATTCGGCCGAAAATTTTATAGTTCCGGCCCCCTGATAGGAAAAAAAAATCTCGGCCCCCTGCTCAAAGGTTCAAGTTCCGCCACTGGTCACCTGGTAAACCCATTGACGAAAGGCCATCACGCCCTGCGAACGCAGACAGCGCTGCTGACCCGACCCATCCACCATTCCAGGGGAAACCCCCCACCCAAAGGTCTACTGTGGGAAAACCCCTTGCCCACCTGAACATATTACACAAAGTGAGACTCAAACACATGATCTCCATATTGAAACACCGTAAGGGTGCCTCCTCCCAAACCAGTTGATATAAGACTCATTTGCTCATATTTTTTCCTAATCATAAAGTACAATAATTTCATTCAAATTTATACAATGTATCTGATAAAATGTGCATAAAAGAATCCCAATTTAATTTGGTGTCTTAAAATCAATGACTATGCAAGGTTTTTTTTGTAAGGCTTCAAAGGAGTAATCCTTATAATAATATACATACTAGTTTACACCCCGTGTCTACACATGGGATGAAAAAATCAATACATAAATTCTTAATCTTATATATATATATAATTTACTTTTACATGTGTAAAAATGTATTAAATACGAATGATTGACAACAAAATTCAAAATATATAAAAATTAATATATAATTAGGTTTCGAAAATACGTTAATTACTATTTCATACAATTTGACTTTCATTACTATTTGATTCAAAATAAAAGTTACATAATTATATTTCAGAGTTTTTATAATATAGGATAATTTAAAATAAATATGTTTTATTAGTATAATTAGCATTTTAGTTAACGATATATTGTTATTAAAATACAAACGTGTATTTAATAAGAGAGAGAGACGGTAAAAAGATAATGAGAATGAATATGGTGACGACACGTGGCATGTAAAAACCTTTATTTATTATACAGTATAAATTAGACGTGTAAAATGGTAATTTTACCATAATATCTTAAAATTAAGATTTGTACAAACATTGAAACTCAAAGTACAACTCTTTAGAGCAAACAATGCAAAATAGGGTTTGAAAGGCAGAACTAGGCGCGGGTTTGAATGGCTGAAACATTAGGGTTACGTTACATCCTCCAAAACACACATTTACAATTCAAACGCATTGAAGAGAGAGAGCAGCGTCTGTGGTGGAAAAGGGGACGTCGGAGATAGAGAGAGCGGCCAAACGCTACCTGTGATGTTCCATCGACGACGACGGCTAGGGTTGAAGCCGATCTAAGCGACGACGGTGGTGTTACCGGTGGTAGCAGACCATGACGGCGGGGAGATTCTAGGGTTCCGGCTAGGAGGTTATCTGCCGAATTTCATGGGTCTGGCGCGTGCGGGGCGGTGGTGTTGTTGCAGTTGCTTTGTGGATGTTCGAACGGATTGTGGTATTACTCGATGAGTTACGTGATGAAGGAAGGGGATAGCGGCGTCGATAGTTCAGATAATGTCACCGTTGGGTAACTTTATTACATACCTTTAAGTTCTGATAGGTTATACAAGCTTATTTTAGTTACAGATTAATTACAGAGGTCCTTTTATTTATTTTGCTTAAACGCTCTGAATTTCGCATTGTAGGTCTGCGAACATACGTTAGTTTAAAATTAGTTGAATTGTAGGGTTATTATCAAGGGATAGTTGGTCAGATCTGTTAAGAAAATGAGTTGCATATTGATTTCTTTTCTGTATTCATGTTTGACTGAGGCTCATTTGCAGGTGCATTACCTTCAGCTTTCTATGCGTGCAGACTTTCAAGCGAAGGAACGGCTGGTGGAACAAGCACGGTTGTGGTCACGTCAAGTTCATTCGTTCGTTCTAACTGTGGAAACTGTTGCCTGAAGGAAAACGTTGCAAATCCACCTAACAAAGGAACCATTGGTGGAAGAATACAGTACTGCTGCTTCTGTAAGTATTCTTGTTCAATATTGTTGTTATTTAATATGCAATGTGTGTATATAATGTCTCCTGGGCCTTAAAAATATTGGATTCGTTTATAAGTTTGGAAGGTGAGTTCATCTGATCTTTGTGAAATTGCCCGTAATTTGGTTTATCAATCAGGTTTCTCACATGTTTTGAAGGTAAAATATCAATTTAAGTTTTACTGGAAGAGAACATATATTTGTTTGTTCATATTTAGTATCTCCTGATAATAAACAGTCTTCAATATGCTGTGTTTTAGTATCTCCTGATATTGAGTCTGTAGCTTTTGACTCGACAGAAGTATTAGTTGCTGCTGGAGCCTTTTTTGATGTGATAAAACTTTGGGATCTTGAAGAAACAAAGGGTAAGTTGATTAATCGGTTATATCTTAAGTGTGTGTCTTGGTTTAGCGTTTCGGTCCCAAAATCCGAGGCCCCACGCCTCAAGCGCGAGGCGAGGGCTTCACGTATGCGAGGCGCTAAGCTAAAAAAAGTAATAAAAAATTTAGTAACATTCTTAAAACCTCCCACTAAATGTTGTTTTCAGTCTAAAAACTCCTCCTTTGAGTAATTTTCACAAAACTTGCAAGAAATATTCGTCCTATTCAAGAAAAAACTGATTTAAGTAAAGAGGAACTGCAATTGGAACTCAAATTCATAACAAAAAAGTGAAAAAAAAACGTGAAAATACATGAAGCGGCGCCTCGCCTCGCCTCAAGCCTGAGGCGACGCCTCAGGGCGCTTCATGTATCCTGGGCGCCTAAGCCATTTGAGGCGTTTTGCCCATCGCCTCGGGCGCCTCGCGCTTAAGGCAGCGCCTCAGGGCGCTTTTTTAAACACCGGTGTGTGTGCAGGTTGAAAGTTGAAAGATAATATTTTATTTTTAATTCCTAACTCTTTCTTGCAGTACAGTGGTTTGAACACTTAATGGACACCGATCCTATTGTACTGCTATGGATCGTGTTTCTCACAGTATGGATCTTGTTTCTCACATTATTGAAAGTATTGATGCAGAATCTGTTGTGCTTGTGCTCGAAAGAGGCGGTATGGATCGTGTTTCTCACAGTAAACATCTCAAAGTATAGTCTATGGCACCGTGAGACCCTCTTCCTTATTCCTTAAATTTGTTTTATTCGTAATATAGGTGTAAGTACAGCCGAAATGGCTAGGTTTAATTTTCTGAACCAGACGGCTACTGATAGGTGTAAAGACCTGCCTAATCTTGCACAGGTCCTCACTGGTACTCATTTCTTACCGTGCATTTAAATCTTAGGCACTTAATGATATTTAATATGAAACAACCCGAATTTGTTCTGTTCAAGTAATTATTTTTCTTTTGGTTTTTACATGATCTCCGTGTCCAATTTTTTTTTCAGGGATCGTGATAGCTTTCTTCCATCTCTTCTTCTTAAGAAAGTATGCCCTTTAGTTTGATTGAGAAAGAGTATGAGAAAATGTATATGGTTGTTTGGTCTTTGATGACAATATGTGTAGAGTTAGCTAGCAGATTAAAATTTAGAAGTAATACACATCAAACGAGGTTCATTTGGGCTGTGCAATTTTCATTCAGTACATGAAGGTGCAGGACATCATCCGATAGACTGTGACCTACGAGTGCAGCAACAATTTCAGGCGGCCCGCCCTTCTTCACGCTAAATTGTGACCTACGAGTGCAGCAACAATTTCTCGCCACCGTCTGTCTGTAAGCAGGTTTGGTTTGTTCAGTTACTTAATAGAATTCTTTGAAACTGCTCAGTTACTTAATAGAATTCTTTGATTTTTCTCAAGTACTTAATGTTTCTAAGGTGAATTCTTTCATCCTGTTGATTTTTCTCAGTTACTTAATAGAATTCTTTGAACTCACTGTGTTAAATTATTGATTTTTTCAGTTACTTAATAGAAGTGATTATGTGATTTTGAAAACTAATTATCCAAAGTTAATTTTAACTGATTTTATGTCTTTTACAGGCACTGGGTTTTCAGAAGCCATGCTTAAAGAGCGCTCCAAAAGTCTGAGTCTTAAATTGATCCCAAAGCCGAAGGTTTTGATGCTAATTCTGATATCTGGACACCCTATAAAAGATTTTTTGTATATGTTAATTTTGATTTATAAATACCGGCAGTCGTACAATCGATTTTCAAATACCATAAATCCTAACGTGTGGTTTGAAGCATCTGAGCTAATTAATCATTAGCTTTTCATGAATTATATCTTTTTTTCAAAGTATCGAAGATGCTCCACAATATAATAATTGTGGATCATGTGTTATCATTTGAGGTTTGGGAGGTTAAAGTTGCAGACTTAACGTTCAGTCCGGTTTATTGTGCTGCAATCGGTGTGGTCGATCCTAATAAAGTTTATTTGAATATTAAATTTTGGATATTTTTAAGGTTTAATATATGTATGAATTCAGTCACCAATTTAATCTTTTTATTTTTTCTGTTAAATAAAGGGAATTTGTAGACACTTTTAGAATACGAAAGACATAAGTTCCAGATTGGTGTGCTTGAATTACCATTTGACCCGACCCGACCCGTTTTGAACTTTGGCCTAAAGCAGTACGAATGACAGGAGCGTCTAGATGATGGTGGGGCTGCAACAGTGAGAGCTATAATGCATTGGCTGTACCGAACCATATCCAGAGGACCTAACTCGATACTACACAACCTCAATGCGCTTCTTGGTATAAAAACAAATGATTATATATCATTTTATGGACATATGGCAGACTCGGTGATGATGGTCCCCTTGTTACAAGTCAGGTAATGCAATGTTTGTGTGTTTAATAGTTTATTCATGCCGTGACAATGGCATAACAATATCTTCCATTATTTATTTTTCATGCAGTTGTATATGCATAGTAAAGTGATAATAGTTGATGGCCGTATCACCTTAATTCGATCATTCAACATAAATGACTGGAGTTTGCTTGGACATGGTGATTCTAAGGTTCAAATCTACATTCCTTTTTTCATGACTTATGTTAATTACGATATAGTGCTCCTTCCCTCTAAAGCAAATTATATATCTGACTAAGCAAATTGATTTAATAGAAATGCTTGATTGTAGATCAAATGCTTAAAATTCCCCTTAACAAAAAAAAAATGCGCACCTGTCTCAAGGCCTAAAGTGGGATTTAAATTCGAGGCCTTTTTTATAATGGGTCCAAATGAGACCATTACTGGATAATCTTTATAAAAGTTATAAAGTTTGTTATTAAAACGAAATTTTTAAGTTCACATCTTGTCTATAGACAAATTAAAAACTTTTCACTAATATATACTAATTTTGATACACAATGTTGTGCTTTTAAAATTCTTTTGTTTCTATTTTTCAATAATAGTTTTTTTACTTGTCTTAGTGTATTGGTTATTTGGTTGTGTATGAACCTTAAAAAAAATAGCACATCAAACAAACACATTCCGACCCATGACCCATTTGACTAAGTCTCAAAATTTTATGAATTAACCCAAACCCAACCCCAGTTTAACCTGTGACTTAACCCGCCCGTTTTGCCACCTTTATTTGTTACGAAATGCATACCATGGTAAAAAAAATCATGGATCCACCATTGTTTGCGTACCCTGATCAAAGTTAGTTATTTAAAATAGTAATTTAAGAAGAAATAAGTAAATTGAGATCCAAAC
Organism: Smallanthus sonchifolius; assembly: GCA_023525975.1. Classification (NCBI taxonomy): domain Eukaryota; kingdom Viridiplantae; phylum Streptophyta; class Magnoliopsida; order Asterales; family Asteraceae; genus Smallanthus; species Smallanthus sonchifolius. The sequence goes on along the minus strand of CM042030.1, from coordinate 83,056,375 downwards.
TTACTGAAAACGGTCATGGTTAGACTGATTATCATATTAGAACTTATTTGAATTAGTATTTTTTTTTAATTAATGGTTCATATTTTTTTCACATTTTGACTTTTTACATACAAAACAAAAAAAGATTACCGCGTTGTAAATGGTTGCCGCCGTCGCATCGCGCGGGTTTCCTACTAGCACACTTGATTTGTTTATTTCTTCATGAATTTCTGGGTTTTTTTTGTTTCGAAAATAGCGAGCTAGGGTGTGAATCTTTATCATTTTTCTGTTTAAAATGTTATTAAATTTTGATGATATATGAGTTGGGTTTTTTTTTTGATTTTGATGAATTATGATGAACTGGATTCATATTTTGTTTTGCTGTAATATTGTGGTCTTTTATAATTCTCCATCTATTACAAGAAATTTGGTAAATAAATGGTAATAGAGTTTGCATATTTTTGTTTGATGATATGGGAATAAAACAATAACAACTCTTGGTTATATTATATGAAGAACTTTTTTTGTGCATTATAGTACTGTATATATTGATTAATTGCTAACATTCATATTCTAACATATTCTTCTTTTATTTGATTTAATAATTTGCATTTATTGTATTAGTCAATTGAATTGAGTGTGCATACAGTTTGGTTTAATATGTTCAAGTAGGTCTCATGGATTATTCTTTCTTTAACATAGAAAATAATAAACTATTATTCAAGTTTTTTTTAAAAGGCGCTCAAAGGCATTTCAATTCCAAAATCTAATGTGCGAATGCTTTCAAAAGTTCAATGCACGTTCGTTATTAAAAAAATATATAGATAATATTTTAAACACTAAAATATAAGATATTAAAATAAGTAAATTTAAAAACAGGTCAAGGTGCAACTAAGTAAATTCAGAAACAGGTCAAGGTACAACTAAAGAAGTTTTATGTATAAGTGTACAATTAAAAGAAGCTTAATACTAATTGCTAACGAGGTACAATTAATCTAGCATAAGGTACAAGCATATAATAAAGTATTATAAAATAACGAACAACAAGTGGACTACGAAGCAACAACGATGCGCATCATGCACGCCTTTTTAAACCAAGATTTTAGAGAGTATCGCGTTGTAAATTGTCACCATCGCGACATCGCGAGGGTTTTCGACTAGTTATAATAAATAAGGATATAGGAGGACACGTGTCGTGCTCCTATGAGCTAAATTTCAGATTTTTTTGCTCTTTTTTCCTCCTCCGTCATCTCTTTTAATTTGCAAAGTTTCCATATTTACATCCGTAAAATTGCAACTAAGGTTTGACTAAAAAATAAAAGTGGTCAACTAAGGTTGGTTGATTTTATTTTATGTATTCAAATCATTAATTATTATTTGGTTAATCATTAATTAAGTTACTCATGGTATTACGTGTCATAATTCTAGCTCCTTAAATTATTTTTCCCGTTACTTTTCATTTTCAATATTAATGCTTTATAATTTACTTAAAACTTAATATATCATTTTATAATTCATAAATCTTCATTACTAACTATTTAATTTTTTATTTGTTCAACCCATATAATATATGAGTTTCTAACATAGTTATTTAATAAAGATGAGTATTATTTGGGTGAATTTATTGACTATATTATCCATATTTTATAATTTTATATTTGAAACAGCTTTGTAGGACTTACGAAGTTATGAAAAAATCAATAAAGTTTACTTCTCAACCTTTTTTGATGTCTAAAGTGAAATATAAAATTTAGGCCTTTTTCAAATTTCATTATTTTTGTAATTCTAATTGATCTATTCGAAAGGCAGACCAGTTTGACCCATTACTCAACATCGTATGCCTAAAATTGTAGAGGAAACATTACCCAAACCTACCCTACCATGTTACTTATTGTAGGAATTCTAGGTTCATGTATATGATGAATTGGATTTTCTGACAATCATGATAGTTCACTTTCAGATTGAATTATTTTCGTAGTATACACAGAATTCAAAGGATAAGAATTAGAGATTCATTAACAAATATGTGAAAGCCTGTTAGGAATTTCGTGTATCTTACAATGACCAAATTCACATGTATTTAAGCGGTAAACAATTACCTTGGAACATTATGACGGTTATTGGTTGAAAACTGCCACAATCGTCGATCCATAACCGCTAAGCCATTCTACCCCGTGGAGGCAATCTACCCTGGAGAGGCAATCTACTCCGGAGAGTCAAACTACTCAGGAGATCAAGTTACTTAGGAGGAGTAATCTTTACTTACTCCGGAGGAGTAAACTGGTCAGCATGACCAAACTAGTCTAGAGGACCATCCTTCAACGATTTTCACTTCCACTAGGGGAACATCCTTCAACAGTTGCCCCTTGGACCCCACTAGGGGCTGCCGCCCCTAGGACACTGCTAACTAGGGGCGCTGCCCCGAACCCTCGTTGTTCAGTGGGCTTCGCCTCCTTGATACAACAAGGTGTCTTTAGCACCAGAAGTCATAAGATCATCAAATAAGTGTGTACTCCACACTTTCCAACTTGTTTGATGTTTCAATATGACTACTCATTTGGTCACCAAGTAAATACAAATACACTAAATAGCTCGATGACGCTAAAATCACCAACACTTATTATGTTTTGATAATGATCGGATAGAAGCAAACTTATCTTACCTACCAAAATGTGTATTGTGAGTGTTTGGGATTGCTAATTCAAAATGTTTATCTGACTAGTGAATAAAATTATCGCTTGAAGCTCTTATTTCTCTATTGGTTATTTTAATTATCAAAAAGAAGATAGCAGTGGTTCACTTGTGGTATTATGAAAGGATACACAAGATCATATGTGTTGATTACTTCATACTGATATTATATAAAATCTATTGCATCTATCAACAAGTTAAATTCAATTAGTAGTGCAAGTAACAAATTAATCCTTTAGTATTGGAATTCGAAATTATTTTCCAATATCTCTTCCTTTATTTCCTCCTATGGTTCAGCCCCACATATATTTCTTTTGATTGTGTTCCCATTTTTAGCTTCCTTTTCTTTTATTTATATCGATGACATCTCCTGTATTTTGAGACAATTCTTAAAAGAATATACGTGCTTTGCTGCCTTTGTACCATAGATTTTGATATGGTATCAGAGCGGTTCTCAACCAAGCTCTAAAAATCCTAACCTAATCAAGAACATCACCGGTCCGCACCATGACCGGGGAAAAGCATGAAACAAACGAAAAGAATGAGGGCAACACCAATCGAGATACAATGAGGCGTGACAAGGCTGTGGTCCAGGACACCAAACGGAGCGATGTGATCAAGCATTGCACTTTTTGCGGGAAGGACGGTCATAATAACCTAGGCTGTTTCAAAAGAATCGGATACCCAGTATGGTGGCTAGGTAATAAAGCAAGACGCGAATGTACAACGGCAACATACGTTGAAGCAAGTTCAAGCCCCATCCCAGGTCTCTCAAGGGAACAATATTAGATTTTCTTAAACATCTTTACAGCAGAAAACAAAAACCGAAAGGATGAAACAACACGTATAGCTAACTTCGCAGGTAAAGGAGAAGGTGATGATGACTGGGTGGTAGACTCTGGAGCCACAGAGCACATTACCTATGACCCTAATTTCCTTGATAACAAAACAGAAAGCAAGTTTGAAGCCGCTGTCATTATTGCCAATGGGACTAAAGTACCTGTTAAGGGAAGGGGTGGTTGCACCCTTAAAGAGGGCACTAAAATCAAAGAAGTCCTTTATGTTCCTGAATTTAATTGCACCCTTTTGTCAGTTAGAAAATTAACAAAGGACTTGCAATGCACTGTTTCATTCTTTCCTGATTTCTGTGTCATGAAGAGGCTTCAGAAGGAGAGCTTGATTGGTGCAGGTAGATGCAAGAAGGGACTATACCGGATGAGGATGATTATAAACGAGAGAAAAGCAATGGTGGTGACTAATGACACTTGGCATAAAAGGTTAGGACACGCTTCTGCTGAAAAACTCAACGAGATTAGTTTTCTTAAAAATGTTATTTTTGATAAGATTTGTGATTCTTGTTCTAAGGCTAAGCACACGAGACTTCCTTTTCCTGATAGTACCACCAAAACAGTTGATTGTTTTGATTTATTGTATTGTGATATTTGGGGTGCATATCGTACGTCTTCCTTTACCGGGGCAAAGTATTTTTTTAACAATCGTTGATGATTTTAGTAGAGTCGTCTGGTTGTTTCTATTAAAATTCAAACATGAAGCCAGTAGGTGCTTAAAGGATTTTCACAAAATGGCAAAAACACAATTTGGAAAGAATATCAAGAAAATTAGATGTGATAATGGTGGGGAGTTCACATCCAATGACATGGTGACTTTTTACAAAGATAACGTAATTTTACTTGAAACCACTTTCCCCCACACGCCTCAACAGAACGGTGTTGTAGAAAGAAAGCATCGACACCTTCTTGAAATGGCCCGAGCCCTAAGGTTTGAGGCCAATTTACCCAAGAGCTTTTGGGAAGAGTGCGTCTTAACAGCAGCATACGTCATCAACCGGGTACCTTCTCAAGCCATTGAGAATAAAACTCCCTCCGAATTGCTTCATAACCAAAAACCCGACTATGACTTTATGAGGGTTTTCGGTTGTCTAGCATATTATTGGAACGCACACATGAAAGGGGATAAGTTCGAAATGAGGGGGAGGCTCGGTGTTTTTTTGGATACCCGCCAGGCACAAAGGGGTATAAAATTTACGATCTTGATAGCAAAAAAATCATTGTCTTAAGAGATTGCAGGTTTTGCGAATTTTTTTTTATCTTTTGACAAAGTCACTTCCGGTTGTCAACATCATGATATTTTTGAACAAGAAAATAGAATAATTGATGAAGAAGTTGGATTACAAAACCAAAGAAAAGATGTTGATACCAGCAAAATAAATGATAGGGCAGTAGATGGGAATTCAAGTGGGACTATTGGAATCAATAGTCCACAACGTGAACCTGAGTTAACAAATTGGTCACCCCCACAACAGGAGGTGGGCCACAAGACCAATGAGCCACAAAGTCCTCAAAGTCAAAATGTAGATAATGAGGCCCAAGGCCTAATATTTGAACAAGAACGAGTTAAAAGGAATCGAAGTCAACCGGTTCGATTCAAAGATTTTCATGTGGAGCTTCCCCCATCCATAGATCTTACGCATCCCGCATCTAGTCAAGACTCCTCGACGGTACACCCTTTATCCAATTTTGTTTCTTACGAAAAAATTTCTAGCACTCATAAAGCTTTTTTGGCGGCCATCGATTCCCATGATGAGCCAAAGACTTTCAAACAAGCCATGCAGGATGAAAGATGGAAAGAAGCTATGAAAAAGGGAGATTCAAGCTCTTGAAGAAAATGACACATGGACTCTCGAAAACTTGCCGGAAAGGAAACGTACTATAGACTCCAAATGGATATACAAGGTAAAATACAAACCAAATGGGGAGGTTGAGTGTTACAAGACTCGTCTAGTGGCAAAGGGGTTCACACAACAGGAAGGGGTTGATTACCACGACACATTTGCTCCGGTCTCTAGACTCGTTACGGTTAGAACTCTTCTAGCCGTAGCAATCAAGAAAAACTGGATCATCAATCAACTCGACGTAAACAATGTTTTCCTTCATGGTGATTTAAACGAAGATGTCTATATGAAGATACCACAAGGTTTTTCTAAGGAGAACGAAACCAGAGTCTATAAGCTGAAGAAATCTCTTTACGGGTTTAAACAAGCTTCTTGAAATCGGTACCAAAAGTTCACAGCCTCTCTTCTTGATCTCGGCTTCAAGCAATGCAAAGCTGACTACTCTCTTTTCATTCACACGCAAGGGAACAACTTTGTTGCGGCCTTGATATATGTGGACGATGTTATCGTTGTTGGTGATGACCACGATAGAATAAAAGTTATGAAAGATAAGCTAGACAAATGATTCAGCATCAAGGATATAGGGAACCTCAAATACTTTCTTGGCATCGAGGTGGTTCGCACCCAAAAGGGCTTAGTCTTGAACCAAAGAAAGTACACGGTAGACATTCTTGAGGATTGTGGATTCCAAGGGTGTCGTCCTAGTTCATTCCCCATGGAACCAAATTTGAAACTCGATAAAGGTGAGACAGAAGTAAAAGTAGATAGCAACCAATACCGTCGAATGGTGGGGCGGTTGCTTTACTTGCAAGCCACCAGGCCTGATATCACATATGCGGTTAATGTTCTAAGCCAGTTCGTTGCCTACCCAAGACAAAACCATTTGGACGCATCTCATCGTGTTCTTCGCTATCTCAAAGCCACACCTGGTCAAGGTGTCCTTTTACCACGAGATGGGGGCTACAATCTCACGGCATACTGTGATTCGGACTGGCTCGGTTGTCCGTTCACGAGACGGTCTCAAACATGATACTTACTCCTTTTGGGAGGTGCTCCGGTTTCGTGAAAAACAAAGAAACAATCAGTCGTCTCTCGCTCTTCTACAGAAGCAGAATGCTGTTCCATGGCTTCCACAGTCAGCGAAGTGTTGTGGATGCCCTTGCTTTTACAGGAGTTAGACGTTTCTTTAGAGGGGCTGACACCTCTCTTTTGCGATAACCAGGCAGCTAGACATATAGCCAACAATCCTGTCTTCCACGAAAGAACCAAACATGTGGAGATGGATTGTTACTTCGTCAGAGAACGGGTCGAGAGTCACAACATCAGCCCTTTTCACATAGATTCCAAAATGCAACTTGCTGATATCTTACTAAAGGATTGGGAGCTCCACAACTAAATCTTCTACTTGGCAAGTTGGGTGTTGTTAACTTGCACACTCCAACTTGAGGGGGAGTATTTGAATTCGAAATTATTTTCCAATATCTCTTCCTTTATTTCCTCCTATGGTTCAGCCCCACATGTATTTCTTTTGATTGTGTTCCCATTTTTAGCTTCCTTTTCTTTTATTTATATCGATGACATCTCCTTTATTTTAAGACAACTCTTAAAAGAATATATGTGTTTTGCTGCCTTGGTACCATAGATTTTGATATTTAGAAGGTGTGCTAATGCACAATTGCATTGAAATTAAAATTTTTGATTTTATTTTGCACACTTTATTTGCAAGAGGTCTCATAACCTGTATTTAGATATTTGGAAGTTTCAACTTTTTTCTGCATAATAATTTTTATAGTTGTAATTTACAGTGGTTGAAGAAAATTGAGTGGAAATAAAAGCACATACAAGACACATCACACATATTGTTTGATCAGAAACTGATAAGAGTTTGGTATGTTTCTATACATTTACACATGATGGTCCCCGGTGTCCTTGTATATCAAATTCCAAACTTTATAGATATAATTTTTCATAAATAATTAACATGACATATTATGTTGATGTAAATGATTTAGGTCAAATGATCACAATAGAATGAGCAAATGACATTTTAACAGACGGCACCAACTGTTCCGTCTACTGTTGTGAAGCAACCACCTAAAAAATATCATCGGAGTAGAGAAGCCCTAATTCCCTAAATTAAAAATCGGTGGTGGGTTCTTTTATTCACCCGGTCAGATTAAAAGCCTAATGAAAATATATTAATTTTTTTATACAAAATTGACGTGAGACGGAAGCGATAAAAATGCTAGATGCGTTCTAGCAAACGTTTAGATAGAACTCATATGGGAGAAATTTTATTATAATATCAAAAGTTGTCCTAAACATTACAAATGAGCCTTTATTTATAAGTTATTCTACTAGCCTACACATTAAATTTGGTCAAACTAATTGATATATTAATTAGAGACATAAATGAAATAAAATACCAAGACTAAAATATTAATCTTGGTTAACAGAACCAACATCTAGACTTAATTAAAATAAATAACAAAAAACCAACAATCTAACATAAAAACTAAATTATTAAAAAAAGTTTTATGAAGATTATTATTGTAAGTTATAAATTTTTTTTACCTTTCTTCTACATTCTCACCGGTTCACATATGAGTCACCCATTTGAGTTATCGGCCCCACATCATTCTTTCTCACTTGAAAAGAACTCATCATCGAGTTCATGGGGTAGAGAGTTTTAGTTAATGACTTGTTTCGCTTCTCCACCTACATAAATTTCTCTACCGTCACCTTTGGTTTCACATTTTTATTTAATATCAATTTTATTTATCTTTCAATTACCTCCACCATAGGAAAAGAATTGATGCTAATAACTTCGTCATCTTCGTTCTCTTCAACATTTATTTCCTTGATTTGTTAATTCTCCACCATACTCTCGTCTTTTATAACCTCTAACATTATGTTTGGAGATTCTTTACGCTTGTTGTCAACCTATATATCTTGATGTAATGCATCATCATCGATTTGAGATTCATCGATTTCAACATTGGGATTATTATCAAAATGGACATACCTCTCGTCATCTAAGAAGTCGGAATAAGGGATTGACTTCTTCATGTTGACAAGATGTTGATAGCTACGACTAGCGCTACCAAAACCTCCTTTGCTCACAATGGGATGTCGAATAACACTATAGTAACCATCCTCATGATTTTTATGGACATTTCTGCCACCTACGATCACGACATGTAGTTCTTCAAGGATTGTGTCAAGTTTGTCGGCCTTAGCATTAAGGTCATCTAACGCACACCATAAACCATCAACCCCACAATAACGAGGAGGTTGATTTACTCCAATGCAGCGTGCCATCAGGATACCAATAAGCTCAGATACCACCCGACGCGGAACGAAAGCAATAAAAGCGCTAGATGAGTTATAGAAAACATTTAGAGAAAACCCCGTTTATTATAATATCAAAAGTTATCCTAAACATTACGAATGAGCCTTTATTTATAGACTATTCTACTAGCATACATATTAAATTCGGTCAAAGTAACTTATATATTAATTAGAGACGATGACTAAAATATTAATTTTGGTCAACATACCAACATCTAGACTTAATTAAAATAAATAATTAAAAACAATCTAACATAAAAACTAAATTATAAAAAAGATTTTATGAAGATTATTATTGTGAGTTATGGATCTTTTTTTTTCCTTTTATATTCCCATCGGTTCACATACAGGTCACCCATTTGAGTTATCAGCTGCAGATAAAAAATGGGGCCAATTTTTTAATCAGACAGCCCTTGGTTTACTTGACTTTGATTGCCTTTTAGCTAGCTTTTACTCATTTGGTTGGTTTCTTAATACAAGTCAAATTAAGTCATATTTATACATTGTAGTTGAATCACGAATATGTAAATAGTATGCACACACACCATATCCAAATGAGAATAATTAGGAAGGCAAGAACTATATTACTATTTGTATTTATTGCTTCAAATGATGTACTGATACTTTAAGAAAAGTAAATAAAGAAAAGATGAATAGAAAAAAAAACATATATATTTTCATATATTCTCCCTCCCTCCCTCCCTCTCTCACAAGTCATGATTCGTATCAAATCCAAAATCATAAATCTCTTTCCTGAAGATTGACCATATATTGTTACTTTTGAAATGTTGGATGTAAGGACAATGATATTTAAAACTTTAATTTAGATATTAACGTTTATTTTTAATTGGTGTTCGTTTATGTTCGTTAACCGTTCGTTTAGAATATTAATGAATGAACATAAACAAACACGAACAAGAAAATGAATATGTTCGTGTTTGTTTATGTACGTTCGTGAACGATCGTTTATATTCGTTCATTTACATATGTGTAACATCCCGAGTTTTAGAGCACGAGAGAATTCACGAGGAATTAAAACTTAAATAAAAAGAAAGGAAGCGGGCTTGGGCCGGGGTGTATGGGCCGAAAGGGGCAAGGGTCGGGCCCTTATAAGCCTCAAGATCAGCCAAAAGCTCTCATTTCCATCATCATTTTCGTTTCTAGAGAGAGAAGGTGAGAGAGAGTCTAGAGAGAGAAAGTCCCGTTTTTCAAATCCGAGCTCATAGGACTGTGGGCATACGTATCTGGACCGTTTAGCTGTGAAGGAGAAGCGATTTCAGGTAACCTATTCTCTTAGATCTGAGTTTTAGTTCGTTTTTGGGATTTTCGGGTTTTGGATAAAAAGGCAACGATTTTGCGGATGGAACTTGAAAATGAGCTTAGGTATAGCATCTAGAATGGAAACCGAACATTTTGATCTAAGAAAAGTTGAGATACTGACTCGATCAGACTCGCATGCAAAAGCTTCAGATTTTTGGAAAGACAATCTGTGCAGACCCATCGAAACTACCTAGTTTCGATATGTTCAGACCCCATCGAAACTACAAGTTTTGATATGTTCAGACTCCATCGAAACTACAAGTTTCGATATGTACAGACCCATCGAAACTACCTAGTTTCGATAGGTGCAAATCCATCGAAACTACTAGGTTTAAGCATAGAGATGTCTAGTGTCATCTAGGAGCATTACCTTACAAGTATGGCTTTATTATAACAGATCGTGGGTGACATTAGTGACGCGCAGTAACCGGCTAAGAGTATTTCAGAACTGCTTATCAAGTGAGTTCTAATCCCCTTTTTGCCTTCTTTAGGGGTGGTATGCATACTTAGTGTAAAGTGTTTATTATATTTTATATATTATAAACTGAAGAGAAAAGCTATGTTTTAGTGAAAGGTTTAAAAAAGGCAAAAGTATGTTTTCAGCAAAGTAAGATATATCATTTGGCAAGCGTTTACTATATTTTTATATACATAAACAAAGGCATAATATATATGATAAGCTATGTTTCAGAAAGCAAGATGTATTTTATGATAAGCTATGTTTTAGAAAGAAAGATATATCATTTGGCAAGCGTTTACTATATTTTCATATACATAAACAAAGGCATGATATATGTGCTAGTATGTTTTCAGTAAAGTAAGATATATCATTTGGCAAGCGTTTACTATATTTTTATATACATAAACAAAGGCATGATATATATGATAAGCTATGTACATGATTTACAGGAAGTTTTATGAACAGTAAAATGAACAGCTTTCCTTCGGGAATGAGTACCAGTTTGTAAAGGTCCTTGGGACAGATGTTACTTGTACAAGATGTCAGATATGGGTTCTACCCATTAGTAAGAACCTTAGGGTTCGTTAACAGTTGTACAATTGGGATGAGTGACGCGGTTGCTCGGGAGGTCCACGCAACCTCCCCTTAGCGTTAAGCGGTATTGTCGGTTCATGGATGTAAGCCATGGGGGCATTGACCAGGGTATTGTCGGTTCATGGATGTAAGCCATGGGGGCATTGACCAGGTACTCGTCGGTTCATGGTCGTTGACCATGGGGGCGGTACAGTAGTAACAAAGAATTGACGGATAAGCGGTATTGTCGGTTCATGATCAGCATTGACCAGGTACTTGTCGGTTCATGGATGTAAGCCATGAGGGCAGTACAGTAAAGAGGAATTGACGGTTTATTATACGTTTTAAACTGTTTGAAAAGTAAAGTGTGTTAAGTTAGCCTTAATGGCAGTATATATGTTTGAAAAGTAAAGTGTCAAGTTTAGCCTTAATGGCAGTATATGTGTTTTAGTAAATCTTTTGTAAAATTGATTTAAAGTAAACGTTAGAACTCACTCAGCGTTGCTGATTTTTAGTATGCATATCAGTTAAGTGCAGGTTTAGATGATGGATGTGGATGCTTGGGCTTAGAGAGAAGAGTTACCCGAAGATCAGTGTCTGGCATCCCGATTATGTTTATATTATATTTTAGCTTGACGTTGTTAAAGACAATTTGTATTAGACATGTTTATGTTTCCGCTGCGTGTGTAAAGAAGATTAAATCGTTTCCGCTGTATTAATGAATGCCTTATGTTTAAAGTGCTATGTGTTGATGAGTAAATCCAATAAGTGAGGTCTCCCGGGATCGGGGCCTCACAATATGTTTATGTTCGTTCACTTATGCTTGTTTAAATACTCACTCAAATTTATTTATTACTAATATTAATTTAGAATCAATTTGATTTCCACCAAAAAACTTGTAGCCCAATAGTATATATCAAGGTGTTGATGAAATTCCCTTCCAAGTAATGAGGGTTCAAATCCCATTAAGTTGTGTAATTTAGGACTAGATTAGTGGATGTGTGAGTTTGTTGTTAAAAAAACCTTAAGCCTAATTTAAAATCAGTTTATCTTTATATACTTTTGAAATGTTGGATGCAATGATGATGATATTTAAAACTTTAATATAAATATTCATGTTTACTTTTAATTGGTATTCGTTTATGTTCGTTAACCGTTCGTTTAGAGTATTAATGAACAAACATAAACGAACACAAACATGTTCATTTTCTTAATGAACAAACACGAACAAGAAAACCTATTCGTTTAAGTATCCGTGTTTGTTCATTTGTTCAATTAAAGTTAAATAAACAGACACAAACAAACCTCGTTTTGTTCGTTTACAAGCCTGTGCACATGAAAAGAGTTTAGCTTAGTCTAGATGATGAGTACATGTGAACACAATACATCTCAAGAAGTTTAGGCCTCAAGAAGTTTAGGCTTAATGCAATTGAAGAAGATAATAAACACTTCACTTGTGAAGATGAAGACTATGAAAATGTGTTTAGACGTGAACACCTCATTAAACAGTTTTTCTTTCCAGATATAAATGTTCACATGTGAACACCTCTGTGTTAATACTATAATCTTCTGTCTCCAATTTTTTATTTGACCTTTTGTTAGGGTGTTGGGGGCGGTCAACTCGATCACAATCGAGTAGAGGACCGAGTAAATGAGTAAAGGGGAACACCGCCCCCATCAACTTGAGTAGGGCAACCGGGTTAAATGTCCGAGTATATTTACTCGTTTGTGAAATGTCCGAGTAAATGTGAATTGCATATCACCCTCTCCATTTGTTTCAATTCTTTCACAAATTTAATATTCCTTTAGTTTGTATAATTTTTTATTTAGTTATAAATAACATGTTTTTTAATTAAAATTACTCAGCTTGTATAAAATTTTCTGAAAGATCAAATTAGAATTGATCATAAATAACATTTTTTTATTTTTCTAGTTTTTAAATTGTATTATATTATTATGTTAATTTTTATGTAATGAAATTGACATTTTTATTTAAATGTTCATTTTAAAAGAAAAAAAAGTTGGTGAGTAAATGAGTAAGTTGTTTCCAATGAAATCTGAGTAAATGAATAGTTTTGAGGTGTCAGAATTCTATTGGACAGTTTTAATGAGTAAATGAGTATTGGGGTAAATGGCCCCAACACCCTTATTTATACAATATATTCACATAACATATAAACAACTCATGATACATTGCATGCGGGCACACACATGTATATACCTGTTTTCTCAAACAGGAACCAATTAAATCTAATTTTTTTATTCTCATGCAAATTCATTATAGTTCTTAATAATTTAATGTATAATGAACATGTTTAGCCAAGTATTTGACCTAAAAACATAGAATTTGTCCAAGTATTTGCAAGGAGCTAAAGATCTTGATTAAAAAACCGTTGAAACTTAAAATTCTTCCTAACTATCTACAAGAATATATTCTTAATGGACCGATTATACCACTTACACACTCCTATCGTTATTACTAAAGCTTGATGGTGATGTATAGACAAATCGCGCATGAGCAAGTTCGCAAACTGTCCTGATTTTGGATTCTGAATATGTAAAGTTGCTAAATATCCATTCCTATTATTTTAGTTATTCGTTAGCGATTAATACCCCAGACCCTACTAATAGCGTTAGCTATGTGTGGGATTATACTGGGTACGTTTGGTTAGCGATTAATAAGCTTGGGGACAGAAATTCAAAATTTTAATTTTGTTTATAACTTTCGATCACATGCTTTGCACAAAACTTGTAAGATAACATAACTTAGAGGCGAACTTATTTAAATTTAATAGAATTTGGAGATTATAGTTGCACATAAGTTTGATTTATGCATGTATATTAAAACATAGCAATTTGTGAAAGATACGTAAGAAATCATAAATACTAATGACAACAAATGTTTAAATAAAAGCATACATTAAAATAATTAAATATGAACTGTCATGTTTAGGAATATGAATAGGTCAAATTAGGGCACCCTTTGAATAATAAATAAAACAAGCTGGTCACATATGTCGACCGACCAAAAGTTCAACTATAAAATAAAAAATCATTTCTGAAACTCGCCTAACTCCATCAAGTGTAAAAACTCTTCAAATCATAGTCTTGTATATTCCATCATTCTACTTTTTATGTCTCACATCACACAAAATAAACGTCTTCTTCAATGTGAAGATGTGCTTTCCTGTGAATACGCGTATGGAGATAAACACACGTGCCTGCAAAAATATACAAATTTATAATTAATTTTAGTAAAACAATTAAGTATTTTTGCGAAAAAATAATAAGGAATAATTCTTATAACTTCTATCTTTTTTTCCTGAGTAAACTGTCATTTTCGTCCTTTTGTTTTGTTCACTTTTGTTATTTTTATCCAAAAGGTTTATTTTTCTCTTACGTATCCTCGTGCTTTCCAAAACTTCACATTTTCATCCAATTGGTTAACCCATCTATTTTTTAACATTAAATCATTAAATGAGGGGAATAATTAAGGATTTAAAATGAATAAAATAAACAAATATATAAGAAGACAAAAATACCACTCATTTAACTTTAAAAATTGGATGTGGTTAACGAATTGGATGAAAATAGCAAGTTTTGAAAAACACGATGCACCCGTAAGAAAAATAAACATTTTGGATGAAAGTGTCAAAAGTAACTGAATTACATGGATGAAAACGGCGGTTTTCTCTTTTTTTTATATATATATTTTTAAAAAATGAAATGAAGATTTCAATTATGGAATACCAACCTTTCTTTACGCCTCTCCAAAAACCTCCTCAACGATCTCTTCCTTGACATTGGTAGATCTGAGCAAGATGATCCAAATAAACATCAACAATCGGTATAACTCTCTATGCAAATCACAGAAAAGTAATCAAACACAGATTATGTACCGTTTCTGAGTACTCCGCCGATCGTTTGATTTTGATTGCTTTCAGGCTTCAGAACTAGTGTCGGTTCAACAACATTTTTAGAAACTGAATTCAAACTCTCAGCCAGTTTCATGATACTTTCCGCCTGATTACGCGTAGCGTCAAAAACAGAAACGGTTCCGTTGAAGAAGATAGTCATCGGAGCAACAGTTGCCGCCATATTAACAACGCCAGGCTTGTTAGCCACGAAGCTCGTGGTAGCAGATGCCGAAGCAATCGCAGTTTTCAGAAGCTCCGGATTGATTTTTGATATCACGCCTTGGATATCTGGAGATTTATTATACAATCAGATTATAAGAAAAACAATGCAATTAACAGAAGAAATAGATTAATTAACAGCGAATTCAATCCTACCTCGACGATCTGAAAGCTTTTGGGGAGATGATTCGCCTTCGAGACGGAAGAAATCGATTTCAACTAGAGATGATCCTGACATGATTATTCCAGAGATCTAATGGAGAGAGAAATTGAAAATGATTCATACGATGGGGTTTGGAGGATAATCGATCTGTTGGTGGGATTTGTAATAAAGTAGTAGGATGGAATAGTATTATGCACGAGATAAATATGGATGCTGCCGTGAAACTCTTGGTGTTTGTTTTGAGTCTACCTTCCACACACGCCTTTTTTTATTTATTTTTTTAATTTTTTAAAAGAAGGAAAAGCCGGAGAAAGAGTTGAACACGTGTTTGATTCGGTCTCAATAATGGACTACCAAGTAATTCAAATTAGTTTATATGCACATGGTTATATAATTAAAGGATATTCTAGTCATAAGGTTTAGGTACAAACAACTGATATTCTTTTATTTCATTTCAAAAATATTCAATTTATCCATTATTATATTGATTGTTCAAAAAGAGAGTATTAAGTGTAAGTGATAACTATTTGGTGAGCATTCTTCTAACCTCCTTTTCATCTTTAGAGATTTTAGTGGGGTTTTAGACTTAAGTATGAATTTCAATAAACTAATCATGTTTAAGCATATAATAGTTTAGAAACATGGTATATCATTGTTTACAACTTGTTAGTTAGATTTGATTTTAGATACATATAATGTCCAAGAAAATGGATATACGAGTTCTTGGTGAATTTTGACCTAAACTGAAATTTTGTGTAGAAATACGTTATAGATATCAAAAGTTGATGGAGGTTGATCATAATCATCATTGGAATTAACTGGATGATAAATCAAGGTTTAATTATAAAATAACTATGGTCTTTTTGACAAAAATAATGATTTTTGTCACACCCTAAAATCCACTAACGGAGTTTTACCGTTAGGAGCGTGACATACCAGGATCTCAGTCATTAGTTACTTTGAACGACTCTATATGAGTTTAAGAAAACCACTAGTATTGCTCATAGTCACGATGCAACACTAGTAATGAAAACATTGATTTAATGTAAGACTGCGGAAGCGAAAAGTTAAATGAAAAGCATGCGCCAAAACAGTCGCGCCAGAAATAAATAATTCAACAATAAATAAAATAACTAGTTCTTGAGTTTGAAAATGATGGACTTCGAATGCATGCATGCCTTAGCTTGTGCTTGTACCTTAATGACCTGAGAAAACATGCTAAAACGTGTCAACACTAGGTTGGTGAGTTCACAGGTTTCAATGTTTGTAAAGTTTACTAGATAATACCATTTACAATTTATATCATAGGTAGCTAACATAGTACATGTTACTAAAGCGTTTCGACACCAAAGCTGATTGTTTATGTTTGTACTGCCTCCCACCATGACTATCATAATCAATGGTGAATGTTTAGGTCAATGTTACACCCGATCGACTTCCCGTCGTGTTAGCGCGACTAACGCGGGTGGGGCTTGTCAATGCCCAGTAGTACTACTCAAGATTACCTCGCTAACCCATATACTAACAGTTCGATAAGTAAGGACTTTCATGATATGTTTGTGCTTAGTACACAAGTGATATAAAAGAAATGTAAGATCTAAATGTTCATACCCATGTTTTCTCTCCCAAGTTTAAACCATAAGAAAAGGGGCCGTGAGACTCACCTTAGAGTATGTGCGAAAGAAAGCGAACTTAGAATGCTTGACGACTAACTGCCACCTATAAACACCGGTTTATAAGTGTGTGTTTGTGCAAGTTGATACGAACCCTTAGTATTCAAACAATACTATTGTTTACGTGTTTAGAAAGGGTTTGCAAGCTTGACCAAGTTTGACTAGACGACCCGTTGGTGACCCGTTTAGTGATTAAATGTTTGTTCAGTATAACACTTCTATATTATACACAATAATCATGTTGTAGCACTTAGCAACAAATCCTATTTGTTCTAACAAGATAGCAAGTTTCCAAAAATAACAACTTTCTATAAATAGAAAGTTTCCAAAAATAGCAGGTTTGTTCGGGACTCATGTTTCTAGGAAACTATCATCATTAATATATTCATAGAATCACTCTAACATGTTCTAGCTCATCACATCACATAACCATTGTCTAGAACCTAAACATACAAATCATAATTCAAGACAAAGTTGTTATCTTTAGTAACCTATGACTAGCATGCATGATTTCAAACACCTAACACGTTACAACAAGTTATTGTGTCCTATCTAACATAGATCTATCATCAAACCATATCATGCATGTCTAAATAGCAAGTTATAACCACTTTTAACAATTAAAGTTTCCTTATTTGGAAAGTTGGTAAAACCGGGTTATGTATTCAAAATCTAATTTCACAATTCATGTAAACATGCATCAAGTAACACATAACCATCATCACCTCATCCTAATCATGTCTAACATGCAAGATAGAAATCATAAAAAGTTTCCTTATATAGTAACTCTCGGTTCTAGACATCTAGGGTTTCACCAAATCAACAAAACTAACAACTATCATCATAATACACAATTAATTATCAAAGTTTGCATCTTTATTGAATGGATTCTTGTTTGGATGAAAACTAGGGTTTATCAAAACCATATTTTTGAAAAATATATAAATAAATATACATAAAATCTTACTTGATCCGATAGAAACGAAGATTGATGCTAGGATTGCTCAAGAACACCAACGATTGCAAGAAGGAGATCGATCTAAGAATGGTTTGAAGATGAAGAGGGGATTTTCGATTTTGAGAGGGTATGGGGGCTGAATATTTTCGAAATTTAGTGTAATGGGGATTAGGGTTTTATAAATTCCTTAAATACTCACTCTATGGGCCCCTTCATGGGTTTAAAAATTGATTTATGTGGCCCATGGACTAATTAAATGAATTTAAAACACATTTAATTAAATGTAACTAATTAAAATAGTTTATAATAAATATTTTTATAAAACTTCTTTATAAAAATCAATAAAGCAATAAAAGTCACAACGTTCCGCGTAAACGTACGCGATTTCACGAAAGTCTACAGTTTACGCATAAAATCATATAACACGTAAAAGCACATAATTTATATTAATTATAAATTATTTATTGTTCGAAATATTATTTTTTTTATTATCACCAACGTTCGGGGATCGACTCGTGCGATTCGGTAATTCTCCGAATTACCGTTACGTGAGTGTTTGTGCAATAACTGACACAATTAATTAACTTAATTAAATGCAATGCACGTGTGACTAACTGAGGTAACTGAGTTTGCAATGAATAATGTTTGAACTAACGTAGGAATGTTAACGGAGTTAACCTGAAATTGCCGGATGTCACAATTTTCACTGAATTTAACACAAAATGCCAATATGGACAAATTGACCAAAAGTTGTTTAAATGATCATTTAAACATTCATTAGTGTTCTAAAACTTAAAAGTTGATACGAAATGTGATCAAACCCATTTTGGTGAATTTTGAAACAAACAACGAGTCTAGTGGAAATGAAAATGAGCATACGAGGTGAAAATGTTTACAAAATAAACCTCATTTCAACCTTTTAGTCATGTCACTCGAATGGTCTGGAATTTAGATTTAAGAGAGTGTGCACTCCGTATGTCCTAAGCTATCTTATAACGAAACATAAATCCTTTGATCAAATAAACGAGTTTTCTTATAAAACTAGTGGGGTTTACATTATTACATAAGACAACTAGCAGTTTTCTAAAAGCTTATGTAAAATTGCTATGTTATAACTTATAAACAACAAAGTACCTTTAAAAGTTGGATTTGTGATCCCTATTCATCTTCTAAAAAGTTATTTTTTAACATATAATTCAGTTTTATATAATAATTTGTAATAATTAATATCTTAAAAGAAAATTCTAAAATACACAATTTTATTTATATGTTGTCTACATTTCAAAATAATTTTTACGAGAACTGAATTATATCCAAAATAATGTATTTTTTAATAACATTAGATTCAAAAATACTTTATTTTAAATACAATTTACTTTTCAATAAAATTTATATCGACAGATAGATAGAATTTTCTTTAAACAATGTTATGTATTTATATTTTCATAAAATATTAAATATTATAACTTATTAGAAAAAATTAAGTTAAAATAAAATTAAAAAAAGAAATAAAATAAATTTTCATTATATCACTTTCTAGAAAGTTGAAGAAACGCCGGCCGCACCACAACTTGTCGTCTGTCCACGACACCACTTACGGACCATGTTTTCAAATAACAACCGACAACACAAACTTAAAAGAAACAAAATATTAGATCAAAGTCAAATCAAAATCTGTCAATCGTTGCCGACTTCCGTTGCTTATAATAAAGAGAGGCCCGAGAGGAACTAGATCCGTTTACGTTGAGTTAAGCATGGTTTATTTTATTAATCACTAAACTAAATCTATACCTAACAAATACGTAATTAATTACGTCACGTGATGACGGAGGTGGCCCAATGACAAAGTCAGAGGCCCAGAACCAAGGAAACAGACCCAATAACAATATGGTCCAGAACGACCCCGGCCCCAGCCGGGGGAAGAGATTCGCAAGAATGATAAAAAAAATAACCTGCAAAGTAATAAAGTCCATAATCCAAATAAAATGTAAAAGAGGTATGATCAGAGTTAACAGTAAAAGACAGTGTCTCCTCCCCTTTTCACGGGAAAGAAGGGAGGTCAACGATCAGGAGAAAAAGTCTGGTAAAGACCAATGTCAATATGTTATACCTTTTAAGGGGAATCTCTCAAACACGAGGCAGAGACCAAAGAACAAGGTACCTGCCAAACCACCGAAATAGAGGGATCAAGGTCACGGGAGTCCCAACATCCATAGTATAAATAAGGAACGCCTCCCTCCAAGGTAAATCATCCAACTCTAACATCTCTCTCTCATTCTCCATCACCTTTCACTAAGAACCCTTTACTGATTCTCACGCAGGAGGTGGATTGTAGGAAATCTTCTCCTACGGTTAGCCTAACGGTTTCTTTCATCTTAGCAGGACAAGTGTCATGGAGTGATCTTTTTGAATCTCGTGCGACACTTAGACTGGTTCTAAGTAAGCCTTAGTGTCCTGATGTGGTTGTGTTTTACAACGGAAGACTTGATACCGACTTGTGATTCAGGTGACTCGACAAGGGAACGTTAGATTGCAAGTACACAAGAAGGTTTTGTATTGATTGCAAAGTAGTACAAGTGTTTTTAGTACAAGAAACTTTGGATGATCCCAAATGACTATCCTATCTCCTATTTATACTACATCAGCAAGTCTGGATTATTCTTGTTCTAGAGACTTCTTTACATGATATCTTATGATTGATTCTAGAGAGTTCCATAATAATTCAATATTCTAGAGTAGTTCTAGAGCTGATCTTGAAGCTTCTAGGGTTGTTCCTTGAGTGCAGAATTATGGAGCCATTTCTAGCACATTCGGTGACCCTTCAAGGTTGTTCTAGAGTCTTTCGAAAAGGGCATTGCTGGTCCAGATCTTTGTGGGCTGTTTGGAGGTCTTTCAGACAGCTTTAGTTGCTTTTAAATTGACCCGGAACCTTCCAGAATACGAATGTTGCGACTTGAATTTAGGCGGGTCGTGATCTTTTTGGCATCATATTATTAAAAATAAATTGAGATTTATTCATTAAATTGAAAAAGATGTGGATGTTAGATTTAATAAATTAAGATTTATTCATTAAATTGTAATGCTCATATAGGAAAAGAAAACGAACTGGTCAAATTCCAAACTCCCAAATTATTCATTAAATCGTAATGCTCATATTATTAAAAAAACGGAAAATAAATATCACGTCAGCATATTGAATGCCACGTTAGCATGGAAACCTCATAAACAGGTAAAAATATCTGATTAGCAGGTTATCTGAAAGTTGATTGATTAAATCGATACAAAAAAAAAGTTTGATTGACTTAATTGGAATAGTTTAAAAAGTTGATTACATTTATATGAAGTTACCCCTTTAAAAAACGACATAT